>CM061914.1:118691534-118813580 GCA_031002005.1 Vandiemenella viatica
TGTTTTATGAGCTCCCGACACATTGATTTCGCGCTGCGGTTTTTGCGGTTTCGCCTCTGTTTTCGCTCTCCCGGTGTTCCTTTTGGGCTCTCCGCTTTAATTACTCGTGATTCCTCTCGTTCGCAATGTTTTGCGTTCGGAATCGTTTCACGCGTGTTATAATGTTGAGCGCGATGGGTCACCTGTCCCGACAATCCCATATAAGTGATCATCGGTGATCAGTTATGTGCTCGATGAAATTTTCGGATGGACAAAATCACAGAAAATAAATTTGCAGTCCTTATTGAACGTCAGCAATTAAAAAAAAAATGTGAAAGTTATGATGGTATGAAAAGGTGTCAAAGTTATGAAATAAAACTTACCAATTTTTTTGTTCAGATATTTTATTCTTTAAAAATAAAAGAAAGGTAAAAAATTAATTTTAATTAATATAAGCTCCAAATCAATTTGTTACGAAGTTGTAGTGATGGATTCACTACTACAACTAAAGTGCAAATTTATTTCTGTAGTATAATGTTTGAAATATATGAAGCATTATAGTTATAATAGTTACATTGGTGATAACGAAACAATCTCAGAAAATAAGTTGCAGCTATTATTGAACGTCAAAATTAAAACACAGAAGCAAAGTTATGAAAGAGGACTTTGCACTTTTTGTTCAGTATTTTTGTTTCTCTAAAAATAAGAGAGAGATCTAAAATAAGTTTTAATTAATGTAAGTTTGAAATCAATTTGTTAAGAAGGTATAGACATAGATTCATTAGTTCGATTAAAGTACAAATTTATTTGTGAAATGTAATGTTTGCATTTTATTTAAGCATTATTGTTATACTAATAATAATATTGGTGATGACGAAACGTATTGACTTTAGCTCTCCTATTAATATCTGAAGTATAATCGACAATATTTTCGTTTTTTTATTCCTAAAATTTATTTACTAAAATAGAAAATGAACAATAAATGATAAAACTGATGATTAGACCTCGGATTGTAGGCAAATACCTATTTTCTTCTTGATTAAAATACTCGTAAATAACATCATACATATATATACGATTTATGAATGTTTATTGCAGTTATTTTTGATCTTATGTTGCCTAAAAATGCCTAAATTGTCATTAGGACCTATTTTTGCCTATTTTACGTATTTTCCTATTGAATTTCAGGAAAATTGTTGTAACTCAGAAAAACACAAATATTTTGTTAAGTGTTAATTTCTAACAGTTGAAGTGTCCAAGTATGGAGTCATTGTCACTCGGTCCCTGTTTGCTATTAGTCGCACAGGGGCTGCAGTTAGCCGTGTGTTCTCATAAGGCATTGGAATGACTTGAGGTACCGATCTCCAATTAGGCAGTGGATTAACTAGATTCCCAATTTCTCAACAGATGAAAACATATATATTGTGACGTGTGCAACAAACAGGTGAGTAAACAGTAGCATTGTGTTGAACAGTTTTCGCTATTATATCGACAATACTTTAATACTGTCATACATGTAGGTTTATTAAGGTTTTAATGAAAAATAGGACAGGCATCCTTCCACAGTATCGCAAAATTCAAAATCGCTCCTAGGCACCGGACAGGAATTTAAATAGTAAAGCTTGCCTGGAATTATCATAACGTCGGGTAATGTAGTGTTGCCAGGTCCGGATTGTCAATAATCGGGGGGTGGGGGGGGGGGGGAAGGAAGAAAGAAAGAAAGAAACGCGATTCGAGGTTAAAAATCGTGACAATTCCAAAATAAAATGGTTTTTACATAATTCTGGTTTATTTTTATAATTTATGGTGAAGAGGGATATTTTCAATAGGTATTTATCAATGACAGGAACTTCTGAATCTTTCTAAATCTACTGATTATTCAAGCACTTAGACCAAATTATATAATTTCGTTTCAGTTGTCGCATTTGAAACCGGTATTGATGCCATGAAAACAAATTCCGATTCATAGGTCTCATAAAAGTCTTTTATAGCTTGAGCTCATTTGGCATAGTACGAGAAATGACTACAAAGTTTCAGGATGAAATTCTCCAGTTAAAATTTACTCATACACAGAGTATATTTTACGCTGTTAGTCAAAATGTGTGCAGCACATGCCGCTGATATAATTTGATTTATATCATGTTGTAGTAACTGGAAAAGCTGAATTGCGGTACCTAAAGTTCACATCTGCCTTGTCTGCATAGTTGCTATTAAGATGTTTACTGTCAATTCTGGGCTTCTTCAGTCGGTCATTAAATTTTTATATCTAAGTGATGCAACTTCATTCGCGTCTTCGTAAAACTCAAGTTTTTAAATTTGTGGTTGGACTGTAAAATCCCACCATCAGCAAAACATTTATGTACTACAGTGATTGGAGTCGTCAGTAGCAGCAGTATAAAATGTATCATTTTGAATAGTTTCGATCGCTTCTTGAGTAGATGCCGTACCTAAACCATTACTCATATGTGCAATCCCAATAGCCTTCGTTCTTCGAAGTGACAATTTCTCAGCAATTTTAGAATCATTGCGCAAAGTACGATCGAGATTTGATTCATAAGTGAATGAGGTATGTTTGACCTAGTGATGTGTCTTTGTAACATTAGCAGCTATCAGTTCTTCTTAATTCTTGGGGTGCTCATCTGATCGCTGTTAAAAATATTTCCAGATATTTTGTTAAACTCACGGTCCCATCTTTTTTCTTTTTCTTGTTTTCATTACATTACTGGTGTTTTGCTTTGTCATTTTTGCCACCATGGACTATGCTAAACGGTTTATGGTCCAATGTGCATGTTAGTGGGATCAGTTGAACTATTACCTGTGAGTAGCAGTATTGGTTGGGTTGCGATGCGTCTGACGTGGACACGTGACATAATTTTTTGTGACAAGTGATGGGTTTTTATCATGAAGCTAAAAAAAAATCGGGACATTTGGCGTCCCAATCGAGGGAAAATCGGGACGCGTCCTCCGACCCCTGAAAATCGGGACGTCCGCGCAAATCGGGACACCTGGTAACGCTGTCTGATAGCCCCATATTAATGTGCGTAAGGTCGGCAACTAGTTCGAAACTTTTAAAAGGTAAAGGTTATAGGATTTTACGGTTCCTGTCGCTTCCTCAAGAATCACAGAGGTAGATCTCGGCATTCCTATTCTAACCATTGACACTAGAAGGATGTGACGGGGTCACCCCTAGGCTTCAGCCGTTCTTTACTTCCCCGGAAGTTTCCTCCACAGTAATAATCGGATAGTAGACTGAGTGGGTCTGGGGATCCGTTCCGAAAGTTCAGCTTCGTCTTCGTCACGGATCAAACCCCGAATGTCAATGCAGCAGTCAGCTGATTTACCACCTGAGTTATGCGGTGCCTGTCAAAATATTTAATCTGATATTACTAAAATACTGTAAAATCTGTAAATTTAACATTTCGCACCGACAGTACTGGATTGATAAACAATCTACGTAGCAAACAGTGGATGGTGCGATTTGGTTATTCAAAATAAATGCCTGATTGTATTTGGTAAATAGTTTAACAATACCCAAATTGGGTAATTTACAATCTGAGGATGTTGACACAACCATCTGCGTTGTAAATTGAATATCTATTTATAAATAATCGAATAAAAATAATGTATATGTACAGTAGAGATAGTAATATAATAAAAATCCGTACATATGAACATGCGAATTTATGTATCAGAAAATAAATTTCCAACAGATGTGCATTTCAAACGTATTTATCCATTAATAGGAAATACGTCACAAATGCATATTAAAAGTTTTATTGATTTTAGAAAATCTCAGACAATTAAAATTAATTACATTAAATAATATCCTGCTGAATTACGCTTCCCAATGTTACATTATTAAACAAAGAGTTTTTATTTATGATATTTCATAAACATAACCACAATTTTGATATCCTATTTTGACTTTTTAGAACCTATTTTGCACTGGAATAGAACCTATTTTAGGCACATGAAATAAGCTTATTAGAACCCAAAAATCTGAGGCCTACTGATGATTGACATAATTTTTCCTTTGATTCAGCTTACCCCGAACAGTAGATATATCCATCAGTCATGAATATGATTAAACTTCTAAATTTTTAAGAGAAAATTACTTAGACGGCAGTTTTAAACATTACTGTCTCAAGTTATTGTGTAGTAACTTTCAGTTTCCTTGTGTTCGATAATAGACAGAAACTGCATTATTTTGTGAGACCACTCGAATTAGTAAAAAAATCAGTTGAATACAGCGACTGTTGCTAAGTCCAAATAAATGCCTTCAAATATTCTTAATCAAAAGTAATTAACATTTGCGATAGTCTCACATACATAACTGTTTTATCATAATCTAATCAATATGCTATGATGTACTGATTGAATAATCTCTCGCAATTTAAATTAAGCAACATTATACAAATCCATAGGTATGAAGTTACTTATTTATAAGAAAATATCGCCTGGTGAGAGTAGGAGAAAGATAAATTCAAAATTTTACTGATACCGTTAATTTCACGGAGTTTAGAAATAGTGTATCCAACCTCGCAGTTATATACAGTTACTAGTGTAAGCCCGTCACCATTTTTTTTATATCGTCACGCGTCTAGAATAGTTCCAGTATTTAGGATTAAAGCTTACTACAGATTGACCTAATTTAACCAAATATAAACTTAACCAAATATAAACTTGTCCTGTGTTTCTGAGCGAATAAAATAATAATAATAAAAATTGATAAAATTGTGATGGAGCGCCCGCTCCGGTGGCGATCTCCCTACACTCCCTCCCTTTCTCCTTTCCTCTTCCAACCTACTTTTGCCACCTACTATTTTTTACTTTAAACTCTTCCAGTGTTTTCGGTTAGTTATTCATCAATTCTCTTGTCAATTTATTTCAGTCCCTCACTCCCTTTACTACGAAAGAAAATTTTCCCACACTCTTATGCCTGAAATCAAGTGCCAGCTTGTGGTCATGGTCAACCTTACCCTTCCAAGTACCTCTCTTAATTTTCCCACGGCTTATACATTCAGTACAAATACCGACTCCTTATCATATTAGTTACCGATTGTGTTCTGCGGTAATTTCCAAATACAAACCTGGCTGCCCTTGTGGATCCCAAACTGCATCACCAAATTCCAGCAACGGTCTGGCCAAAGTTTTGTACCCCAATTCTCTTTCTAGAAGAACTAAGAGGCATTAATAGAGGTAGGTATTATAGACGAACAGGAACGATAGCGCAGTCGTATAATTGTTTGAACTTGCTTAAATATAAACTTGACTTTTATTTGACCCTTAAAATTCAGTCTGCAAAATTGAAAAAATTTCTGTTTACTTCGAAAGCATCACATCATAATGTAATCACTAGCCATAGTATCTGTAATGGCCACAGAACTTAATACACATTTCATATTATTAAAGAGTTGAGAAACTCCAGAGAAATGAATTTAATTATCGATTCGCTAACATATTTGGTCTGATTTCCACTTAAAATAACGTAATAACACACGTACAGCGAACATGAACAAAGACCATTAATGAAAGTGGTCAGTAAAATACTTAAAAAGCAAATAAACTGTAATGCACAAACTTTGGTCAAGTAACAATATCATTGAGAGTTTTAATTAAATAGATATTTATTCTAATCAGGAATGGCAACTGGAAATCATGGTTACAGTAGAGACCATGAGTAATTTAATTTTTTTAAAGGTTCTTTTAAGTTGCTTTCATTAACAACAGGTTACCGAAAAGCACATCCACTTTTTTCAGCCACAAAATTTATCAATATTTTTTTAACTATGAAACGCTACGAAAAGCAGACTTAATTAATTTGGTAGCAGTTGCTTAGCTATAAATTGTGAACATAACCACGAATTTCTTATAATGATATCTCTAGTCGCTGTTTTACGAGTGAAGGCTGACACGTGACATGTGACACCGTTCTCCAGCCAATAGCTATCGAGGTGGGTGAATGAGTGACCTTACAAAATTATGTAGTAGATATCAGATCTGTATTTTTCGTCACAGATTTATTCATAGCAGGTTAAAAGGACAGCACAGTTTACAAAATAACATATGCCAGAAATGGCGACCCTTGTCGCGATAGTTGATTACTCAGTTGATGAATTTTGTTTCGATACTTTCATACTGCACTTGAACCGAAAAATTGCCCATTTTAAACAACAATTTGTACACAATCAGTGATATTCATATATTCGGGTTTTACTGAGATTATCGATCCTTTCTTGCCGTATGACAAGATACTTGTTTACGGTCCTCAGTGCTGGAGAGACAGTTCCTTTTCTGCAAGAAGCTTCACAACACTGCTCTCCACACAACAGCGGCTTAACCAATGAGGGCGCTCCTGTGTCAACTAATTGTTTCTGCTAATAGTCGGCCATTATTTTCTTTTTAGATCGCCTTCCGTTTTTCACCCCCTCTCACCAGCGTTAAGAGAAGAAAAGACTCGCAGCTGGAACGTGCAAATACCTCCTGCGTCCCCAGGGCTGGGGTTTAGGAGGGGATGGGTAGATGCACCCTAATTGTCAGAGCTCTGTCTTTTATGCTTTTCCTTGTGCGGGTCTTGTATTTTTAATTCCCTGTATTTCCTATATCTGACAGCTTTTAGTTCAGCCATCCGTGATAGAGTGAAACGAGAAAACATGCCTTTTGAAATAAAAAAAAAAGGAGAAAGGGAGAAGTAATAAAGCGAAAAAATAAAAATGACATCAGCATTTTCGTCCCTAAGACAAAGTAAAAGTCGGCGAAAAATGAGAAAAAAAGGCGATCTCTGGCGCTTTCGCTGCGAAGAAAGATGATATTCGCATGGTTACACTTAATGGGGAATATTATTAATATTCCAGAACTTGTATACATGCAATAATTTCTCATGTTTCTCTCGCGGAAAAATGACAAACAAAAGAGCAGCTTATTTGGTGATTAGTAATTCTTATTTCTCGCGGAAAGATACAAAATATATAATTCATAAAAAAGCAAGAATTGCATTAATGTGTCTGCCCGCAAAGCCGAGTTTCGGAGAAGGGGAAAAAATATACGGCTTGCAAATTACGAAATTGTATTCTGCGAAACGTGAAACTTGAAATACCGCAGGGTTGGCAGCCCTGCTTGGTCCATTGAAAGTGAGGAGAGGCAAGTGTTTCTGTTGTCTTGTCTTCCGCGCTTGTACATCTGCAATACCTAACAGCAGGGAAGTAAAATCTTTTAAATTCTGATAACTCGAGCACGAAAAACTGTTATTCAGTTTCTGCATTTTCGTACATCTAAAATTTAATTCGTGAGATGTACTGTAGTTACCGATTATTCGCTGTTTTATATAGAAATAAGGTAAATAGAAAAGAGTTTTCTCCTAAAACATTGACATCAAGTTGATTGTGTCTCAAGTTATGTGATGCATTAGTTCCATGATTCTAGAACTAATACTTGGAGTAGTACTTGCTCGGCGAGTCATATAAAGAAGAAATAAATTAATACCACAGTGAATAATGTGTGTGTCATTACGAGAAGACTATTCACACATAAAATTTAGTGTTAGTAAATACGTCTCTTATATTTCGGTATTAATTAAATGCTGAAGTTAATTGCAATTTTATTTATGTAATTTGTTCAGATTATTACAAATTTTAATGACCTTATAAGATACACGGTTAAAAATCCCCAACACATACGATATAAGAGATGATTCAGTGCTAATGCATTGCTAAATGATAGCAACATTTTATTTCTGTTTACTACAAAATGTAGTGCAAACAGCACCAGCAAGGTGGTGTTTTAAAAGAAATTACAGATAAACCCCGTTTGCATTAGATTACCCCAATACATAAAGATATCTACTACAAATCGAAACAATTCAGCCAAAAATTAATAAAAACTCAAGATTGATACAGTCTAACCCAACTAGAAATAAAAGAGAGTTTATATTTTCCTTTTTTTTTTTAATTACGTATACTGTGACTCCTCAAACACAACTCTATTAGCCTGGAGTTGCAAGAAAAAGCAATAATTACGTACCATTTCTATACGAGATGGAGGTTTTTATTAATTACACTCCACAAAAATGTAGTTTAATCTCGTTCTAATGATTTAATGACATTCATAAGCAACCTACGGGATATAGTAATATACGAAGACATGGGCTAACCAAAACGATCAGCGTTAAAGTTTTCATCCGATAAACTTGTTTAATTGACACAACTTTGGAGAAACTAAGAATATAAATAAATTTTCTTGGTAACAGGCAAACAAAGATATGGCGACAACATTCCATTGTCGATAGCTTGATAAGTATGTGGTAATTATGGATCTTAATTGGTACTTAATAGAAAATATTTGATCTAGTAATGGAGATACTACCACGTTGATTGGAAAATGTGACCTAAAAGGCTAAGAAATTAATATAAAAAGAAAACATAACAATCTAAAGATAAGATCTGGTCCAGTAAAAAAAAAAAAAAAAAAAAAAAAAAAAAAAAAAAAAAAAAAAAAAAAAAAAAAAAAAAAAAAACACAATGCAACGTTTCCATACATTTCCAGCAAATACGAAAAATGATACAAACATCATCAAGTTCTACTATTGGTGCTGAGAAAGGAATGTTTCATTTTAAAAAAATCATAATTGATTTTAGAACCATAAAAATCAGAAGAACATTGCATCAAAAACGCCCATGCGAAATTTACCAAACCACTGAATAGGCTTCAGGAAACGCATAGGTAAAAATGGGGACTGCACCACTTTGGTAACCTCCAGAAACTGGTACTTACCTGTTGAAATTTACATCAGTCCCTCGTCAACATGTTCTCTTCACGTTTTACGTTCATACCCGTTATTCTAAAAATTTCGAAGTTCGTATCCAGTTATCGATATTTAACTTTTTTATAATTTCAATACATGATTTTTTCTTTCAGCTAACCAATAACATATTACCCATTAGTTGGATCATCTTACTGAGCGTGATGGGTGAGCGGTAACGCTCTGACCTCGCACTCAGAAGTACGCGGATCCGAATCCCCGTCCGAGCATCCAGATTTGGGTTTTCCATGGTTTCACCAAAACACTCCATGCGAATGCAGGGATGCTTCCTTTAAATGACCATGGCCAAATTCCTTCCCGTTCCTTGCACCCCCCCCCCTCCCCATCCTTCCCCGCCTCTAATGACCTCGATGTCGACGAGTCGTAAAACCATACGCATAAGCTTGATGATCTTTGCCCTTTGAGCTTAATATCACATATTAATTCTACAGTTGCAACTTTTAATAAAAATGGTTTTAACGTCAATTTATACAATGAGGTTATGTACCCACAAGTGGATGCTGGAATTCACTTTGAAAGCACTATACACATGGGTATACTCGGGAACAAAAAATATGGTCGTTTCGCTTTACTTTCTCCTTTCACTTGTCAACGAACGCGTCTCCATCTGACAGTGATTTGAGAAAGTTATGATCTGCGTTGTTAGCACTAATTTTATTGTGTACTGCATAACTTTTGAGTTGAAAATTGGGTTTCGAAACTGCATCTGTTGTGTAACGCAATGTTCACTATGGCGGTGGCAGGCTTGGGCAAAATATATCGATGTATCGAAATACCGATATATTTAATAAAATTATCGATCTGAACGCGTCTTTAAAAGGTGAATTCGTCGTAATTTAACAATTTCTCATCAACGGTTAACAGATTAAAAACGATGTTACGATTTTACAGGTTTACGCTAATTTCAACTTCATTCTCGTCAACATATTTGAATGTTAATGGTTAGATTATTATTTTTAATCAAATTGAAGAAGATGTAAATCATCTGTGTTGCGAAGATGAGGGTGACGTAAATTAGCAACTTCCGTTTTCAACTGGTTTTCCTATTGCTCAATAGAAGTTAATGTGTTCAAGAAGTATCACATAAATACTGGTTTGATTGTTTCGTGAAAATCGATAAATTAATAAAAGTTTCTATAATTTCCACATGTATCTTTATTTTTCCGATTTTTTTAAAAAAATATTTTGATATATTTTGGGAATATTTTTAGAAAATTAATGGTTTTAGGAAAAAATATCGATATATCGACATATCGATATTCTCAATACATATGGATACTTTGAAAATATCGATACGATATTTATCGATAATTTTTTTTTTCATTTGGCCATTTGTAGGTGGTGGTTTAGCAGCAAATTAACCAATCCAACATGTCGCAAAATATAACCTACAAGCCTGTCTCTTCTTTCTGTAAGTTTTTTTTTTTTTTTTTTTTTTTTTTTTTAAAAAATATGGCCTTTAGTCGTTGCGACCATTTTAGCCAGCTACAATTTGTTTATGTTCCAACTGCTGTATCAGGGTTTCATTATGATATTGTTGACAGTACAATGAGGACAGCATAAGACGAACACAACACTTAATTAAAACCACCCATGCCCGAGGCCGGACTCGAAGCGGCGGCCCTTGCAATGCGAGGCCAGTGCGCTAGCCCCTACACTGCCAGGACCGGCTTCTGTAAGCTTTTTCCACAAACTTCTTTCCTCACCCATCAGTTCCTAAACTCGTTCATTTCTTACTTTCCTGGTGGAGGGAACAGTCGAAGGTAAGAACTGTAGAGGAAGACAGAGAATAGAATATATGAAGCAGGTAATTGAGGATGTGGGTTGTAAGGGGTATGTAGAGATTTTTACTAAGGAATTTACGGTTAAGAAAATTCATTCAGCGATGGCCATTTGAAGGAACTGTTGTGGCGATCGACTGGAGTCATTTTTGGAAAGTAAAGAATCGAACTTACATCCTTCTGAGTGGTAGGAAGTAGTTGTAATTTAACGCACAAGTTGAAATTAGCAGCGTAGCTTATCAGAGTTGGCTGTAATTTACCTCATTATGTGCATGAAAATATGTGCTGATTAAACTACTTCCGGATGGCTTAGTAATTATAACTGATAGCCCTCTCAAAGGTCGGTTCTAGTAGTGAGAGCAGGTGAAAGCCATGACTAGCAGCGTAGCTTCCTCGTCTGGGACCAGAGTAGAGAGACAGAGCGTACAACTTGGAGGGTATAATACATCGCGTGAGCAGAGGAGAGCGGGCTGAAGTCACAAGGCTTGACCGCCGGCCGAGCAACTTGGACCGACACGGCCGCCGAGTTTCAGTGATTTTCTATGGCCGTTTAATTTATTCTGCGGCTCCAAGTTGGCGCTGCACGCTCGGCGAACTTTGAATGCCGGACTGTTGCTGTGGGGGTGTTCTTTCGTCTTGGCGTGGGCGCGCAGGAGTTGTGGTGTGTAATTACTGGGGCTTGTCCTCAAGGAGACAAGCGGCCCGCAACGGTGGCTAACTCCTCGGACATCCCAGCGGTCTCACAGAGTGGCCAGACCCCGAGCCCTACACGAACCGAAACAATACTCCTCTCCGAGCAGCTGTGAATTATTGACATGAACATTAATGGAAAAGTTATTTATTAATTTAAAAACTTATCATGGTTGTTTATTTTTGGAGAAGAGCTATATGGTGGCTCATGGTTAAGGTGTCTGATTGGAGATCAAAAGGTCCTCGGTTCGAATCCCTGTTTCAGCACGCATTTTCATAGGCTATTAACCTGACCCTCTGGCACAGCATGCCGTATAATTTGAAGTACGCCGGTACGCTTCCGTTGTTTTTTTTCTTATGGTTTTACGCCTCATCGACGTCAAGGTTATTAGAGGCAGGATTTGACTAGTAACAAGGAACAGGAAGGAATTCGGCCATGGCATTTTTGAAGGAAGCATCCCGGCATTCGCCTGGAGTGATATGGGGAAACCATGGAAAACCCAAATCTGGATGCCCGGACGGGGATTCGAACCGACGTCCTCCAGTTGATCGGACATACACATTAATTCGTTGGTAGGTAGAGCTAATTCTAGGCTGCGATTCATAGGTCGAATATTGAAAAGTTGTAATGAACAAACAAAGGAGATAGCGTACAAATCTCTTGTGCGTCCACATTTGGACTATTGTTGTGCCATTTGGGATCCGTTTCGTAAGGGGTTGATCGAAAGTATAGACAAAGTACAGAGAAGAGCCGCTCGATTCGTGACCGCTTGCTACAGTCCTTATGAAAGCGTCACAAAACTGATTAGTAGACTAGGCTGGGAGTCTCTGGTAGATAGACGACACACGATTCGTTTAAACTTATTGGTAAACATGCGTACTCCCTCTTTCACTCACGAGTGTAGTGAAATACTTCGTCCACCAACCTATTTGAGCCGGAATGACAGGATAGATAAGATTAGAGAAATAAGGTGCCGCAATGATTCTTATATGAATTCTTTTTTCCCTCGTACCATTAGGGATTGGAATGCACAACAAAGAGATTAGCTTTGATGCTGAGCACCCTCTGCCACCCACAATTTTGTGAATTGCAGAGTATATATGTAGATGTATATATGTAGATGTAGATGTAAACTGTGGGTCCCCTGTACCCGATAGAACTATCGCGATAGGTTAAGACGGTTATGACATGGACGAAATTCGCACCTAATAGTAGCCCTGTTACCAGATCATTTACGACCACACAGAATTATTATTATTATTATTGAAGAAGGTAGAATCTAAATGGAGAACATAGGAACGCATTACTTATCTTTATCAATCAACAAATTATGTGCTGGGAAGTTATTATTAATAATGCTTTGCCGATATATCAGTATCTAAAACTTCCTAATAGAGCCAGATAAATGGTGAGACATATTTATTGAACAATAAATCATTTATCATACTTCTTTATTTTTTAAAAAAAAATGGCCTTTGATCTCCACAACGATGTAGCCAGATTCAATTTATATTTTTCTAATTATTACTGCGACAAATAACGGAAAATCTATGAAAAACAATTACTGCGTTGATATGAACGTTGATGTATGATCAGTGGGCAAGAAGGATAAGGAGATTACAGAGGATATCTTGCAAAAAGGATTTGGTTTCGCAATTCAGAAAATAGGATGATAATGACTGGGAGGGTAGAAAGGGTGGAGGACGAATGATAAAATCAGGATACCAGCAAAAACTGAATTAAACTAAAGATGGAACAGACAAATAATACATATTCATACAAAGCCGAATTACCGGCTACTAATTGCGTTTGTGAACAGTTAAACAGAATCTGTTTTAATGTACTTCGAATTGTTTTAATCGTGTAAGGGCAGTATGAAAAATTATCTCCTCTTGCCATAAGTAGTGATGTCATCGGAGAACTACCAGATGAAATTTCAAGAACATTTGGCTAACACCACTGTCTACAAACAAGTACAATTTCCTCAAGTTGATTTGTAAATTTTTCTGTTAACACAAGTATAGAGTAATCGGCGTACTTCTCAAAACACGGTACTACTAACGACATTTATACTGAATTTCGCATATGTAACAACAATTATAATGGAGACACATTTCATTTTCAAGGGCGCAATGAATCTTCCGGGTTTATTGTTTTCCAAAGATCGCCTGACCACTTTGATGCAAGTACGTTATCAACAGATTTAAAATCATGAATTTACTTGAAAAACAATGGGATATTCATTGTATACGTTTTTATAATTTAGTACCATTTACTTAAGTACCTTCGTTTTAGACTCTGAAGTGGTTTTGCTTAAGTATATTTCCGTTTTAAATATTGTCTGTCCATTTATATAATTACTGCAGTTGCTGCAGTACCTGCACGAACTGTTACTCGAGAAGTAAATATTGAATTTTAAAATTGTCTGCGACGTGTTGCTCGTTCTGAAACCTTGGGCAGGACTTTTGTTAGAAACTTATGTTTAAGTTCAAGAAAAACTTGAGTACTTGTACATTTGAAACTTGGAATGTATATTCCGCCTCTCTCTAGAAAGTCTACCTTACGACTATTCGACCCTCAGATCAATCTAGTATTTTACAAGCATGCGATTATCATCATTTAGTCTACTGATATACGTTATGAATGATTGCTGTATTAATAATCAGCTTGAGAAATATCTAAACGTAATGGAGAACAACTGTAGCGTTATATATGCAGTATCTTTTTCAGTAAAATATGACAATCGTAATTTACTGCTCGGCAACTCACTCCGTATCATGCACACCTGGAAATATTATCATCCTTACCACTGTTTAATGTGTAACCGACATACAACTCAGTCAACTATCAGCTTTGGTTCTAATTTTTTTAAATGACTGTCGTATGCTGTTCACCAAACTTAGGACTACACCTGACGATGGCGACGGAGTAAGTCGCCGAAATATTGGGTACAAATAATAATATTACTCGGTTGGTTTCCCGAGAAACATTCACAAATAAATAAATTTTTAACATACAGTGTCGGTACAGTTATTACGACCAAAGATCCAAAATTTTCTTCCTTAATTGGATAAAATCTGTTTATTCTAGTAGAACTGTCAGTGTAATTTCACGTAATCAATTCGTCTGTTTCTTGTTTAACTATTTTTATATCTTCAACTACTTATTAACGAGAAAAATGTATTTTATTCCCCAAACAGAATGCTACTGAAGAAGTACTGAATACCGACATAATAGATATTTATCGTAAAGGATAAAAGTAATAGGGTCGGGGTATCGCAGTCAAAGAATTTGATTAAAAAAAGAAGCGAGATTGTAATGTGGGTATGTACAGAAATTGTCAATGGGGGTATGTGTCCACTGCAATAATAAAAAATTTAGGCTTTGCGTTTCGTTGTCACTGAAGTCATAAAAGGATAAACCCTGTATCTTAAGTGTTCATTTATAGTAACATTCTTTACTGAACGAAATAACTAGAATACTAATGATCACATTTGAAAGTAATTTATTATAAATCTCTACTAGCACTAATTAAGTTTTGTGTTTAAGATCCTACTTTGTTTTTCACTTTAAAAAAAGTATGCGAAAATGTTCACAAGAAAATTCGATCAACATTCTAATGATACGTGTAACTAAAAGAACAGTATTAAATTTCGATAATAGTCAATGGTTCCTTTTATTAACACATTCTTAATACATTAGCGCGAATATTATGAGTAAATTTTTACCAAATGTGATACGTAATAGGTTAATATAATACTTTTGCATTGTGTGGGTATACTCCACAACTACAGGTGCGTATCATTGGCAGCAGTATTAAGCAGACATTACAACGGTCCACCAAAACCAGACTTATGTGCAGATCTTTTTCAGATACAGCAATACATTTTTGGTATTACAACAGTGTAAAATGAATGCAACTATTGTGTAGCTAAATGGTATAAAACTGATTAATTCATATTTATTTTATAGGATATTGTTCCGCGGGCCTAAAAGATACAAAAATACATTTATCACTGAACAAAGTCGCCTGTGAACGCCAAAAAGTTGAGAAAGTCAAGTTGCTTTAAAGTTAGTTTCATTACACGAACATATTACATGCAGTATAATTATATTATAACTAACTTGTCTTGTTGTAAATTGAGCGTTATCTCGCAGACGTTTTGTGACGGGAGATTTACTGAAGAAATTAAAGGTGTGATAATTCATTAATGGATAGCTTCTGGTTACACAACGCTTTTTGGATTTTCGTCATTAATGGATTGAATGACGAGGCATTTGGTTAAGAAATACAGTTTATTATTTCCGATGACATCTTATTGCTAATATTCTAAGCATACAAATGTGTACGGAAAACAGAAAATCTGCCGCTGAAGCTTGCTGACGAGAAAAAAACATAGACTAACAAGTATTATGTTTGATATATGATTTGAAACCTTGGACAAGTATACGGATTTCTGTAAAGAAAATCAGATATATTTCTTAAAGCACAAATAAAACTCTAATTTATGTATATCTAGGTTAATTATAAAATCAAACTTTTCTACAGTAATTAACGGTGTAAGAAAAGAAGCACTATTTTATTATTCGCCAAAAAAGCTTCAAAGCTAAGAATAATGTAAATCACCATGATGTGAGCTAACATTTAAATTTATGTTGAAGGTCGCAAGTAATCATCTATAAGAGTTTTAATTCAAAGTGAATGATAATCATACAATAAATCTGAATACAGCTACAATCGAATAATGTCAGTACTCAAGTTAACCGTCTGGATTTAAAAAATAATGGCGTTTAATTAGCTGTATGACTAGTGATAGAAGAAACAAAATTTTTAATACAATGGCACTAAAACCTAAAGTCAGTGATTTAAACACATTTCTTATCAAATTAACTGTGAGAAATTTAAACGTGATTTGGTTTCTGTTTGTGAATAAGTAACCGTTGTAACCAAGAATGTAGTAGAACCTTAATGTGAAGACTTAATTTTATTAGAGTTCTTATCATCAAAATATATAATAATAAAGATACATTGGTAAAATTACGTCCTAAGCTTCTAATATTTCTGAAATCGTTCATTCACTAGATTTTTAATGAAAGTACTATTATTCAAGACATATTGCAGACGTGAATAAATGTTTTGACCCCTAATGTAAATTTTCATCACAACATACCAATTTTTTCACTTTCTTCAACGTGACAACTTCTAAGTTGTGAATTAAACAATCATTTTCCTACTACCCATCTGTTCTAAGCAGTACTATTATTTCTTAAGTCACATATAAAACATCCGATAAGTTTATTCAAAATCGGTTTCTTTTTTGTAAAAAAAAAAAAAAAAAAAAAAAAAATAATAAAAAAATTGTTTGATTGATTAATACTTTTCTACTATTTCATCAAAAAGGTCTTTTGCAGGATATGTTGAAGAAAATAACACAACGATATTCACAGAAGTACTCATGTGTTATTATGGTCTTTCAGAAAGAGAATCGGTAAAATGCAAAGCTCCCTGGGAATACCTTTTTTTGGGTTTCTTGTTCTTATTTAGTGAATACATTGCAAAGTAACTGTAAAAACACAAAAAGTTCGGAATTCATTCAATTTTTCATTATATTCATAATACAAATTTTGTTCCATTGAACTGTACATTACTAATTTTCCAGTTTTCGGAAGTAATTTATTTCTATTCCCCAATATTACGGCAATATCTTTACGAGACAAAGAAAATTTCGGTCTAGATCGCATTTTCTGTTGAAACATTATAACAATTTATAGCAAATACGAACCTTGATATACCGAAAGTATTAACCAATACGGGTATAATAGCTTTTCAAATGTACTTTGAAGTCAATAAGAAAATTTAATTACGTTATACTTGCCGTATCAATTTTTGTCATGGATTTTGTGATCATTGTATACATTAACTTATATATATGTAAGGCAATTAAAGATGAACATATTCTTCAATTGGCGTTTTATACTACTTCACTACAAGCCTTCAAAGATTAGCTTGTGTTAGATGACATGAAATACAAAAAAAAAAAAATAGCTGTTTTATCAGTAATATAGCTCTTTTTATGGAGTAAGTGTATTAGTGCCCTCCTATTTATGGAAAGTATGCAAAAAACATTAGCGGCATACGATCAATGTATAATCTCTGTAGTTGAGAAAATAAGTGATATACTACGCCTTTTAAGAAGAAGATATTAGCGAATTTTAGAGTTAACGTAAAACCAGTATAGCACGAATCTATCTAAAAATCACTGATGTTGTTGTGGGGATAATTAGTACCCGAAATGCCTAAAGAGACCTACATTACACACACAAACACACACACACACACACACACACACACACAAATTGTCTGTCGCAAATTTGATATACGAGCTGGTCGAATGAAAGGTAAGAGTTAAACTAAGACAATTAGCGAAATTTCTAAGTAAATTTACTGACTGAATTGGAATTTACCACACAGTTGTAATCGTATACGACTTTTTTGTGTTTTAAAAGCAAAACATGAAATTAAAAAATAATCGTATGTTGATCAGAAACTTTAAAGATTTGCTCTATAACATTAAAAATAGAAATAAGTGGCTGCTGTTATAAAGGTGGGAGTCAAACTTCGTTAAAGTTAAAGCCATTAACGGGGCAAGTAGTGAATGGTCCGTAGCTATGAAGCCAGCCCCTGTTTGACCTGTGAACAGCTCATCTCCTACGCCACGCTTGCTGCAGTCGTAGGGGACGTCGGTAGTTACCGCAATGGCCACTGCAATTGAGCGGCAGCACGTGCTGGGACGCAATATCCAACACAGTTCTTCGAATCTTATCTGTTTGTAAGATCTTTGATAGACGAGTAGTCCATACAGTTTGGTTACAGTAGGTATGCTTTAGTTTAGTTATATCCGTTTACATTCTCTTCAGATACTAGTAGAAACGTTAAGCGGTTCCATAAAAAATTAGAGAATAATAATGAAAGACTGATCGATAGTAATAAGTTTGTATGATTATATTGTAATTGCATTAAAGTAGCAACTTGATCACAATGTACTACTACATACCTTGTTGAAAGGATATATGTAGTTTTTCAGAAGAACATAAATTTTTGGTAGCATCTATTCTGTGAGTAAATGGGAATTAGATTACGCTCTTCTATTATTATCCTGTATTAATATGTTAAGTTATATTACGCAGCAAACAGTAAGAATTGTTATATTAACTTTCTGCAGAATATAATCAGCTTCTATAACACTTTATCCAGTAGCCTTAGTTACTTCAATTATTTCACTTGAAAATACTTTCAGTCGTGTAGCACTATATGTAAACAATTTCAACTTCTTGTAAAAAGGACTCATGGAATGTTTGGACAGTAGTAGGCTTAAGGTTTAAATGAAATAGGAACAGCTAAAGTAATGTTTAAAGAGCTAAAGGATTTGTCTTTTACAACCTCCATGAGTGAATTATTTGCTTAAATTAGTATTTTTATATTCAAATAAATGAAATAAAATAAATTTTTAAGCGCAAAACAAGTTATCTACTTTTTGAACTTTCCTATTTCTCCTGAAAATTAATTATTGTTGATAACAACTGTTATTTCGATTAAAGAAAATTTTCAATTATAAGTTCAATAACTGAAGTAATCATTTTTCAGTATTTTAACCCAATTACCAACGTAGAACTAAACTTGCTTGTTCCATGCTGATTAAATCAGTGCATACTTATAATATTCTATGGAGCGCTATTTATGTCGATAATCTGTAATATATATATACAATCTTGAAAACCATAAGAATGCTTTAAGTAGAAAAGTTTCTGAACGATGTTGTTGTCTGAAGAAATATTAAGTAATAAACATTTAAATCAAGATTAACGAAACATACATCTTTAAAAATAAATGTCCATATATGTTACGTCGGGATTTATGGATAAAATACCGAATACACAGGTAATTTTGAGTTACCTTTGAAACTTATAATATTTCAATAACTTAGTATAAACGTAGTATTTTGGCTGCAATAGTACTGATTGGAAAGAAGTATGTCAATTGGAATATATAAAGCGTTTCTCCTTACACAGTTCATAACAGATTTTCATCATTTTACTTACGCACCAAGGGTGGTTTAATGTAGAAAAGTATTTCTCGTATTAAACATGTTCCTTCGCATAACGAATAAACCATATTACTAAAAAAAAAAGTAATTAGACTCAAACGTGTTGAAATATAAACCGCTTTCCTTAAGGATACAAGGATAATATCAGTTATTCCATTAGATTTTAATTTTTCTCAACATTTTCTCTAAGTTCGGTTTCAGGATGAACTTAAAAAAAATCTTTATGCAAGTAAAGTAAGCAAATAAATTTTATTACCTTCAATAAAATGATGTTAATGAATTTTAATTTAGTGATGTTCTTCCACTAATATGGCCTTGAATCTGGAAAATATAAATTAAAATCATTCACTCAATTAAAAAAAAATCTACTATGTAAACCACCTATGCAATGATGGTAGAATCAACACTGACTGCATAACCAATGAGTAATTAGAGGACGATTAAAGACTGATTAGAGGGATCTTCTAACTCTAGTGTGCACTGTCGCATTTGTGAATATCAGTCTAATACTTTTATGATATCGAAAAATATTTAACTTACAAGCATTTCTGTTTGGTTTTCCTTCCAAATTAGACCATACGATAATTAGTTGGGTCACCTGCTTTGGGTATATAGGGAGACCACACACCTCATTGAAGTATTTTCCGTCGCTTCTCGGTCACTGCAAATACAGCAACTCTGTCACATGAAATTGCTGGAGACTCACATATACTATTGAAAACAATCACAAAACAAAAATACTTGTAGCTGTTATTCTCGACATGCGTTCTAAAATTAAGGAATGTACTATTATGTAATCTGTATATTGATAAAATACGTCGTAAACTCCCTACATTTATAGTGATTAATGTTCGCTGCATTGCCTTAAGATTATTTATTAACTATTAATTAAAAGAAAATCCACTGTTCATTGTTTATCCCACATATAGCCATCCCGCTCGTTTTTCCATGACTAGTGATGTAACATCTGAAACTTAAAATTTCAGAAGTGAAAAAGCACTAATGATTTATATATAAAAAGTGCTCCTAGAAAAATGTGGAGGCTTTTTTAGCATGAAGCAACCCGCTCATTCCTAACAGTCTTAGTGACGGGTTATTTTGATGTTGAGAAAGAACACCTTGAACATATTTTAGAAGTGAAAAACATAGAAAAAGTGTATCCAGAAAAAGTCTGGGTGTTTCAGTACTGGTAGCAACTGCAATAGCATTATGTCATCACCTGGAATTAAAGTACGAAGACCTTTAGTATTCCTAATGTCTAGAAGCAGATGAGAGTCAACCAATTAGTTTTCCAATCTGAAGTGTGCTGTAGATAAAAGCTCAAACTGCTTATTTCATACCATGTTAGATGTAACCGACTGAACAATTTATTTAAAACAATGATTGAATTAAAACTGAAAATTCGTATAGTGCAAAAAGGGTTCATAAGGAAACTGTTAGTTGACAATATTTTAGGAAGGACAGCTAGATTTGTTTGTAAAAATTACCGTAGAATACAATCAATAGATGAACGAGCTGAGTTATGTATGAATCATTGTGAAACATAAGGCGGGTTAAATATTGAAACGAGATAAGACGACCGTGACAATAAACCAGCAGTTTATTTCTAACATGAGGGAGTAGTAAAATAATAATTTGTATGTGAAGGTGTCAGCAACTAGAAAAAAAATTATTATGGCATATGGTGATCAATTTACCTCTAAGATTGAAATAATTTAAAGTGAAAACTGATGTAATGAAAAAAAAAACACACATTAGGGAGTATGGTTCATTACAATTAGTTATAATAATAATAATCGTCATTTTATGATGAGTAAAGAGACGACAGATTGTGAGTAAGTAATTAAATTGATTACATAAATATTTGGTAGTAATTATTTGATGCTATATCATAAAGGAAGAGCACCTGACATGTTATCTGCCTAACCCATAATTATATTATTCTACAAATTATTTATGTTTAAATAATAAATAATTAATTAAAGAAGTGATGGGGCTAGAACCATAAGATGATTTAAACAGAGATATGTTTCGGAAGAATTTAATGACAAGTGGGACAAGCCGAGACGAACACTCCAGCAGAAGACGCAGTACACTCTGAATAGAGGAGCGCAAACAAGCGCATTCAAACCGAATGAAGGAGTTCTGGGTCCAAAAGAACAAGAAACTCGCTGCCAAATGCATAAATTCTTAACGTGGTCCTAGTTGGCCTCAACGAATAAATAAATATATAAATATTTGTGGACAGTGGTAATTTTCAAATTTCAGGTGTCGTAGCATGCATATAACATTGCGGCTCAAGCCTAGAACTTTTCACATCACCCTCGTATGTTACTATTTTGTAATGAACTTCCGAAAATATCTTCACAAGTAAATGAGATCAGGAGTTAGTTTTGTATTAACGTGATTGTGTGCTTCGACGCGGTAAGACAGAATAGCGCATGATGTTTGCAGTGTTGGCTATGCCGACTGAGGAAGACGCGTGCAATGGATTGTGCGGATGCGGTGATCTCTTCATTCAGTTTGCAGGGCATAGTGGGGATTGGACGGTCAGAGGCCGGCGGCGCCCTTTGATGTGCGCTCTCCGTCGGACTTAGCGCCTTTGTTCCACGGAGCCTCTCGCCGGGCAGGCCGCTCTTCGAGTCCCGAGCGCACCCGGCACGTCGAGCAATCCTGATTAGGGGTTTTCCCGGATTGGCGCTCCTGCACGTGTTAATGCCGGAGGGATGAAACGCGAGAGGGACACAAAGCGTTGCCAATCAGGAACTGCTGGGGCCCAGCGCCGGGGCCCTAAATCCGGGGGTTGAAGTAGCCTAATTACAAACAGCTCTGAGAGGACAGAGACCACACACAGTGCTTCCCGCAAGGATCAGTACTTGGACCTATAATTTCTTTCCTAACTGGTAACCTAATACGTCTCAAAACCCACAACTCCTTAAATGTTGTTCGAACAATTTTAGCTACGTATCAGATCTATTAATGTAATTACCAAAATTGACTCCAGTAAGTAATTAGCCATTTTCTCCCACGAGAGTCGATATTCTGACCTGCAATTTCACTTTCACTTAACAGCCTTGTATCTACACTAATATTATAAATCCGAAAGCTGTCTGTATGTTACGTTTTCACGACTAAAGCGATCTTGATGAAGTTTTTACAAGGAAATACTATCTATAATTAGAAAGAAATGTTTTTCTTTTTGTGATAGGTAACATATCTGATAGTGTAATTTTTGAAACTAACTGAACGATGACAGACAGATGGGTAGCATGTTGTTATATCGGCCACTCAGCCATTGTTTCTTCACAATCGGTTTTGTGTATGGTCTGTTCATGTACTACATACACAACTTACAGAACAGATGTGGATTTGCAGTGCATCATACTATTACTTTGTGTTTATATGCAGCTAGCTCACCAGTTTCCAACTCGCAAAGGTTATACGAGTATATCTTAACAAAGTACAACAAAACCAAAAAGTTGTGTGCAAAACGGCATTGAAATAAGATGTCCCCTCTCCCACCCACCGATCTACCATTTAGTTTATCGCTACTTTTAAACATGTTGCAGTTTGGTTCTTTTCATGAGAAAGGTTCAATGGTAGAATGGTATATGGTGATGATTATCGCAACTTCGTACTTTTTAGGACTCCTTTTACTTAACACAGATCTTTGTATATATATAATTCTAGCTGCAAAACTCTAAGTCCACGAGTATGAAGTCACAGGTAACAGCTAAAATATTATATTTTTCACCTCAACAATTTCTGACGTTTAATTTTAAGATCCCTTCTATATATTGAGTTAAATAGTAAATTCAATAGTTTTATAGCATGAATTCGAATCTATCAAATAGCTTCGTTCATACGTTTCACAAGAATCAACATTTTAACCCATTAATTGCTTTCCAACCACAATTGAGTGAAACATTCTCTCGTAATGATCAGTCATATGTCTATCAGTCCACAGAGTTTTATATGTTTACTTAAACTACAAATTCGTTAATATTAGCATCTGACCTGTTAGTAGCAAGTAACTTCAATATAATTTCTTTACTCTAAATTCCGTCAGAATTTATTAAATTTAAACTCAGAATCTTACCTCGCATGTTTTGTAGTCAAAACAACCCCTTTAACCACTTTAAAAAAGGTTGAAATAATATGTAAGTAGTACTGAACATTTCCTCATTCGTAAGGAATCATATCTATTAAACACAAGAGAACTGATACCACAATGGCACTCTCTAGGTAGCAGAATATATAACACGCAACGAAATAATAAGAGAAGTTTTCAAAAGGCCCCAGATATATCCTTAACCGGAAAAAAAATTGCATTTTGTGACAGCTGCACATTAGTCATCTAACATAACTAATTGTTTGCTGTAAGTTGAATATCAGTTGCGAAACCATTTTTATCCACCACTGAGATATGTCATGTGGGACGCAATTAGTATTAATACCCAAGCACCATGTCTGGCACCATGCAGTTTTTCTATCAAGTACAATATTTGTTACGCAAATTTTCAAGTACAGATTTTCAAAATAAATAACCAAATTAGTCAGACCTTCTTAAGTAACAGAAATCAATCACTGTAAAATGTTTTTTCACATCTTTGTATTCACGAAATACATGCTCAATCTGCAAAGGCAACTCCAGTGGTACGAATTATATATCCACTTTAAAGCATCTCCTAGAATACATCTAGTATTAAATGATGAGACATTTGTAAAGGCGGAAAGCATAGCTGAACATTAAAATATGTGGGTGGTTGAATTTCTAAATACTTTTTTTTTTCGGTCTATCGGCTCATCGACGTCAACTGTGATGAAGCTGGGAGAGGTGGGAAAGGAAATGGGTAGGAATCGTGATATGACCTTTTGATGGAACCATCTCGGCATTAGCGTGGAAGGATTTTGGAAAACAATTGAAAAGCGAAATCCGGATGGCCGATCGAAGATTTGAAGCCACATCTTCTAGAACACCAGTCTCAAGCACTACCACTCGCTTGGCGCGGTTGGGGTTTTTTTTTTTTTTTTTTTTTTTTTTTTTTTTTTTTTTTTTTTTTTTTTTTTTTTTTAAACCAGTTCAACCAACTAAAACAAAAAAAAAAATCTATAGCCAGACTGTTATCCATTTGATCTGATAATATTCCTTTTAGGTATTTCAACATAACGTAACAGAATGTCACTGAGCGTGGTGGGTCAACGGTTAACGTTTGGCACCCAGATTTGGGTTTTCCATTGTTTCCCCAAATCGTTACACGTGAATGTCGGAATACTTCCTTCAAAAGGCTATGGCCGAATTCCTACCCGTGCCTCTAATGATTTCGACATCAACGGGAAAAAAAAACAATTGGCAGTAACTGGGTACTGCCAACAGGAAAAAAAAAGAAAACCTAAAACTATGAATATTATACGCGCAACACGTCATAATTATAGATATAGATATACTAAATAATAATTATTCCGTGTGTTCGTAATGACCTGGTGTCAAGATTTCTATTGGCTGCGCATTCTGCCCCTGGCTTAGCCGCCTTAACCTAACCCGGTAGTGCTATCAGTTACAGAGGAAACCGAACCACGTTAGCATTCTGGAATACTTCACATTACACAGAAAGTTGTGCCAGAAGTGAAGGCTGGGTTAACGGTGTATAAAAATAGACGCCGGGACAGGGATTCGACGAGAGAACCATACGTTTCCCTGTCAGACAGCTTAAGCACTTGGCCACCAGACCGCTACAGGTATAATGTTTACATTAGAATAAGATTCTACCCATGCAAAAATCGCCCAACGCGCTTAAACACGTTGGTCGAATCTTCCCGAAGGAGATATATCAAGCTATTGTGTCAGATGCAGGAAGAACAATTCCTTCCCTCAGGAGCCTACAGTTTAACGTGGAATCGAAACCACTGAACGTTCCGGCGTAGTTCATATAATCAAATACAACTCCTAAAAATTCTAGCTCACAACGGGATTTCAACCAGCCACTGGAGAATGAAACTTTCCTAAGTAAGCACCTTCTTTTGAAGTATACGGGTACTAAATACTATCAAAATCAGATAAAAAATTATATTTGTATCAACAACATGAACGGAAATTAAAGTGAGGGTGCAAAGGTTGAGAGGGTTTTGGCTATCGTAAATCAAACGTAAACAGTGTTTTTTCTATTTCTTTTAAAGTATACATATGCAAAGTTCCATCAAAATGGGATAAAAGCTTCGTGTTTCGATAAAAAACACTCGCATAAAAACAAATATTCATTTTTATATATTAAATAAAAGTATAATCTATACTTTCACTGTTCTCCAAGCGCATAACTTCAAACTTACAGCTACTGATATACTGTTAACATTAGCATTTCGGTGAGACGAACTCATAAGATTTAACGCGCAACGCGTCATAGCATGTCGCATGTCGGTGACGGGAATTCGTCAACTCATAGATTTTCTACCGTCCATAATAGCTTAACGCGCCTATAAAAGCTTTTCGCTTGGAAAAAAAACTGTAATGTTACAATATAATAAGTAACTCTGGGTTATCTACGACGTCATATGTCACGCCCATGACGTCACTCAATGACGTCGCGCTTTACGCCTTTGTTCTACGTTATGCACGTTATTTAATTAAATTTCTAAGCATCCGCGAATAAATTAACGAACACAACACTGAAATAAAAGAATGTATTGCATTCAAATCTACATATCAATCATTAGATGCTTATATTAATGTATTATTTTTTGATATATAGAATTACTCCTTAAATTCTTTGTCCATAGATATGTAAGATAAGTTTCGAGCTTCAATGTTAGCGAAAGTTTTGATTAGATTGTTACTTAGCATGGGTCAGAATTACAACTGGCATTTCAAGTTACAACAGAGGGCATGCATAATTTAGTTTTTTTTAAATAATATTAAATGTCTTGTTTTTCAAATTATTAGATCGTTTGAATGGAAATAGTTTCACACTGATCGCGATTTATGTAGCCTAGACTACAATTAAAACAAATATTACGTCTCATAACGTAAGTTTAAAAGATTTATTTTAATTTCCTTTGCTTTCACTGAGTAATATTACTGATTCAATTATTTCACCAACATCTAACTGTGTCAGGGTTGTTACGCAGTCACTGGGACTCATCAAGGAATTTACGTTTTGGTCTGAAAACTGTTGCATACGTTCATTCGGTGATATCTATACATATAAAGATGAATGTATGTATGTTTGTTTGTTTGTTCTTCATACAAATCCACAGTTTTCATCCGATCTCGATGAAACTTTGCACACTTATCCTTTGCAAAACGGAGAAAAAATACTGTCTACATTTCGTTGAAAAATTATCTGTATAAATAATACATGCTGTCTTATAATTTCGAAAAATTACTGAACTGCGATGATAGACGCGTTGGATATGGAGGTCTCTGTACTGTTTTTTTTTTCGTGGAGCGGCCAGGTAGCTCATTGGTTAAATCGCTTGCTTACTGATGTTTGGGGTCGTGGTCTCCGGTTCAAATCTCCATGGAGGCTAACATTTGATCGTAAGAGTACGCATGGGCCGTCGGTTATTTTGATTGAATGTTAAACTGTAGATATCACAAACTTAGGGTTGCAATGCGAGACAAATCGTAGATAGTCTTGCAATGCTGTAGGTGTACACTTTTATACATTATATTGATCCCTCAGAGGTGATTCGCAGTCAGTTATGTGTGATCTGCTGTAATAATACTGTAAATGCGGAAGTAAGATCTGACTTTTGTTACGTTTTGACGACTAAATGCCTGTACCGATATCTGAAGGGAGGGTACAATAATCTACATATATATAAATATGAATGTATGTATGCTAGTTTGTTGGTTTGTTTGTTCTTCATACAAATCCACAAAGTTATTGGTGCAATGCGAAGAAAATCGTAGGTAGTCTTCCAATGCTGTAGGTGTACACTTTTTTACGTTATATTGATCCCTCAGGGGTGATTCGCAGTCTGTGTGTGTGTGATCTGCAGTAATAATACTATAAATGCTGAAGTAAGTCTCTGTCTTTTGCTACGTTTTGACAACTAAATGCCTATGCCACTATTTACGGAATTTGACATGAAAATCTGTAGGTATGGCACAGGACATTTTTTTCGGTTTGATTAACAGCTGTAGTGACGAAATTTCTAGAACTTATCGAATGGTGTCAGAGAGGAGAATGTGTGTGTGTTGGTCTGTAATGTTACCTCGCTTGCTCAAGCTATGCTTCTCGCGAATTATGTTAGTGTATAATTTGTTAATAAATTTCGTTTAGAGAAAAAAACGTATTATTTAGTACAGACGTCGATTTTCTCTGTCCTATTACTTTGGGTCTGCTTAAATGTTTCTGGCACCAGTTTATTTTGCCTTCTTTTTTGACATGCCTTGCCGGCGTAAACTGGCCTAATTTGTAGCTCTAGCAGAGCACGAGCAGCTTAAGTTATTAGAACCCAAGAAAAGGATGCTCATGCTGGAGAAAGAAGAAAAGTCCAAGCTGAAATAAAGCTGCCCTTAGTAAACCACCCACCCCACACCCCTCTTCCACATTGGTTTGTTTTTCTGTTTTTAAATACGTTTGAAATTGATTCTCTTCAAGAGACATGTTCGATGGTAGAATGATATAGTGATGGCTACCAACAACTTTCTATATTCATATCTGGCAAAGAAATTCTTAATCCACGCGTACGAAGTCGCGGGTATCAGCTAGTTAGAGTTGTAAAATATATCCATCCTCACCAACTTCACTCTAAAAGTGCCGTAATATTAAGTGGTGAGCTACTGCGAGAAGGCATATAGCGATATACAATGATAACGCAAACGTTCCTTGGACTTTATTATTTAGTAATATGTTTCTATTACACCCATCACGATAGTATATAATGCACAAACTTCAAACAAAAAAGAAAAAATTCCTTAACGTTACACACTAAGCGATCACAGTACACCATTTACTATAATATGCCACCTCCAGCAATACTAATATTACGTGTAACAAAATGCTCCAATGACCAACAACAATTAAAATCAAACCAACTTTATGATAAAAACAAAGTCCATTAAGCTACAAAAGAAAGTGGCTATATCCATTCTGGTCCAGGCTACATTCCAATCTATCAAAAAGCGCCGCTAATGATTCTGCTAATTTAAATGTTTAATGAATCCCAATTTCTAGCGAATTATACTTTAACAACAAGAACCAAACGCCATTTTGGTACAGGTTACATTTCAACTATAAAAACTAAATTCCTTCATTCGCTAACGGTTCAAAGTTGTTGCAGTTTTTTTGTGTAATTCGTTCCATATTTATATTTTTGATGGCTGTGATAGCAACATATTCCCGAATAATATCGTTCAAAGAACGTGTGTATGATCATTATACTTCGCTATAAGGCTTCTCCCAGTCGGTTGTGGTATAGTGTTAAGGCACTGTATGAGTGAAGTTTGTGAGGTATGTATATTTTTTACATCTCTAATATCAACACACATTAAACAATATAATCTATCGAACATGTGTAACAATTGACAGATCAAAAGGACAATTCCTTTATGAGTTCCAGTGATTACGCTACAGCCCAAATTTATATCGCGATGCATTATTGCCACTAAAATGCGATACAGCACATGTATTATGCATGAGATTGAAGTATTGCTTTTCTGGCGGCATGTTTAGCTTAGTATGTGGTTAAATTGAAATGCAACCTGGACCCGGATGGAAATTGAAAACTTTTGCTACGGCGCAAGGCACGAGGAATTACACTGAACTTTATTTTATAACAATTCTATTTAGTTAAACAGTTGCTAAGAAATGAATTGTCAGTACTATGAAAGAAAAGTATGTATTTCGTATAAATTGGCATATTAATTATCAGTTGATTTTTTACTGAAATTATTATTTAGTTTGAATGAAAACAGTTCTAAGTTGATCGCGATCTATGTGGAATAACCCACA
Source organism: Vandiemenella viatica (assembly GCA_031002005.1). Taxonomy (NCBI): domain Eukaryota; kingdom Metazoa; phylum Arthropoda; class Insecta; order Orthoptera; family Morabidae; genus Vandiemenella; species Vandiemenella viatica. The sequence continues at coordinate 118,720,865 of CM061914.1, forward strand.
ATTAAAACTAATATTACGTGGCATAGCGTAAGTTTTTAAGATTTATTATTAGCACCCTTCGTTTTCACTGGGGTAATTATTTCAGCCAACATATAACCTGTCTTAAAATATCGATCTTCATTACAGGTAATAAGAAATAAAGAACCCGTGAAGATTTTTTATCAAGTTTATATTGCGATGCATGATGACATTAACATGCGATACAGGGAATGTATTAATTCGCGTGTGATTTAAGCTTTGCTTTTCTAGCGGAAATATTAGTGGAGTTGGGGTTAGACTGAAATGCATCCTGGACCAAGTACTGCAACTGGAGCTTTTTGCTACAGCACAAGGGACGAGAAATTACAATGAGCTTTATTTTATAAACACTTCTATTTAGCTAAGCAACTACAGATAAATAAATTACCATAACACTTACTTAAACCCGTTATTTATGGAAGACTTTAGGGCTTGTGTTTACATTAGTGATATACATCGATGTATCGAAAACATCGATGTTAACTATCCCATGCATCGAATCAATTCAATGCATCACTTACCCTCAATGTTTAACGATGTATTTCATTCGATTCATCGGAAGAACGCACACATTTTTTCGATGCGATAGGGTTAGTTTTAAAGCAAAACAAAAACAGGAAATTCTGTAGCTACGTGTTATTTTTGTCACCTACAAAATCACATTCCATTTTTTCTTTTAACTTGGATAAAACAACAAAAAAGTATAAGTTGCTTGAAATTTCCCGCCACTATAGGGTGGACCTCAATGATACGACATTCGCATAGACTTGTCTGTTTAGTGTATCGCCTTTGCTTGCTCTATGAGCTCATGAAAAGTAAACAAAATAATGGCCGACCAATTAATTGGAGCTGAAGCTTCAACTAAAAAAAATCTGAAGATTAATATTGTACTGGCAGTAATGTAATCCCTTTAGTGCACTGTATGCTTTCAAAACGCTAACCAATTGTGACTTATGAATCCTCAATGGTGAAAGTACAAAAGCTCATCCTGAAAGAACTCAACATCGGATGGGTGCTATGAACAAGTTTCATCTTTAGCTATCACGACCTTATTGGACCCATGGCTCAAAAAACTACATTTTGAAAACCTGATGGCATGTGCAAATGCTGTTCAAAAGATCAAAGATGTGATGAAGAGGAAGCTGGAAGAAAAGAAAACTGAATCTGATTTAGATAGTTCGGATAAAATATTGGAAAATTTCAGTCTAAGGAACGATCATCACTAACTATTTCATCGAAACTGGAAATCAAACAAGACCGAAGAAAGTGTTTTTGTCGAGCTTTCAGCCTACTTGAGGACCCCTACTTGAGTATGGTCCAATTACGAACAACAAATGTCAGAATTGTACAAAATAGCTTATAAATATTAAACTGTGGTAGCCACCTCTTTACCACCAGTAAGACTTTTTTTCGAAAACTGAACAAGTTTTAAATCAAAATGTAACAGAATACAAGGAAATCTGGTTAGTTTTTTATACAAACTTAGAGAAGAAACATTGGGATTTTTAAATTCGAATTAAAATAGAATCCCAATACGACCTCTCTTTCGGCGTTCATAACTTTCCTTATACAGTAAATGACTCATTTTTCTACTATCCTGAACTTTGACTAATTTTCTACTTCCTAAACTTTATTATCTGATAAATATATATATATATAGTGATATTTTAATTCAATGCATAGATGTTTTTATTCGATGCATCTTGAAACATCGATGCAACGTTTCGATGCATCGTATCGAAAGAAACATCGATGTATTTTCTCCATCAACATCCCTAGTTTACATGATATCAATTAATACTGCTTTATTCCGCGGGTTGTATGGTACACACCAAATGCCAATAAAAATAAATAAACACCACAATCACTGTCCCATTTACTAATGGAAGTGGCCTTTGTAATCTTATATCTTTAAACGAGCAATTCTTGTATACATATATTTTGGATCTTGGGAGCGGCGCCAACGATTTGGATGAAATTTCATATTTAGATAACGTTTTCACTTTTAAGATTATCTAAATATTCCTCCCTGAAAAAAAAAAAGAATTTTACAAAATACGAACAATTTTTGCTCTTGGTATCTCGAAAATGGCTCGAAAACGGCTCTAACGCCATCTCGTAGATGATTCAGGTACCAGGCAGCTAACTAATATTTTTTTCTTTAGTTTCAAGGAACTTATATATTTAAATGAATATTTCTTGTATGCTAGCTGAATCGAGGGAATAGTAGCGCTGAATGTTTAATTGTAAAACATTTCAAAAGAAGATATTTCAAAAGTAGCTTTGTCAGAAGTGAACAGATATTTACATAACTTCTTTGAAAAAAAAATACTGAAAAAGTGGTTATCAATATACCAGTGTATTGTAAAACATCTAAAAAGAAGATATTTAAAATTTGGCTTTGTCAGAAGTGGTACTTTATTTGACAAAAACTTCTTAACAGTTATAATGTAATCATTCACGATAACCTAATAGAAAATCGTCTCAACCAAGTTACTCGAACTTCGCCCAGTGAAGACTCAATTGAAGAAAATCATGACGATTATTCACGATATTTATTTAACCGACTGCAGCTCTTAAGTAAGTAGGAAGGAAATATATTGAATGTATAACAAATATGTAATTAGTGGGTGAAAAAGGTGGATACTGCACTAGCTCTTAAAAAATTATGTTTACGATCCCGGGTTCAAATTCCGATGGTAGCAAGAATTTTTAAGATATATATTTAACCATATGAACTACGGTGGGGCGCTCTGTGTTTGGGATTCTACGTTAAATTATAGGTCTCAGAGAAAAGGAACTGGCCGAACTACCTCTGATAGAATTGCTTAATATACTTCCTTCTATCCAATCTAATACTATTATATGAGCAACTCTTGAGAATAGATAAAATGGGGGCTGTACCACTTTCAAAACCTCGGCGAAATTAATAGTAACCTGTTGAAATTTGGATTAATTGCTTCGTCAACATGTCCTCTTCACATTTTGGGCTTTTGCTTTGAAGAAAAGTCGCTTGCAAATTAAAAATGCCGAAATATAAGGCTGAGCAGCTGCGAAATGCTATCAGCACTGCAAAAATAACATAAAAATTATCGGCACTGGGTTCATGTCAACTTAAACAGTTTCGTTTCGTCATAGATTTCGTGGGTAGGTTGAAACACAGCCTGTAGCAAGAGCAAAATTTTACGCAATTTTGAGTTCTGCGGCGTCCATAGGAAATGGTGTATCTGTTTACAATGGAAGCATTCTCTGAATGCTCGTTTCTACATAACATTGCGGGCATCACCGTATTACAACTCCGACGGAGAAAAGTTGAAACGGCAAGAAAACATTACAATAAAAGATTAAATCAACGTTTTAAGAGACTATCACTGATTTTTCAACGCTGACGGCATCCAACGGCTGTACGCCGCTGTCAAATTTCGGCATTTTAAATTCCTGGAAAGTTTTCCGCAAAGCAAGAGCGCAAAACGTAAAGAGGACATAATGACGAAGCTATTAAAACAAATTTCAACAGGTTACTATCAATTTCGCATCGGTTCCGAAGGTGGTGCAGTCCCAAATAAAATTAATTTCTCATAAACGTCTCTAAGGATTTTGATGAAATCTTGCATGCTGAACAATAATCGAAAGATGCCGAGCGAAGAAAATAATGAATTAAATAGCTAACCAAGTACTCAATCTGGGTTGATTTAAAATTTATCTTTCCATTTCTTAGAAACGGCTGCGAGAAAGAAAGGAAATACAAATAATTCATTCATGTGTGCCCCGACTTTATGTATGCGAAATTTGAGGTTTACTTTGTTAATTTACAGATAAACTATCAAAGAAATGTCGGGGAAAAGCAGAGGATAAGCCATGGTTTCTTTTATCTTGGTATCCTCTCCTTCCAAATTTAGGTTGTATGCAAATGTTTTAAACGCGACGAACTTTCCTTTACGACTCCTTGAAGCTGCCACTAACTGTGAAGATTTTATGGTCGTGGATGTCGCGTAAGAAAACTTTGCTATTGTACACAAAAGTTCTGTGTGAGCGATATTTGAACTAGTGTTGTTTGACGTGTGTTCGAAAAGATTATTTGTATGTACGAATGTAGGCTGAAAAGAAATACATTTGTCAACATAGTCACCGTTAAGGCTACCACATTTCTCCCAACGAGTAACAAGTTTTTTATTCCGTCACTGAAAAATTATTCAGACTTCTTCTCGAATACTCCTCCTCGTCCGTTGTGCAATGATTATCCCTGAAGTCTGTCTAGATTTTTTTTTTATTTAACTTATTTTATTTATTTAACTGTACATTCAGATGATTCGTTCTCTAGAGTCTATAACGAACCGTTATTTCTTAATACTGTATTGAAATTTATAATAAACAAAAATTTTGTAAAATTAACACAAATCCTATATACTACGAAAATGGTACAAACAATTAACTATTATTACTACACACTGTAATTTATCAACCTGTTAGTAAAAAATATTATCCACTAATACTAAATAACTGAACATCTTGAGTTTTCAAAAGTTCGTTTAACGCTGGCATCCATTGAAGAAATAAGCTTCGGTAAATTCCAGAAGCCACACTTCCGGCATCAGCGTTCCACTTAGTTATTTGTATCTCGTCCGTTTAGAGTATCTTGTATTCTTGTCTCATTCCTTAAATGGTTTCCTGTGTTCCGGGAACTTCAGGAAAAATAAAAATCACACGGAGCATTGGAGGGAGAGTAAGAAGGGTTTGGAACTGGTTCAAACTTTAGGTTATACAGTTGGCCGTGCAAAAGTTTTACTGTTGTTTAGTAATGAAACCAACGCGTTCCTTGGATACTCCAATATGGTTCGCGATACGCTTTTGAGTGATTTACTGGTCATTTTGAATCAAATCGTAGACGACTTTGCGATGTTTATCGTCTTTGACAATAATCGGACGTCAGCTCCGAATTAATTAATAATTATGAAAGGAAAAGTCCAAATTTTACGTTTTTGGCAGCTCTGTCAATAGTAACGTACATTTCAATTACTGTTTTTTGAATAAAAAAATCATGTTTAGATACAACATTGTGACTCAGTGCCGTGAGGCCTCGTCGGGGAGCTTCAATAGGACCGGGCACGAGCTCTGACGTAGCGTTTTTGCCGTCGTGACTGTCGTTTTAAACACGGTTTTCCACAACCATCAAGGCGAATCCTTGGACGGTTACCAATCTCACCCATGGAAACTATACATTTCACAAACAAAATTTACACCTTGCAGTTGGTATAAATTGCTTGGCGTCAGCAAGGGCATGGGGCCGTAAAACCAGTCCTCCCGATTTTACCATTGATTGCACCGCCCAAGAGTGCTGTGTTAAGTGTGCTGGAAATCACAAAGTCGCAGCGTCCCACGAGACGGGGTGCCCACCTGTTGCAACTGTGCCGGCCGCCATTCAGCATGCTACAGCTGTTGCCCCATCAAGGGAAACCTACGCGCCAATATGGCGGTGACACGCACCAACTAGTTGGTGCTATCATCAGCAAAGAATCTTCCCTACCGGCATGCAATTGCGACCGCATCTGAGCGACCTACGAAAGCGAAGAAGCAGTTCGCAACACGCCATCTGCGTCACCAGGCGGACTGCAAGCACCATAACAACTGTAGTGTCATTATACAGGCTGCTACAGCAGAATACACTGCTACTGACGGAACTCTTAGCAAACAAGGCTACACCGGGTACGGCACACCCGAAGATGACACCTCACAGCAATGTCAACCAACAGATGAACTGGAAGGAGGTACGGGATGACCTGCAATAACTTCCCTACACTCTGGGCACATTGTCGCTTCAGATGATTTAGTGTCAGCGAAAAAATGACCATGCCAATGATGAGTAAATCTCACCAATGACAGTCGACCCGTAATGTTTGTAATTTGATGTGTACTTTAGTTAATGTGGGTATTGAGAAGTTCACCAAAACCTTTCTTGTGATATTTATCCTTAACAAGTTTAATACATAAGATATCACCTTTCCTTCAATTCAATTATGTAGTATAGATGAATGATTCGAGAATGCTTATTTCGAGGTTACAAACCAATCATCAAATATTAGATATCCTTGAACTTCCATATTTCCTGTTCTATTCTTAAGTCATCGATTATTCGAATCGTTATGTTCTAGCTTTATTTAACAACCTTCTTTATTGTTGTGATATTTATTACTTTCTTCTACCAGGAGTTATTCATTCAGAAACCATCATATTTTTTCTAGTAAAAGCCACGGTGTTGCACATTCAAGTGTGTGATTACATTTGCAACAACGCTAACAGTTCCAAAATTTCCAGCCCCTAAAAACCTCTACGATGATGAAACGTAATACCAAAAAAAAAAGAAACCTCCAATACATTTCTTTGCAGTCATTAGTTGTCTGTCTTGTGCCAAGAATATTTGGTGGTTGCCATCAAGAAGATATGTTTGAATTTAACCTGGAGGCCTACTATTGTTAATGTGAGTAATGCGACGTTTTACAAAACCTTTCTCGTGATATTTATCCTTAACAAGTTTAGTTCATAATTTAAAGCTCTGGGTTGCATGGCTTAACACATTTAAATACTACAAATACAGTACAGATTTTTATTTTGTTTCTGCACATTCATTCATGTTTGCTGATGGTTTAAGACTAGTATATGAGGAAATCGTAACCGATTAATATACGATAGTATGACGCCGATCATTTAAAATTGTGATTTATACTTTTGTGTAAGTAATAGAACTGTTGAATAATAACGGCGGGAAGTTTTTTTAATCTGCCTATTCTCTGTGGTTTTATAATAGCATGTAGTGAAGACGAAACTTCTAATGAAGCTTCCGTCTACAATGTTTTCAATTCGGATAATGTTTATCCCAGAATACGATACAAATTAAGAGCGGTGCATAGAATATCAGTAGGCCTACATCAGATAACTGTTGAACTTTGAGACCATTCTTTTCTGTAATTGAATCTTGCTAGCCAAATACCACCAATGTCTTACATACAATTTCGCATCACCTCCAGCAGAGAAGATTTTTTTTTTTATATATATATAAATCAAACCAAACATTGTTTTTCTTGTTTTGCAAACTCTAAAATACTCCCGTGATTTACTGCTGAACATAAGATCACTCTCCGTTCACGCTTCAAATACTTTAAAAAATATTTTATGCCAAATCTTCGTTTTGAACGTCAAAAATATGTTGTTTTTTTTGGCTTGTACAAAATACAATCTAGCATTAACAGATCTAACATGAACATCACTACCATTCAATACTTTTATCAAAGTAAAATCCTACCAAAAAATAAAACAGCAATAAACAATTCTACCTAATGTTATGTCTATGTTGTAACGTATCTACCATTTACGAAATTTACAGCATGCAAACTCTACCACGGGAATCTCTACTAAACGCAATATCTACCATAGATATGTCTACATCCTTTACTCTCTGCCAATCACAAGCCTGCCATTAAAATGTCAACCAAATCGTAAACATTCTAAAATAAAATTTTACTACAATCATTCTAAACCCCCAATATCTTCACCAAAATTAAACCCTACCTTAAGATAACTTTACCTTCTTTTAACACTACAGAAAAACAACTTCCCATATTTTAATTTTACCAGAAAAACTAAACTTGTCTACGCATCATGCAATGAAAAGAGCACGAAATATTAATTACCTTGTTTCTGTAAGACACATAACGTGATATGATTTATATTTAAAATTATCTTTAAAAAAAACAACTTAAATACATATTTTAAATAAGAACTAACAGTACATGTTTAATATATCATAACAAATGAATTATTTAAATTTGTTAAGAGATATTTCATTGTTAAACTCCTTTATGGAGATGCTTGTTTTACACTTGTAAAATATCTAAAGCAGTCAACTTAAAATTAACAATTATTAATAACAAATCGTCGTGATATATTATTCTATTAAATAAATGAACAATACTCAAATTCATTACAGAAATTTTATCACTACAAGAAAATTGTTGACTTAGCAGGGAAAAAAGTTAAAAAAAAATATTCTAAATTAAATTTTTTCGTGCTAAATCACTTGAGAATATCCTAAATTTAGCCATTAAAACGTTCAAGTAACAGCACTGATGTTTTCAAAAACTGACTGTCTGCTAAAAGCTTATCTGAACACGTGCGGATTACTGCATTGTTCGTGGAAGAGGATTAGAAATCTGCCTTGCAACAGATTCCAATGAATTTCGACAGCAACTGACGATTGATCCGCCAGGAGCATGAATCTATGACTTCTCTGTGAATCGCCGAAATAAATACACTTAAACGTAGTGACCGGCTGATCAGATGAAGTACCAAGCCTATTCTCGGATGTGATTTCCCTCGCTACTGGGAGAACCAAGTAAAAAGAAGAATATCCTACAGCGAGATGCTGCTTAAATTTTGGAGCATTATCCTGAAGAAAAACAAAATATTTTATCAAACCCACCAGTTCGGCTGCGTCCGTGAAGATGCCACGGCATTGGATCGGGGTGGAAGTCCTGATTGCCGTTTCCCACAGCCATCAAGGCAAATGCTGGGACGAACCTCAATATCAGCATCATATACCATAAATTTCACAAACAAAAATACACTTCTCACACAGAACATGCAGTAGTTACACGTTTCGCAGACAAATGACAGCAGAAAATTCCTCCAATAATGTTTTAACCCTCCGTATCTTACAAACCCGGGGAAAAAAATTTCAGCAGTTACAACACTCCTAAAACTACTGAGCTTTTGTAACGTATATTAATGTGTTACATGCATGTGTACTACGTGACATTATAAGCTGGAATGCCTTTACGTAATTAGGTTATGGTATTTTTTTTATGGCTTTACACCTCGTCAACGTAAAGATCATTAGAGGCGGGATGGGACTGGGACAAGACACGAGAAGGAATTCCGCCATGGCCTTTTCAAGGAAGTATCCCGGCATTCGCTGGAGTGATTAGGGGAAACCATGCAAAACCCAAATCTGGATTCCCGGACGGGTATTCGAACCGGCGTCCTCCCAAATGCGAGGCCAGAGCGTTAACCGCTCACCCAACACGCCCGGTATGGTATTTTTATTTAGTTTATAACGTTCTTCTGACTCTTTTTGAAGACCTATTTTTTCGGATCAATCATCTTGATTATCTGTATAATGATTCTCATTGAGTAAGATATCTGTATACATCACTTGGGCAGAAATGTTTCTTAGGTTCGTACAACTTATTTGACTTAAATATATTTTTAAAAAAAGGCTGAAAGTAAGTGCGAAAGATTTGTTAAGGATGTGAATGAAAGTTTGTTGAGTTAACCTTGTCATATCTAAGAGTCAATAAGTGGAGTGGAGTGACGTTTCTAATAAAAGGCACTCTCTTAACTAGGTGTATCTGGAGCCCAAAAATAATTAAAAAATTCTATAAGTTACCGGAAGTATGAGACAAGTATACTGAAAATTCGAGAGGCTATATTAAATTGTATTTTTGATTAATTGTTTCATCTAATTTAAGAATAAGTGACACATTTTAAAAATTAGAGTTGAGCACATCTAGTAAAATAAAATTTGTCGTATTATAAAAACCAAATCACAGTAAAATTACTTTGTGGTTTCAGTAGCTATCACATTAAGGCTCGCCAATATAACGGGGCCAGTTTTAACGTAAAGTGGGGTCCAATATTAATTTCTTTCATCAACAAGTTTGCGGTCTGGTGGCTCAGTGGTTAAGCGTCAGACTGGAGATAGAAGGGTCCCTGGTTCGAATACCTGTATCGGCGGGGATTTTCAAAGGCGCTTATCCCGAACTTCACCTCTGCCATAGCTTGCTGTGTAAAGTGATGTACGCCAGAACGCTTCCGTGGTTTGGATTCCATGTTAAACTGTAGGTCCCCTGTACCCGGCAGGATTGACAAGTTAGGTTAAGGCGGCTACGATAGGGGCGGAATGCGCAGCCAATAAAATCCCTATCTCCAGTTCATTACGACCACACGGAATATTATTTTTATCAGCAAGTTTGTCATAATTTTTGCGAATGATCAATTTCAAATATTGAGTATCGGTGTTTACTTTTTTTGTGGCGTTAGATCTTTGGTTAGATATTGTCTTGTGGGCCAATTAATTTTTTTTAAACTAGCCGTCACCCCTAACTTCGTTTACATGAGGTTTTTTATTTTATAAAGGTTTAAGAGATTAAATTACTCTCGTAGACAATTTGGCCATTTAATTACAGTTAACATATAGTCAAGAATGCGGTAGGGTTAAGACTCAAAGAAATAAGTTATATGATTGATGATGAATATTAGTTTTAAATTCGAATATACGTTACTGCTGTTAAGTACGCCGTCATAAATTTTCACCCTTATCTTTCAAAATGCATTAATTTGCCAACACTTTTATCTTAATTTTACTTCATATCGAAATAAAACATGTCCTATTTTACTCTTGGGACCAGGGGCTGTACAGTATTCAAACACCAATCAAAATCAACGAAACGAACAGACACTTTTTTAATTAATATCTCAGTATCTGGATACCGCATTGAGATAAAATGTACATAATTTGTCCTGGGCCATGGACTGCATAACATACAGTATATAAAAAACTGTCCTGTTGCTGCAATGGGTACGCGCTGACGAAACAGAATACTTTTTCGCAGTCGAAATGAATATGCCTAACTATATAGAAGTCTAATGCCTAGCCATCTTTTTAATTGTTCCATTCATCCATTTTCCAAATTTATCTCTTTCCTTTAACTTCCTACAGGAAATAGATAATACATTTAGTAATTACCTAATAATGACCGATCTCAATAACCACTCCCGATCAGACTATGAAAAAAGAACTGTACGTGACAACCTTGAAGCCTCGCGCGGACAATACATAACCATACCAGAGCAGACACGACCAGCTACTAATACATCACCCGACATAATCATAGCCATGGAGGAAGGAAACATATGGAGACGACGCAAGAGACCTTCTCCACGCATTGAAGTGAAGCAGGGTTAGGAGGAATTGGGGGGGGGGGGCATGGCCGCTTCCATACAGACACGGGGAATATGTACAAAAACCTCAAGGGGACTCTAGGATAAAGGTGACGCCGCAATCTGGTGATGGATTATTATGTAACTCGATATGACAAATAAAAATTGAAGAATAAAATTTTTTGATATCCTGCTTAGTTTTCGACATATTCCGTCCCAAATGTGAAATGGTTTTGGTTGAAATTCAGAAGAAAACATTGGTCAAAGTCAAATTTGATGATGGATTCTTATTTAAAAAGACGAGGCAAATGAAAAATAAAGAATAAAAATTTTCGATATCTCACCTAGTTCTAGAGATATACTGTATCAAAAGTGAGGTTAAAATGGAGAAGAAAAATTTCGCAAAAGTCAAATTTAATGATCGATTCTTATGTAACACGACGTGACAAATCGAAAATAAAGAATAAAATTTTTCGATATCTTGCTTAGTTTTCGGGATATACTGGGAACATCGCAATGTTTGGAAGCGCAATACCGCTGCTGCCGCCATGCGGGAGAGTTTAGAGCCTGCTTCACCGATTTAACGTCACTTCTCCTCCATATATTCCCTTCCTCCATGATCATAGCATCCCCTTCCCTCCTTAGGTGCACCAGTCTCATAGTCCTCGATCCCATCAGTATCGATCATCTACCAGTACTCATCAAAGTAGCATACCATACTCGAAAACCCAGAAATCAGATCGACCCATCACAAATCCGCGAAATTCAAGATTATAACAGAGCCAACTGGACCGAATACAGACGACATATAAACGACGCTATGAAAAATTTCCATCCCAACTTGCGACATACCGATGATGTAACCAGTACAGCAGACTTCCTCTACGACATACTAGCTTCCGCAATTGAAACGCAAATCCCCAGAAAATTTACAATTCCTCATAAACCGACTCTCCCTCCCCATGCAGTCCTGCTCCTCAAAGAATCTCGTCGCCTATACAGAACGTTTCTAGCCACGCGTGACCGGGATGCACTCACCCGACACAGGCAGCTACAGCGACAAGTACGCAACTACCTCACTGCCAAGAAAAGACTCAGCTGGCGAACAACTTGTGACAGACTCAACTTCACCATGACCACCGACTTTTCAACAGAATAACTGGAACAAAAACTGCAATTTTCTACCCTATCCACAATAACCGTTCCATTCCCGACGAAGAATCAAAATACAACCTTTTCGCAACCCACCTTGAGCTAACCTTTTCCTGCCCACTTGAACCACTTCAACTACGAGATGACTGCCGACATACATGAACGAACCGACACCAACCTACGAGCTCCCGACATTCAATATTATGAAACCACGCCACGACATGATCTAAATTCACTGATAACAACCATAGATATCAGACAGGCACTAAAAAAGAAACGAAACACTGCTCCCGGTCACGACGCTATCACCTACCACCACCTAACAGAATGCCCCCTTTCCTTCCTAAAAATTCTATCTCTTCTCTATACCGCAATCCTATATACAGGCATATATCCACGAAAATGGAAAATATAAAAAATACTGTTATTTCATAAACCTAACAAACCCAAATCTGGACCTTCCTCGTACCGCCCTATTAGCCTCTCCTCCGTATTCAGCAAGTCTTTGAAACAATTCTAACTTGCCGCATCCACCAACATCCGCAACAATTCCTTCCACTCCCACCCACCCAAGCCAGTTTCCGACCAAACTACTCTGTAGACGACCAGCTTCTCCACCTGACGCAACTTGTGACAAATCAACTAAACAAAAAGAAATCAGCCATCATCATCTCTTTAGACGTGGAGAAAGCTTTTGACAAAGTATGACACGCCAGATTATTATTCAAACTACAGTTATAGGCGCTACCGATCCTACGTCCGTCTTATTGCATCCTTCCTTACTAACCGTTAAGCCTACATCATCATTAACAACTCCCGTTCCAGATACTTTACTCTAAATGCTGGTGTGCCCAAGACTCCCACCTATCCCCACTCCTCTTCCTATTGGACACAGCTGATACTCCCCAACCTCTCGATCCTATCTACCTCCTACAATTCGCCGACGACACCGCCTAGTTGTTGTAATAACCTTCAACAATCCGGCAAAGGATTACAAAAATACTTAGACAGCATTTAAAATGGTGTAACAAATGGAGACAGACAATCAACCTACAAAAAATGCAAGCAATAATTTTTGGACGAACTACAAGACGATTTAGACAACATGACTTTAAGATTTCAATCTACGACAAACATATCAATCTCACAAAAACAGTCAAACATCTGGGATTGACGCTTGACCACCAGCTCACTTGGACTGCCCACCTAAAGACGATCAAAAACAAAGCTAAATCACGACTTAAATTGATAAAGAGAATGACAGGTCATAGGTGGGGTCTAAACGCCGAGACTGTACTCCATACTTATAAACATTATTAAGACCTATTTTAACATATGCAAACACCGCTTGGATATCCGCATGTCCAGCCCATTGCAAGGCACTGCAAATAATAGAACGCCATGCACTCCGCCTCGCTTACAGAATCCGCCTACCCTTCCCAAACCATACCCTGTACGATTAAATATCCTTTGCACACCTCCTGCTCTTCCTCGAGCGTCTCAGAATATCCTTCACAGTACGCAGAAACAACCCACTCTCCACTCCACATATCAAAACCCCAGACGCACTAAAACCATATCACAAATATATACCACCAGCTCTCCACCTTTATGCATTACACACATTAAACAATAAAAACTTCAATAGCCTCCCTATACCCAACCAACACATCAGACCAGAAATATACCCATCATAACTGCCAGTCACAGAAGAAAATGAATTACCAGGATTAATAAAATCCATTATAGAACTATCCGACAATCTTAAAACTGTCTACAAAATGTACTAAAAGTAAAATAAGATTATACAACATTTTAAAATATGTATTGTAAAATATACAAAATATATTGTAAACGAATGTAAGAATGCTAATTAATACCAAATAGACCAGTCTTGTAATAAAAAATGTAGGCTGAAGAGCGGGCGTCACCCGCTGTCAGCCCAGCCCCGTGTGTGGGGAAGTGAAATAGCAAATAAGTAAAATATATATATGTATATACCTGACGTAATATACGTAGGTTCAGTGGTGCCTTATATTGTACAGAATTGTTATCTCTATTTCAGGAAATATTCATTTCGCCTGTCTCACTCGTTTAGTGTTCACCGTCACGTAAAAAAAAAGGGAACCATTTTTATAGTTACGAGAAGAACGATTAACATTAGTAGAAATGAAGATGATTGTAGTTAGATAAACAGTCGATACTTCGAAAACTTTTTTACAAGTGCTTAAAGTAAGAGGACATTTTTAGGAATTTTAGAAAATTTTACCTGTTACTTACATTAATCCTGATACAATAGGTCGTTGATTCTGATAGTATGAAACTTTGTGATATATACATGTTGATGGAACACGTGGAACTAATTGGAGCACAGCACAGCACAGTGTCGTCTGGCTAGCATTGCTACAATGTTGTTTAGAGTTCCAGGATTTTCCTACTACTGCAGTCTGAATTTCGATTTTTGGACATGGCTTTTGTTCTGTCATGTCTTGCGCAATGATCAATTTGGTTGGGCAATCCCGTCAGTCTTCATATTTTCATTTAAATCTATTTTTTTTAAATCAAATTTTCCTAAGGCAAATTTTATACATTTGTTATAAATATTTGTGCAAAGACTATTGGAGGGACTATATACAATAGCATATTTACAAGGGACCTTCCTAACCTACTGGAGGAAGTGATTTACATTATTTTAATTTCAAGGGTACGTATGATTTACGCTGCTTAACCTAATGGAGGGTTTAGTTTCAGTTGATTGACCTAACTAATACTAATGTCATGTCAAAAAAATGCAAGCACTGGAGAACAGAGCACGGCGCATAATCTTGGACGCGCCAAGATATCTCAACAATAGGGAAATCAGAAGAGCACTCTGCTTTCCAACGTTATCAGAGACCATTAAGCAAAAAGCTAAGATATTCTTCCATAGATGTTATGTTTCCAAATACGATCTGATTTCAAAAATAGGTGACGAGGCCGAGGAAATGCATGACATCAAGCGTCCAAAACTTACAAGGGAATATAATATTTTTCCACTCCACCATCCTCCTTAACCCCAAGGCCTCACTGCAGTTATGCGTAGGTCCTAAATGACTATGAAACCGACCCTCGGTTAAGGAGGATGGGGGAGTGAAAAAATATTATATTCCCTTCTAAGTGTAAGTTTTGGACGATTGATGTCACGCATCTCCACGGACTCATCACCTATTTCTGAAATCAGATCGTATTTGGAAGAATATCTCAGCTTTTTGTTTAATGGTCTCTGATAACGTTGGAAAGTTGAGTAAAGGTGGATATTTGTCGCCGTGGATCGGCAGTACCCTCTCAGCAAGGAGTAGAGGCCGGCTAGCTTCGCTCTGGTTTTGTTTTTTATTTCATCTATATGTTTATTCCACGTAAGCCTTTTATCAAGTGGCAGTTCCAAGTACTTCACCTAGTCCACCCAATTTAGTTCTAAGCCATTTACATATAATTTGTCATCTTGAATTTTTATTCTCATAAAAAATCGCATGATATTTAATAGCTGGAACCTTTATGCTTTTTCTGGGTCTTCGGAAGGATATTGGTGATTCTGAAGCCAGCATCCACCGAGATTATTGTATTGTTTAATACCCATTTATTTACGCCAGAAAGGTAGGAATAGGTGAACATCAATGATCAGATGATATATATAAGTACGTTACTACGCCACAGAGACGAGAACTGTTCACGGGAGAGAAGTTGTGCCAATATTTTCTGAAGGTCCCAAGTTGACAATAGACTGTACGTGATTTAAAATATTTCTACCTCGTCAGAGGCAAAAGGTCTTTCCTGTTGAAAGTCCACGTGTACCAAGAATGGAATATCCTACCACAAGAACTCGTTACCAACCTTGGGAGCACATTGCAGAGCTTGCATTGCTGTCCGTGTTGATCACACAACAAATTAACGTCCATTGCCACCTTTTTGTAATGTCAAAAGGACCACCATGTGTCGAAGTGATTTCAATGTAACCAATTGTCTCTTTATGAAAGTTACATTTCTGTTCGTCTCATCGCTTATTTCATTCAGTTGCCCGTATTGTAACAGCTCTTTCCATCTATAATTCTGTTTCATCAAGCTAGGCGACTTAACAGTGAAACAGCATGCGAAAGTTACTTTCGGCCTTTCTATTGCACACCAGTGTGTATTCACTTTCCTGAGATGAACACAACATAGCAAAACAAAATCATCTCTGAGGCAGAAAAATAAACGGTGTATCGTGAATCAAGTGATCAAGTGTATCCATAAACTAGGCTGATAGATAAAGAGAAACCCTAACGAAGGCCTCAGGTTGGCACCGAAACGTAGGAAATTACACAAAAAAATGCAGCGCAAATCCCGAAAAAGACAAGTAAGTGTAATTTTTTCAGGGAGAAACAGTTTCCCTGAGGGGATCAAAGAGAGGGTGAAGGAAGAGAAGACAGCCTAATTCGCCACTAGGGAGGTGGGCAGTAAAAAGAACACATTAACGGACTGAAAGATCGGAAACTACAAAGTAACACTGAGGAAAATGGTACTGTACGCGGCTGAGAAGATAACACTGCGACGAAACAACTGGAAAAAAATAGAGAAATTCTCAGGAGGATGTGGCTCCAAAAATACGAGGTGAGAGATATGAGCGAAGATCAACGAAAGAGTTGTACTGGAACATGAGCACGATAGCGAGAGAAATGAGATTCAACATGGCAATATTCGCTGGGCATCTGATGAAGATGGATATGTATAGGACGATCAGAAGGGTAATAGAGACAACTGGCAGGACGAGAGAAAAGACAGGAATAAAATGAATGATTGGACTAGGCAAGACTGGCATCAGATGGGGATCAGAGTGGATGAGAAGAACTGGAGGAATGGACACACATCAATTAATAAATCGGAGATAAATGTCAGGGAAGGTTACAAGAACAGGATAGAGATTCCCGAATTGCGGAGACAGGAGAAGAGGGTGCTTCAAGCTCACGACCGCGGGAGTGGAAGAACGAAGAAGATAATCAAAGTACTCAATCCTCAAACGGGTTTACAGTAATTCTGTCAATCGAAATTATCAAGGTAATTCTAGTAAAGGTAGGGCCCGAAGCGAAACGAACGGCGATTGGCTTTTAAAATTACGTCACTGTAGGAGCAAACTCAAGCAATGGATGCAAGCGGAAAATGAGCGTAGCGCACTGCTGTTAAAAGCTACGCATTTTACGGATGCCAAAGCAATTGATTCAACGAAAATTTGATAGTAAGATTCACATAGCACCTTGTGTTTGTTTTTCTCCGTATTTGGAACGGACAATTGCGAGGAACTGATTAAGATTTCCTCCTATGTGCTGCGGCCACCTTTTGTATTTCCAGTTTTGCGTTCATGTAGCGTTAACGAATAAACATTTTTGTCCTTACATAGATTTTTAAAATCACTTCCACTGATACCTCTGGTTATTTGTCAATTATTTTGGCACAAATTTTTTTAACAATATACTGTTCTTTCGACATAAAATCACAACCATTCACATCCATAAAAATTAGTTCAAATTGTCATCGGGTTGTACAATAAGGCTTCTTCGAGATAGCGATTCTATCCATCCTTCAGATCTTGATGTAGATGCAGGCAGACACAACAGCGATGTAAGTGTTCCCATGGTAGCATCGAATACTCTTCCGCGGTGAGCGATGTAACCAGTAAGACATCGATTGAGCAGCCAGGCACTTCTATAAATGCAGATTGATCAGTATAAGTTTGGAATGAAATATTAACATCTTGAAGTTCATAATCACCTTCAATCTGAGCCAGTGGTTCAGAAATATCAGGTAATATCTGAGAGAAAAAATTCTGTAAACAATCTTGACTCACGCGAGTTGTTAAAATGTTTTTTATTTTGAAACTCTGGAGTTCGGAGTATAGACCAAACATGGATCGAATGGTTGTCATAGATCCTTTCATGAAAGGAAGTAGCTTTTTTATCTACCAATTTGCATTTTTTCATAGCGTTCATACATCTCTCTCAAAATTCTTCTTGAACACCATATCCAAATGCTAAAGGTTTGTTGACAAACTGTACTCTACTGCTCACAATGTCGAATAAGTCGTTGACAAGCTGGAAAAAATAGCAACGAGTTCTTCTTCTGTCATGAAATAGTGTATTGTTTGTGCTGTGGTGTTAGAAAACAACTTAAATGCCAAAATTACCCTCTGACGCTCCCTTCCTTTAACTGACAAATGTAACTGCGTAGGCCTGGGGCACACTTTCATTTCACCATTATCTAAATCAATTAATTTTTCATCCATCTTCTGCCACAAAATTTTGCGACAAACAGTTGCTGTTATTGTACTGAAATCGTCGTTATGATAGTATTTTTGAATCCATATTTTCATAAGCTGTAGGTTATTTGAAAAAGAATGATATGTGATACCTGTACCTTTTATTTTTCCACTGTAAATTGTGCAGCCAGCGACAACTCTTCCAGCCGTGTTAATACAATATACAGCAAGTTAGAAAAAAATCACAATCACAATACAGCACCCAATATTGTGGAAAATTTAATTTAAGAAAATCCTATAACAAATTGTTTTTTTTTTTTTTTTTTTTTTTTACATTTCATTCCTCCCAGCAGAAGGCTGGGAGGCGGGCTGCTGGAGAGTCATAGGGGACTCTTTTCAGCCTATCTACTACTACGGGGAGGGAAGGGGGATGGAAGGTCGGCCGTGGCCTTGTAGGGAACCATCCCAGCATTCGCCTAAGTGTCTGAGGGAAACCACGGAAAACCTCAGACAGGATGGCCGAACCGAGTTTAACCCCGGTCCTCCCGAATGATAGGTAGGAGGCCAATATTGGCCTCCTCCCATCTCGGACAAATGCTTATTCAACAAAAATTATTTAAGCTTTAAAATTCTTATGCCACCTGCGAGAAAAAATAGACATTACAAGTGTCCACATTGTTATGCTCACTGACACATATTATTTAAACATCACAAACCTCCTCATCCTTTGGCTCTGCGCTTGACGTCTCTCTTGTATCCACGCATTTCTGAGTTTCAGATTTCTTGCTGCTGGTATCTTAGGTACAAACTTATGTTTGCTTTGATCTGCTGGAGTTCGTTGATAATGTAGAAGATTATCTTGGTCAGTCGTGAGCCATTCATTCGTGCTACATGTTCGTAGCATTTCATATGTCTTTTCCATCCTAGTGAGGTGAATTGTTCGATTAATGAATACAGTTCTTCTGAGATTTTGCGCATCCAGATGTCATCTCGGATCTTGGGACCAAATATTTTTCTCAGCATCCCCCTTTCCATTTTTTCTATAGTGCTCCTGGAAGAACAACGATGTGGTAGTGGCGTAGTTTTTACTTTGGTGGAATATGATTTGTTACTGTAAGTATTACAAGTATTTGTATATTTTTACATACTTTTTCTGCACGGGTTTTATGGCCCTGTTTCACATTTCC
This sequence comes from Vandiemenella viatica, assembly GCA_031002005.1. Taxonomy (NCBI): domain Eukaryota; kingdom Metazoa; phylum Arthropoda; class Insecta; order Orthoptera; family Morabidae; genus Vandiemenella; species Vandiemenella viatica. The sequence continues at coordinate 118,740,479 of CM061914.1, forward strand.
AGTATTCCCAATAATTTCTCCTAAGTAATTAAAGTGTCTAAACAGTGAGATAGGGCCATATTTGATCATGAGTGGCCTCAGGTTTATGCTTTGGAGTCGATATTATGTTTTGTCCATAGGAGATTTGAGGCCGATTTTGATGGCGATCCCTTGAAGCTTCCCAATAGCATGTCTGGCATCCTCTGGAGTTAATTATTGGGTGATTATTACAAGATCATCCGCACAAGGCAAGACATTTTAATGTTAATCTGATTATCCCTAAGTCCCATATAAATTCCAGGGATTTCATTATCCCATATGTTATCGTTATTAGCTAGTACCACGTTGATCAGGATGGGTGATAGATAACCCATCCCCTTGTCTTACAACCCTCTCAGTTTCGGAGATTTCATCCATAAATTTCACTTTTCAAGTGTTATCTTTCAAAGTTTATTGGATTACGTTTATATCTTATAAATTCTTTAAATTTGATTTTATTCTTTTATTGTTGACCAAATTTTTATTCAAGGTTTAACTAAGATACTATTTTACTGGTACATAATTTATTATTTTATCTAAAACACAATTTTTTGTGTTAGAAATAGAACTGATTAAATTATCATACAACCATTAGTACCTAAATTACCATTAGAAATAGTAGTCCGGATTGAAAACATGCCTGGTGTCGGCACAAAGAATTTGAACGAAAGGAGTGGTGGGTGAACTGTGACGTTCTGGTCTCGCAGTCGGAAGGTCATCTGGCCATTGAGATTTGGGTTTGCTTCAAAAAAGGCGGTCGCCGAATTCCCTCCCATTCCTTGTTACCAGTCCTTTCCTGCCTCTAATGACCTCGAAATCGACGAGGCGTAAAGTCATATACAAGAAAAAAAAATACAGGACGATGTGATCAAAATGTAATGATGTGGTGGTATTTTAACAAATTGCTCAAATTTCTTATAAATTTCTTTCGCATTATGCATATCCTAAAATTACTATATTACTTGAAGTATGTTATTCCCTACCTGTAAATGAAAAACATTATATTCTGATATGTGTCAAAACAACCTTCCATCAACTACACTCGATTATTCGCCCCATATTTTCATTGGTTATGGGAACATATTTTGTTGAACGATTGGCGTTTATAAATATTTTACTCCAATTCTGTTACAGAGGATGAAGACAAACTCTTGCGATACATAAATTATCATGCCCGGTGTGGCAACAAAGTTCCACACTACGTTGTTAAATGTAATAGACTGGAGGAATTCAGGTAGCATATGATAAATAAATCTGTTTACAAACAGTAACTTTCTTACAGAAAAATTATTCCAGTAACGAAATATGCCTACCAGTTATGTCAGCTATTGTATCCGCAGTGTCTCTATGGCTCTCAAATAACAAATAACATCTCGGCATCTTCATATACAGTATCACTGTAGGAATGCTGAGAGAGGATATTACTAAATGAAAACCGATCGATTGCGACAAGTGGTTATGTTGCTTACAACATAAAGAAATATATTAGGTGTAAGTATTTATAGTATTAATTGTTTATTCAGTCGATGTAGTGGATAACTAGAGACTAAATTCAACAAGTAACAGCGTTTTTTTTTTGTTTTTTTTAAAGATAACTAGAAACAAAATTCGTTTAAAACTGATATCTTTGACGCCGGCTAATCCAGTATATTTTTTTTCTTTATCGATTCTGTTTATTTGCTTGGAATCCCCTTAAAACAAAATTTCAAAAAAAATAAAATTTAATTCACATATTTAATTTATGGTCAACGCAACACATAGGTAACTGAAGTCTACAGTTTATTCAGTTGACGATTTAGAGGTCTGTTTCAGACGTTCAGACATAGCAGCGACAAATATAGGGCTGGGTTTCCCTACCTGTAATGACCCTTAAACAGGGTAAAAAGTTCCTTTTTGAATTAATATAATATTTACCGGTTCATATAATATCTGAATCACGAATGTTTTCTGCTATACTAAAACTTTTCCGTTGTTGCTATAAATTGTGTCTGCGCTAAAACAATACGATAGAGACCTTTTATTTTGTTATTATTATTACTCCGCGATTCACTAAAAGTGGGCTGGCGTAGGGTGTAATACAGCAGCCCTGATGTGTAACCATTTGTGCGTAGGAAGGGATCGCGCTAGGCGAATGCTGGAATGGTTCCTAAAAATAATAGCCTATAAGACGCCTCCTGCCATATCCCGTATATCCCTTCCCACGCATAAACGATTATACAATAAGATGGGTGCAACACACCCTCTGCCACCCATTTTCAGTGAATCACGGAGTAATAATAATAACAACACTCCAGGTGTTTCCTCGAAATAAGCCTCCGTTTCCGCGGGATCCAACAAAAATGCGGTTATTTTCCTGACAGAACAGTCAGCTTATGCTACATTAGTGGCCAAACAAGATTATTTCAGGAAAGCGTAAGTTGACTGTTATGCTACCCATGGTACTAATTACGTAGATAATTTTGGACGTATAAATCTTGGAAGCAATTTCTATATCCTGATCTGTACTTTATTCCTGATAGCACAATTCAGAGTCAACCCGCCACATTAGATCTGGGAGGTACTAGGTTCGAGTCCTGGTCCCCGCATACCGGTCATTCTGACCGCAATCATCAAGGCAAATTCGGGGAAAGTCCCAAACCTCCACCTTATAAACAAGACATTTCCCAAACAAAAATACCATTATCCCAAAGAGAACATAGTTACACGTTTCACAGATAGATGACAATAGTAGTTCTCCCCCCCCCCCCACGGGGAAGCTTCAGGCGCGGCGAAAAGCTGGTCAAATCCAAAACACGTCGCATCCTGAAAAATAACCGACCCTACTATAGGGGTAGTAGTGTAACAAAGGAAATACAATTCAATGTCAAATGGCTAAATACTGAAATTAAATTCGAGGCAGAAAAAAGTTTTTTTTATGATAACTGTTTGGTGGCTCAGTGGTTAAGGGCCGTCCATAAACTACGTGGCTCGGTCTAGGGGAAGTGGTTAGCTAGAAAGCAACGTGGAATGGAGGGGAGAAAGGGAGCGGTTCCGTGCCAAGCCACGTAGCTTTTCATTCGTATTCTAGCAGTTAAAATAAGGCACAGAACACACAACAGCTCGAAAATATTTATTTCCGTCATTTATCCCCGTATGTAATTTACGATAGCCTAACAAGAGAAAACGGTACAAAACTCCTTCTGGAATCAATAGGGAAAATAGCTACGTGCCATGCGGGAGGGGGGATTGAGTCTAAAGTTATGTTAGACTACGTGGGAGAGGGGGGGGGGGAAGTCGACAGGAGGCCAAAATGGAGCTCGGTAGTTTATGGACGCTCCATAAGACGTTTTACTGCAGATCGAAAGATCCTCGGTTCGAATCCCAATCTCGGCTCGTATTTTCAGAGACCCTTAACCCCACCTTAATCCCTGGCCCGACTTGCTGTCTAATGCCAAATATGCCAGAATGTTCCGTGGTTCGGATTCCGCCTTAAACTCAAGGTCCTCTTTACCCGGTAGGACTACCGGGTACGGTTAGGCGGCTACAATAGCGGCAAATGGCTCATCCGGTAAGATACCCTGTCAACAGCCCATTACGCCCACACGAGAGTCTTAATCTTTTGATTTTGGCCAAGTTTGGACCACGGGAAGAAACTAATTTACTGGTTCGCCTTTTCTCCTCCTCCCATAATTTTTTCATTCTTTCACTGAGGTGCCTCCTTCTTTCTTCAGACCAGGTGGCCTTGGCCTTTGTGCATTGTTCCTGGAACCCCTTGAATTTATTAATTCCAGTTATAAACATTTTTAGATTCTCTATCTCATCTAGATGGATCACAAATTTTTTCCATATATTTACTCTTCTTATCAACCCATTTTGCATTCGCCTTTAATTTAGTGTTCTAGATAAAAATTCTTTTCTTCAATCCACTCTCACTTATTCGCATAAGATGTCTGTAGAATTTCAGTATTTTCTTGTGCATTGTGCCTGCGATTTTCTCTGCATATCTACATAGAACTTAATTTTTCCTCTTCCACAAGGTACTGTGTTTTTTTTTCCCCCCTTTTCCTGGTACTACGATCTTCTTTTTTCCTCTACCTCCTCAATCTCCATTTTCTAATTCAGTATCAACAATTCTGAGTTGAACAGAACATCCTACTGTCTAAATAGCTGTTACGTAATGCCCAATCCTTGCTTTGTTGGAGACCGCTTTCTTGTTGTAGGTGCTTTCTGGTAGCCTATGCGTTAATTCGAACTTTCTAGCTCTTCTCATATTCGCTTCCTCATCAGTCCCATTGGGTTCGAACAACGCGAGATTATTATAGTAGAAATTTCCCGCAAAAAATAATTGTGATCTCGTTGTTGACTACTTCGAAGACGTTACTTGGGAAGCGAGTTTACCCAAGCTCTGGGCGACGCGTTCAGGTGCATCTCCTCAGTTATTTTCCATGACGCTGAGTGCTGTGCCGCCGATAGCAAAATTCGCCTCCACCGCGGTTGAGCGCGTTTCCTGCCGCCTCCCGTCCATATAATGCAGTATTTAGAGCAGGTGAGATGATGGAACCCCAAGTATTAACATTTATGGCTCATTCCGCCTTGGGATCGTCCATATTTTATCAATTTAGGCGTGGCCGCGGCGAAGGCTCTGCGATTGCAAGTAGCTCGGGGCGGCTCTTAGGCGGGACGCGGCTGCCGATAGATTGCGTTACGCGCTGAAAGCTCCACGGTGAAATATTTAGGACCGCCGAGGCGATGGCGTCTAACCGAGCGCCTCCTGCCGATAAAGTCAACGTCATCACCGGCTGCAGCGCTCGAGAGCTGAACGAGCTGCCCTGTGCCTGCTTCACTGGCATCCCGATAAAAATGGTGGCACCATCGTAAAACTGTGTGTGGAGTAGGCACATCTCTCTTTCTGTACAGTGCGATGTGTCAGCATCCACACAGGATATAGGAATTCCGTCATGATCTTTCGAATGAACCTCCCGGCTTAGCACCTGGAGTGATTAAGGGAAACCTCAAAAAAAAAAAAAAAAAAAAAAAAAAAAAAAAAAAATCTGAATGATCGGACAGGGATTCGATCCAGCATCTTCCCCGAATGCGAAGCCAGATTGGCAGTTCCTGAGAGGACTGAGCGTCGTGGGTGAGTGGTTAACGCATTGTCCTTGCATTGTGGAGGACGCCGCAAAGTGATTCAGGATTGGAAAATAGTGGACATTCCAACTAAAGTCATAATATCGATCAAAAAAAATTGGTTTAGATAGTATTTGTTGTGCTGATCAAAACTTGTTATCTTCAATTTTTGATAAAATGAGTCCTTCACCCTAAAATAAATAAATCAATTAAAATTATAAGAAAATATATGGGTGAAATCCAATATATATAACCTGTAGTCATTACGTCCTGTAGTCAAAGCGGCAACGATACGCAAGAAAGTTTTATGTCGTAATATTAAGGTGGATAGGTGCTTACAATTGCATAAGGTTTGACTTTGACACTTTGATATATGACCACTGACAAAAATAATGAATAAAATAGATTTTCAGAAAAAAAACCATAAAAAAAAGAGAGAGAGAGAGAAGAAGAAGAAGAAAGGGTAAAGGACTCATTTTTATCAAAAATTGAAGGTAAAAATACTATGTAAAGCAATTTTTTGGGGTCAATATGATGACTTTAGTTCGAATGTGCACTTTTTTCCAATCCCCAATCCTGAACCACTGTGTGCCCGTAAGAATCCCGTCCGGGCTGCAGATTTGGATTTTCCATGGTTTCCCCAAATCACTCCAGCCGAATGCAGGGATGGTTCATTCGAAAGGTGCTAGAGGAATTCATACCCGTTCCTTGTCCCCAGTTCCATCCCGCCTCTAATGACCTCGACATCGAAGAAACTTAGAGCAATAAGTAAAGAAAAAAGAAATCCTGTATGGCTAATAACCTCTATCGCAATCGCCAACAAGTTATTTAAATTCTTTCGGTTTCTATATTCACCTTCGTAAAGCAAAAATTATGTTAAAAACAGAGTAGCAATAGTGAAAGGAGTCTTCATGAAAAATAGACTTTTTAGATTATAATATTGGTCTAGGACTAATAAAGAACTTTTTTGAACTCTGTATGTGCCGCACAGTACTTTATGGTAATGAAGCGTGGACTTTAGGAATGCGGAAATTGAAGCATTTGAAATTTGATAATATAGAAGGATGCTGAAAATTAAGTGGCCAGATAAAGCACTAAATGAAACTGTTCTGAAAATGATAGGTTAGGAAAGAAGCTTATGGAAGAGTCCTACAGAAAGAAGATACAGTATTATGAGTCATATTGAAATGGGGGATTCCATTATACCATTCCAGAGACCGATGATAGCAAAAAAAAATCATTTTCAGCCTATGGCTGGACATAAGGTGATGACACGATTTGGAAGTATATTCGCGAGATCGAAATCGATCTATTATCTTGCCATACAGGGAACAACTGCTCAAGGAATGGTTTCGCTGCCTCCATATGTTACTAGTTGTTAGCACGTACCATTTGAATGCATTTTAATCTCGAGTTTTACGTTCCCTGTTGACAGGGCACCCTTCACCGATTATCCAGAACTTCATCTGAGACGAGAAGAAGACCTCCGCTGCCCTATCTGGCCCTGCGCGCAACAAACGACCTAATTATCACCAGCAATTAAGTCTTCTGCGCAGAAGACGATCTCCTGACGATTAAATCTGAACTCGAGCGTGCAAATAATCGCCAGCATTACAAGGGACTTCTTGGCTGTCGCGGAGGAAAGAAGTCGTCTTACGTCGTGTTTAACGCTCGCGTCCATTCCATTTCTTAACGGCGCTCACGTAAAACGTCTTGTTTGTCACCAATTCCAGTATTTTAATGATATCTATAAAAAAGAATTCGCATTTCTGCTCAATATAACTGGAAAGGAGAGTGAGAAAAAAAAACTAAAAGAGAAATAAAAATGGCTGTGAAAGTGGGGGATACGGAGGTGACGCAGAAGGGTGGATTTGGAAAAGAGGACCCGTAACATTTTCCCCGCGTTATCTCAACTTAGTATCACCTGCCGCGATAAATTTGGTGCCTTTTTTTATTTCGAGTCTCTCTTCCCTGTACCAGTGCGCATCTTTTACAATCAGAATTGCTCCTGCGAAACAGAGCGAGCGAGAAGAAAAAAAAATGAGGATACAGAATGAGAGGATCGGGTAACGTCGCGCAGGCAGACGTAGAAGAAAGGAGAAAAAATGTTAAAAAACGGAAAGAGAAAGACCCGAAAAAAAATTAAAAAATTAGTCGTTTCGCAACCCCGAGTCCCCTCTCGCGCGGCGACGTTTATTTTTCATCTCAGAAGAGCAACGATTAAAATAACTATAAATAATTGAAATGAAGATTACTTTTCGATAAGGAATAATTAAAATTTCGCCCGGCTTATAAACCATCCCTACTTGGCAATGGACGCCACTGGAAAAAAAAACTCCGCCACCCTGCGACGCCGTTCCGCTGTTCTGAGATAAAGATGGGAGCTCCGCGCAAGATGAGAGCGGAAAACATAATTTAAGGGAAAAACCTTGGCCGATAAAACTAATTAAAAATTACTGAAGTTTTTTAAGGGTGTCCGTGGAGCCCCCCCGTGGTTCGAGTGAGGGGTGGGGGGTGGAAAGGGGTGAAAGATACGGCGGTGTACGCCGCGGTCCGTGATGTAATGATATCAGCCTGCGGCTTGATTAAACATTATCCTGCCCGCTGGAAAAAGAGGGGAGGGTAGCAAGGGCACCCCCTCCCCAACCCCCTGGATCGAAAGGCGGACGCTGCTCGTGAGGTGCCTCCTTATTACCGGCTGGGCGTTTGGAACCGCCTTCTTCCTACATACAAAATGACAATCAACGTGACATAACAAATCGCTTAAAAAAGTATATAAAGCCTGTATGAAGAATTAACTGAAATAGCAATCAATGTTGGAGAAAACTAGAAAATTTAACAAATCTGTTGTAGTTGTTGTTCTTGCTGTTGTGCCCTTAGGGTGCGTCGACGGCTAGGTCATCAGTGCCCTAACCCAAACCGATATACCGAGTGTGATAGGTGAGCGGTTAACGCTCGGGCCTGGCATTCGGGAGGACGGCGGTTCGAATCCCAGTCTGTGCATCCATATTTAGGTTTTCCATTCTTTCCCAAAATCACTTCAGGTAAATTCCGGGATATGCTTCCTTCAAAACGTGATGACCGAAGGTGTAAAGCCATTAGTAAAAAAATAAATAAAAAACAACACAACAAAAAAGCGTTACCACAATGAGGCTAAATTAAATACTGATCCTAACACTCATGACTCTATGGAAGTTATCTTTAGCATTTCAGCAGCGGTTACTAATAAGTATTACTTTAAAATATGGTTGACGTGTATTATAATTGTGTTCAATTTCCTCTACGTTGCGTTGCATTCTGAAGGACGCAGGTTTGAATCTCATTCTACCCATCCAGATTTCGTTTTTTCATTGGTTTCCAGAAAACACTTCAGATGACTGTCGGGGTGGTTCCTTCAAAAGGCCTTGGATGATACGTAAAGCCATATGTAGCAAAATGATAAAAATAATAATAATAATCTGCGCAAATTGTATTTGTTGTCTCATAGAAACTATTGTTTTATATGGCTACGGGTGACGAATAAACGTATCAACAGAATCTGTATAAACGACTAGTTATAAAATTGTGCTCTCGAAAGAAAATTCCGTACAAACACAATCGAAGCAGCCATGAAAGAAGAAAACGAGTTTCCCCTCACTTTCTCACATCTGAAGTGAGTTTCACGATACACACTCCGTTTTATTCTTTTTTTTTTTATATAAATATATATTGATTCTTGCATAAAATAGTACAGTGAAGAAGTCAATTCAACCGTCGAGCATCTTGATCCTCATTCGGTAATATTGTCAGTAACTCGAGCTAAGACCGTTGGCAATGTCTCATGTCATAGTGACCCGGTTTTAATTTATCAGTAACATGTCATTTGAGATTGAGTACATGGATTCAGCTATTATAAAAACTTTAAAGTTTTATAGGCACACGATCTTTTCACCTGAACAACAAGGAATCCCCAAAGCTGAAGTCAGTCACTTGGCATAGTAAAATCCTTTCTTATAGTCAGCTACTTTGGCAAGTATTTCAGACAAAGTACGAGTAGTTTTCAGAAACTAGTCAAACTAAACACAGTAAAACCGATTGTTCAGAAGTTTGATAGCATTTAATGTTTTAGGATTATAGGCAAACAAGTGCGAATAGTTCTCGCACGCTGAGGTTTGAGCATTCAATTGTCTGTTGAATCGAAACACTAATCTTAAAAAAAGTACAAAAACATGTTTTAAAATACTCAATAATAAGTCATTTTTAGATGAAATAAATATTTGATTTGTTTAATTATTCTTCTAATATAGATAACTAAAAGAAAAATTAAAATTCAATTAATAAATATTGCTGTGTATCTCATTTTTAAAAAAACGATTTACATGGTATATTTTTCAGCCGATTCACAAAATTTTCTATCGAATGATGTATAACGGTTATAATCTTACTATTACTATATATTATTTACATCTTATTATAAACAAAATTTCAGATGAATGTTGGTAGAAGAAAAGTAAGTTTTTTCTCACAGCCGAAATATTTATAGTGTGTTATATATTAAATTCTAAGAATTGCTATGTGTAAAGTAAAATAAAATTGTAGAAATTTATAAAAGCTATATATTAAAATATGTATACTAACATATACAAAGTATACTGTAAACCATTGAAAGAATGATAAATTGTAACAAATAGACCAGACTTGTAATAAAAAATTTAGGCTGAAGAGCGGGCGTCACCCGCTGCCAGCCTAGGGATGGGCATTTAAAAAAATATATCGATAAATATCGAAACGATATTTACAAACACTATCGATATATATCGGGGAAAAAATATCGATATTTCGATATTTTGGCTAAAGGGAGTAATTATCTAAAAAAAATCATAAAATACGTCAAAATATTAACGAAAATTCTGAAAATTAAAGACACAGGTAGAAATTGTACAAACTTTTATTAATTTATTATTTTTTTCAATCAATCAAACCAGTATTCGTCTGATAAGGACATCGAAAGGACTCTCCGTTTTACGTGCTCCCCTGTCAATCTACTCCTGTTGTTCGGTACAGCTAAGTTGACTGCAGGACCCACTCTCTTGGACGACACAGAAGAAGCTTGACATATAAGGTATTTCAGCGCGCTGGAGCACTGGCAATTCACCCAAAACTTTAATGGGTCTGATTTATGTCTATTAATGGTTGGTCCAGATACTGCTTAAGCTCATTAGGAACTGAGCCAGAGCTTGGAACCTCTTGCATAACAGTAATACTAAGGGATAATAGCTTTTCATGTGCGGACCAAATTGATGCGTTATCTGCGATATATTGTGTTGCTGCTGTAGACCTTACTTCTGGAGAACGTTGTCCTCGTCGTCTAAGTTCCAAGCGAATATAATTACTTATTGTAGATATCGCATTTGACACACCGATTGGAGAAGTGAAGTGTATACGTTTGAAACGAGGGTCCAAAATGGTAGCTGCTGCAAGGAATGTATCTCTTTCTAAAGGACTTAATTTCTCTTGAATTCTTTGGAGTAAAGCTTCTTTTATCGTGAATCCTAAAGTGGTCAAAGGAAATCGATTCTCTTCAAGAGACAGGTCCGACAGTAGAATGAAATAGTGATAGCTTTCCTGTCTTATTATGCCGACTCGATATTGTTTGGGACCAATCCTTCGTTACCAACAACTTTCTATATTCAATTCTGCCAAAAAAAAAAAAAAAAAAATCTTAATCCACGTGTACGAAGTCGCGGGTACGAGCTAGTCCTATATAAACTAACATTCTGTATTCAAGGTTACCGAATTCAAGATTTTCGTATTTGCGGCTAATTTACGGAACGTATTCCTTGCGATTAAGGAGTTTTGACTGTAGACTAGATTGTAGACATTTAAATAAATTAACAGTCATTCCTAATAACTTGTGGTTCATCCACCCATTAATTGTTGTTCGTAAATGAAAAAAAACTGTTGAAATGATAATATTTCAACTACAAAGATAAAATCACCGCTTACATGCTAATATAAAAATGACGTTAACGTAAAGTTGTTTAAATTTAACAGCTTTTTTTTACCTCTCAACCGCTGATGAAGCTGTTATATTTCGACGATTTCACTTTTTAAGACACTTTCAAAATATTGGATATGTACGTATATTTGTCCTTATATACATGTAACGATTAAATTGGATACTGCATTGCGTTCTTAGAAAAAATATCGAATTGGTGCTTAAAATCGATACACTAAATACAATATCGATGTATCGATATATCGATAATAAAAATATCGGCGATAAATATCGATATTTTTTAGAAAAAATATCGATATATCGATACATCGATATATTTTGCCCATCCCTATGCCAGCCCATCCCCATGTGTGGGGAAATGAAATAACAAATAAATAAAAAAATAAAAAAAAATATTGCTATGTGTATCATGTTAGCTATGTATATTTCACGGGTTTGCTGCCGGATTACATTTTCTGCTAACGACGAGGTTTCGGCGACTTGCACTGCCGCCATCTCTCATATGTGTACCATGTGTTATATTTTAACTTCCCTACATACTGTAGATTTCTGATTAAAAAGTTATTTTAAGGTTTGTAAGTACAGGGATTTCTCGCATTTTCTGTGGATATAATGTGGGGGTGAAATACCATGAACATAATCATGATCACTCACAAGTCACAAATAATAATGCGATAAGAGATAAAGCTTTTGCTGTGATAACAACAAGTCTCACAAGTAGTTATTGTTCTAAACTACTCCCTCTTCTATGCGGATACTTCCACTATCATAGTGCTTTCGTTTAATGCTCCTGTGTTTAATATTGCCCATAGCCTCAGAATGAGTAATACCTATCACATTCCTACAAAACACCATAGAAATGTGATAAGTATTTGCGTTCTGATGAGAATTTTCTTTATATCTGCTTATATTAGCTATGTTTCGTATAGTGTAGACTTTATACGAAATATTATGACCACTTTCTTGAAAACATACGGTTGTCTACTGACTGTTGACTGTGTAGAATGAATACGTGTAGAGTCGTTCTCACAAAAAAAGCGTTTCTGTTTTGTTTTTTTGTTTCTGCTGATTGTATTAAAAAGAGTAATATTTTCATAAGTACTTTTGCTGATGGTTTTTTTCTCCCCAAAATGTCATTAAATTAGTTTTTAATACAAATAGCAATTATAAGTTTCATTACAAACATTTTTAATCAAACTACTATGTCTATCATTGATTACTGGATAACCTGAAATTCGGGTTCTGTAAATGGTTCATTGAATATTAAAAATATTATTATTAAATTTTATTATTATTAAATGCGGGAGAAACAGCTATTTTTAATGACATAAAACAATACCTTTACAAAGTATTAAGATTCATTGAAAGTAATTTATTCTTATTAATTAATTAGCTGTTATATAATTAACTCAAACCCGCAGTTTTTCCGTGAACCATATTCAACGAAAAATGGACACTTTTATCGTAAGTTTCACATCTTGCCAACTTCAAAATGAAAGATAACATATTTTATCGATTGAGCTATGAACTGTACATAATTCGAAATTCCATCAAGATTCCACTAGTAATTTTTTACGTGAATCGTGTTCAACAAGAAATGGATACTAGATTGCAGACATTTTGATCATTATTTTATCAGCTCTCCTACTTCACAACAGAGTTTAAGCCTAATCTATTTTACCCCTGGGATATAATTATTCGAAACACCATCAAAATCCCACCATACTGAATGTGGTGGCGAGTGGTTGAACTCGAGCCTGGAATTCGGGAGAACGGAGTTCAAATCCCTGACCGACCATAATGACTGCGGTTTTCTGCAGTGATTCCAGGCGAATTCCGGGATGGTTCCTTTCATAGGCCATGGCCGACTTCCATCACCTTATGTTAACTCGGCTAAAAAGAGACTCTCCAAAAAAAATAAGTTTTACAAAATGATTTATCACTGAATACTTTCATTTAAAAGGGAAAATTTTTGTGTATTAGCTCATTTTCCACATCTATACATTCTCTTTATAAACACAGTTTGACAATTTTACATTCTGTGTCACCTCACTGTTTTAAGACGTCTTTTTTGCTCTGCAGAAACATTTAATGTAGTTGTTCCCTGATATCCGATAAATATTAAAGGAAAAAATCAGAGCCCAAGGGGGAGATACTTAGTTTGATCTCACACTATAATTTGACAACTTAAAGTTATCAAATGAATTCTCAAGCTTCCCTGGTTGTTATTAAAGATTTCATAATCGTTTCGCAATTAATCTTTGTTTTTATTTCCTAGAAAGTTCTTTACAACTATTTTTATTTATTTCTCAGCAGGCGTCGACGTATTGTTATGGGGTTAACCTTTGTGACGCTTACGGATTTAAGAAACTACAAATCTCCTACTCTGAATTTTCATGTGACACCTTAGCAACAAACATGTTTCGGAAGAATTTTAGTATATTATTTCGTAAAACCCTGTACAATGTGTAATTGAGAGAGAAGCACTATTTCTCTTTTTATCTGAGTTTAGTTCGTAATATTATTTGTGCCTGATTGTAAAGCTCCTCTTTGGCAATCCTGTTACTTTCCGATGTTAATTGTATTACGACTGTAAATCAAAATTATAGTATTTAAAGCTGAGGTCCACATTATCGCTATCTAAAATTTAATAAACAAATTGTTTTAGGGGAAAAAAATCTGATAGTCAAAAGTGGAAAAAGGTTGGAATTAGCACAGAAAATAGGGTTAAGATCATATGATCATTTTGTCACATCGAAACCCATAGAGATCGGTGTAATCGTACCAACGGTAATTTCTTACTATGACTTCATCCACTGTAACTTAATTAAAATTTGCTCTAAATTCAGTTTGAGTGGTGTATATATTGAGGCGCTAACATTTGCCTCAGTGGTTTGTAGGCAGGGAATTAGTACACCCGAGTAATTCGAATAAAATTAAGCTCTACGACGGCAACACACATAGACTTTCAAGCGCCCAGATTCTCTTCTAACGAACGTATATTTCAGGTGCAGCCATTTAGCTGGGAATTGTCTAATTGGATGAGTGTTCGCAATAGTAACTAACCGTTCGGCAAAAATATGCAACTGAATCAAAACTGAGGGTGCTCTCAAACTGCACTGCGCTGGAAACGATTTCGTTCCGTCCCCATACTTACCTTTTTTTCCCCCCCCTCGTGCCCTCTCTTAATTTTTCCAGTCCTTGTACGCGGAACGAGCGTGCATGTGCCACTCAATCGCCTCTCTAATTGAGGTCGCAGTTGCGACTGTTTCGACGTCTGACGTTAATTGAGCGATTACAGTGCTGTGAACTGAACGTCGATTAGCAAAGATATTCCTGTCTGGCGATGCGTGCACTCGCTAGCATACGCGCTGCTCGTTTGCTCTCTGGTTAAATGTCGCGCCATCTGGTGCGCCCAGCTGTAACGCAATTCAGGCAGCACCAACGAATGCCTCCTTCAGATTGTAAACTCTCAGTGAAGTTTAATATACCTATTTTTCAGCATGTACACCCCGTGTGGTCAATCTGTATGCACAATTCAAGATAGGACAACTGAAGGTGTAGGCCCAAACCAGCATCTTTCTAAATTTCTTGATATCGTTTTTTCTACCTCTCGTTGATAGTAACTATTCCACTTTCCACACTACCAAGCATCTTCAAAATTATACGAAATATCTGCTCTACCATAAGTGCCCGCTTTTGGTCCATTATTGTTTATTTCACCATTAACAAAATTTGAGCACATGAAGAAATATGCTGTAGATGATATGGAATGATGTAAATTGGATGAAGTCTATGAGAAATTGTTAAGAATTACTGGAAAGTTTATCATTCCTATTTTGGCCAGTTTCAACTAATGATCTAGTATGTGTTTTTTTTTAACTAAACTTTATTAAAACATACACATGAAAACTAGCATAAACACTCAATCGAGAAATTAAACAACCACAGTTCATTCCCCTTTTCGTTATAAACACACACCACCATTATTCTTAACCAATGTCCACCAAGCCCGAACAGGCGTCTCAAACTAACGGGAAACCAGAACCTTCATTCGCTGGTCATCTCTTGTTCTCTCCCTCTTCCGAAGTCATGACGAATCAACAAACTGCAGCCCTTTCCTTGTCATTCATTGGTCGAGAAACTTTAGCTGGTGTTCTTTTTGTCTTTGAGTATCTCATCCAGATAGCCCCCGAACTTAATTTTATATTTCGCAGTTTTCTTTAGGCTCCATTGTTTTATTTTGAGCATGGTCAGGTATTCTTCCAAATTCTGGGAAGTCTTCTGCAATATATCCTGCATTGACTGACTTAGGATCCATACTAAACAATTGTGTTTTTCTGGAGGGGTAATCTTTATATCTAGCTTTGCTAGAATTGTAGCTAGTACTTCCCCGGGCGGTTTTTGTAAAATATACGCTGCCACATGTTTTGTCCACATCCAAATTAATTCCGCTTTTCCACAAGAAAAACGGTGTATAAGGGTATCTGTGTTCCCACAAGTGTCACATCTATCTGTTGCCTTAAGATGTATGCGGTGTAGCTTCTCGTTGGTAGCACGGGGTCTCGTTGACTACTTTGTACCACAGGGTTTGGTTATCAGATGGAATTGTCCTATTGAAAATGTTTCTCCACACGTTTTTCCAGTTAATATCCAGGTATTTATTTTCTATTTTGTTGCCACGTTTATGCGCCATCAAGATTGTGTATATCTCTTTTGAATTCTTGGGGAAGTTATCCTTTCGTGCTGCTATGATGTAACTGCATTCGAGGAAATAAAACCTGATATGATGGAATGATTTATTGATGTGGGCTATCGCCACAGGTGCCGTTATACTCACTGGTTTGTAGTGTTCCAGTAGCTGAGCCGTAATTGTTTCTTTGTTTTCAGAAATTTTTCTCATTGCTTGAATGAACATCGCGTTTGCTTTGATTCTTGCGTCGATTAAACCCAAACCTCATCTTAGTTTTGGCAGGGTTAGTGTCTGGAAATACAAGCGAATCCAGCGTTTTCTACCAAGTACACAAATTCAGTTCTTTCTCGCCGAGGGTGGTGGTGTAACGGTTAGCATTCTGGCCTCGCACTCTGGAGGACACCGGTTCGAATCCCCGTCCGAGCATCCAGATTTGGGTTTTCCATGGTTTCCCTAAATCACTCAGGCGAATGCCGGGATGCTTCCTTCAAAAGGCCATGGCCGAATTCCTTCCCCCCTTGCCTCCCGTCCTTTCCCGTCTCTAAAGACCTCGCTGTTAAGAGACGGTAAGTAGGTTTAAAAAAAAAAAAAGTTCTTCCTCGTCGAAACTCTTCCTAACTTCTTACAGCCATTTAACTCTTGATCCACCTCTTAGTTGTTTTTTTTTTAATCTATGTGTGACATCTTTCTATGTGTCCTTTTCTCTCATTCCACTTATGTGCCTAAATAATTATAACATTGAGTTTATATTAATTGATAAAGCAATCCTTCATTAACCTGGTTCTCTTGTTACATCTCCAGCTAGCAAAATTTATTTTCACTACCGGCACTCCATGTCTTTGCATTTCTTTAGTCAAGATTCTGAACCATACAAAAGTCGATGCAAAATAACTGTTGTTTTTCTCTTTGCTCCGATAACATATAGGCTAACGCAGATTTTAAGGTAGGCCATAAGCTTTCGAACTATGAGTACACTAACCAAATCGATTGTATATTTTCTGAGTGATGCTAGAACATCAAAGGCATATTTACTTAGAGAAGATATTGGTGGTTATCATTAAATAAATCTTGGAAATTTTAGCATTAAATTCACTGCTGATCGTCTTACTGGT
The DNA here is from genome assembly GCA_031002005.1 of Vandiemenella viatica. Classification (NCBI taxonomy): domain Eukaryota; kingdom Metazoa; phylum Arthropoda; class Insecta; order Orthoptera; family Morabidae; genus Vandiemenella; species Vandiemenella viatica. Next base: position 118,757,406 of record CM061914.1, read on the forward strand.
AGAGATTTGTTTGTGACTTAATGAGTAAGTGAATCAATTCTGTATTGCATTGTCAACCGGGTGATAATGTTTCGTGTTGCCATCCATTCATTATTTCTCAGTTATTTAGCACATTCAGTTAATACTTACCATGTTAATTGAATTATAATATTGGAGACAGAATCTGTGTCTAAGCGACTTAGAATTTCGAAGATTTCACTGAAGATTAGAACTTGATGAAAACATGTAACTTTCCTTTTGTTAACCCGAGAAAACTGTAGTATACACCACACATCAGTCACTGAACATATACCAGTAACGCAATAAAGGTAAGTAAAATCACGTGATCGTAATAACCTGGTTACAAGGTTTATTATCGGCTGCGCAATCCGCCCCTATCGTAGACGCCACCCATAACCCTGTAATCCTACTGAGTATAGTGGAATCCGAACCACGGAAGCGTTCTGGAGTACTTCACGTTACACAATAAGTTTTGCCAGTGTTGATGGACGGGTTAAAGCCCTATGAAAATCCCAGCTAATACAGGGATTTGAAGTGGGGACTTTCGATCTCCAGTCAGACGCCTTAACCACTGAGCCACCAGATCGTTCTCAAACGCAATAAAACGTTGACTTTTATCCAAATTTAGATATACGGTATAAACCAGGTTGTCCTTGTTTTAACTATTTAAAGTTTACTACATACTGATAAAGATCGATGCAGATTTCGTCACATTACAAAATGAGCAGGGACAATTAACTTCCCAACGCACAGAAAGCGGATAGTCGTACAGAATGGAATTTTCATGAACCCAATTAAAATACAGTTTTACACCGAAACATCGAGAATCACGTCAATGACTGAAAGCAAAACAATACAACATTATGATTTATCTTGTTAAAAATATAGAAACTGTGAAAAATAATTAAAACACTATCGAAAATGACTTGAAATGTTACAAAGAATTATTTTAATAATTGAAATACACAATTTTTTGAGCTGAAAATAAAAGAAACATATAAATTTACTTGCGATATTCTGGCGTTCTATAATTACTGCTTATGATTTAAATATGATCTATGGAGCAAAGGAGGCCTACAGGTCAACGACGAATGTAAATCATCTACTATTCTTGGCTTACTTCACATAAATAAATCAAATTTTATGAGATGTGGAATCAGATTAATGGTCCCTGTGGGAATTGGCAACCTCGAGATTCGTAGCTGTTTTTATGTATCCATTCTAAAAATTGTGACAGCATCAGTTGAATGTAGACGATATTAAGGTGTGATACTGTTATTTTTCTAATGTTTCTGTTGCCGTTATTTGGAGCTTCCAGCTTGAAGTACCAGTTAGGCCGAAGACATTTTGTTAGCTCGGCGTTTAAAGCCCTAACTTTAGACCCGAGTCAGTCTGTAAATCACATCAGTAGATTAGCGCTCATATTAGTCGCTAAATGTATTGGTTCATAAAGAACAGTAAGTGGGGCGTACAGGCCCCGGGAGCACTTATTCACCATTATATTGTTTATCCAATTAACCTGGCTGCACGGCGCCATGGCAAGCTGTGTGTTTGAGTTTCCATGCAGGGCCATTATGGGAGACAGTGCTTAGGTATGGAGTTAAACAAGTCGCTGGCTGAAAGCCATTGCTTATCTGTACCATTCCTTGGGAATTTTCCTCTGTGTTCTTAAAGTTATAACTCATTCTCCTTCAAATTCTGCTTAACATCCTGCAGATATTAACTCCAGTCTTAATCATCATATCCGTGTTTTATAATACGTAAATATTTCTTTTTCAGTCTTTAAGGTTCACATTGAAAACGTAACAGAGCACAGACAGCATGTCTTCTACTTGCCCCGACAGCCTATTCCTATCTATTACGTCTTACAGCTGTCCGCTGGAAGAAAGACTGTATACCAATACCTCACCAACGCTCAAGTAGGCCTATACAATACTCTTTGCCCAACACAGATACCTTTTCCAAGACGGTGATTTTTTAACATTTAATACAACTTAAATTTTCAATATATATATATTTTTAAATGCTATGTCAAGTATAAGCATAGTTTTGGGCTAAACTGAATTAAATGCTTTTTGTGTTATATTCATAAAAAATAATTTCTGATATTTCAAATGCTAAATTAACATATTGCTGTGTTTTTTGATATTCTATACGACCATTCATCTTTTAGAGACAATTTAATATTACCGAAAATTAGTTATTGAAATGTAACGTGTACTTTTAAATCATTTGCTGAATGATGAGGATTTAGATCAATCCCTTATGTCGATACAAGCTACGATCAATAACACTTTCACGTACTAATTTCATTCTGAAAATTTACAGCAAGTTTATTTCATTTTTTCTTCGCTTGATTTAGAAACAAAATTATGGGTTTTAAATTATAATATGATAACGTTGACCACCTATCCTTATACATCATTATTTTATGTATAGCTATATTAAGGTGGGATTCAACTGAGAATGCACAACTAGCTTTAAAATATTTGTGAGGCCACCATACACAACATAAAAGACTTTGTACACTTACTGTCATATTTTAACTCCATTCTGTGACATAGTACACTTACCCTACCTGATAAAATGGCACTTGTACGGTCCCTTTCAATATTTTTTTTTTACCCCTCCCGATAGAGGTACCTGTTTCGACAACATTATAAGAGATGCTGTTCTCAATCTTTTCCACTATTAAATATATAAATATCACTCACTATATGAAGAATGGAGAAAATACAAGTAAAAGTAGAATTTATGACTTAATTTTAATTTTTGAATAAGAAAACTGTTGTAAAAAATCAATATAAATATATTCCTAAAACTTCCAAATGGATAAAAGGATGCACAAATGTTCATAAATATTTATCCCTGCAATCTGTACGCCATCCCTGAAAATTTCTCCTCTGTATTCTTTTATAGATGTTGAGAAAACTGTTCCTACGTACTAAAAATAGACAGCTGAAAAATGGAATTCAAATTTTAGGAAGAGTTTGTACTTGCATTTGTTGTATTTCGCAGCGACATATAAAATATTATTTTAGAAATTCTTCCAGTTGAGTTAACAGCCTAAAACGTTCACACAATACAGATAAATAACCACGTAATCGGAAGACATAATTTTCAAAAAAATCTGTTTTTTTTAGCTCTGGTCGCTTACGTGCATATAATTGACCCCACTGACGCCCAAAGTATCTTCTTCATTAAATTTTTGGCAGCCACAATTTACGCCGAGGAACTAAATATGATAAAACAATATTCCCATAAATCATTTCTCAAATTATAAAATCGCAGCTCTACAGTAGTTATACTTCAGGATGAAAGTGTAAAACACAGCTAACAGCGACGATCGTTTTCCTGTCTCCAGTGTTGGCTGCTCTGGTCGATTCCGATCGGCTGGGCCGTTGTGGTCAGCCCACACAGGGCGTAAAAAGACAAAGTGCCGCCCGACCCTCCGGCCTGAGGTAATTGGATTGTAAAGCTGGTCTGTCGTATTGGAGGTTCACCTCCACTAAAACACCATTAACAGACCGAGTGACCTCTGGGCCCGGCGGCTGGGGCGTCAGAGTACCGAGAACAGTATCTGCACTCAGCTATTGGGAGGATTGGTACAGTGAATACCCGAACTGATCACGGCGTCATGATGGGATGGCTAAACATCTGACCAGACCCATTTTGTTATTGTCCTTTACTACAGCCTTTCCCAACCTTTTTCCTTAGAGATGAGACAATGATCGCCATCGACCCCTTAATAATAATAACTAGATGACCTGTGCTAAAATTTCGCAAATATGATGAACAGTAATGTAGGTGGTTTGTAATAGTATGAAAGAGTAACCGCCTCAATTGTATAAATTTTTAAGTTGTTTAGTGCAAGTTTAGCAGTTTATTAATATCTCTGTGATATGTGCTACTGCTGTCTAGCTGCTTTGTCTCTGAACTGTCTCATACGCGCGACTCTCACAGTTATTACTTTTGTCCTTCAAGAGTATAATTCCGAAAAATTTCGTTCTTAATTTATAATGGTTCCTGAGTGGAGACCTTAACCTGTTAAATGGTGCCTCATTTATCGATTTCGGGTAGGTATCAAGGGAGATTAATCGCTGGTTACAAAAAATCACGTCACGGATATAATGATACTTTTGCCCTATAAGGGTCAAATTTCGAAAAATTTCGAAAAAAAAACGGAAATTAGATAAAATCAGATGTGAAGTGTTGTCATCCATGATAAAATTTAATACTTTGGAATATATTTTATTAACATTCATTACTTCAGTAGTGGTTTCTGTTTTTTTATTTTATTGGTAATTGTAAGACGAGGCATTGATTGGTACTTCATTTGATATTCTTTGTATTATTAATAATAATTAAATACCCTTCAGTCTGTACACCTTCACGAGCTCTCAATGAATTAACATCATAGGGTAATCTTTAATGATGAAAAGAGAACTGTTAAGTTTTTACCCTTTTCCAACCGACAACCCACTACAACCCAATGCGTGTGTATTTGGTATTTTGAGAAGCGTATAGGATTCATTTTCATACGGATACGATCTATCTAGAAACTATACGTGGAAAAAGCTAATAAACTTGTCACTTAACGGAACTTGGAGTGGTAATTACTTTCTTCCCCACCAGGAAGAGAAGTATTTTTCCAAACAAATTCCGAATTAAGAACACTCTACGAGGCTGCAGGGCCAATCCGCAGTTCCCAATTGCCAGCTCCTTATCCCAATAGTTACACAGGGAACAAAAATGAAAGTTAGATGGAGGGAGGAGCAGGGGAGAAAACGAAAATCGTCCTTCGGTGCCGTTACTGGAGACGAAGAAATAAAAATTCCGTGGCCCCAAGACAGACACTTCCCCGATGTTTCTCTGACTAACTCTTCGCTTTATTTTATCCTCCAGCAAATTCGGATCCCACACCTCGGCCTGCGAGGGGCAGAGTTTAAAAATTAGCCACCCCGGCGATCGCGGCAGTTATTTTGTGCTGAGGGCGAATTATAGAGGCGCAGCTATTCCCGGGGTAAGAGACCTCCCCAACCCCCAATTCTCTCGCCCTTTGCCGCCCGCAGCGTCCGACATCAAAACCTGTAATGATCTCAAGATTTTTCCGGAGCGATCCGCGCCTGGGGCGCTTTCTGAAGCCTTTGGGCGGAGGAGGGATATAATTCAAATCAGTATCAGAGGTGCTTAAAGGTTGGCTGAATTTTACGAGCGTGAAATGTTTTACGTCGCCTGCGAGGTTTTCCAGAACGTTTCACAGCGTTAAAGCGAACGATTCGCCTTTCGCTTCGTCTGTTGCCGCTTCTTCTCCTCCCACCCCTAACCAATTTCTCCTTTTTTTCTCCTCCGTGTTGTGGCAGATTCAGCTTGAGGCTGTCATTATGAATGTGATATTACCTCCGATTAAGGGTAAAGAATTTGCCAGTCAAACGGGTACATTTATGCACCGATGAACAAGGGGAAGGATTCAAATACCACGCTGCCTTGGTGGTATCCAGATCGTTAAATAAACCGAATAATTTTCGCGGAACGAAAAGCGATACTCAGAATTACATTTCTTTGGGTTTCTTGCAAAGAGAACTAATTTTGCTGCTTTGAAATCTGAATCTAGCAGCGAATTTAGGATTTATCGAATATCGGTTCTTGGAATTTACTGGTCTTATTGAAGTAAACCTGCAGCTGAGTATTACAAACGGAGCTGCCTACGTATTCGCTAATCAGTTGGGGATTTCTGCAAGTAAACTATGCAAATCTAATTTTTATTTTGATTAAGGAAGCTAAATAACTACTCAAGATAAATGGGTGAATATGGATTTTTATGTAAAAAAAAAAAGAAATCAATATTTGCAACCTACGTTGTAATGAACTCTTATATTTTTTTTTTTTTTTTTTTTGCTGTCGTCAGTCTTTCGACTGGTTTGATGCAATCCTCCATCCCTTCCTATCCTGTGCTAACCTCTTCATTTCTACATACCTTTTACAACCCACGTCCTCAATTATCTGCTTCATATATTCTAATCTCTGTCTACCTCTGCAGTTCTTACCTTCAACTGTTCCCTCCACTAACAAATAACTTATATTCTAATCGTATAAAATGTTCTTAAAAAATGTTAAAAATCAAATTTCATAAATAGAATACAACAGAACTTTTTCCGAACATTAGCTGAAATGTAGCTAATACAAAAAATAAAATTAAACAATATTGAATTCACATCTTCCATATTTTTATTGAATTATAGTTAAAATATACTTTTATAATGGGAATATCTGTCTGCTTTATGTAAAGATGAAAAATAGTCTAGTAAAATATGAAAGATAACTATCCAAAGGTTAAGTATCTCCATTGTAGGTAATATTTACTTCTATAGTGTTGGTAAGGGGCCATCCATAAATTACGTCACACCTTGAGGGGGGGGGGGGGGTCCACAATGTGTGGCATTGTGTGACAAGGGGGGGGGGGGACGTGTCATAAACTATGTGACATCACATGCATAATTTGTATTACTTTTTGGTTCGTATTGCCCCAGTGTCGAGTCAACTAGAGGTTTTCCCCATCATGAAGATCCATCCACAAAGCATTGCCGCTAGACAAAACAGGGAAGTTCTTTGCTTATTAAACGATGACGATGCTTTATGGTTGGCTGAAGATGATGTTGACACATCGAATGTTCCCAACACTATCGAAATCAAGAATGAAGTAACTATTATGCCAATAATAAACATATCGAGGAAAGGGTTCAAAATCCATGGACACATGGTGACTCAATTTTGTATCATTAATTCGATTATTTAATTTTTTATATTTTCTTAAATGTTTGATTTATTGTTGATATTATTTTTTAACTAGAAATACATACATCATTTTGGAAGTGCTGTTTTAATTTATAAATTTAAAATTACAAAATATGTGACGTCACACCAGGGAAAAGGGGGGGGGGTCCCACAAATGTGAAAACCTGTGACATGGGAGGGGTCCAAAAATCATGAAATTGGTGTGACTTAATTTGTGGATGGCCCCTAAAACATATCTTACAGAATGTTGTGTGTTGTTCATGACAATAATATTATTCTTTTGTAAGGGATACATTCATGCCGAATTTAAAAATACTGCTCACATTTATTGCAATTTTGATCGAAATAGTTCGTTTCCCTATAAGAATTGCTTAAAACGGGAATCACCAGTTAATTGCGTAAACTGTGTCACGTTAAACAGAATTCTGAATTTTTTTTCCCCTATCGCAATTCTTTCTACTAAAATTTTTCCGCCAAAAGGATACACAACATTTACCCTCCCAACTCTTTTGGTCTTCTTCCCCAAAGATTGCATTCACAGATGATTTTATTAATGTTGTTTACAAATAAATCGTAGTTAATAGAATAACAGTCTTTATTTTCAGGAGAATTCAATTGTTTGCTAGATAACAGAAGGCCTGGCCAAATGACAAAGCATTTCTGGGCATGGACGCATTACTAGACTGAGTTCCACTTTCTTTGACATGTGTCTCGGACCTGATAGTTAAAACAGAAAATAGCGATTTGAGGTTCTTCGAAATAAATGTATAAAGATGCTACGTACACTTTCCCTACTGCAATCAGTTTTAACGAAGGATGATTTGAAGATAGTCCTGGGAATGTACGGAGCTTATGTTGGTGATGGGGCCTGGAGGGATATTGGCTGAAGCATCATTGAAAGTAAAAGATAACCATTGACATAAGCTGGCACTCGATTTTATGCAGAAGGGAGAGGAAAAATTTTCTTCGGTGGGTAAGGGTGTCAGAGATTGGAATGGATTATTACAGGAAGTGATTAATAATTTGCCAAAAACGCTAAAGTAATTTATAAATAAAATTCGTAAATAGCAAAAGTAAATGGTTGCAGGAATTTAAAACTGTAAGTATAAAAGATAATAATGAAAAAATAATGAGAAAGGGGTAATTAAATAATTAGGGAAATTGCCACTGGAGCATTACCTATTCAATTCAAGATACTTTTAAAACTACGAAAATTATTTAATTCAGGTCATTGTCATAGTCCGGCACTAAATTAAGTTTTTCCACAACTCTCATCACTACACATCTCAAACTCTACGAAAGTGTGGCTAAAGATGGCCGACGCTCATTCAGATTGTAAAAAACTGTTTGTGCTTCATTTACGATGTCTTTGAGTATTTAATACCTTTTTATCCCGCTGACGGGCCTGTAGGAATATGAACACAGCTGACGGGTTGGCTTGGGGGTGGTGGAAGGGAGGGGATGGAAAAGAGGGGGGTGGGAGGTAAAGAGGCTGCTCTTGTGTGGCGCACCACTATAGCTTGCATTAGCATTTTATTTTGAAAATAAATTTGATAGGCCAAACTCCTCTTTGCTGCGAGGAACGCATAACGGAGAGAGCTGGGTGTGGGAGAACCTTATAATATTCTCTATACCACTTACTCATTTTAATCTCTGAGGCACATTATCTTTCAGCCAGTCTTATTTATGTCCGTAGACCTCTTTCCACCGTTAGAGCCCTTCTTTCGACCAGAATTTCAGTTCTTGATGACCTCCCGAAACATAGACTGCGAAAAAGCAGGCCGATTCTACATTAATTTATCAAACACGTATACATGGAGAATTCTGGAGGTTTCTTTCTGATTTTCACTAAGACTTCTAAATATCTCTAAAATGAACAAAACTTGACAAATTTTCTTTACAGTTAGTAAGTGGGGAAAGGGTTAGGGTTATTAGCGCACAATTTGTAAGAGACATGAAACATAATATGATCAACAATTCTGGTTTAATTAATGCTGGCGAAATGTAACCACGTATCACCAGGCTATTACGATAGACATGAAACATTTTTCCATCTTATTGTTATAAGAAGTGACATTGAGAAGGTATGATATTATTTGTTATAAGCTATATTAAAATTTCTTGAGAGAAGTTATCTTTAATATAATTCAACATGAACACTTTAAAATATCTAGGTGAAGTTGTAATGGACCAGGCCTTGTTTCTCGGAGGAAAGACGAAAGATGAAAAAAAAAAACAAAAAAAAAACAGTTTTTCAGGGGAGCCGAAGAGATCATCAGAGATCGAGAGAAAGACCACCAGACCGATGGGACAAAGTTAACTTGCAGAGGATAGCTCAAGATCATTCGAGCTGGAGAAGATTACTCAAACTCTACATGAATTCATAACTGTAAGAAGCCATATCATTTAATTATTGAACTGCATAATGATGATTCTGCGTAATAGGCTTCGTTCGATCAGTCATGATAATCAAGCAGTACCGAAGCTTTCTGGCGTACTACGCATTACACAGAGAGTTTTTTTTTATCTGCTTAACGTCTCTCTAACAGCGAGGTCTTTAGAGACGGGAAAGGATGGGGGGCAAGGAATGGGAAGGAATTTGGCCATGGCCTTTTGAAGGAATCATCCCGGCATTTGCCTGGAGTGATTTTGGAAACCATGGAAAACCGAAATTTGGATGCCCGGACGGGGATTCGAACCGTCATCCTCCCGAATGCGTGGCCAGAACACACAGAAAGTTGTGACTGAGATGAAGGGGGGTTAAGGCCCTTTGAAAATCCCCGCCAGGACAGAGATTCGAACCTGGGACCTTTAGACCCTTGAAGCACTAAAAAAAGGGGGGGAATCAGAAAGGCAAATCATTTGTTATTGCGAGAGGGAAAATAATCCTCAAGAACCTCTATAACTTTACAGTAAGTGCTGAAGAAATTTTCGTCTCTGACTTCACTTGTTTCAATTGGTCAAGAAATAACCTACCTGTCATCTGCCAGATGGGAGGGAGTAGAACTGAAACACTTTTTAATCCAAAATATCTCGGAGATTCACTGGATCGTTCCCTCACTTACAAAAAGCACTGCTTAAACACAACAGGCAACGTTTCAGCCCGCAACAATATCCTGCCGAAACTCACAGGAAGTGTATGGGATGCGCATTAAGCAGTGCTCCGGATATCAGCTTTTGCGCTGTGTTATTCTGTTGCAGAATATGCCAGTCATATTTGGTGCAAGTCTGCTTATGCCAAACTAGTAGACGTAGCGCTGGATGAAGCCTGCAGAATTCTTACGGGTTGCCTCAGAGCCACACCAATTGAAAAACTGCATGGTCTTGCATGAATCGCTCCCCATGATATAAAACGGAACGTAGCTGCAAAGTTAGAAAGAAATACGGTTAATCAATACGCTGTTCATCCATTATATGGGCATCAACTCCCCAGACAAAGACTGAAATACAGGAAAAGTTTCCTGAGGAGGGTGGCTGCATTAGATGTACCGCCGAAATTTGCTCGGCTCTTAGTGTGTGGCAAGCAAGATTGACACATGTAGATTAATGGGTACCTACTGTAGAGGCGCTACCACCAGGCGGCAGTCTTAACTGGTATACATGGAGGGCGCTTAACAGGCAGAGAAGTGGTATAGACAGGACAAAGGATAATTTAACAAGATGGCGTTATCTCGAAGAGCTAAACACTAAATGTGAATGTGAAGCATAACAGACCATCCAACATTTATACAATTGCCTGCAGAGCCCATCAACCTTCACTCAACAAGACCTCCTTAACGCCGGTAACAACGCTATATAAGTTGCTGATTTTTGTTCATCTGTAATCATTTCACTTTGCAGCCACAACTATCTAGCGCAGGCAACAGGTGTTTGTGTCTGGTAGTGGCCTAAAGTCTTCAATCGTGCACTATGGTGGTTAAATGTCGGTAGCTACTGGGGTGTGGGAGATATGGTGGTTGAAAACAGTTGACCTAGGGCATTTTCAAGACGAGTATGTCAATGTTTTTAACTCTGCAGCCACAGCTACATTGCGCAGACCACCGGTATTTGTGTGTGGTAGCAGCTTCGAGCCTTCCATCGTGCACTATGCTGGTAGCTGTGTGGTTGAGGGTGATATTGTCGTTGAAAGTGGTCGACCTGGGTCATTTTCATATTTCGACCAAAGACGTATCTGTCCCTATATTTTAATTTTCAGTCACAACTGCCTAGCACAGACCACTAAAAAATAAAAATAAACAAGGGCTCAACAAAAAAGAAGAATATAAAAGTAAACAAACACTTATACGGAAACAGCAAATAAAATAAGGCAATTCCAAGACGGCAAGAACTTCTGACAAGAAATCCTTAACCTAAGGGCTACGGGAGATTTATAGAGCCTCCTATGACGTAATAGCCTCGAGTCTCGCATTGAGCACTGTGATGAATGCAGGTCGGTAGCTGTGGGGGTATGGGATATATGGAATTGAAAGTGGTCGACCTGAAGCATTTACATATTTCGACTAAACACGTATGTCTCCCTACATTTCACTTTACAGCCACAACTACCTAGCGTAGACCACTCGTCTTTGTAGTAGTAGCCTCGAGTCTCCCATCGTGCACTATGGCGTTTGCAAGTCATTATCTGTAGCAATGTTGGAGATATGGTGGTTGAAGGTGGTCGATCTAGAACATTTTCATATTTCGACCAAAGTGTTATAAAAAAAATTTGTAATCCTCTAGAATGTACTAAAATGTTCTAGAATATGTTCTAGAATATGAAATATTTTTCAGCTATTAAATATTTGAATAATTTATATGCAACATATTTAGTGTGTTTGAGCCGATTTAGACGGAACTTTCACTTGCAGGATACTGATTTCGCAGGGAGTAACATAGACTACTTGTTATCCTGTAAGGTCCCGTTCAAAAACAGAAAAAAACATCCACAATTCTTGACAAACACGAACTAAGTCGTAGGGACCAGATAGTATAAATACATTCGCGTTGATTGTTATCATTTTTTCTATCTTTCCGTTTTGTTCTGTTCTTTTATGGCATTACGCCTTGTTGAAGTCGAGACGTTTAGAGGCGGGAAAGCATGGGGGACAAGGAACTGAAAGGAATTCCCCCATGTCATTTTTGTAGGAAGCATCTCGGTATTCACCTGGAGTGATTTGGGGAAACCATGGAAAACCCAAATCCAGTTTGGCCGGACGGGGATTCGAACCCACGTCCTCCCGAATATGAGGCGAGAGCGTTGTTCTTCTTAATTCTGTTTGTGTTTCTAACAACTGCAACAGCAACGTTTTTGACAGGAAATAAATAATCTACTACTTCTTTTGTACTGAGAAAAGTCGCCGTCTATTCAGAGGGTAACAAACGAGTGTGTTCCCTGGAATCACATTTTTCGCTATGACTTGTGTCGAGTTGACGACGCGCCGACTATTTATTTTCCGTCCCTCTGACCGCGTGACCCGCATTTTCTGATGGCGGCGGTGGTATCGGCGGCCGCTGCTGAAAGGACGAGTTGTCTGATGGTCGGATAAGGCACGTGAACGATAAAACTAAAAAGCCGCCGCGGGACACGTCCCACGCAATCGGTCAACGTCTCGCGTTGATTAATCGGCTGTCGTACGTCACAGGGTATGGCAGGTGCGTACTGTATAAATTACCGCGTTCATAATCACCTCTCTCTGTAACAAATGCACTGTCACCTGCCTTTTAAATGTGTGTGTTGAGCTGGCGAAAGGGCTACCTGTTATTACTCACAGTTCGTCTTTTTTGTAGGGGGACAGCTGAATTCGCCTTCTTTTCACAGTCATCAGTGATAGAATGAATTTTTTGTTTATTGTGTATTGAAGTTCATTAGAAGGAAGAGTCAAAGGGAGTTTGATGTATTATCAAATTTTAGTCATGTGAATTCTTGACTGTCAGACAAGAGAAAATAAAGTCTGTAATAATTTTATAGTAAGTACTTCTGCACTTTTCTTTCTTTGATTTCGCCCAGTTTTGCACTACGAGAAACAACTGGTTTACTTATAAACGTTTCTCGGGAAACAAACCTAGTAATATTATTATTGATGCACAATATTTCGGCGACATAAATACTCCGTCGCCATCTTCAGGTCCAGTTGTAAGCCTTGAAGTTTCAAACAATGCGCTCAAGGCAAACTTGAAGGCTTACAACTGCACCTGAAGAGTTTTATGTCGCCGAAATATTATGGATCAATATTAATATTACTCGGTTTGTTTCCCGAGAAACGTTTGTAAATAAACAACGCCGAATAAAATTGCATTCTTTTATAACTGGTTTACTGATTCGACTTTTCTTCTCCTCCCAGAATTTTTTTTTCATTCTTTCACTGAGTCTGCTCCTTTTTTCTTCAGACCAAGTGTTCTTGACTTTTGTCAGATGTTCCTGAACCCTTTGAATTTATCAATTTAAGTTTCATACAGTTCGATTTTCTATCTTATGTGGGTGGATCACAACTTTTTGCATATCTTTTTTCTTCTCCTCAAACCATTTTCTTGTCACCTTTAACTTGCTGATGTAGTTCAAACTTCTATCTGTCAACCCACATTCATTCACTCATTTTTGTAAGGTATCCATAATATTCCAGACTTCTCTTGCAAATTATGTCTGCAATTTTTTCTGCATACCTATATAGAGCTTCTGCACTAGTTGTTGTTAAGAAATTATTGCGAAGTAAATGTATGCTTCTGGGTAAAGATAATGTGATAGTTATTTGTTAATATTTCATGTGTACTGTTCCACGTTCACATAATTATTCCAACAACAACTAAGTTACGCGAATTATTTGGCTTTTAGTATATATTACGCATATTCTGCATGTTCCAAGAAATAATCCCTATCATCTTTCCATAAGAAAAGGAATATTTTTCTGCTAACATTTGACATTGCTGAATACAAGTCTAGATGGAAATAACACTTCAAATATTTAACCGGCCATGGATGTGTTTCGGTTTTGTCCGTTCTGTTGTTGAGGATTGTGTAAACCTAATTCTGTGAACCCTTGAAATTAGTTTGCTATTAGGGTTGACACGTTCAGACCATGAGAAAGTGATTCTAGTCTGGGTGGAAAACTTGGGCAGGATACTGTAGAAGATATAAGAGAGACATAAAAAAATTAAATTTGTAAGAAAGAATGTCTGAAATGTGTTTTATCTCTAAACGTAGGGAAACATTTGTTGAGAGCGTAAACAAGGTAAGCGAAATCAGGTGCTATATAATAATTGTTTCTTTGTATTGGCGATCAGGGACTCAGGTATACTAACCAGGTATAATGCCACTCACTTATACGTGGTCAGCTGAGTATCACTGGGAGTGACAGTGTACACTAAGCAGTAGTATGTTGCAGAATATCTGTTTTCAAATTTTAAGAAGACTTGTTTCATTTTGCGTCTCCTAATGTCTTTGGTTCTTTACATGTTTAACGTCTATAACAAATTATCGTGGCCACGTTAACCAATATAGTAACACAATTAAATAAAATTTCTAAGTTACTTACGTCTGGGGGTGTATGTATGTGAAATTTGAATAGTACTTTTTTGTACGTATTTCTTAACTGTATAATCATGTTGAATATGAGTTCCTTAATTCTTCTATAAAAATGAGACAAATGACATTTTAATTTCAAAATACGCAAGATGTTTTGAATTAGTCAAGCTAGTTAGAATCGATAATAGTTCTATGTTTCATACCAAACAACGAAACAGAAGTTCAAACTTACAACACGTGGTAACATTTCTGCAAAGTGATAATTGCATCATAACTACACGATTTATGATAGCGGAAGAATGAATGACATAAAATTCATATTAATATCAGCAAAAACAGCGGTTCTCAAATGGTGGAACATTCACAGATAGAGTACAAAACTTCATACAGAAAGAAAAACAAATAAAAAACTAAACACGCTTACAGGCAGCGCAGAGAAAAAAAAGAGAAAAAAATTGAAGCATTTTTAATGTGCCCATGTTCAAAATCATGGAGATTAATTATTAATACAGAAACAAATTTCATAAATTATTACTTGGAAGAATTTCACGGAATGAATAGATAAGATAACAACTCCCATCTTAATACATCTAGAGCTTTTTAACTTATTCGTCTAGAGAGCATAAGGAGATTAATCCATTAACTAACACAAAGATTGAAGTGATACCTTTTCCTGTCTGATTTTTTTGGATATTCAGACGAGTTCGTAGAAAAAAAAATATGTGATTACTGCAGGTCTTCTGCAATTCCACATTTATTGACATGTACATCCAGTACGTACAGTACATTACAATGACAGCGCTCTAAATCATTCGACAGACAGATGACAAAACGAAAGAGCAGTTTACTTCCAGTTTTCTAGGGTGATTAATGTTTGGCGTTGTTACATGGCAACGAACCATAATAATTCGCTATTTCAATTTCTGATGGAATTGTAAACATTTTAAAAATGTTTATCGCATAGTGCCTCTGAGCTAGATAATAAAGGTGATGTAATGAGTACAGAACATGAAATTAGAGTAAACACAGTGCTGTTCCAAAAATACGAAATAACATGATTAGAAGATAGATACGAGAGTACAATAAAAACAAACTAACATTCATGACTAATTTTATGGTTTACTATTTCCACTTTCGCATTCTAAACCATATATTACTATACGAACACTTTTTCCTTCTAAAATCAAATTTAAAATTCTATTGTTGAGTAAAATACAAAAGAATGAAAGCCGCAGAATGTTTTTTCTCTGTGTAGATACGACAAATATGTAAAGTTTGTATGTGTCTCATTTATTCCCAGTATTATTGAAATTTTCTGCTGCAAGAGACAATGTGGATGTTACGTGTTGTGCTGTCATTCAAAGAACTCCCAAACGTGTGCAGACAAAACTACTATTTACAAAAATTTTGCAAAAACAGTCTCACTTACTAACAGCACATACCCATAAGTTCCTTTATAGTCAGTACTCTGATCACCTGTATTAATTCAGTGTCACGGTCAAACGTAATGGAGGCATATCTGGCCATTGCAATCCAGGGCGACCAGTGTAATTGCAGACAGCGGGGCGTCGTGACGTTTATAGGCCGATTGGATCGCTACGATGAATAACCAAGAAGCCATCAGGTGCAGCGATTGGCTGTCTGCGTTATTGCTGCGACGTTGGGCGGCTCACCAGTGATGTATGAAGCTGTGCAGATCCTGAAAACCAGGTCAGTTGCAACTTACCCAACACAGCGTCCTCATTTTGAAACAGTCATAGTAATATTTTTGCTAAAGAACCGGTAGGTTTGATGCATATGGAACTACGATTGTCAATTAGAAAAATTATATTTCTCAGTACTTTTCCTTAAGGGGGGATGTACCCAGAAATGCAAACATTTAAAAAATTATTATAGCCACAATTATTAATGTACAGGTCTCAAATTTTGTATGTTTAAAGAAAAGGAATTATCGTTTAGTTCTAAAATATAGTGAAGGTTTCAGATATAATATTTTGCCACAAATTTGAATTTTTACTTTTTTGACATTATATTTTTTAAAAGAACTATAACTCAAATTCTAATCAAGCAATGAATGCGAAAATTTTTATGCAGTGTTCTAAGAGGGTTATAAGGCCACTGAACTAGAATCATTAATTTATTTTAATATTTTTTATTATTTACGCAGTTTCGAATTTTGTACATTCAAAAATCAGGGTTTTTCTACCACATACAATCTTATAATTCAAAACATAATCAAAGGATGCTATATTTTTTTAGTTACATAGAGACTGCAACAAGTCTGGAACTGCCCCTGAAAATGTCATAGCATTAGCTGACATAGTTTTTGAGAAAAAGGTTCTAATAGTGCAAAAAATGTGAAAAGGAGAAAATGCGGTTCAAATATTTTCTTCTCATATTTCAACATGTAATAAGCTTACCTCAATTTTACCAGAGCAGAGATCAACAATTTTTTAAATTTAATTTTTTTAAAGGCATTTCTAATACTGCTATCACAATGAAATTCACACACAACATAAAGTAAACCCTGTAGATTCAGAAAAAAATATTTTTGAAAACGATTTATTCAACCCAAATCTGGCACATCCCCCTTTAAAAAGAATCAAATTCCATTAAATAGTGGCTCCACTTTTTCAGCATCTCAGTACTGTCGCTAAAAAACAATAAGAGTATTTTGGACGTTCATAAAACAGTAAATGTGTCACCAGTTGTTAAATTATTTATATACGCAGAAAAAAAGTAGGAATAAATGATTTCTGATGCTTCCGCGGCCGCCTTTGTTCATGATTAATGGATTTTCGGGGTATGACGCTTTATTTATATTATAATCAGAGCTTTTGGCTGCCATCTTACAGCCTTCATCTCAACCATAAACAGTATACCTGTATGATTGCAGGCGAAAGCTCAAATTATGAAATAATCAAAACGGAATACCCCGAAAAACTATTAATCATGAACTGTAGACTTGCTTTCTGATAGAGTGTATATATGACGGAAATATACTGAGTGTGCATGGCCGTAGAAAACTTAGAATTGTTTGAAATTAAAACAGTAATTAAACATATACTAGTGGTATATGGTAAGTATTCTGTGCTCTATTATGTGGAACACTCAGTAAATATGTTATCGCAAATAACTATTTCAATATGTAGCTTACATCTGAGTCCTTTAAGTAATCTTTCCAAATTGTCATTTCAAAAGAAAGTCGTCAATCTCTGATAAAAAAAAAATGTCCGATACAATAAGAAATTTGAAAGATTACACAATTAAGAGACCACTACTGGTGGTAAAAAAACACAGCTGAAATCTGTAATTCCAGTAATTGAAACGCAGCTGGAAGTATTCCGTATGTTCGCTACGTACCCCTCATTAGCATCTTTAGTAAAAGTGATTCCTGGAGGAGGTGACCTACAGGCAAATGATGTGATGAACACGCCAATACATAAATTTAAATATGATATGTGATACTAACAATGAACAAGTCTTTTATCTCTTACTAGAACTTACATCTTTTCACTTCGGGAAACTATTTATTTTTGTGTTAATTTAATGCGTAATACTAAGAGCATCACATACGGAATTGTACGAATGTGTTAGCGATAAACATAATAGTTGAAACAGTAGTATTCCTCGTAAGACGATTGCTCAGAGATGGGGAGAATCACCCTAGGAATACAAAATTAAAGGATAAAAAAACTGCCCGAAGTATTTCACAGGTAAACATTGCAGCTGAGCTCGTTATTGGTCGCCAGTAGGCTGCGTTAAAGTTTAAGGTTATTGACAGTACCCAGTTTGCCTGCGTTCGGCAATTCCGATTAAATAATGATTAATTGGTTTCCACCTAATCCAACATTAATTTCTTGTTTACTGATAATGTCGTATTAGTAGGGGCCCCGAATTTGTGTGTTTACACCAGTCGATTCGACAACACGGGAATTCTTTCGCTGTTCTCTTGGGGACGCTAATGAAGGGCCATTACACTTGCACGATGTTTACAGACGCGGAACAGTCAGCATGCTGGAAATGTTGTGGAAATAAGGACCCACCAATTAACACGGGTCATATGTAGCCATTCGCCATATTATGTATTAATTTTCACTCCGAGTCTAGCTTCACTCCGAGTGTATAAAATCATAGAATTGTCTTCGACAGATAAGAATAGCAAACGATTCCGTTAATAATCGAAATGTTATAAACAGGTCCACCTCCTATGGTAAGTATGCACAGTTAAAGTTTAATCACTGTTATCTATTTCACGTTTATGGTTATAAAAGAAGGGTAACGTTCACCAACATCCTCCTTCTTGCTAATTTCTGTGTTTAACAGCGGGAGGAGAAGTTAAGTATTCCAACTTATCGGTAACGTTGCTGTAATTTCAGGTATTTTCTTACAAAATAAACCACACATATAAGCTGATAGCTGTCTTGTCCTTTAAACTCTAGTTTACTGTACTTTTTACAAAAGAAGCAAACTTACGAGATGAAACCTGTAAGAAAAACTACTGAAGTTTTAAGCTGAGATATATACAGATTAGGAATGCTATAAAGTAGAGCATTATAATCCGAATTACAAGGTTAATAAAAAATTTACATTAGGCACATAGAAGCATGAAAATAGTCTGCTGAGTTATAACTTAGGGTAGGGGAATGGTGTTTGTTATCTTTGAGTCAAAAGAAAATCTGAATAGTTTTGGTCTATTTGAAAATAATCATTTCCTGTTAGGTAGACGATGTTTACATACACAAGCTGTAAGTAAATTGATTAATTACCCTGGCCATGCAAATTGTTCAACGTCTTTAGGAACAAGATTGCAATAGGCCGCATGCTCGGTAGTCCAAAACTTGAAAATGTTACAAATTATTATGTAATGAATATTCTCTCTTACTGTTAGTGTGAAAATAAAGATTTTTCTGTAGTTGTATGCGCTGTATGTTTCCTTTAAAATCTCTTACTGAAGCTTATTCCAGATTTTTATGGCTCTAGGTGCAATTATTAGGATATCATTAAATAAATAATTTTTATTCTTATCGTCAAACATATACCAATAACGGTATTATATTACTTATATTATTAACTATGCAACTGACATTTGATTTTTGCATTATGGGGTTATTATTGTAATAATTGACGCTATCAAAGTAATTTTGGAAACTCTGTGTACACATATAGTTATATGTATTGCGTAAATTGGAACTTCTGATCAGTAGGGTGCTAATGATCTCGTTGTCGACGCGCCCTAAACCCCTAATAACAACAACGTAAACGACCTCATGCTACAGGACAAAAACCTTTAAAATGTTTCCTAGCGCTTTAAGAGTACCTACAGGTCAACGTAGTTCATGAAACACAGAGAACTAAGTTACATGTCAGCTACCAAAAAAAGTACATTTACTGTTCCCATAATACAACGCATTCAGAAATTGCAGGAGGTGACGATAAAACCAGAAAATTTTCTATAATACGAGAGTTACTGCACAACATACTCTTTGGGAAACATGTAAATGTGGCACAGCAGATTAGGCTTGGCCCACTTTAGTGACGGTGTGACGTAGAAGTATATACACAATACCAAAAGTAGTAGAACTGATTTTAAAAAAAAAATGATTGAAGATATGTTTAGAATTCCTTAATACTCTTCGAAATAGCATCCTTGGGCAGCTACACAGAATAACGCTGCTTCCATTGGCCGTACACCTTCTGGAAGTCAGATTCGGAGAGGCTTTTGAGAGCCCTCGTCGATCCTGCATGAACGGCCTGAATCGAGTCAAACCTCTGTCCCTTCAGCTGTCTTTTCATCCGTGGGAATAAAAAAATGTCAGATGGAGTCAGATCGGAACTGTAGGCCTGGTGTGGCCACGTGGCAACACCGAATCGGGCCAACAGTTGCCTCATGACGGCGCGCCTTGGCACGGCACATTGTCGTGATGCAGTGTCCAGTTGTTGGGGATGACTGGTCGGACGCGATTCACTCGGTCTCGCAGGCGGGTTAGCACTTGCAGGTAAAAGTTCGAATTGACAGTTTTCCCATGGGAATAAACTCCTTATGAATCACCCTGCGACGGTAAAAAAAAACAACACTATCGGCATTGTCTTGATCTCTGATTTGCACATGCGAGCCTTCTTTGGGCGAGGGAACGTAGATTGTATTTTGGTTTCTGGGTCATACTGGAAAACCCAAGTTTAATCGCCTATTACCACACTGTCCAAAAAGTATTCCACGGATGAAAAGAAAGCTGAAGGGACAGCCGTTTGACTCGATTCAGGACGTTCATGCAGCATCGACGAGGGCTTTCGAAAGGATCCCCGAATCTGACTTTCAGAAGGCGTATGGCCAATGGCAGCAGCGTTATTCTTAGTGTGTAGCTGCCCAAGGGTGCTATTTCGAAGAGTATTAAGGAATTGTAAACATATCTTCAGTAATTTAAAAAAAAAAATCAGTCCTACTACTTTTCTTATTGACCTTAAAGATCAATGAAAAACTATGTATAATTTTGTATCTGAGGTTTCACGTGAGGATTATTTTGTTTAGTTAACGAAAGAATAAATATTTTCAGTGCTAGAACTACTCAGCTGGATGAGGAAGCAACAGGAAGTCACATGTAGACTTGAAGCCTGGACAGCTGGGTCAGTAGTTTTACCCTCCCCCGATAGAGAGAACAGATTCTCGACTGCATAGTATTCAGTAGCAGTAAGACTGACATTGAGAGCCGGAGAAATAGTGTATCATACTGTATAAATTTGTGTGGTTGTATATAAATATGAATAAAACGGATTATAAAGTGATAGGTCTATTCCGTGAGAATTTCCATCAGCACCATATCCTTTAAATTAAGTTCACTCGAGTACCATCACAAAGGAAATGTTGAAATTTATATTCTACAATGACTTGTGACCGAATTTCTGAATTGATTTGACCCAAACTCCTCACAACAGGTGGTTTTGTTAAAAGCGTGAGTAGGGTGACATAAATATATAAATAAATACCGACACCACGCCTAAAATACGTTAGGCATAATGGGTTTGGGGAATGCAATCCAAACTGGCAGTTCGGTAGTAAGATGTCACACTGGTGAATGAAACGACTCGGTTTATACTTATGATTTTCATTTGCTCTGAATATATCCTTTACCACTGGCAAATCAAGCCTTACACTTTTGAAGTAACCTGGAACCGTTTCAAATTCCACGGGCGCTAATGACCTCGAAGTCGACGTGCTCTAAAATAAAAACAACAACCAAAGTGTTGGAGCCATTTATCTTGCAGCATTACCGGGTTATGTTTGCTTTTACAGAGGCGGATTAGGCAGACAATTGAAACTCCGTCATGGGATCCATCAACCAATGGTAACAAACGTAGGATTATAACAACGTGTGTCATAGTGCAATCGAAAAAGGAAAAACACACACACACAGCAATCTTCACTTGTCTACACTAGTATTACAAATGACAAAAAAATTGTAACACTCTGTCTGTTTGTTACTATTTCACGACTAAACGGCTTAACCGATCTTGATGAAATTTGTCAAGGAAATACTTATAATCGTAGGGAAGGACACAGGCTACTTTTTCGGTATAAATAACACTTTTTGCCACGAAATTTCTAAAACTAACCAAACGGTGACAGAGAGACGGATATCGTGTGTAGGTCTATGTAATGTTATATCGGTCATTCTCTCGCAGTATATATGATCTTCGCGAAGAACATCAAAACCAAAATAGTTTTGTACAAAACGGTATTAATACAAGATGTCGCTAGAATGGGACATAATTTTAATCAAAAAAAATCTGGTGGACGAACTGTGGTAGGTAGTCTGCCACAGGTAAACCCCCACCCCCTTTTTAGTTTGTTGCAATTTTTAAACTTGTTACAAATTGGTTCTCTTCACGAGGCAGGTTAAATGGTAGAATGGTATTATGATGGCTTCGCCGTTATTGTGTGCCAAGTCCGCTCTTTTTGGAACATCTTTCACGTATCTTACAGCTTTCTATGTAGAATTCTAGCAATAAAATCTGAAGTCCACGCGTACGAAGTCACCAGAAACAGCTACTCTCTACGTACGCTGGTATCGACCTGCTGGCAGCTTTCCTTCACCGCCACTGGTTGCTGTTTGGTTCGCGTGAGATTGTGTTTTATGGTCATCAGCGACCATTGCCGGGGGACACAGATAGTGTTTTATTGGTCCCACACACAGACACTTTACAAGCGCCACGGTCGCGTGACACGCCGACATTGAATAATTATTAGGGCGATGCGTATCTGTGGCGACCCAACCCATTCCAGGATCTCGCCGACCGTAATTAAAGATATATACTTCACCAGCGACGCGGTTTTATTGGGTGTGTCCACGTATGCAGAGAGCGCTAACAACTATAATGACGTGTTTAGCACGTCGTCGACATCTGATGTTGCGAACTCCTATACTGTTAACACGTCTACCGTATTGAACTCGGAAAAAGTGTGACAAAAAGAAAAAAAATCTAGCTTTATTTCATCGATTTTTTTTTCTTTTTGATGTGGATTACTTCATCGACGCTAGTAATAGTCTTAAGAGAAGAATGTTACAGTAGCGGTATATATAAGTATTTCATTAGTTTGCGTACTTGCCGAACACTACAAAAACAAAGCACCCATTGCCATAGAACAGGTCAATGGATTGTAGAAGCTAATTTATTTCAGCTAAAATTGCGTAATTTTGGGAATCATAGATGTTATTAGACATAGGGAGAGTATCTTTTTGGTGAGAGTATTAATTTCACTGTCCTCACAGTCGAGGAATTTCCAGTGAGTTCACAGATTGTGAAGAAATAAGACATAAAAACCTTTATTGTTAATTTGCATAATTATTACCACATGATCAATTTATCATTTGGAACATTTCCCACATCACATTACAATGTGATGTGGGAAATCTGACTTAGTAATGCTAAGAATAAGGACATTATCTGTAGTTTGAAAAATTACTAAACGACTTGGAGAGTTACAAAAAAGTAAAACACGTCCGATAACTGTTTTTGGATTGAAGCTTTGATGCTAATCGACGTTGAGGTTATTAAAGACAGGAGAGCATTGGGTTCAAGGAGCTGGAAGGTATTCAGCCACTGGCTGTTGAAGGAACTATCCAGACAATAGATTACTAAAACAGGTTCTCGATTTGGCGATCGATATTCATCGCAGTTTCGACAGAAAGAAGTCAAATGGCAAGCCGTAGAATGTATAAGTGGAGACAGTGCACGATAACATTTGCAAAGATCTCTCGAATGTACTCTAGTTTGTGGGAATCTGTCGCAATGAAGAGGAAACGAATGAAGAAGAACAAAGTTTGTGGGAATCTGTCGCAATGAAGAGGAAACGAATGAAGAAGAACAAAGTTTGTGGGAATCTGTCGCAATGAAGAGGAAACGAATGAAGAAGAACAAAGTTTGTGGGAATCTGTCGCAATGAAGAGGAAACGAATGAAGAAGAACAAAGTTTGTGAGAATCTGTCGCAATGAAGAGGAAACGAATGAAGAAGAACAAAGTTTGTGGGAATCTGTCGCAATGAAGAGGAAACGAATGAAGAAGAACAAAGTTTGTGAGAATCTGTCGCAATGAAGAGGAAACAAATGAAGAAGAATAAAGTTTGTGGGAATCTGTCGCAATGAAGAGGAAACGAATGAAGAAGACCAAAGTTTGTGGGAATCTGTCGCAATGAAGAGGAAACGAATGAAGAAGAACAAAGTTTGTGTGAATCTGTCGCAATGAAGAGGAAACGAATGAAGAAGACCAAAGTTTGTGGGAATCTGTCGCAATGAAGAGGAAACGAATGAAGTAGAACAAAGTTTGTGGGAATCTGTCGCAATGAAGAGGAAACGAATGAAGAAGACCAAAGTTTGTGGGAATCTGTCGCAATGAAGAGGAAACGAATGAAGAAGAACAAAGTTTGTGGGAATCTGTCGCAATGAAGAGGAAACGATTGAAGAAGACCAAAGTTTGTGAGAATCTGTCGCAATGAAGAGGAAACGAATGAAGAAGAACAAAGTTTGTGGGAATCTGTCGCAATGAAGAGGAAACGAATGAAGAAGAACAAAGTTTGTGGGAATCTGTCGCAATGAAGAGGAAACGAATGAAGAATAACAAAAAGTGTCGATTTCTAATACTTGCATTCCACAGTAGTTTCTGCATCTGTTATTTAACACCTGGTATCACTTTATCACAATCTAATACATTTCCGGTCAAAGCGAATCAGACAACTCCGTAAAACGGTCTTACGTCACGTTGCTAAAAATAAGATTGAAAAACATTTACTTTATTTGTAATAAATATAAAGTGGTAATATAAAATACTAATTAGATATTTTTGCAGAATCTTTGATAGTAAGGAGAAAACTGGAAAACTAGACATGGAGATTACGAAAGCGATTTGGGTAGAAAATAATTATTGTAGGTATATAAATGGATTGAGATGAACTGAATGAGATGACAGGATAAATGGCTGCAGTAGAGAGATACCAGATTATTAAAGGAATCTGAATTATGAAAAATATGTACAGATGCGACCATAGAGAAAATTATTGATATTGAAGTTCGGTTATGTTAATTTTTCATAGTGTGAAAAACGTGATGTATAGAGCAGAGTAACATATGAAGTGTTTCATGGTGTTAGTTTGTTCATTTAAAGATAGGCAGCATAAAAGAATTTCAGGTAGAGTATAAGGGTTTCTTTCAGATAGTTTGAAGAAAGAAAATAAATTATAACCGGATAGACGGTTGAAATCCGCTTTAGCAAAAAGAGACGGCAAAAAACGTATTTCTTCCTGGTGGGATGTCTTAAGGAGTACAACAAGGTAAAATACAATATTATAATTTTATTTACAATAATCTTTGAATGATCTGAGCTAGTATTTGAGTGCTGATTAATTGAAATAAGAAAGTTAAATTGTATTAGTGCACATAGAAGATTTCATATGACAGGAATACACCGAAAGGGTATGTTATACACCCAATCATGAACCCCATTGCAAACATTAAATATATACACTGATCAGAACATTATGACTACCTACCTACTGCATTGGAACTCGTGCAAGGCACCTCGACGGTAAATAAGTATCGTACACTAGCTGCATACCAGGTACACCACTTCATGACGACCATGTTTCCCCACGGCAGTGGCATTTTTTCAACAAGATAATGCGCCATGTCGCAAGGCCAGGAGTGTGATAGAGTGGTTCGAGGAACAAAGTGGCGAGTTGCAATTGATGTGTTGGTCTCCCAACTCGCCAGATCTGAACCCGATGGGAACATATCTGTGATGTGATTGAACGTGGCGTCAGAGCTCATCGCCATCCTCTCAGGAATTTACGGGAATTAGGTGCATTGTGTGCAGATGTGGTGCCAACTCCCTCCAGCGACCTACCAAGGCGTCCTTGCTTCCAAGCCAAGACGCGTCGCCGCTGTTATCCGTGCCAAAGGCGGACATACCGGCTATTAAGTAGGTGGTCATAATGTTCTAGCTAATAGGTGTAAGTTCCATTATTCATGTAATAATGTTTGCAAAACGAATCAGCCAATAACATATAAATCAGCATTACCGCTTCACAAGGGCCTTGTGAGTTACACCACACACTCGGAATTTCGCAAGAAAGGCTAGCCGGAATTAGATCGCATGTTAACAGCTTACCCAGAAGTTTGTACGTACGTATATGGCAGCACTTGAATGCCGCTACTGTACTATTGCTTTGATCTAGCAAATTATATTGCTAGAGCAACTACTGTAGTGTTACATTTATGCGCAGGAAAGACTTTCGTAAACTCAGAATTCCTATCCATATATGTGACAGAGCAGTCATTGTCGTCCTGTACCTGAAAAAGTTTATTCGTCTTCTGATCTCTATCTGTTCCGGATGTCGGCAACCATCTTGGCTATTTTGTCTCTGCTAGTTGACGCCAGGATTAGCTCTGTACTTGTCTTGGAGGTACACGTTCTCAGATTTTTTAGCCAGGAAGTTCTTCTTCTACCAGCACTTCTCTTTCCTGGTATTTTCCCTGCAGAACATGCTGCAGGAATTCGTTACGGCTATTAATCCTCATGATATGGCCAAGGTACTGCAGCTTCTGTGTTTTTGTTGCGGTCAATATTTCCACATATTTTCTTTTTCATTTTTCGAAATACTTCTGTATTTGTGGTGTGGTTTGTCTATCTTATCCCTAACATTCTTCGATAAAGCCACATTTTCAAAA
Source organism: Vandiemenella viatica (assembly GCA_031002005.1). Classification (NCBI taxonomy): domain Eukaryota; kingdom Metazoa; phylum Arthropoda; class Insecta; order Orthoptera; family Morabidae; genus Vandiemenella; species Vandiemenella viatica. The sequence goes on from CM061914.1 coordinate 118,783,918, forward strand.
CTTCTAACTTTTTACTGATTGTTTCCGTTAATGTCCACATTTCAACGCCATACAGGAGGACAGAGAAAACATAGCAGCGCAGGAGTCTGATCTTCGTGGTAGTTGATAAATGGCTGCTGTGCAAAGTACGGCCAGTATAAAATAAATGTTATTTCGGGAAGAAATTGTGATTAACCCACTCCTTAGGCATTATTATTCAAGAAAAAGTGTACATAAGGCAAGTTAACAGGGAATTGACAAAATGTTCGCAAAATGATACTTAGTGGCAAAGCGCGAATGTTGTATCTTTGAAGAAAGAATCAGTTATTACATTTTAACGTCGTGCTCATTTTTAAAGGCATTATCAGTGATGTAAAACCTTGTACTCTTCATTTCATGTCGTTGTTAATCCATGTATCCATTGAGTCAAAACATTGTTATTAGTCTAATGTATTTTGCTACTAATCTACATACATACTAATTATAATGTTTGCTGACTGTATAGAGAAAATCCGAATGTCAATAAAAAAAATAATTTGAAAAAAAAAGTTTTCTTCAGTATGCGGTACACATGTTGAGTTTCAAGGAGCTGTGTTAGAGGGTGTGTTTAGGTTGAAATACAGCCTGGACCAGAATTACGACTAATATTCCATGAGGTATAATGGATTTTTAGTGAAAAAGGTGGCTACCATGCCGTATTCAGAGTGTAATGACGTCACAGGTGTCTCGAGACGTGTATTGCCACTAACTCAGTAATATGTGTGACTGCGTTGTGTTTAGATTGAATGGCGGCCTGGACCAGAATGACTACTGATATTCCATGGTGCTAGTGGATTTTGAGTCAAGAAGACAGTGGCGACGCCAAATTCTTACTAGAATTACGTCATAGGCGGCTTAATACGTCAGTAATGTGCGTAAACATATATTTCGGTGCGGATTATATCTTTGTTACAAATTTTACGGCTTTCGGGTACACTTTTCCTTGAAGATTTAAAGACAAAGAAGCAGTTAGTCGTGTTTTAACCCGAATTAACAATTTTTTCTGCTGACCGTAATTCCCGATACATTTCAACTTTTTAAAAGAACATTCATTTAATCATTTAATTGTAAACAAGTTCACCTATTGCACACTGCATCTGATATCGTATAGCTTGAACACTATTTAAGAGCTATATAATGAGTCATTTAAATTTACCTTGTAAATTTATATAAAAATTAAAAAAATTCAACTGCGAGAAGAACGAAATAAAATATTGTATCTATATCTTTATTAAGTTTGAGAGTTTCCAATAGTTCCCATTGATGATAATGTCAGTTAAGAAGTTTATAGTACTACTATCGAAGCTGATATCTTCGAAAAAAGCAAAGCAGACATCGTCTGTAAGTATTATAGTTCTACAGTGCTGTTCATCGAGGCCTGCATTCAACATGAAAGATTACATCTACTTGGATGCTTAAACAATCTTCCTTATAAACTCAGGTTGGTATTTAATGGATCTTGACGACAGGTTTGGTGAAAAATATGAAATAGTTGATTGTTTATGGTAAGCGACAGTTCGAAACGGTACCGCATGTTCACCGTCCTTGTTTCTCAACAGTGAGCTGAGTGATTTAAAGCACTGCCATACTGGAAAGAAAGGTGATAACATGGGCAAATAACAGAATAATTCCCACTATACCACTCATAAATACATGTTTTGAAATTACAACACGCAAGTAAAAACCTTACACTGTTTACTGAAAATTGTCTTCTCATCTTCAGCTCAGATCGTTCATAATGATGTTGCTTGTAGACAAATGCAAAAAGAAAAAAGGATGTGTTAGTAGTTAAGAAGACATGCAACCGGGATAACTTTGTTGGTCTAGTGAATGACGGTGCTTCAAATCTGGATTAAGTAGAGGATTTTCCTTGAAGCTAACGAATCGCTACAACGTCCTCAAATAACCTTTATTTTATTTATTTTTACATTTACCCTTTCACTAATAACGTGTAATATATTGCTGCATTAAACAATTTGACCTCATCGGATATTCAGCAACTATGAACTTTAACCGTTACCCGAGCGAGCTTCATAGCAGCTTCCCAGGAAAATGTAACTGTACTGGCTTTTCATTGCCTTCCACAGTGGGAGATAGTATGTATGGTTGCTCCGATGAAGTATGTTCAGTGTTGTCTTTCGTTTCTGCTGTGCACGATTGATGAAAGATAGAAAAGAGAAAAACCCGGTGTGTACCGGATCAGGCTTCTTGTTCTGCAAGATGCCAATTTTAATCTCAACAGGTGTCATATGTCCTGACTTCATATGAAGGAAGGAGAAGTTTCAGATTTAACCTAGGAGTTTCGTACACAATCATCTGATCAGAAACCGTTTACCACCTCCTACTGGTCAATTCCTTAATGGTGAAATTTTTTTACAGCACCAGGGCTTGAACCAAGAACCTCAACTCGAGTTCTAGGTGCCATTATGATGCCTCAGCAATTTCTGTCAACGAGAGAGGCTTCATTCAACATAAAACTAAACAAACAAACAAACAGAAACAAACAAACAATAACATTCATCAAACACGCAATGATCACCACAAAAAACTACAAACCATCACACAACAAGACAAAAAACATTGGTACACAATGACATATCTAAACACAACACACAGGATAGTAAACATCTTTCGAAAAATGGGAATAAAAACAGCATTTAGAACCAGAAACACTATCCAAAAGCAGTTTGACAGAAGAACACTTACAAACAAATACCACCAATCTGGAATTTACCAATTAACATACCAACAGTGTGAAACAGTATACATAGGACAAACAGCCAGAAATTTGAAACCAAATGTAAGGAACAACTAAGAGCTCTCAGATGTGAGCTCTCACTTGTTACAACATAACCATTCACACACCAATATACAAACAGATATGCAAATACTAAAGATTAATAATCACTACAAAAACATGCCGACTATTCAGGAAAACTTTCGCATACAAAAAGCACTCAATAATGGTAAAAAAAAAAAAAGTTGTGAATGAATATATACACCTAACAAACCAAACTTTGTTCAAGACACTAAAACAGGGATGAAGTCAGACATACCGCCACAGAACAGACAAACAAATGAAACACATGAAAAATACACAGATGAAAAATAAGTAAAAGTTAGACAACACATAATCGTTGGCTTACGATGGATGTCAACAAAAACAAAAAGTTTATATACAGTTCGTAGCCGGCGAAATCGCTACAGTGCATCTCACTAAAACTTTGGACAGTAGTGGTAGTGAGAAAAAAGTAGCTGGTATGGAAGCACGAAGTGGGCGTGTTAATGCATAACAAAAAACTGTAAGTACCTAGTTAGTATTATAAGACAACTGAACAAAAATCAAGTAACATTATTGTATATGTGTAGGCCAATGTATTTGTATATTGTTTACATAGAGCACTGAAGAGGTCCTGAATAAAGATGAAACTTGTTTGCCATCTAAAGCACATTTGTTTTAGTTGCAAGAGGGGAAACATAACCATAAAATAGTTACCTAGGACCTGGTCCTAAAAACCATCAACATGTTAAAACTAAGCAATTTTAAAATTGTTTCGATTCGTATTACTAGGCACAAATAGGAGAACTTATATTTTATCTCTGAATTAATATTCTGTTGATATTAACCTTCAGCTTCCTTTTAATATAAAGCTCCTTGTTACCCTTATGGTCGTCAGTGAAATACATTATTCTCTCCCGATCTCAGCAGTCTGCACCACCTATTTCGTCAGCGTTTCTGTACACCGCAGATATTTTTCCACTGAACCTGTCTGTTAGTATCTGTTATTCTGCGTCTCGCCTGTTTTAGTAGCAGACTGTCCCACAGATAAGATCCTCTTATTATCTCTGATGAATGTCACCGCACTTTCGCACGAAATCGTGGAAGAGTTACAACCTGCCGCAACGCTAATCACTGACCTAAAAGAACGGCCCGCAGGTTAGATAACATAGTTTATGCCTTTCCTGTTACACTGCCCCGATAACAGTCGATGATATCTGTGGAAGCAATACACCGAGTAGACTTAGCTTTCTGTTGAATGCAGATGTAGCATTAGTAGCGTCGAAAAGTGATCGGAGAGATTGTACGTAAAACGAAAGCCGTTATTGCGGTAATCGTATCATATCTATGCGTAATTTCCTGATAGGATTAATTTGATAAATGAGAAAGCAAATGTAAGTGATAAGATCGAAGAGTGAATGTACTGCTTTCAGCATTTCCTGGTGTACAACAAATCAATTGCTGTGCAGTGAGCAGCTCCGATATTTTTATTATTTTTATTTAATCGTTATTACCATAACGGTCGATCTGATTTTACCTTATTAAACAGTAAAATGAGATGTCTATCGTGTTTCTTCTGTAAGTTATATCTGTAAGTTTCTGCAAGTTTAAGTTACATTAGTCAAATCGTGAATAGTTACTGAAAATTATTCATATGGCGTTTTTATATAAAAAAAAAGGAAGAAAGTTAAACCAACACACAGATCTTAGCTGCCAGTTAAGCCAAGCATGGAAATGTGTGCTAAGCAAATAAACAACACTGTGATCAAATACTTTAAATTTTAAGTATCATATCTCTGGGTAATCGATACTTACTAAAGATTCGATAGTCATCACACCATAAATACCAGAACAACTTATCAGAACGTCAGTCTCTAGCAGAATAAACTGGTGGCTTTCCCCTTGAAGAAGACCATAGGCTTTGGTCGAAACGTCGAAAAAAGTAGGAGTGTTTTGACGCTTATAAAATCTCGTAAAGTATTTGCCAACATTCTGACGGTTGCGAAAACAGCAAAATCTTTTATAAAGCATTGCGTTGTTTATTATTAGATCTTAATGTTAAAAAGTTACAAATACTTTTTGCTTTGTCACTAACGTTAGTTAAATTTAATCTTTTCCGGTACCTGGAGAAGATAGTTGATATACTTTGAAGGCAGTATAAAACTTCAAAAAATCATACCTTAACATAAATCAGTGGAATAAACACTGCTTAAGCTGCATGAGGAACATGGTTCTACCTGTGTCAATTTCGTTTCTTAAACTGTATTGCAACAATACAAGAATCAAGCCTCATATTTCCGCACTTATCGGTAGGGAAAAGCCAAAGGAAATGGATAAAAACGTGGATCTTATGTCATACTGGAAGAACTGAAGGGAAGTATTAACTAACTTGTTTATAATATATTCCAATCTCAGAGGTGATTAAAAGGAGAAAGCTGCACCAGAATAGAATTCATCATCGAATCATTTTGTAAAATAGAACAAAGAGATTGTTTCGATCCAGATGAAGCAATTTTGAGCTCAGCTTTTGGAACAACTGGAACCAAACAAAAAACTCTTACATACATCAATAAGGAATTGTCACGTAAGGTGATGAAAAATAATGGGTTATTGACATACAGTAAGTTTCTACTTTCGGACGCAGCGTACAATTATCCTCCGGGAGTGATTTTCACCGTGGTAATACGCGTTTTGAAAAGCACTGTGTAGATATCCATATGAAAAGCTTCACAACAGCTCTTTCGTGCTTGCTTAGCTGATATGAATGCTGCTTAATACTGCGACACCCGATCGCTTCTGCAATATGTCCGTCTCCCCACCGAAAGGAAGGAACAGTGCTGGGACACAGCGGATGCCGTTAGCACGCGGCAAAGGAGGGTGGGGTCTGCGATTCCCATATTGGTCCATAAAACTCGAGCATTTTCCTATTCTTTATCGATGTGGAATCTTTTATGCTGCAGCGGGGTAGTCGGAAGGAGGACGTAAAGTTCCGGTACTTTTGGTGTGGTGCTTCTAACCCCTGCAATGCGGTGACAAACGATGGTGGAATTATTACTGCTGGAGACAGCGCACATACTACATCGGCTCAAGATCTGGACAGCCATCAAGGCTGATTACAAACGACGTGGAAAGTAGTATTCAGACGACTTCTTCCATCACATATTAAAGGAAAAACGTATAAAAATTTTCCAACCTCTATCATAGTTTATTCCACACTATATATCAATTTTAACAACGAATAAATTAAAACAACATCATTATTGTTTTAGACGTTTCTACTTCTATGGATTGCCCAACATCCTCTTCCGTGTCTGACATACACTTCAAAATGTTTCCTCCACCACTTTTCGCCAAACAACTCCCTTCGACTCTACGACCGAGCGTGGTGGGTGAACGGTTAACGTTCTGGCCTCGCATTCGGGAAGACGCGGGTTCGAATCTCCGTCCGGGCATCCATATTTGGGTTTTCTATGGTTTCCCCAAATCACTCCAGGCGAATGCCGGGATGCTTCCTTCAAAAATACCATGGCAGAATTCCTTCCCGTTCCTTGTCCCCCAGTCCCATCTCGCATCTAATGACCTTAGCCGTTAACGAAGCGTAAAGCCGTAATACAGGGCGTTCGCCGGAAAACGCTACCCTCCCAGTCTGTTGCCGTCGGCAACTTGCTCGGTCAGTCGTGCCAGCAGTTTCCGCCACACGGCACCGTGAATCAACGCACTGTTTAACACCTCCGCTGCCCCAACAGTGCAGTGCAGTGACCCTTACATTGTTAAGAACGGTTTCTTTGCATTGTAGATAGTTTGTGACTTCAGTCTCTTATTAATCAGTGTTGTGAATAAACGTTTCTTTGCGGTTTGGCTGGTTTGGGGATTCATACTCTTATTAATCTGTACCGTGTTTGAGTGTGAGTAAAATTATGGTACGTTACAGTTTGCAACAAAGAATATTTCTCTACGATACATATGTGAAGAAGAAGTCGTTTAAAAAGTGTCGCAGTAAATTTCGTCGCGAATTTCCTGGCGCTTTACTGCCAGCTAAATCAACAATTCTGCGTCTGGTTAAAAAAGTAAGAGAAACGGGTTCATTTTTTAACAAAAAGAGACTGTCGGTCAACCGTATTCTCACAGAGGAGAAAATTGACGATATCGCTTTTCGACTAGAACAGTCACCCAAAAAATCATTAAGTCAGTTAGGGCAGCGTGTGTCTCTAAATATGTTCAGAAGATGTGAAATGTGCATTACACAAGAGGGTCAACACTTCCAGCATCTTTTATAAGGTAAGCTAATGAATTACGTCACATTTAAATGCTTAGCACACAAGTTTATGAAGTTTATGAAGCGTAATTATTATGAAATAGTCCGCGGCCGACGGTCGAACAATGCCGGAAACTGAGCGCTCGCTCGCCGGGAGCAGTTTCTTCCTTGTAGCGCTAACAGTGGGTTGCGTTTCCCGGCGAACGCCCTGTATATACATATATATATATATCGACTCTGCACCATTTTTCACTCCACTTAGTCCATCCATCCTATTCTTGGTCAACCGATGGTATCCTTCCCTCCCTATTATTCAAGAGAGTTAACTACAGCATTATCCCTTCCCCCATCTTCATGAGATGCTCCAGCTACTGCAATCTTTTCTTTGTTGAACGTTTCTTCCAATGCTTCAACTTTTAATCACTCCGTGAAGTTTTCGTTTCAGATTTTATCCTTTCTTCTGACGTTCTCTGTCCCTCATAGAAACCTTATCTCTGCCACCTGTAATATGCTAATATCTCTCTTTGTCCAAGATCCAGGGCCATAGGTCAATATTGTCTGGTAATATAATTTATAGAGCAAAATTTTGGCTTACTTCCCTATGTTTCACTTCAAGACTACATACTCCATCTGATGATGCAATTATCTACTCTTCCTTGTTCTCTGGCCTGTTTCTTCCTCCATCTTTCCGTTGGCAGTTACCTTGCTTTCCAAATACACAAAATACTCTCCCACATCCAATTTCTTCCCATAGAGTAATCCATACTTTGATGGTCCAGTGTTTCTTGCTATCTTCATTAATTTGTTTTTTTTTCCTATACTCCAGACCATGTCTCCCCATTGCAATCCATGATTTTAGCAGTATGTCATAATAAATTTATTTCTGCATGTAAATGGTGAGAACAATGGATTTTTTTTTCTGTTATACCCAGTCATGTATTAATCGCACATAGATGGATATCCGCAGCACCTGCGCATAAAAAGGTAGTAGCAGTGAAAATAATTAAGTAACATATAACAGCATGAAATGTTTCCAATGATGCTTTTGGCACGCATCCTCTTGTCTAAATATTAACACATTTACAATACATGAGAAAATATACATCACTTTGTGCAGATAATAATCTAGAAATAATTTTATAATTTATACACTCGTGAGCATTATTTGAAGCCCGACAAATTTCTTAATATTCTGACTTTAACAGATGTATACTACAGGATCACCCATGAATGTACTCCCATTGCAATCTGTGTCAGGAAGTTAGAAATATTAATTTCATCCATTGAATCCATGATTAGTAACTACCTATATCAAAAAAAAGTTGAGGTTATTAACAAAATTTCCTGAATTTTGGAGGGGTCTTTAAAACAAAATATTGGGCAAGAGTATAAAGGTTCTTGACTGACTGACGAATGACCAGTCATTCATTTCAGCGTGGTATATAAGGTCTCACCCGAAATGAAATTTGAGTAGAATATAAATTCATTAATTTAAAACTAAATAAAACAGAAAAAAACTATTCACAGTATGGAAAAGCCAAGGGATTTAACTTTTAGGTAACACAATGTATGAAGCACCTTTCTCCCTCCACGTACTATTACATCATTCAAATTGACTAAATTTTGCAGGTTATTCTACGAGCATTATGATGAATGGAAGATTATAAGATACGTTAGCATCTTCTTCACAATGGTGTAATAGAACTCATCGTGTGAATTAGATTAAAAAAAAGTACAGGAATTTGAAAATATAGGAAAACTTTTATATGTAATAAAATAAAAATAATTTAATTCCAATTTGAATCGTAGTTCTAAAAATTACTAAATTGTTTAAAAAGAGACCTGATAGAATAAATTTATAAATTAAATTGAAACAGTTTCCATCTTTTTCAAAAAATTATTTAGTGAAAAAAAAATTTAGCTGTACAATGCGTTTATTTCACTGCGGAATCGCCGATGCGAGACCGAACTCTTGGAATTGTCTTCTGCACAGTATGGACTGCTAATGGAACGTAACATCACATGTTACCCTGGATGTGGCCCTTCGTGGCTGTCGAAGACAGAGGACCCGATTCAGCAATGTTCACATGGACTGTTATTCATTGGAAAACGTGGTCCATACATTGAGTTTCGAAATTGTTTTATCGTTTTTCACATTTTATCCACATCATTTTGCATTGTTTTAAACTTTTTTAAGAAATTCATATCATCGGGAGAGGGTTTAAAAAAAGGACGATTGTCTGATAATCGAAATGAACATTCCGGATTAAGTGTACAACGGAAGAAAGGGATATAAACTTTTGCTTGGTTGCTATACACCTGTTTGCTCCGAGATATAATGAATTATTCTGTAAATTTCACTCTTTTTAGTACTTTACACGTTAGGAAGGTTAACTTACTGGCTTAGGCTTTAGAAAGAAAACAGTCCACGTTGGCTGGCTTACCACCCGCACAAGCCGAGTGGCCATAAATGTAATGACTTCCATCTGCACGTGACGTTGCAAGCAAGGCAGCCCTCAATGTCCCAAATGGCGGTGAGAATAGTCGATCGCACCCCCTACCATTTCGGGACGCGCCAGCTGCAGGAATTCCGGGGGGGTTCCCCCCCGATGTGCGGACGTATTTGTGAGCGAGGGAGGGACTGTATGTGTGCGCTTGTGTGTTGCTCCACTGCAACTCACGTATGCACGGCGACACGTGAACAATTACACTCCAGGCAGCGCGGGGTGTAGCAGGGCTGCGAACCCGTGACACTTGGCTCGGAAGACCGGCCGACACAGAGCACGTACACTAGTCCGTATCCGCGCCGCTGCCGCCGCCGTAATGCGCTTTAGCAACAGCTGGCGTGCCCCGCGACACCTGCGGGCGTGCCGCCAACGTGACTCAGCAGTTGCGCTGGTTGCCACCCGCCGACTCCGCAGGGGTAAGTGATTTCCTGGGAACGAGACGTCAGTGTCATGCCATGCACAAGTGAATTTCGGATATAGAAGTGTAGATTATTAGGAGAAAGGCCTGCATGTTCATCACCCACAACAGTAAAAGCGTATGCCACTTCTTTTGAATTGATTTTTTTATATATATATAATTCCATGGGAAACTTATATTTGTTTGGGGAGTGTGATAACTAATTTTCAACACCACTTATTTTGAACTGATAATATTTTTTTCATAATTCGATGGGAAACTAATATTTGTTTGAAGAGTGTGATACTTAATTTTCAAAAACTTTGTTTAGTGGTTTTCAGATAGAATCGCCCTTTATGGTCGAGAACAGAAAATTTTCATACACCCTACTTCCAGTTGCACCTACAAAAATCGAAATATTTTAGCATTTCTTCTCATTCATCTTTTAACCATTTTTTTTTCTATTAGGATTCTTGCAAAGAGAAAACTTTTGTTTTAACGATTGTTATTAATTTCTAAGGCAAAGAAAATAATTTCAATTTTTTAAATGAAAATTTAATTGTATTCTCGTTATGAAAAACTAACCTTAATGAGACGTACTGTAAAATTTTGGGTTTTGTGGGTAGAAACGTGTTGAATGGTTGCAGAAATATACGTAGCTAAGAAGAAATTTCATCTTATCATCATAGTTAAAATTGAGTTTGTTTAGAGCAAGTCTTACATAGAGCCTTACACTTTACGGGACATGACCTTGAGTCTGAAACATCTTCCCTATTTTGCCCTTGTGGTGTGTTCCTAAATGGAGAAAAGGAAAAAAACCGTTCATGCATGTAGATATGAAAAATAGAATTTCTGGTACCAAAGTAGAAACTCTCGAACTTACGATTTTTCTTTTAAAAATGGAGGTAAGAAATTCATTATAACGTCATGAAGTTATTTGAGGTGGCACAGTCTTTTACAGAAATTGAAAAGAAGAGAGGAAAAACGCAAGAACAAGAATTTGTACATATATCAGATATTTTGTCAGATTACAAGATACTTCCGCCAGTGTTTCTAACTAATAAAGAAGATATCACTACCTTGATAAGATCAATTAATGTAAACGATGTGAATGTTGATGTGATAAACAGATTATTACTCCATAATGTACCTTGTATCTACACTAACATGAAACTTACGAAAGTAATTCTACTTTTCTGTCTGTTATATTTTCACGACTAAACAGCTAAACCTGTCTTGATGATAACTGACAAGAAAATAGTATGTATCATTAGGAAGAACATAGGATATTTTTTCGGTACAAATAACATATTTTTTACATTAAATTTTGGAAACTAACCAAAATGATGACAGACAGAAGGATAGTGTGTATGAGTCTCTGTGATTTATATCAGTCACTAAGGCTTTGTTTGTCTCGTAGTCAGTTTGTGTAGCCTTTACTATGATATCAATTAAGCCCAAAGACAGACACTGAAAGTACCACTGGTACACTTAGAAAAGTATTTTTTCCTATGGGTTGTTATATGTAGCCCCCCCCCCCCTCCAAAGTCTATATATCTCAGCAAATGACAGCAAAATGTAAACGTCGTGTACAAAAATCTACCGGAGGAGCATTAGTGGGCTCTCTCTGACGGTTACCACCATTCCTCTTAGTGTGTTTCCATTTTTAAACATGTTCCAAATTCATCGCCTTTAAGAGTTCAGTGGTAGAATGGTATGTTAATGGCTTCCATTTCATATTATCCCTACGCCGAAATTTTTGGGACATCTTTCTGCGTCCAATTCTAACAATAAAATTCCTACACCGGTCGTACGAAGTAGCGGGTAACAACTAGTGGTGAGATATAGTTCCAGTGACGGCCCTGACACAGATTTTAGTGTTTAACACTTGATGTTGCAAGCGATTATATTAAAGGATAACTCTTTTTCGTAGTATTATATCGCGGAATTGTATCCACCAGTATGTTGCTTTAGCGGTAATAATTATAACCAAAATTCGGAAAGGCTTTCAACAAGCAAACCGTCTACTGGCATCAACACACTCCAGCAGCTTCAGAGAGATACGTAATAATATATTCATGCGTCCAGTATCGTCTATGTCAGTTTCAGCACTGCTAGGATTACAGACAGAGGCTCGCGGCGCGAACGTAATTTCATAAAGTAATCAAAATTCCTTTCCTCTTCCTCGCATCTCGCCACAACTCTGCCTTGCAGAAGAGGTCCTCTCTTTTGCACGACAGGGGAGAGGGGGGGAAGCATCCACCACTGCACAGAGAAAAGAGAGAAATATCAGTATAAATGGAAAGCATATACATTTTTGCAGCCATGTGTCTTCTGCAATAATATGCTTGACGGTATGGAGCAGGGGAAAAAAAAGAGGTTGGGTGTGGTATGGGGTTCGCTGAGAGGATTGAAGGATGGTGGGAGGGTGGGGGGGTGGGGAGGCGTCGCACAGTGTCTGAGCGCTTCAGCCGTACCTACAACCCCCCACCCAGAGTCTCGCTACTTATATGAAAATTAAACATTTTTACCCAATCTTATTCCATTAACAATATTTAATCGCGGAGTTGCGGCTGAAAGGATCCTTCCTCCACTCGCGAGAACGAATTTCTGCCACCCCCTTCGGCTCTTTTTGATTCACTCTCTTTCTCGCTCCTGCAAGCCTCGTCCATCTCTTCGCCAGAAATTTGTTACAAAAAAACGAGACGGTGTGTATGCGTGTGTTCGAGCTGGCGTCTACCTCGCCGCTACTCCCGGCGCCTCTATCTTCGCCATCAATGAAGATTAAAATATTTAAAACTCAATTTTAATACCTTCAATATTCCCGGCGCAGAGCCGCGCGCCAGAGGCGAGTGTTTCTGTGTGGGGTAGTTGGGGGGGGGGGGAGGGGGGCTGGAGGACGCTTTCTGCGGAGCGGCCGCCTCCTGGCGACAGATGGGCAATGTGTATTCAATAGCGACGGCGGCGGAGGCGGATAAGAGAGGATTTAAAGAGTTTTTAATCTGTTCTCTTGCGCCAGTGAAAAAGAAGCGCACAGGCGGGATTGGGAGAGCGTCTCTCCGGATACGCTCTCCCGGGTTGGAGCAGAACCTACCTGAAAGATGGCGCAGGCTTTCGCTCGCAGTTATCACTTAATCACCTCACTCAGTGATCACTAGCTACTTAATATCAGTAACACTTCTACACGTTGTAATGGATGGGCACTAAAATGTAAGCAGTTATGATTTTTACTTGTTTCAATATTTAACAGAAAGGAAAAAGTTGATTGGTTATTATTTTAATTGTTACGAAATTCGTTTAAAAAACGAAAAGGAATATCTCTGGTGAGTGCTGTCATGGTCGCCATGTAAGATAATTTTAATGCTTACGGCAAGGATACTCAATAGAAAAGAAGTAATTGATGTTATAAATCTTTCTTTATTTTCTTAGAACACCCTCAATGCCACCAAGGTGCCAAGAGGGATGAAAAACTTCATTCGTCGTTCTACAGGGAACTTGGTTTATTAATCAAGAGCTTGGTTTAATTAATGCAATTATTTTGTTTTTCTACTCAGTACCTTTGCAACAATTACAAAAGTTATCTTTCTGAGAGAGGGCGAAGGTTGAAAATTAAGTCATTAAGATTTGATTTTACAAGATTTACACGCATTACTCAAACCATCAAGACTTCGACGTTGACCAATCAAGAACTGTATTGACTATAATAAAAGAATGATAAGATTTTGCGAAGAGAAGAGAAGCATATTCGTCTATGTATAGAAGATTGTGTTGATCAGTTTAGCTTTTTCAAATGTTATAAAATAGAATGTTAATGAAGCTCAATAAATTTGTTAATTGTAAGCGTGTTTTATTTTAGGCTTTTGAGTTATGGAAAGCTGACTTCTACTGATAAAATATTTATTATCTATTCCAGTTTCTTCAGAAACATTAGACGTCAACGTTTTAAATTATCTATTGGTTTTTGTCCATAAGTATTGCATTTTAAAGACACCCTCATCAACATTGTGAAACACATGTAAGACAGGTGGTTAGGGAAACGGGTAACGTATCGAGCTATCTCCAGTAACTCAACTGGAGCTGAGTATACAAGGAAGAGACCGTGGAAACGATCCATATTGTTGGGTGTTGAAAGACTCAGGAAAAAACATAAAAGACTAAAAGGATGCAAAAAAGTCTAAAAGGAAACAAAATAATCATGCGATTGGCAGATTCGCGGAAATACACCACCATTGCCGCCGTGGAAGATACATATTCCTTTTTTTTTAACTGCTTTACGTCTCTCAACAGCGAGGTCTTTAGAGACGGGAAAGGATGTGGGGCAAGGATGGGGGCAAGGAATGGAAGGAATTCGGCCATGGCCTTTTGAAGGAAGCATCCTGGCATTTGCCTGGAGTGATTTGGGAAACCATGGAAAACCCAAATCTGGATGCCCGGACGGGGATTCGAACAGCCATCCTCCCGAATGCGAGGCGAGAACGCTAACCGTTACACCGCCACCCTCGGTTACATATTCCTCACTACATAATCATTTGAAACGAGCCTCAATAAACATGGAGAGAACTTCTGAAAAATGGTCTAAAATGTAGGATACAACTTCTCTGATGTCATCTACATTAGCAACAAAGAAAAAATTAGTAAATTCAATATCCACGTATCTTTCGCAAACTAAAGCTGTAATTTAAAGCTATTGGTTGTACCAGACGCCGATTGAGTAAACAGCTTTGTTGTTTTAAAAAGCAACTCGTAATATATCCATAAAAAATCTAGTAATCGATTTTTAACCAAATTCAGTATACCCTACAGCTTACAGTATAAGAAAAGGAAAGCTTAAGTATTTAGTCATGTAAATAATTAACTGCAATGAAAGATAGCTTCTTGATAATGTAGTTCCGGGTGATATAGGGGGATCAAAGATAGATCGATAAATAATAGCGGAAGGACCTTTCGATACGGCTTTTTTTTTCCATAATTTTGAGCATGGTGAGCTGGTCATAACTTTCTTCCTGTCTAAGCCGTATTATTATAAATAAACACTTGCGATTTTATGGAAGATCACTTGCGAAATTAACATTAATTTTAACATGTGAACTTAATTATACTAACCACCTGTGAAATTCAGTTGATTGTTACAAAGACGATTCCCCAGCTGATTTTACGTCTTTGATTTCAGCTCAAACACGTTTTGAGTGAAACTAATTTCTTTTACAGTTATCAATACACTTAGGTCTTTTGACTAATATTTGCACTGATAATTTGTAACATGTACCAGCTAATATAAATAGGATGGTATCACTGATTTTATATTGATGGTGTCTCCCGAATATTCGGCAGAGAAGTATTTGGTATATTTCAGCGCCCTTCTCTCCAGACACGTATCATTATTTCGCTCAGATAACTGCCAACCCCTACAGCCGTAACCACTGAGAATAGCTTCCGCTCTGTCCAATAGGCCCGAACGCCACAATTCCAATCAGGTCTTCATCATTATTTCTGAACAGCTCGTTAGCCATGTATCCGCGATACTCTGCGAATGGGGTGTCGGCATCGATTCACCCCTCTAGTGGTCTGCCTCAAGGGTCCAATCACCTCTTTACACCCTATACATGCAGTCACCGGCGTTCGTTACGTGCATTAAGCGCAGGGCGATCCCTCCCCCGTTTTTTCTTTCGCCGTCCTTTCAGTCGTAATTATTATTCTCTCCCATTGAGGTGGCGAAAAGTCGCTCATTATTGAAATGTTATACTTTGCCCGGCCGAGCGGAAGCGAGTGGCGAAGCGTCCAATAGCGAGAGGGGGTATCAACATTCGAGCGTACATACACTTGGTACTTTCCATTTCGGGGATTGGAGAGAGAATTTTTCTTAGAAGGGTGCTGGCATGATGCGACAGAGGTGTTTGACTCTAGTTTGTCAGTGCGCATCCGGGGAAGCCCCTCAGGATGTCAAGAGGAATCGCGTAAAAGTGAGCTGGGGTGGCGACGTTGTGTCGCGTCTGCTATCTCATTTAATCCTCACCCTTCATCAGGTCTGAACGCCGAACACAGCCACTCCTCCTCTGTCGCACAATATCACGTAAGCTCCCCCCACCACATCCTCCTCCTTTTCCCCCCTCTACGGTGACGATGAGGCGCTCCGATACCGCCCGCAACACCTCCCCGCTGCAGGACGCAAATGAACCTTCTTAGAATAGAAACTGCCGGGCGACATATTATGAACTTTTGCGAGGAGTGTTGCAATTCATAAAGTCCCTAACCAGATACGAATCTCACCCTCTCGCGGGCAGCGGTGCTGGTTTTATTTAGCTCACCCCAACGCTTGTTTAGAGCTATAAACTTTGCTTGCATTTGCCGTGCTCGGAAACTGGGCGGAGGGTGGCCAAAGGTAAGAAGTAGGGGTTCTTGCAAAATGTTACTATTGTGCCTCCCCTTCCCCCCCCCCCCACTTGTCATCTTCCTTCCTCCCGGTTCTTATCCGCAGGTCGACCCGGAGGAATAATACATACGTGTTTCCGCCCTCGGCGTATCCACCTGCTAGCTCTCCTCAAGTTTGCTTCTCAGTTCTCATTGTCCCACCTCTGCCGGTGCTAAGATTTTATTAGATTAACTTTTGTTAGTGCCTTCCCTGTTCTGTACAGAGTGGCGAAGATGATACTTAAGGGTCTGGGCCGCCGTAATAAGGAGCACGGGGGCTTCTTAATTCCGTCCGGGGCTGGTTTACAGCCGGCGTGTTTATTTATCTGGCGGGGGCGGTGGGAACGTTTGCGGCCGAGGTGAGCAGGGAGTAGTGGAAGGAGCCGCAGCCTCCCCCTCGGCATTCGGAGCTGCTGGAAATGAAGCGGCAAACACCGTACTTTAAAATACGAAGTCACCTGCATACACTACCAACCACATATGTGATCAGCAGAAGAGTCCCATAATATAAGGGAGCAAATAATTTCCAGCTTAAAAATATAAGTCTTCCCTGTAATATGGGATATATTTTTTCTCCAATACATCTATATACATGAACATGAATGTATGTATGTTTGTTTGTTTGTTTATTCTGCATACAAATCCACAGTTTTCATTCGATTTTGATGAAAGTTTGCACACTTTGAAACAAGGAGAAAAGTACTGTCTACATTTGGTTGAAAATTTTCTTTATAAATGATACATGTTGTCCCACAATTTAGAAAAATTACTGAACTATGATAGACAGACGTGTAGGATGTGTAGGACTCTATACTGCCTTTCCATATAGCGGTATTGTAGCTCAATGGTTAAACTGCTTGCTTACTGCTGTTAGAATCGTGGTCTCCGGTTCAAATCTCCGTGGAGGCAAAGAGTTTTAAAAATTGTTTTTGTTCGTAAGAGTCACGCCTGTACCGTCGGTTATTCGGATTTAATGTTAAACTGTAGATGTCAAAAATTTAGGGGTTCAATGCGAGGCAAATCGTAGGTAGTCTTGCAATGCTGTAGGTGTACACTTTTTTTTTACGCTTTAATGATCCTTCAGGGGTTGTTCGCAGTCAGTGTGTGAGTGTGTGATCTGCAGTAATAATACAATAAATGCGGAAGTAAGTCTCTGTCTTTTTTACGTTTCGACGACTAAATGACTATACCTATATTCATGGAATTTATCAAGAAAATCTGTAGGAAGGGCACAGGACATTTTTTTTCCGTTATAATTAACAGTTGTAGTCACGAAATTTTGAGAACTTATCGAATGGTGAGAGAAATATGTTGGAAATTGATTCTCTTCAAGAGAGAGGTTCGACGGTAGAATGACATAGTGATAACTTTCCTGTCATATTATGCCGACTCGGTGTTGTTTGGGAACAATCCTTCGTTACCGACAACTTTCTATATTCAATTCTGGCAAAGAAACTCTTAATCCACGCGTACGAAGTCGCGGGTATCAGATAGTTTTATATAAAGTAAATAAAAAAATCTCTATTATTTCTTCCGTCATTTATCCATCCCTCGTTTCCATTATGTACACATAGAACCTGTTTAATATTTGTCTGTCTAGTTGACTATTTCACATATTTTCCCAGTTGCCGGCCATGGCAGCGTAGGAACTAATACGTTGGTCTCAAGTTATGAGGGTCACTGGTTCGATTCCGCCCTCGGGCATGGTTTTAATTAAGTGTTGTCCTTACAGTACTGTCCCATAATTACATAAGCAAAACGTGAAATAGTAGTTATAATAAAATAAATTGGAAGTGACTAAATGACCGTAGAGAACGAATGCCATATTTTAAATAATATTTAAAGAAATCACAGTTATTCCCTGGTTGACTTCTCTTCCCCCGTTATATTTGCATTCATTACATTAATCTTTATGTCCAGTAAATGTTTTCGAATCACATCAATCGTCTAAACAATGTCAGATATTTTCTCTCAGTATCATAACACACGATTTTACCCACGATTAAGCAATTCAAAATCGTGTATATCCTGATCGTTTACCACTTCTTCTGAGCGAATGTATTTCTGTAAATAATAGTTTTTCTACATTAGATCCCAAGTTTCTGTTACATGCAGTTTTAGACATTCCATTAACTTACCTTACAACCGTATTTTCACCTTTCTAAAGGCGTTTAAACTAGTGATTTTAATTGATCTTATACTCGTATTATGGTATTCAATGATTTTCCGAAATAATTCCAGTGGAATATCGATACAGTTCCCAGACGAAAGACAGAATCGATATCCGTCAAATACTTAACAGCTTCCTATGGACCAGAATTAAGTCATTTCCGCCAGTCTTTTTAATATCTTACTTTACTGATTAAGAATTATACTCGAAAATCTGGCTCGCTAAATCTATTTTTTGTTTCAGTTCAGCTTTTGTTTTATAATATTATAATATCTAAGGTCTGTTAGAAATATTTACTCATTCTATCCAAAACGATCGTCAAATTTTCAGACTACTATACAAAAATAAAAAGATTGAATTTACTTGCAGATTTTCTTGCACCCTAGAAGCAAGAGATCTCTGATATTTCTTAAGTAGATTTGTTTAACTGTTTGGAAAGTAGATTCGTATTAGGGCCTGCATGTAATTTTGTATCAGTTGCTAATGAGATCTGGAGATATTTGAACGAGCAGCGGATTTGTGCAATGTGACTGGAGGATTTCGGCAAAATTCGAGTTCTATCCCCGATGCAGCCATTCCGATTTCGGGTTACCGCGCTTTCCAAAAATCAACCCCTCAGAATTCCGGTCTCATTCCTTCAAATTTCACTGTCAAATTCCTTTCCGTTGGGATTTGACGACCTTTTTTTAACATAAAAACTAACATTTAGGACGGTGTTTAGTGAACATATGTCACAAAAACTCCAAAAACGTCCCAGGATTGTCGAATACGAAGATAATGCAGCCTAAGAAATCTCTTTACGTTTTAAGTCGACATTCGCTATCAACATTTTCCTTTAGAGAGGTGTAACTAATATTCCAAGGTATCCCATGTGCCTTGAATCTGTGAGGAAAGAAATACCGTATCCTTGGGGAAATTAGCACTGCAAACTCCAAAAGGACAGTGCATTCCTCCTTATACACACACCTACGACTAGAGGTCTTTGAAACTACTAAATGTTGCCGTCGGTATTACACCCCACGTATTCACACTACGTAGCTACAATGCATCTCTCGCTGTTTCTAGAAGTAAAACTGAGACTGGTACGTCGTCGTTTTGATTTCGCTGACGCTGTTAAAGAAAATATATATATATAGAAAATACCAGTGGATCTGCCCCATTGGCCCAATTCTTTGAGACGCCGTGATGGTGTCCGGCGCTGACACGAGGTTATCTGGTTCGAGTTCTGGAGACTGAAGAAATTTTAATGAGGATTTCACCGGCGTGGTAGGAGAGGTGGCGATACAAAATTCCATCACCAAATTGTCCTCCAAAGTCCTGTTGATTCCGAAACATTTTTGCAGTGCTTATGGGGTGAAGGAATACGGCACTGTTGATCGGGACTGTAAGTCTGATAGGCCCCTTTGATCTCTTTCGGAAGAGTGGGCTTGAGTGGACCAGCGCTAAGTTTAGGCTTCTACCTTCTTCATCTCGCATTTCATACAACTGTCTATTATAAACACGCACACATAACAGACATCCACAGCTACTGTAACACATACGAACATACACTCAGGAAAGCAACAGGAAACCATCCCAGTTCATCTTCCCAAGAAATTTCCCATCCTCCTTGGTAACTGTCTACGCCTGAAATCGGGTATGGCAACAGAAGAAGAAGACTTAAGTGGCACGTGATATTTCGTGTCGGAAACTGCGGCGTAGTAATTATGTAGAGATCTAATTCATTTGTTTCTCCGTTTGTGGAAAAAAAATATATTTTATAACATCTCGAATGGGCCCCTGTAACCCAGCAGCACCATTCACAGTACAATATTCTTTCAACCCATTATAGTAAATAATGTAACACATTCGTATAAATTTGCTGATATTACGACTAACGTTTGGTGATCAAAGCAATCCACCATTCCTTCCTATCTTGCGCTTACCTCTTCAAACAACCCACGTCCTCAATTATCTGCTTCATATGTTCTAATCTCTGTCTACCTTTACAGTTCTTATCTTCGATTATTCCCTCCACAAACAAATTAACAAATCCTGCAAGTCTCAAAACATAGTATAAAATTGTTGGTGGTTTAATTAATACGATAATTAAGTAATCCACAATGTATTTCAGTTTAAACTTGTTTTTATTCTCAAAGGAACTCTACGTGAACGATAGTGTTTACGTGCATAGATACAATCCAGAGATTACATACAATACTCCTTCAACAGATAATTTAGTCGGTGAAAAACTTTGCCGAAAAACTAACTAAATGTAAACTGTAAACTATTTCTCTGTCTTGGATGATTGCTTTATATAAACTCCAACGAAATTTCTAGAACACTTCAAAAGCTTCCGTCAGATTATTCTCGAAGTACCATTGAAACATATTAAAAACAATCAGAATTAATACATAATAATTTAACATCATTACAAAATGGTCATAAATGGAAATTAAAGATACTTAAACACAAAATTATTCACACAAATCATTTTAAACTGTAGCAAATTGTTCTTTAGACATCGTAACTTGCATTAATGCTTGGAATTACAAACATTACAAGCAATTCTCTTGCACAATTCTGTTCTTAAACATATTAAATTGCCTTTAAATAATTTCTTTTCATAAAACAAAGTCTATCTACCCTAATTTACAGGAAATTGCAAAACAAACCTACCAGATCATATTCAACCAAACTATAGCTTACTACAAATGCTTCATAAAATACCAATACATTTAATTTTTGGTTTGTGGACTGTTACAATGCCCTACCATACTGTTTCTGCTTTCTGTAAGCTGTTAACTAAACACAGACATGCTTTGTGTAATTTCAGCTTAATTTATAAGGAATGTCATTTTAACATGTTTTATTACAGTGAGATTATACAGTTGAGACACTGCTTTCAGCAGACGTTAGAAAGGCTATTCTTCTGAGATTTTCACATAAATTTCATTAATTAATTATTAACTTCTTTTAATCTTGAATAACACATTGGTCCAGATAATTCTCATAACATAAACGAAATGAATGACAAATAAATTAACTTTAGTGATACAAGACTTTTCACAATTTCATGTATAGTGTGACAGGCGGTCACTGCTTTTCGTGATTACCTACTAATTACGACACAGACATAAAAGTTCCTTTATTAAAAAAGAATAGCACATGGTGTCATGCTGGGGTACCTGTTCGCCGTAGGAAACCGTATTGGGAGTTGTGAAGTACATAAAAAGCTGCTAACCAGAACTGGAATGCCTGCAGGTTGATTAAGCGATATTCTAGATACATTACGATGACTCGTTTTGACAAACGTAACAACACTGCGACGAAGAGAAAGAGCACTGAATCTTCATTAGATTCGTAATGCTTGCGATACCTGACATTCCTCTCCCAGGAGACGTGAGTGGCGGTGATTACTTCGATGCACATCCTCAACGGCAGCGCGAAAGGGCTGACGAGATGGATGGGAGAGGGTATCGCGCCCAGTAAGGGCGTCCGCCTGTTTTATTCATCTCGAATACCGCGAGCCCGCCGAGGCAAGATCCTGCGCCCTGTTTAATGTTTCAGGGCTGCTAAATATTCTGCAACCGAACGAAATTAAAACGAGCGGTGGCTCCGTCATAACGATACAGCGCTGGCGCGGTCGTTACGGGAAGTGGGGGAGGAGGGACTGGGGGAGGGGGTCGGCGTGTGGTGCAACTTCGTTATCACACGTCTGAAGAAGCGATCGATGGCCGGCAGCCTCCCATGTCGACCCAAAACACTTGCTGTGCTCTCGCCTCGGCTGCCACCGACCGCCGCAAAGTACTTCATGACGTCATCTCCGCAGGCGCTGTTGTTATACCAGGAAGAAAAATCTCGGTAATCAATCACTGTTATTCTGAGTCAAAATTATTGTGATTAACAGGCAAGCTACTGTAATGTAACTTTGAACCATCCTTTTAATTTAATTTCGTGTCCATACAGTTACTTAATTATCATATGAAGAAATTTTTTTGGGTGCTATACAGGAGGTGTGGAGAAGCTCACATAATCTTATGTCACTAGATCTAGTCCTTTCATCCCTTCGATCCATGAATAGTGTATGCTCATCAGTATTCCTTTGTATGCTTGAAGAGGTCAGTCAGAATCGATGTGGTAGATTGACAGTAAGGAGACAATTTACAGAACAGACCCAGCCAATTTTTGCTGTAAGTGATCGCATCTGCCTTGTTCTATTCGAATCCGGTTGTTGGTTCTCTACTGCAGTCTGCGGAGATCAAATCCTTGTAACTGTCTGAAGGATCTTCAACTATATGTTTATCAACTACAGATGACTGCTCCCACTAAGTTAAACACAGCTTGTTGAAAGTTGAAAGAAGACCCTACAAGGTTGATTGCAGATTCGGCAACAATGTATGATAGAGCTAAGGCTGTGGATCATAGAATGTGAGAACTGGCTCCCCAGGAAGTTCCTGCAACTTCTGAATGATATTATTTCTCATTTTGACAGTGTACCTCTTTATTTAGTGATTTCTGAGATAGATTACTGAGTCAGCATATGTGCATTGATTGTAATTGACAAGAGTTGAGAGTGCGTGCAAAATCTTGGGATAAATCCCAAACCTCTCGGCAGTACGTATGGAGTGAGGGCATTCGACACTGTCGATGATGATCCGTTCGTAGGATGGGGACATTTAGCCTGGCGGCCCCCTCATTGGTGAAGGGAACGGGAAACCACCCCAATTCATCTCCTCCGAGTATTTACCATTTAGGAGTACACATCCTGCATGGTAACAGACAATACTAGCACACGGGTATGCCACTTATAGAAGAAGAAGAAGCGTTCGTAAAGAGTCGTAGCCAAGATGGAAACTAAATGGAGATCATCAAATGTTAGCCCCAGAAATTTGCATGCTGAAAGTCTTTTAGTGCGATTTTTAAGGCCCAATCACCCAAGGAGTGTGAGAAAAGTAATGAGATTGCTAACACTGCGAGCGATCTGGCAACGCTGTGGTTACCGGTCTGTACTAGACTGGTTTGTTCATCCCTTCCACATGCTCAGTCCGAGTTTCAACTCCGTTCAGCCAACACATTTTTTTAAATTTTTTTTTTGACAGCACCATCAGTGAAGTTGTGTTTTTGTTGTGTGTTATGAAAATGGAGCATCGGAATTTAGAGCAAAGTTGTGCAATCAAGTTTTGTGTTGAACGTGGGGAATCCGTAAGTGTGACCTTTTAAAGGCTTATGGGGAACATTGCATACAAGAGCGCAAGTTTTCCGCCTAGAATACGTTGAAGATTAACGTCGCTCAGGGTGATCTTCAACTTCAAAAACTGAAGAAAACTTTCTTTTTTGACATTGGGTGTATCGTGCATAAAGAATTTGTTGTTCCAGAACAAATTGTCAAACATGTGTTTTACGATGGTGTCCTTAAAAGGCTCAGGAAGAGAGTGACTCATGTGATAAAAGACATTGCAGACAAGTGGATGCTTCATCATGACAATGCCCCGTGTCACATGACGTTTTCCATCAGTGAATTTTTGACGCATTCCTGTTGTTCCTCAACCCCCCTATTCATCTGATTTTAGTCCTTGTGACTTTTTCCTTTTCTGCAATTGAAACATGTCTTAAAGGGACGTCATTTTTTAACTTTGGAGAGTATTCAAAAGACTGTGACCAACCAGTTAACAGCCCTACCAGTTGAAGCCTTCCAGCGCTGCTACGAAGAGTGGAAACAACGACTCCACCGGTGTATAGCTGCCCAAGGGAATTACTTTGAAGGGGATAATATTGTTGTCTGAAAAAAAAACTTTGGTAAGTAAAAAATCAGTCTCATTACTTTTCTCAAACACCTCTTATATTGTTTCTTGAGTAATTTGTGCCTTAATTATCCCTGTAGTAGACTACTACATGTGTTCGAAATGGTAGCCTGTAAAGAAACTTCGTGTTAATTTAATCGCTGAGACAAATAATTCTGAAGGAACATTAAGTCATTTGAATCATTATTAATAACAAGACAAATCTTTTGAAGAAATCAAAGCCATGTGTTGACCAGGATCGGCTACATGAAGATTGCTTACTAAGCAAATCAACTACATGACTCCGGTGCCTAAAAGGTGAGGCAGAGAAGCTAGAAACTAATCCCACACTGCCTGCAGTTGTTCAGATCAGATGAGTCCTAGAGGGAACGGCGCAATGTTTTACCGCCTCAGGCAGCTACTAAATATTCCACAACCGAATGAAATTAAAGCAACAACAGAAGCGACGGCAAAGAGAGAAGCGCGTGGTCGTTATCTTTGCCTGCGGGGCGGAGATGGAGGCTCTTCAGATGAAAGGCTATCTGGAAGGTCGTAAAATCGCCCCTGCGCGCCTCCGCAACGACCGCTGTACCTGGATCCGCCGGACGGGCGAATTAAAACAACTTGGCCGCTGATAACACGCGCGGCGCTGTTATAAATTTTTAGTTTGTACACATTTGTATGCTGCCTCGTCTTGAACTCTGCCAGACAGAGCGGCGTTCCGGGTCGCAGGTGGCGGGAGAATTCTACGTCACGCGGGCGGGTCAGGGACGCGACGCTCGGGCTGGGACACTGTTTTTAAAGTAACGCCTGCCGCGCTATCTCCAGGCGCCTCCTGTTTATTTTCTTGTGTAGGTCCTGGAATGTTAAGAACTGCTCGGAAAAAGAAGGAGAAGTTCTGATTTGAAGTTCCTGGGTCGGCGCAACAAACTATGCTCAACAGTTTTTAGAGATCGTTAACCAAAATGACATCAACGGTACTTTTAGAATTTTTTAGTGGCCGTCCTTCAAATTGAATGTCATTTGTTCCAGTTGTGGTAAACTTTAAAAGTAAGATATGCCCGCCTAATAGATTGTAACGATTCTAGGACTATAATAAGTATCATATTTGATAATGAGCTCAACTGGGCAGGGCATATTGGATAGGTGGTAGGAAAAGGTCTCAAAATCTTTCATTTATTGAAGAGAGTGATGAGGAAATGTACCCAAGAAATGAGGTAATTGTGTTACAAAACTTTTGAAAAGTCCATTGCTTAAATATGGTGGTGAATTTTGTAGTAGGTGCTTGTTTGGGTGGGAGAAAAGGGAGAAACTTCCTTCCTCCTCCTTTAATCATACAAAGAAAGCCCTATGCTGCTACTCTATTTGTTATTCATACTGGTGTAAAAGGGAGGCTTATTTATTTTTTAACATTAACACATTCTATCATAAAAAAGGGAATCCAGCAAAGCCTCGCCTTACAATTGCCAACAAATTAATAAACAACCAACAAAATTTAAAAACTGCCATGTTACTAATTGATCAAGAAACAAATTCCAAACATTAATAAACAAACAACAAAATTCACACTTCGTTTGAATTGAAAGTTCCCTTCATGACAATAGGGAACAAAAAATCAAATACAATATTAACATGAAACTACATTACATTTCAAATGCCGTGCGCCAGGATAATTTAAATTATTCACCAAGTGTTTTTATAGGAAAGCTCCTGAAGTCTGTCCCAACTAGCTCAATATTTGGCGGAGCGAGAACTCCCAGTCATTCAAAGTTTACTTTGAAAGGCCGTTACAGGGTTAAACCCAATGACTGCATGTAAGTACCACACTGTACTGTTCGTAGGATTATTACCGTGATGGCGATGGACGTTCCTCAACGGCGGAATAATACTGTAACTTTACATTTGAATAAACTAGGGCGCCACGAATGAACAATATGCTATTCGAAGATTACTAGTTCTGGAAAATTATGCCACTAGACGGTGTAAGGGTCCAGTTTCACGGAATGCACAATCAGATGGCTCGGCCGTAATATTTTACTATTATAGTTCTGCGTCTGACGTCTGCGGTGATCTAAGACGACCTACGGAATATGAGACTTATCTCACGCGGCCTCTGCGACCTTAGCATAAAAGCAGCCAGAGCTGCCAGGCACCGCAGCCCACACCAGAGTCTACGTCGGGAACTGCGTCCCGCAACAGAATGAAGTTCGTAACTCTTTCATCTCCGAGGAAAACTTTGGCCCTGCCCTTGTAGTTTCGAAGATCACATTCAACAGAAAATTCCAAGAATATTAATTTATGTGCTCACTGGGATTGGATCTTGAGGTTGGCACCTGATGTCTCGTGAAATCGTCAATACCTTATTCGCCTCGCGTGTGTACTACAGAGGTCGAAAATATCCGGCCACCTTCGTGGGGTGAAAGCGTATTCGGGTGGCGGGTTTTTCACACCAGGTCAGCGGCCTCTTGTTGACTGCCACCCCATGGTGACAGGAAGTGTTCTCCGGCAAAACCCTTTATCCCCGACATCCTGTCGCAGTGGCTAATGCTTGTACCGGTGAATGCCTCTCGGGAATGCCACGATTCTATCCAAGCCTACACAGCTCAATAATTGTTTAATATTCGTTGCAACAAGATACATTGTACGTTCACTATTACAGTCCTCACACGGAATCTTGAGTACTTTGGGACATTACTAAAAACTATCTAGGTGGTCGCCCAAGATTTATGAAAATTAAACTAACAATATGATTTATATGATAAAATGCCTCTTAGAATGTGGCGAAAACGTCACGTTATAGTACCAATGATAGTTAGTGGTCGCTACTTAGAGTAAGTGAATCACCAAATACTCCGCTGTTTGTACAAAGTCATCGTAAAATCTGCTCTTAATAGAAGCAGTAAAAATTTGTCTTATTCGTCATTGTGCGATGTAAAGGTATGCAGGAACTGTTAGGTATTTTTTAAAACGGAAAACGAAAGAGTATTATAATTGCGCAACGTAATACGGAGATGAAAGTGAATTTTTAGTGACAGGTATTTAGGGTATATTCAAGAATTAAAATTTTTGTGATCGTAACAGAAGTGTGTTTCTTTTTAAGGAAATAATTACCTGATTAAAGTCTGATGTGGTGGAACTTACTGAGAGAAATTTACTTTTACGTCGGTCGGTGAGAAACTGTGCTTCAAGCTGAAAGATGATTAAAATTTGTCTCTGACTACTTGAATATTTAAATTATTAGTTTTTTATACCAAGTTTATGAGGAAGTTCGGAAGAGATAATCAATTGAAGGAAAATTACAGGTCCGAAATTTCCAGATTCCAAGACATGAGTGAGTATTTTCAAGAAGTGATGTGATTGAGTGATTAGTGAACCTATTTGTTTCAAATAGCTCCAACTGTGAGTTTGGTACTTGGAAGTTTCTCAAGAGCTGGAGAAAAAAATATTACAATAATAATTATTCATTTTCTTTCGTGCAGAGTATGGATTCTTGAACAGGTATCGAAGTGTTGTTTCTTAACATTTTTATTTATTTATTTGTATTGCGCTGCATGAGGTCCCACGGATGTTAAAAAAACGTCCCCTCAACATACACATTTCAAGTAAGGTGACTGAAAATTCTGGAAACATTCAAGATCATAGCGATTAATAAGCAATTTCAACGATAACTATTTTCCATGATTTAAAAACTTTCTTAGATTTAAGTGTCAAGAGCGTGCCCTTACATCGTCGGATTAGGGAGCGTCCATAAAATGCGTAGCTTAATTTTAACCTCCTGTGTACCCTCCTCCCTCCCACATGACTAGGCGTGGCTCTTGCCTCTAAATCCCACCTCCCCTCCTCATCCCAGCGCATGTAAAGTTACTTTTTCCCTACTGACTCCAGAAAATATTTTCTACTGTTTCCTCTTTTCAGACTATCGTAAATTATATATGGAGATAATTAAATGACTGAAATAAATATTCACATGCTCTTGTGAGTTCTGTACCTTATTTTAACTGTGACAAATAATATGAATGAAAAGCTACGTTTCTTACCTCGGAACCCCCCCCCCCCCCAGGCAAGCAACGTAGTTTATGGACGCCCCCTTAATGTACTTCGACGTTCAAATGATAGGCCAGCAACACGATATTGACGATGTATCCATAAATTTCATTATATCTATTATTAGGTTCTTATGGCCTCACTGGACAACTTTAGTCATTTACTGGTTGTCTTCTTAGGCATTTGCATACTGCATTCTTTCTCTATTTCCCAGTATGCTTTCATTCGTTGTGATCTTTGTCTTTCCTCAACTTTAAGTACCCTCTTCATTGTGTGTCGTTTGTCTATTTTTGGTTTAAATCTTATTTGTTAGTCTTTCAATTTTTTGAGTTTTTCTGTTTTGTTTCGTAGATCATCCAGGTTTATTTCAAATTCTTCCATATCTTCTCTAAATTCCTTAAACCAGCCAGCCTGTTGCTTCAGCTTCGAAAGTTTTTCTATTATGCTTCTTATTAATCTAGTTTCTGGTGTCCTCATGATGTGACGAAGAACATAAATTCTTCTCTTGCTTATAGTATCTGTGATGGGCTCCAATTCCCTGTACACCGCCTCATTTTACACTATCCTCCATTGTCCATCATTCTGATATTTTTTATTTAGACAGGTTTTTGCTATTCCTCACTCATCTTATAAAATTTTGTCCATTCTGTTTTTCTGAGTGACTTTAAACAGAGTTTCGCTTCCCTATGTTACTTCTGGCTGAACGACCGTCTTGTAGTGTTTTAATTTTGTTTTGATTGATAGACATTTTTTTGTATGTAGACCACGTTAGTTTTGAGTTTTTATCATTTTGTTAGTTCTCTCTTGCCAGGCAGGTTTTTCATTCAAGTTCTATGTTATAATTTCACCTAGGTATTTAAATTGTTCAATCTTTTTTTAATTTCTTGGTTTATTACAAGAGGCTCTGTTACCATAATTTCAGTCTTTTCAAAAGATATTTGGAGTCCTAATTTCTGTGCTATATTTTGTTAACTAATTATTTGATTCCTGGTTTCTTGTATGTTATTAGCTAATAATGCTAAGTCATTTGCGAATCCCATACAATTAATATATATAAATATATATGTATATAATGAAATTCTGACACACACACACACGCATACACACGTACACACACACACACACACACACACATACACACACACACACACACACACACACACACACACACATACACACACATACACACACATACACACACATATATATATATTTGTGTGTGTGTGTGTGTGTGTGTGTGTGTGCATCAAAATATGATCATCTTCAACGCCAGCTTCCGATATCTTAACTCTGTAATACCTTTTGATTAATCTGTTAAGCGGT
>CM061914.1:118814580-119206584 GCA_031002005.1 Vandiemenella viatica
TCTCCCGTCGCCACAGTACCCCTACAGCTGAATGGAGCAGTTTGGGTGCACGAAGAGTGAAAAAAGGAGAAGAGTGGGTGGACACAGATAGATAGATAGGGAGAAGGACAGGAGAAGGCAGCTTGGCGCCTGGGGGTTGGAATATTTTGCATACTCGCGTCAAAGTAACATATGATTTGTGGCCGGGCTGTCATTTCAAACGACTGGGCCCATTCCACGGCCGGATGTGAGTGTCTGCCAGAAGGAGGACATCAGTTCGGGGTTGTATGGAGCGAGGAAGCGCTTACGAGTGCAGGGACCCGCCCATAAAAATCTATGAACGCTTGGCACCCCTACTGTGACAAAACTTCCGGGATATTTTAAATATTGATGTGAAAAAATGAACTGGGGATAGATGCATCACTGTTAACTTTTCACTGAAGCTCGTTACTGACGCAATGTCTACTACTTTTCAGAGTACTTCGAAATCTTTTCAGTGTGAACTATAACAAGTAGCTTATAATTATTACTCATATTAGTGTTACGATTCCACAAATGTTATTTGGCTTCTGTCTTCACAGCTAGACGCATCACCTAAAGAAATTATACCCTACATCAATTCAAACTTCAGGAAGGTAACAATCGAAATTTGACTATTGACGATTCTAAAATTGTATTTATTTCGCTGGGTTTTTCTATTAAATTCTGGTTTTAGAATTTAGGCCCTACGGTGTAGAAAAAAAAATAACTAATTCTAATCTAAATTT
Organism: Vandiemenella viatica; assembly: GCA_031002005.1. Taxonomy (NCBI): domain Eukaryota; kingdom Metazoa; phylum Arthropoda; class Insecta; order Orthoptera; family Morabidae; genus Vandiemenella; species Vandiemenella viatica. Next base: position 118,815,327 of record CM061914.1, read on the forward strand.
AGATTTCTCTGTATTTTTTATGTACTGCAATTATTTCGAAATAGAAAAAAGAATTAAAGACGTCTGCTTATGGAAATGTAGAATATTTTTAATTAATTTATAACAAAAGAAGTAAATGTCTATGGCATTGTTGGTCTGAATATTATGGAAGGGTTCGACCGCCAAGAGATAGAATTTTTGATTTACCACATCTTGTTGTCGACTACCCTAGCTGCAACTTTATGTGGAATCTGAATTTCTGAAGCATTCTGTCGTACTTCACATTAAATTACAAGCTGTGTTAGAGGTGAAGGTGAGTTAAGACCCTTTGAAAATCCCATCCGTGACTGAGGTTCGAACCGGGGATGTTTCGATTTCCAGTCAGAGCATAAACTACTGAGCCACCTGACCACTCTTATTAATTAAAAAAAACGATTTTCCGCAAAATTTGAAGAGCTTTTGTGGGGAAAGTTAGCACTCTGGTGTTTTCATTATTTAAGTTATAATGGTATGCAGCTTTTGAGTGAATGCATTTCACAAATAATATTCTGTTAAAATCGTACCAATAAACGTCCAAGTAACTTAGCCTCTCAGCTTGAAAGGATGTTAAAATATCACTTGTGCTATAAATTATTTTTGGGAACTAATAAACACATCAATCCATCAATGAGAATGATCTTACGCTACCTGTCGACGGAAACGATCAGTTTTAGAACTATTGAAGAAAAGCTGTGCAGTGCAGATAATTGAATGGCTGTATCATTTAATTCAATAAATGGTATCTTCATTAGTAAATGCAATTACAACCATGTTCATGGATCTATAAAAACGAACTTCTAACCCTTTATTATTTTAATAATGCATATGCTAAAAATCGTGCATAAGATTGCACGAGATTAAGTATTGTCGCACTGAATCACTGTCTGCTCCTGCCTCGCCTCTATGGAAGCTCGCGCTAGAATGCTGCGTGGTTCCGATTCCGTAAGATCAGTCATGACAGATGTGAATTGTGAGGTAACTTAAAAATATATCACTATGTCGTCATACCACACGAATTTATTTAAGTACACAAAAAGAAAACATAATAAGCATTAACATCTCCTCAATTGCGATATAATCAAGTTGTGCGAAAAATTGTCTCGCCAATGCAATTCAATTTATTTATTTTCTGAACGCGATTCCCTTCATTCTCTGGAGCATATTCAACGGTTCTATCTGCCGAATATCTATACATGTAATTAATTTGTTTAATGTTACAATTTACACATCGAAATCAGGGACTAAATAGATAAAAACTTAATTACATTTTTGATTGCTTCAATTTGCTTATAATTATATGGTACTTCCGGTTTCAGAGGTTCCTGTATCTATATTTTGCACTATAGATATTTTTTAAATCTTTATTTTCACTTTCACTGCACTAGAAACATACAAACACTTTAGTGCAGTTTTAGTGCACTGAAAGTGAAAATAAAGATAAAAAAATTGCAACAGTGCAAAATACAGCTGCAGTAAGTGCCATAACGTAAATAACTTGTTGTGGCATTTTCAAGAAACCAGAACGAGTAGTGGTCGTTTTTTGTCGCTCAATGAGCGTATTCGGTCTTTGATACTAACATATACGTACTCAACAGATAGAACTGTTGAATATGCTCCAGAGATCATATACCGTTCGGAAAATAAATAAGAAATAAACATAATTCAATTGCATTGGAGTAACAATTATTCATACAAATTGATAACAAATATTTATTAAATTTATACTGTTGTATATGCGTTCATTTGGCCATTTTTACTGATCTGTTTTGCTTGGAGCCGGCGGAAGTTACTATAAAGTAGCAGCAATATCCGTATTCCTGTTAAAAGAAGGCATTCATATTTCAAAAGCTATCCGCTAAATCGATACCCAGGCGCAACACCGCGGTTCCGCCTTGGGATTCCGAGCGAAGCGAATACTGCACAGATACGAGGGTTTATCGCAAGCCAACCCCCGCGGAACGTCACTTAAATTGATATGCATGGTTGTATATTTTTAATGGCTGCAGCCAATAGACGATATATATATATACCCGAGGACAGAATCTCGCATAACGTCGTCCCCCTTTTTTTTGTCATTCTTTCCTTCCTGACGGCCGTTGTGCTATGGAGGGGAAAACAAGGAGGCGGAATCCATCTGGCATCGAAAATGACAACGGGAGCAGTGCTCGCTGTACCGAAGAGGAGCAGCCACAACAAAAGGCACCCCCCACCCTCACCCCCTCATGACAAATGGACGACCTGCTCGCAGTGCTGACTTATAAATTCGAGATCCGGAAACGTACGGCAGATCTGATTTGCTGCCGAGGTATACCTCGCTTAAAATAATTACCGTGAATTTCGTCTTTGACGTGCATTATTCACGGTTCGAAATTTGTAAGAAGAATCTATACAGAGTGATTCAGGAGGAATTGTAAATATTGAAGTAAGTGGTAGTATGAACAATATTGAGTAAAAAAGTTCATAGGAAAATGTGTGTCCTATTTCCATTCATTTTGGAGGTACAGGAGCTGGAAAGGTATCCATAAAATATAAACCTTAGAAAATGATCAAGAGCACCCAAATAACTTATTGGAGTACATTATTCACGAAAAAAAAACGAATATCTTACACCTTAAATTAATGTTCGAAAATCCCACCATCGACTTAAATACACAAATTGAAGCACTTTGTCTATGATTGAAGTCGAACATTGTTTTTACGACTTTACGCCTCGTCGACGTCGATATCATTAGAGGTGGGACTGGGATAAGGAACGGAGAAAGGAATCCGGCCAAGGCCTTATTTAAGGAAGCATCCCGGCATTCGCCTGGAGTGATTTGGGGAAGCCATGGAAAACCCAAATCTAGATGCCCGGACGGGGATTCGAACTGGCATCCTCCCGAATGTGAGGTCAGAACGTTAGTGTTCACCCCCCACGCTCGGTTTGAAATCGACATGCATCTCTGGAAAAAAGAGACTGTAGTTGCTCAAAGAATGGAATTTTATCTATGGGTAACTTCTAATTGTAAAATAACGTGTGTTTTTTGCATGAGTTAGTTACTTCAATAGGCTATTTGTGTGCTCCTGATCATTTTATGGGGTTTATTTTGTGCATAACATTCCAGCACCTGCATCTCCAAAACGAATGGGAATCGGACACGTGTTTATACGAACTTTTTTGCTCAATATTGTTCATACTACCGCTTCCTTCAATATTTACCATTCCTCCTGGATCACCCTGTGGAAATGCTGGATTTCAACTGGTGCAGTATACCACAAGAGTAAACAATTTTAAACTTCTGGCATTGCCTCTTCCGTAAGTATGTGGAGCTGAAGTCAAGACATTGATTTATATATATAGGGTGTTACAAAAAGGTACGGCCAAACTTTCAGGAAACATTCCTCACATACAAACAAAGAAAATATGTTATGTGGACATGTGTCCGGAAACGCTTACTTTCCATGTTAGACCTCATTTTATTACTTCTCTTCAAATCACATTAAACATGCAATGGAAACACACAGCAACAGAACGTACCAGCGTGACTTCAAACACTTTGTTACAGGAAATGTTCAAAATGTCCTCCGTTAGCGAGGATACATACATCCACCCTCCGTCACATGGAATCCTTGATGCGCTGATGCAGCCCTGGAGAATGGCGTATTGTATCACAGCCGTCCACAATACGAGCACGAAGAGTCTCTACATTTGGTACCAGGGTTGCGTAGACAAGGGCTTTCAAATGCCCCCATAAATGGAAGTCAAGAGGGTTGAGGTCAGAAGAGCGTACTAACATGCTAAGGAAACTAAAATGAGCTCTAACATGGAAAGTAAGCGTTTCCGGACACATGTCCACATAACATATTTTCTTTGTTTGTGTGTGAGGAATGTTTCCTGAAAGTTTGGCCGTACCTTTTTGTAACACCCTGTATATATATACATAATTATGACAGTAAAAATTATTATGGCTCTGTGCACATTACTCATACACTGAAAATGTTCACAATGTTGACAGTAGTTCACTGTTACAATTACTCAATTTCTTTTGTCCCCTTTCAAGACATGCCAAGCCACCTACTGAACGCATTATAACCCAACTCTCTAATGTTGACTACGTACCTACTCTATTAGGGAGTGACACTGCACTATACTGAGAAAGCGAACATGTGATGTACCGCTGCACTGAATCTTCAAATTGAGGCAAGGTTTCAATATCATCAATGAAGTTCATGTGAAAGCTTTACAACATATTCTCTCAAATGCAAACAAAGGTTGGGAAAGTTCTACCTCCAAAAGTCCCCGCATCGCATTCAGAATGGGTTGGGTTGAATTGCACCTGTAAAACCTACTACTTCGTTGTTTTTATTATTATTATTATTATTCAGGCTCCAGCGGCTCAGTACGTAGTCACTTTGAAACTGATTTATTTTTCAACATATCGTACAAGATTAATAATTTATGAAACGGAAAATCAGAAAATTTTAGAATTCTATGAACGGTACTGTAACAGGCAAGTAATTGCTTCCATAGTCGTACAATACTAATTCCGTTTGGTCGTAATGGCATGGTGACTGGGTTTTCTATTGGCTCCGCATTCCACCTTTTTCCTAGCCGCCTTAACCTAACCCGGTAGCCCTACTGGATGCAGGGGACTTACAGTTCAACGTGGAATCCGAATCACGGAAGCGTTCTGGCGTAGTTCACATTACACAGCAAGCTGTGCCAGAGGTGAAGGTCGGGTTAAGGATCCATGAAAATCTCGATCGATACAGGGATTCGAACCGGGTACCTTTCGATACCCAGTCAGACACCAGACCGCTGTTTCCACACTCGTGAGGAACATTGCCCAATCAACGGGACTGTCATAGTATATATATATCGATTAAGAAACGTTTTGAAACAATAAGTAAAACCCACAATATTTTTTCACTTCTGTCTGGATTTGTAGGCGTATATGTAATGGAATGAAGAAAATAAAAAAAAATTCTGTAGGAAGATTTTGGACTAAATATAAACTGAATCAAAATAAAAGTGATGAAATTATAGCAATAAATTTAGATTAAGTATAAAACAGGGTATGATGCTGTGAAAGAAATAAGTTAATTTAGTTGTTAAGGAAGTAAAATTACAACTGATGGCCGAAGCAGGAATAATGTTAAAAGCAGAACAGAACTAGCGAGAAGAACTTTATTGAAGATGGAAATCTTGTAGTGTCAAATATTGATCCAGGGCTAGATATTAAAGTTTTTAAACTCTTTGTGTGGAGCACAGCCGTGTATGGTAGTGACGTATGGATTTTAAAATTACCAGAAAGAAGTAAAATTAGAGCATTTCAAATGTAGGGTTACAGAGGGTTGCTGAAAATTAAGTGGACGTATAGAGCAAGAAATTAATGTTTTCTTGAAGATCATGGTTGAGTAGTACAAACAAAAGAGACAGGATTCTGGGATATGCTGGATTGGTTAATTCGTTTGTGGAGGGAACAGTCGAAGGTAAGAACTGTAGAGGAATACTGAAATTTGAACGTATGAAGCAGATAATTGAAGATGTGGGTTGTAAGGCGTTTGATGAGATAAAGAGTTTAATGCTAGATACGAAGGGATGGAGGTTGCATAAAACTAGTGGAGAGACTGATAAGAGGGAAAGTTTTTTTTTAAAATGAACCTTAGCTCTTAAAAAACCTCAAAGTCAACTGTTATTTTTGCCGAGTGTGTATTTGAGATTGAGTAATTCAAGTAAATTATGGAAGACGTTCGGGAGACATGGACGTAGTTTATATATTTGCTCTAGTTAGGTGGAGTAGCTGGACAAACTCCCTCAACAGGGATGTGAAAATATCATGGAAATAATTCTACGGAAATGTCAACTTATACCCACATATATTATCTCAGATGAGTGCATCTTTTCTATAAGAAAAAGCAATACAATTTTTGTACTGGAAATAAAACACCTGTCTTCAATTTTTGCAGATATACTGGAGTCATAGTACAATAACATATTTCCTGTATAACAATATAACTAACACCTTCTGATGCATCCAAAGAACATCTGAAACATTCTCGGACAGTGAAATATAGTTAAAAAAAAGTTTGGCGATAATTATTACATACAAACACAGGTAAGATTATAACTGAGCATGGTGGGTGAACGGTTAATGTTCTGGCCTCGCATTCGGGAGGATGAGGGTTTAAATCTATGTTCGGGCATCCAGATTTGGGTTTTCAATGGTTTCTCCAAATCACTCCAGGCAAATGCCGGAATCTTCCTTCAAAAGGCCATGGCCGAATTCCTTCCCATTGCTTGTCCCCAATCCCATCCCGTCTCTAATGATCCCGACGTCGACGAGGCGTAAGGCCATAAGTAAAAAAAGGCAAGATTATAACAATTTTACAAATAAAACACAGATTTCCAGTTTTCCTGAAATCATTTAGGGGGAATCTTATGATGTCTGATTTCATTCAGTTTTCTGGAAATTATTTTATACTAAATTTATATTAACTCGCACATGTTGGTAGTACTATCAGTCGAGATTTATTACAAAGAAATGGTAATAAATTTGCTGGTGATAAGGTTAAAAGATCTGCCCCACGCAGTAATAGCAACGATTAAAACAGCAAACATTATCAGCGAGCACCAGACCCTCATTTATGACGGCATGCTCTCAATTTAACAGACCAACCTTGTCAGCATTGCCACCACAAAAATAAAACTGAATAACAGGAGACGGGGTCTAGAAAACAGCCCGTCACATTACTGCGAGAGGGAAGAGGACAACGATAGAAGAGAAGGGACACCAAGTCAGAACAACCGACAACCTGTCACAGTGGTCGCTGACAGCGCTGCCAACCTGACAACGTGGAATCTGTCTCTTTTTATTTTGGCTGCAGAAAAAAAAGGATTGGAGGGTGACAGCTTAAATGGCTAAAGCGAAGGATATAGAGCGAAAGGGACAACGGATGGCACCGGTCCTTTTTGCGATCGTAAAAAAAAAGAGCAGCTGTGAAAGAGTAAAAAGGGAGATCCGATCTGGGTCGATGTGGTGGTGGTAACAACAACAACCTGTTAGACGGTGGTCGTTTCCAGGGCGTGGTCCGTGTTTCACGCGCCGCGGCAAATCCAATCCCTGGGCCCAATTAATTAACGAGTCGCACGTGTGAGAGAGGGACGCGTACAATACGCCCTAATCATCGCTCGCGTCCTCCCCCAGCCGCGCAAGTCGTATCAATAACGTGTGGCCAAACAGATTACTTCATTAATAAGCCGCGCGGCGAGCTAAAATGTTGTTTGTTGATTTCCAGACGCGGTCTTCGGGCAGGGTGGGGGACGAGTAGAGGCGTATTGGTCGGCGGTGGGGTGGACGAATAAAAATGTGCCTCCATCAGCGTCCGTGCTGACTGATGGCTCGCCAATTACGTGGGCAGTGATGGCGTCAAAGCACCGATGAGTCCGGCTGCGCTCATTGAAGTTTGATGTAGCCTATACGGGAAGTTATGACTACCTCATTGTTACACCACAAAGCAATGGATGCTGATGGATGACTGGTAATATTCCTGGATGCCATTCAGGATGGATCTGTGTTCTTTTCCTGGTCCTATCATCGAAATTCTGTTTCATCACCGTTTATTGAAGAGCGATTAACAACGATTTAGGAAAATGGTGCTAAGATCAGGAGCACCCAATTTTATTATTATTATTTTTTTTTTTTAAATTAGAGTTTAACGACTTTTTGACGACGAGGGCATTAGAGTCAACAGAGAATTCTTTCCAAGGAAACATGAAATAAATCTGTCCTGGGATTTTGTGAAGGTATCACCGAACAAAAGGAGACTTAGCGGTCTCCCATTCAGGAGGACGTGGGTTCGAATCCCCTTTCGGACATTCTGATTTGGGTTTCCGTGGTTTCTCAAAATGTCCAGATGGTTCCTTGAAAATTTCATGGCCGAATTCCTTCCCGTTCCTTGCACCCAGTCTTTTCCCGCCTCTAACGACGTAGACGAGACGTAAAGCCAGAAAAAAAATAATAATATAAAAGTACGATCCCAGCATTCGATTTGAGAGATTTCGAGAAACAATAGAAAACAGAATTGCGGTGACCCTACAGAGACCGTATTCATATGGAACAGACTCAGTTAGTGCATGTAGTGCATGTAGTGGGAAGCTTCTAGCAGCTTCACCCAACCGGTTTCATTGCTATGAACACCAATAACCTGTGCCTTTATTGATTCTTAAAGTTACTTCATCACAATTTATGGATGGTTAAGTGATTTATACAGTGCTAACACTATAATTTTATTGAAAACATACTTAGTAGCAGCAATAATGACCCAGATTATGGTGAGCTGACCTGTACAAAGCAGTGGGTTGTTGATTTGGATCTATCGCGAGACATATCTGTTTTCAATTAATAATCTCGTTATCACTTCCTACTTGATCTGTTTTAGATATTTTTATGGTGCGGAATTACTTGCCGAATGGAAGAGAAAAGAAAGTTCTGTTCATTGTGATATGACGTGATCCCATGTTTGGTGGTGTCCAATGCAAGGAGGAAGTGGAAGTTCAGTCTTCTTCTAGACCTGACTGCTTCAGCCAAACGAGGTAGTAAAATTTGGAAGTGTTTGCCTAGGTTTCGAAATTAGCGTACTGTATGTCCCGCTTAACAAACTGTAGTTTCGAGCGAGTTTGGTGAATATTAATATTGAGGGCTCTTTTTCGGAAGGACGCTGGTTCGATTTCCGGTAATTCGGATTTGGGTTTTTACACAAAAATCACTTAAGATCACTGGCGGAGTGGGGCCTTGATAAAGCCCATAGTTCAGTAGCTTGTATAAAATCCATCGAGCTTAACTGTCTCGTCATCGAAAGTTCTAAAAATAAACAACTACAAAAAGTAATTTTGTACTGTACGTCTTGATACATTTAAATTGGTGCAGGTTTTTTAATATGGCGTCTTTGTTTTAGCCGCATTAAAACCACACGTACAGTATAGTAATAGGAGATATTATATTTCACTGAGTTTCGTCAAAATGGTCAAAGTGATGAAAAATTTACCAAAAGAACTCTGAAGGATTTTAAATCCATAAAGCGCAAAAATAGATGGGAGAGGAATTTTAACTTTCAATTAAAAAGGGGTAATTAGATTATTAGGGCAATAATGTAGTTTACTTTAAGACGTTATTTCGTCTAAAAGTATAATCGTAGATAAATGCAGGTAAGGCGTTGCAATTATTTTTCTAGCATTTATATTAAATCAAGTTGCTATACTGTGATTCCATATACGTTCGTGATGAATGAAATACTGATTTGTCATATTAAGTACTATTTTATCTAGGGTCGAATACATACAGATGCGCTAGCCTAGAATTCTTGGATAATGATATGAAAAATCTTTATTACACTAAGGTAGTATTAAGAAGTGGTAAGTAATCGTAAAAAATTAATCACATAGAATACAGCAAAAATAATTAAAAAAAACAAGAATATTCAAGTTTGTAAGTACGTAAACGTCAAGCAACATAAGTACAATGCATAATTCCTTATTTACTATATCGTATTGCATATTTCTTCAGGAAGGTGATTGAAGTGGAAGTGATATTTCATAACGCCTGGCTAATATCTTAAAATTGTGGTAAAAAATTGTTCTATCACAAACAAATGTGATTCATCTTCACCTCTGATTACTGAATGTATGTCTGTCTTGAAGTAAAATAGTAAGCCCGAGGTGTAACGCGCAGGTTGTTTCTTAGTAATAGCTCAAAATGAAAGTGCGTTCCTTACGATAATAATGAGTGGTGTCGTAGTTGTGGTCAGTAAATTCTGATACGTATCGGCTAGTTGCAGGGCAGCGCAATATATTGTCGGAAAAACAATTAATCATGTCATACGCGTGTGTAATACACCAGATGGAGATAAAACCCTGATTAATGCATTGCTTACGTAATGCGGTATATTCTTGGACAGCGCCCTACTTGTGACTGCTGGACATTCAGCTACAAACTTAAACCACTCGAAGAGATTTAAAACTTTTTCTCCCGGAACCAATCAGTTGGCGAACACTATTATTGCTTAATATCTCCAAACTTCGCTATTCGTTTTCTGTACCGTTACTTTTTCCTGTAGAAATTCTTTACAATTTTAACAGTAGTTATATTGCATATCTTTGTTATTTTCGTATTTTGAGTATTTTTTCCTGATTTATATGCTTTTAGTATAGTATTTACCTTAGATACTTCTGGTACATTCATACTTAAATTAAAAGCTAATTGTAAAATTTATCCAAGACTACAATAAATCAGTATGAATATAAAACCAATTGTTTTTTCATAAGAGAAGTTATTTCTACCTATTATAGTACGTTTTCATAGATATAGGCAGTGTAAAATTTCTTTTCGATATAGTGCCTGGTAATAATACACGTACGCTGGTTTTTTTTTACAAAATATGTTATACCCATTAAAGCTTGTATATATTTATCGTGTATGTATCTAACGCTATAGACAGTGTACGCCAAAAAAAGTTTTTATAGTCTTACTTCAGTATAATTAAGACTACTGAATGCCTGCTTTTTTCATAATATGCTGACGTCTAAAGTGATAGTAAACCCGCAAATAAAGCAATACAATAATTCAATGAAACATACAAACTAAAAAACTACATGTAGATTGTATCTGTGGTTCTCGAGTTACATATTATCTAACATGCAAACAGACATAGAGATGTTACATACATAATATATAAAGCTAAACTTTCATACCATCAAAGAGCAAGGTACCTAGCAATGTTTGACGTGCATCGATGATAAATTTGTTAGTATTTAATTGTAACCAGCCACGTTGGCTCAGCTGTGTGTGACACTGTGATAGTGTTCGACTGTTAGATTGTTCGTGGTTAAATTAAAATGATAAATAACCAGTTCACCATACAGTTCACTTCAAACTTGCTTTTATTTTCATAAACACAACGTCAAAGATACTGTTTACATGCATTCATACAATCCAGCGATTGTATACAAAACTTCTTCCACAGACAATACAGTCCTTCGCCGTCGTAAAATTGAGTCGGTGAAAACTGTTTCTCTGTCTCGGATGTTCGCTTTATATAATCAACATCGAAATTTCTAGAACACTTCAAAGGATTCCGACAGATATTTCTCGAACATTAACAATACTAAAACAACTGAAAATATTAAAAACAATCAGAATTAATACATAATCACTTACAATCATTACAAAATGGAAATTAAAGATACTTAAACACAAAATTATTCACAGAAATCATTTTAAACTGTAGCAATTTTAGACATCGTAACTTGCCTTAATACTAGGAATTACAAACATTTAAGCAATTCTCATACACAATTCTGTTCTTAAACATATTAAATGGCCTCTAAATAAATTTTTTTCATAAAACAAAGTCTATATACATTGATTTACAGTAAATTGCAAAACAAACATATAAGGAAGGTCCTATTCAACCAAACTCTAGCTTGCTACTATTGCTTCATAAAATACAAATAAATTTAATTTTAGGTTTGAGGGCTGTTGCACGACGCTGACCACTTTGTGCATCAAAGTCCTGGTCTATATCCCAAAACTCTATGCTGTGCGTATGAAGTGAGCGCTTACTACACTGTTGACAAGGATTCATCCGTCGAATGGGGACGTTAAGCCTGGCGGTGTTGATTCATTTCGGAAGAGTAGGCCTGAATGGGCCGGTACCATGTTTCCCCTTTCCCTTCTATTATATTTGGTCTGAAACACAGGAAAATTCCACTCTTAACATCACTATCACAATCCTCCTTACTTAACAATACTTACGAACGCTGTCATACTCTGGAAGGCAACGGGAAGTCGCTCAGTTCATATACTGGTTTTTCATCCGTCTTTTGTGGCTACAAAATAATCTTTCCTTTTGACAAAAGCGGTGCGATTTATTAAAGCATCATCGATGCCCTAAACCAGTTATGTACAACCTTTGATATTAAGAATGACATGTTTATCTAATAATAATATCAACTTGTTACTCAATGTTAGTTATAGCATTATTTTATTTTACTTATAGTTTTTCGCATATTAAATTAAAGTTGGTAACTGTTCCATATCACTCTTGTTTTTCGGTTTATTGAGTTTCAAGACACTCGCTGAACAGTTTCCAAACTTGTAACTTCTAAACAAGCATTTATTATTGGTTACCCTGAGTTTCAGAATTGCCAACATTTGGTATCTCCGAAAAGACTGATATGGAACAGTTACCAGCTGTAATATAATATACAAAAACTGTAAATAAAGATTAATATTATTATTTACATAAACATGTTATTCGAAATATAAAAATTTGTACGTAACTTGTTTTAGGGCACCAATGATGATTTAATAAATCGGAACGCATTTGCCAAAATTAAAATTTATTTTGTAGCCACAATAAACGGACGAAAAACCAGTATTAGTATAGCGGGTAAGTTAAACGACCTAAATAATAATTTTTTTATCCCAGTTCATCTTCCCAGATGTTACCAGAGTAAGCATTATCAACGGTAACCGCGTGGGCCAGAGAGATTGACGTAGAAGAATATCTATTGTGAAAGTCATTATTTCATTACTCTCGTCTGTTTTGTTTTAATGGCACTAAGACTTCCTAGGAGCGCTTAAATTCAGAAGTCAAATTAAGTTCTGAGTTTTTGCAATGACAACTGTAATATATATTTTAGTCAGAAACAATTAGTAACTCCACATTCGCTCGCATAAACAATCATAACCTTTTTTTATTAGAAAGAATTCAAATGCGCTTACAATTTGGTTGAACAATCTCTCGTAATTTTTAGCAAAGTAAATAAATTATTTTCCGATACTGTCTTTGTTAAAAGATTAAAAACTGCTGAAAAATCGTGAAAATTGATTGAATTACTAGTATTTTACTGCAAGTGACTTTGCATTATATTAAGTAGGATTCAGATTAAAACAAGCAGATTAACTCCATTAGCTTTGCTTGCATAATTAAATATAGCCATATGGTAAATTGAAATATTCGCTAATTTTCTGTCAGCATTTAATTATATCGTTGCTATGAAATGTAATACGATACCTTTGAAGTATTATAACTATTTTAATTTGTTAATTCCATAAAAAGCTTATATTGTAATAGCGATATTTAGAACCTCAATTTTTTTTTAATAAATAATTTTTTGATATTGTTGTCCACTAAAATCCTATAGATGTCATTACATGTTTCAGTCCACATTTATACCGTAATTAAAACATTTGAAAAATTTCAGAAATTTGTTCTTTTGTACATATATATTTCACCTTTTTACACTACGCCTGGTCTGTATATAACACGAATATAATTTCTTGTAAAGCGGTATATACATAAAAAGAAAGTTCGATTACTATATATACATTAGCTCTGGTAAAAGAGATGAAATACCGTTTACAAGTAAAAAAGGCGATATTTATAGATGCTTTGTAGCTGTATCTAATCTTTTCCTAGTTTCTTGATGAAATAATAAATTAAGTTTTAAAGGTCCCCAATGCAAATGCTTTATGCCTCTTCGACGTCAAGATTATTAAAGGCGGGGAAGGACTCAGGACAATATACGGGAAGCAATTCGGCCATGGCCTATGGAGTTTAGGAATCCAAGGAAAACCGAAATATGGATGGTGAGACGGAGATTCGTCCTCACGTTCTCCGGAACGCAAAACCAGAGCGTTGCCGCTAACCCACTACGCTCGGTTTTGTATTGTTGTCAAAAGAAATATTAGTGTCGGTGTAAGATTAATTAAGAATCTTGTGTAAGCTATAATGTTTTGAATGAGATTTTGGCTGTTTCAAAGTGTTCGATGTGGTAAATATCTGGTTAAGTGATTGTAAATACCTATCGCTTCGATTTCAAATAATTATTTTCTGATTTTAGGTAATTTTGTAAAAGATTTAATTGTTTACGAACGATTTGTATTTTTTGAGTAAATGTTACAGTTCACGAAAAGACCGTGGACGCCATTGTTATTTTGGAGATTTTCTGTAGTTCCTATACAACCTGCTGACTATCGCAATCGAACAAGCTCGCCCGATACAATTCTATAACGGAATACTGCGTCAATTGTTATTAGTAATATGTGTAATTACTAATACACACAAGTTTATGCTTGTTTTTCTGAAGTGTTTAAATGACTGGTTATTAGTAATGAGTTTTAACCTACGCAACCAAATCTTACGAAACGTTTATGTGTGTTTTACTCAAGTGTTTACCACAAAATAAAAGTCAAGTTGAATGTTTATCGACTTTTTTTTTTTTTTTTGAGAAGTTACCTTTATAGAAAACAGGCCCAAGTTTTGATTAAGGTGCTATCTAAAACTAAAGCATTTTTAATTGTTTTCGTGGCTGTAATTTCATACCTTGTTTCATTGGTCAGACGTTGAGTTTGCGTCGTGTTGATGTTGAATTATTACAACGTAATGCTTGAAACCTCCTGGCATCTTCTAGGCCAAATTTAGGTTCTCTCCTGAATAAATATTGCATGTTAGCAAAAGCATGTAGACAGTGTTATCACTAAGGTGATAGTTAATTCGTGTGGTTTTCATGACCTGGTAATAGGGTTTCTTGTTCGTTGCGTAATCCACCCCGTTGTAGCCATCTGGCCTAACTCGGTAATCCTACTGAGTATAAGGGACCTACAGTCTAAAATGGAATCCGAACCACGAAGTGTTCTGGAGTACTTCAGATTACACTGCGAGCTATGCACAAGATGAAGGTTAAGTCCTTATGAAAATTCCCGCCGAGACAACTATCCGAACAGTGGACATTTCGATTTCCAGTCAGCCGCCTTATCCAGTGTTCCATCAAGCCACTACTACTATTGTCACTAATGAAGGAGCTGTTAGTATCGGCTTATATAGCCTTCTTTTCGCCAATCTCTCTGTAACAGCCCTCATACCTGAACTTTAAATAGAATTGAATTTTATGAATCATTTATAAACTAGAGTTAGGATGAATATGATCTGGTACGTTTGTTTTGCAATTTCCTGTAAATCAATGTATATAGACTTTATTTTATGAAAATAAATTATTTAAAGGCCATTTAATATTATTTAAGAACCGAATTGTGCAAGAAAATTGCTTAAATGTTTGTAATTCCAAGTATTAATGCAAGTTACGATGTTCAAGTACAATTTGCTACAGTTTAAAACGATTTCTGTAAATAATTTTGTGTTTAAGTATCTTTAATTTCCATTTCTGACCATTTTGTAATGATGATAAATGATTATGTTTTAATTCTGATTGTTTTTAATATGTTTCATTTGTTTAAGTAATTGTTAATGTTCGAGAAATATCTGGCGGAAGCTTTTGAAGGGTTCTAGAAATTTCGATAGAGCCTATATAAAGAAATCAGCAGAAGAAAGTAGAAGTTTATACAGATTCACTTTGCGACTACCAAGGACTGCGTTAGTAGTATTGTATGCAATCTCTGGATTGTATGAATGCATGTAAGTAGTATCGTTGCCGTGTTGTTTGAAAATAAACACAAGTCTACACTGAAATACATTGTGGACTACATAATTACCGTATTAATTAAACCACAAAGAATCTGACAACTCTTTCTTCTACAGTAGGAGACGTCATATTTTTCTATCGTATAATTTCATTTCTTTCCAATCAAATAATTCAATGTCTCATTCACACTAGTAATTAATACATTCAAGTCATGGAGACCACGCACAGTATAGTACTTCTAGATGTAGTATCATGCTCATGCTTCACGCAACGATTCCAATGTGAAACGACACACGGAGATGGCTACATCGCAGCGAAATGATGCCATTTACTTGGACTGTAGCTCTAGTGTCGACAGCTACAGAATATTTAACGCAACCACTGTATCATTCTGACAGGCTAGCTGCCCGGGTATTGCTGATGTTCCCCAGCCTCCAACAGACCAATTACGTAAATCACCTCCAACACTGCTACGTGGGTTCAAGGCGACACATCTACCGTAGTCGTACAAGTGGAGGGGGTGAAGACAATGTCATGGCAGGTATGGGGGCCAAGTCACTCGCAGGACAACAAATGACCGTGCTAATTGTGGCGTGGGGGAGGGGGGGGGAAGAGACGCAGTTCGGCTGCCACAGACATCACTCACGGCTGAGATGTGGTGGGGGGCCACTCAGCATCAGCTTGCTAATGCTGATTGTTGGCTCTATGATTAAGACGCCGGACAGATATATGGCCGAGCACGTGACTAGCACTCAACAGCTAAGACGCCGGAGCTGCGTCGGTGAGGAATGTGTCTCACTTGTTGCCCTCTAACAGAGGTGAGCAGACAGGTCGTCATTGCCTACATAACCGTAGCTGGTGCGTTCAACACACTGCTTCACAGTTTAATTGCCTTTGTTTATGACAAGTAATCCACTTTTATTATGGCCATCTAACCCAACCCAGTGCTCTCTTCAGGTAAGGAAACCAAGTAACTCTAACAGCACTCTTTATGAACAAAGTAAAATTTTTAGACCCAAAAGTGAATATTAATTTCACTATAATTTTATAAATAATTCCGTCAAAAACAACTGTTTTGGTGAATTTTGTTTTTATCTGATTCCCAAGACTTGTTTCGCTCATGTCGTGTAGGGCTTCTTCAGTGGCTGCAAAGTGTTTTTACATGTGTTGTTTGTGTGTGTGTGTGTGTGTGTGTGTGTATACATATATACATAGTGATGTGAAAGTGTGTGAAGTGCTGTTCCAGACCGGCATGTGAGAATTACAAACATAGCTGTGAGTACAGTGTGTACATATGTACTGAAGATGCCCTACACCACAAGGGCGAAACTCGTTTGGGGAATCAAATAAAAACAAAATTCACCAAAACAGTTGTTTTTGACGGAATTATCTATAAAATTATAGTTCAACAAATGCGGAAATATAGCCTATCACCAGATTAATTAGTTTAACGGTCCGTAAATACGTTCAAACTTCAGGATACGAAGATTTTTCTTTTTTGTGTGCTTATCGTCAACATCCAGCAGAAATATGTATAAACAACGAGAAGTAACTGTACAATGGTATTCTGAAAAAACAGAAATGGAAAACCGAAATTTGGATGTTCGGATGGTGATTTGAACCCGCGTCCTACCGAATGTTGGGTCCGATCGTAACCGGTCACCCATCACGCTCAGAGATCCGAACGAATACCAACGCTATTGAGATCACTTACCAACTGGACCACCATTCCGCTCTATGGAAACCAACCTGGCAATCGCCTAATGTGGATGACGAAGTCCTGAGAATGCAACCTGTATTAAAAATGCATGAAACTGTTTGATCTGTCTGTTACTTAACAGTTGCCATCGTTTAGAGATATAAATCGTGTTATCATGTAACTAAAGTTTCTAGTACACATAAGCTCATTGGCGTTATGGTGTTTGTACCACACTTGTGGTCAGTTATGGCATAATGGAAACAACTGCGCACTTTATACTATACATTTCTTATCGACTGTTACCCGCGGCGACTTCGTACACTTGGACTTAAAATTTTATTCCTAGAATTAGATAAGTTACGTGAAAAGTATCTCACAAATAACGGAGTCAGAATAATATAACCGGGAAGGCATCACCGTATTATTCTACCACCGAACCTGTCGCATGAATATAATGAATTTGCAACAAGTTTAAAAACAACGACAAACTAAGGGGGAGGGGGGTTATCTGTGGAGACTAGCTACTACAGTTTTTTGTTCGTGGTTTAAAATTATGTCAATTTTTGGGAACATCTTATGTAAATACCGTTTTGTTCACAATGTTTCTGCTAAGATCTTACATAAAGCGAGTGAGAAGGGCGACCGACATAATATTACAGAAACTTACAACCGCTATCCGTCTGTCTATCAAATTTCATAACAAAATATGTTACTCATACCGGAAAAAAAGTATCCTACGTCCTTCTTAATAATACGAAGTATGTCCTCGTTACATTTCATCGTTTAGCCGTTTAGTTGTGAAAATAATACAAAAAGACAAAGTTACTTCCGCAATTGTAATATTAGTATAGATATACAACCTTAACGCCTTCTTGACAGACTTGTCCAATGTAATTTAAGGTGGTACCAGACTGTAACTCGTTTGTTGCATATGCCATAAAACGTGACAGAATATCCGGGTTAAGACAAAAGAGCAAGCAATTAAGTGTAAGTTTTAAGGAAGCTTTACAAAGGTTGTGTTACAATAATTACTTGGAGAAGAGACATCTGTTCGTGAGCTGCCACCGATAAGTATCCTCCATTGTGAAACTAGAACCGTAACAGAGACTATAATACGAATTTACAATTAATATTAGTCACGAAATATATATTCATATATGAGTAAAAGTTCTGGTCGATGAATGTGCAATTGCCAGGGGGTCAGTCGTTTTGGTGAAGTTACCAAGCTTCTAAACCATAACAAATTCCCTACAGCCATACGTAGCTTTTCTGATAAGTGAAGATTTTCAATGAACAAAAAACAAACAAAATAATAATAATAATAATAATAATAATACCTTCACTTTACTGTAGCGTTGTGTTTAACTCAATGGTGCATAAACATCGCATCCATTAATCAAAATTATTGTAGCTTAGAATTAAACTTTTAAAGTTATTTGAAATGATACGAACTCTGCATATTTTTTTTTTAGTACTTGTACACAGATCAAACAACAAAAAGGCGATACTTGATTGCAGTTGTCAATCTCTACAGTAAATCGGAAATCTGTTTTAGCGATGAGTAATTCCACATCATGAGCTCCGCAGTGGATTGTCCTCGCATTTTTCAGCAATGATTAATATGTGTAAACGACCATACCCAGAATCTCTAATTCCAGCATCGTTTTGTATGTAAAACAGTCATAAAATGAATTTGTTCATTGCTTTACAAACCGTATAGCTAATCTCGTTAATTGTGCATCCCGCATTATTAGAAACAGCCCTAAACTGGAGTGAATAAATAAATAACTTTGCGTGTATTAATGAAGTGAGCCCCGCAGATGAAATAACACTCTACTAATCAGCCTACGTTATTAACGATTTCGCCATTTTGAAATTCAGTGGGTCTACGTAATGTGGTAACTCATCATGCTTATTTATTTGCGTTAGCTCTCATTACATTCTTCTGGCAGTTTTATGGTCATAATTTCTTTTTAATGAAATGTATACGGCTATTATTACAGCTATTTATTCTGTATAAAAATGATCTTAGCGGAAAATTGATCACTGTGTTTGGAATGCACAACAAAGAGATTAGCTTTGGTGCTGAGCAGCCTCTGCCACCCACAATTTTTTGAATTCCAGAGTACATATGTAGATGTAGATGTAGACCTGAACATTTCCAGCATGGAATAAATTATTTCGTGGATAACAGGATATATGTTCCTAGAATTCAGGCAAACTCAGTGTTTGATACTGTTGAACAGAATTAAGTGAATGTTGAGAATCAAAAAATATTTAGTGGTTTGTTATTTGTCCCCTCACCAAGCGTGGTGGGTGAGTGGTGACACTCTGGCCTCCAGTTTGGAGGGACGTGGGATCGAATACCCGTCGGCCATCCAGTTTTGGGTTTTCCATTCCTCCAGGTGATTGCCGGAATGGTTCCTTTAAAAGATTATGGCCGAATTCCTTTCTATTTCTTCCACCTGTGATTCACCACCTCTAATGACTTCGACGTAGACGAGGCGTGAAGCCAAAAAATTTTCCCTCGTTACCTGAATGCTCCTCTTAGTACACACTCGGAATAAATGTATTACGCCAGGTGTTCTACAAAGAACGTTTCAGTAATGTATTAACCATTGTAGAACACACAAATTATTGCTGTAAATAGAAGGATAAGAAATACATTTCCTGTGTTTCGGTAAAAAAAGATTTGCAGTCTTTCTTGTCTAATGTGAAACCGTGCATTTAAACTCTATTTTTCTAAACAAACCCAGAATTCAACTTTTAACTGTGAGGAAATTTTTCCACGTCTCATCGAGAAGGACGAAAGGAAAAAAAACTTAATTTTTATAATACTTTTCGATATATATGTTTTTTTTTTAATTTAAACTTTTTAAGTTACTACCAAAAACGATTCAATCATTTTCAATGCGCGAAGATCGTTTGACTATCAACGTCATAGACGAGCTCCTTTCTGCATGCTGGGTTGATTCCTGTAGTCGAAACTTCTTAAAAAATATTACAATTTTGCTGTATCGATAAAGTAAAGATTGTGTTGACATATTAAACAATTATTCATGGAACTGTTTTGTGACATACAGTCACACGAATGGCATATCTCGTGATTGAGAATTGTTAATGTGAAGTAGTTATTTTTATTAATAAACAGGCAATACAGACTTCTGCCAAACAGAAGTTTTAATGATCAATTTGTCCTTTGAAGCATTGGGGACCAGTTAAGAGGTTACTTAAAGGTTCTTTTATGCGACAGAGATCAACATTCAATTTCACGAAATCCAACGGTTTAACTCTCTAGTCGGCTTCAATTCACTCTCCCGTGACTAATAATTAACTTCGTGAAACTAACTTTCATTGGATGACATCACACTATTATTTTCTCGTCTGTTATTCACCTATCGATCAAAGTCGATTTTATACCCTACACGATTTAAATTTGACTCCCCGCTGTATCACACTATTGGTGTATATTGTATACTGTATATGTGCAACTTTTCTTCCGCTTGCAGTTTTTGATAATTCTTGAAGGTCTGGATGGATTTACTCAACCGTGAAATACGTTAACTGAATTTCCTCTCTACTTTGCAAGTTATTAATGTTGTGTTAATTAAGTAAATACTATGCCATTTTGTCTTAAACCACGCGACCCTTCAAGAATCGACATTTACCATCGATTACGGAATATAGGATTCAGTTAGATTAAGGATGATTTACAGAAGGGAAATAAAGATATGTAGAGAGAAGATACGTAACAACAAAGATGGAAAAGTCATTGGAGGGATACGAAGATGAAGATTGTGAGTGTGCGACATATAAGATCACAGAATCTCTGACATCTTTTAAACTCTTTGATAAATACAATCCGCACAGTTGAAAGATAAATATCGGAAACAGTGCTTTGATTTAACCTCTGATATATATTAAAATTATAGAAAAGTTTGTCTGTAAACGAAATTTGTTTAAAAAACAATAATTTTAACGTGCGCTACTGATGATGTAGAGGCCAGAACTTTACATTTCAAAAAAAAAAAAAAAATCTGTCTATAGCCGCATCACGTAAAAAGATAATGAACTGTTTTAACAAAATTGCTCGTTAACATATACTATACTTTTTATGTAAATTTTTACCCGATAGTAAAGAGGTAAAATCTGCAAATCTGTAATTATTTTCTTGTCTATACGTGCACCTCGTAAAAGTTAATTAAAGGATATTTTATGCCACCTGTTAAATGATAGCATACTGTATATCCCGGTTAGTAGCATTGGGGATATAAAACTTTAACATATTCTTTTTTTACTATGTCACATCACGAAATAACTAATGAACGAACACCGCAATGTGGTAGCCCAGTAGATAGACTATTTCTTTTATGTCAATTAGTACCAAGTTCCCACATACAGAGGTAAAAACTGTGAACTTTGTATCTCTGTGTATGGATCAAACAAAAACCAACGAACACACTAATTGAAAGTTTATGTCACGTTAGTGAAAGCTTATGCTTTGGTGTGTCGTTATAATCAAAAGTAAAAATAAATTAAAAATCCGCAAAAATAGTTTTACCATAGTGTATTGTATTTCAGAAGAGATTTTGTTTATATTTATCGTGCTTTTATGCTTCTTAGATAACTTCGTGATTTTATTGCGAAGTGGAGCTATTTATTTTATTTTATGAATGTGCAGCTAAACTAAATACATAAACTGATAGTTTTTTATATTCAGCACAGTTTAGCTTAGTTTTAATAACTCCAAATACATCACTTTAATTACATAATCGGACTTATTTGCAGGTTCTCCTTAGCGCTAACAACCTAGTTATATCTGTATGTATTGTTGCTATGGAAACCTTTCAAGAGAACTCCAAAATTTCAGAGATATAGGGATAACATAAAATATGTATTCTCTGATCTTTCTGTTATCCTACAAGTGGAAGTTATCCGTTTTATACTCATACCATTCAACGACTCGCCCGCCGCCCTTAACTGTGGAAATGAAAGATGAAAATAAATCATGTGAATAATGTTAGATTAGATATAATTTAATTATTAAAGATCAAAATTGTTCGTACGTATATGCAGTACTTGTACTCTATTTCAAAATCTTTTTTGTTAATTTTATCCACTATATCGAGTTATTACATTATCTGCACCATATGTTATTAAATTAATGTTAGTAATTTATGGAAATTTGAAGGTAAAAAGACTGAGAGTCAGGGGTAAAAACTAGTAATATTTAAAATCTTTCATTAAAAACGAAAGATTTTAAAGACAAAAATTACTGAGCACGGTATTTTCTGGAATTGTTACCATTAGTATCATGTGTCATCATTTTCGAGTTGGAGGCTCTTGCTAAAGCCTCTTCCAGTATAAGTTTTCCCTCAAGTGTTTGGTGTTTGACACGGGCAGTGTCTGGTGTCGGCTCATTATACGCCACACAATGCTCGTCACCCACATCGATTTCTGGCTGCCTTTCAGAAGGGGTCACGTGATCACCCCACGGCTTCGTAGTCCTGAGACATACTGGTGGAGAAGCAAACTTTATCCCTTAGCCAAATCTTTTAGTGACGTTTCAAACATTCCAACCTCTGATTTTAAATGACAACCTTTGTCTCCGCTAGCATGTTTATTTTCAATTCACTCTGCATCTATTGTCTCAGGTCTATCGGTGAGAGCCTACAGATTTTTTTTTTTTTTTTTTGAGAAACGTGGTTCGTCACCGATTTAAAACAACAAAAACTTATGTTACCACAGATTAATTGTACGTTAAACCTTGCACCATCCACGTTTCACTAAAATCATCAATTCCTTTTTCATCATTTATTTGCGAGAACTATTCATCATTCAACGCCACATTATTACACCATTTTTAAATTGTTTCTGTTTCTCTTCTTCCAGATACTTGTAATGTCCAAACTTACTTCACTTCCCTTAAGTTCTATCCTCTACAAACATGATTTCAGAAATTTATTTTTAACTCTGTGGTTAACAATTAACAGTACCTGAAAACTACAGATGTCTAGTTTTTGATGATGGCTAATTTTTCTTTTAACAGTCTGCTTTTAACAATATCCAGACTTCACCTCCGTCAAATTCTGTCCTCCTCAAACATACTTTTAGAAATTTATTGCTTATTCTTTGGACAATAAATGACAGTATTTATAAACTACAGGTGTATAATTTTGAAAATAGCTTATTTTCATTGTGATAATTTTCTTTTAACATTATCCTTGCTTGAACAATTGGCATTAATTTTATTTCTCTAATAAAATATATCCTTTATTTTACGTAACTTTGATATTTATTATGCAGTAATTTTTTTTATTCGGTTTATGCTATGATACATACTTTGTCCACATATCTCTACGAATATATTCTTTGTGGCTTAGGCTGGTTACTGTATATTTTAACATTTATAAGACAGTAAGATAATATAATTGGCAAGCAGCTTTACTAGAATTATTGGTTTACGTTGAATATAGTGACGAGCAGTAAAGGCGCAGATTTTTTTAAATTTTAAGGAAAAATATTTTTGTCATAGTAATTACATGTGCAATTATGTAACCCGCCTGTCTCATCACCAACTAATAGATTAAAGACACTTTTCGGTAAATTAGATGAAGTTATCTAACAGCAGATGATTCTGTATTATTGATTTTAAATGATGACCTTTGTCTCCGCTAGCATGTTTATTTTCAATTCACTCTGCATCTATAGTCTAAGGTCTATAGTTGAGAGCCTACAAAAAAAATATATTGAGAAACGCGGTTCGATTTAAAACAACGAAAACATATATTACCACAGAACTACAGAAACAATGACTTTCTGTATAAACTTATTATAGAGAAAAAGCAGGGTAAACGAATTAAGCTAGACACCTGTACGCCATCTTTGAGCAATTTTAAAACATATTATCTCAAATCTGAAATTTTAAACCTGAACGTAAAAAGAACTGACTGATTAAATGAGTCTTTATATGTAATGTCACTGAGTTTAGCAATGAATCTTTGAAATGAGTCTACAAGTGATATAATACCACATGAGCACTCTTGCCGAACAGGGACTAAGCGGGACATTATTAAATGGCACACAGTGGGCACCTAGGGCGTGATATCGACGGATCACACACGCGTACCTCAGTCAATTTGGCTAATTGGCTCTCACAGAGTCCTTTGGGACAGCCATATAAATTGGAACCGACAGCGGCAGACAAACCCATCTGGCCCACCGACCGAAGGGCCACAAAAAAGGAGAGAAAAAAAAAGAGATGGAGAGAGATCTG
Source organism: Vandiemenella viatica (assembly GCA_031002005.1). Classification (NCBI taxonomy): domain Eukaryota; kingdom Metazoa; phylum Arthropoda; class Insecta; order Orthoptera; family Morabidae; genus Vandiemenella; species Vandiemenella viatica. The sequence continues at coordinate 118,839,783 of CM061914.1, forward strand.
TGATAATGACGTACTGGCCGCCTTTTGACAGCCACTACCGACGTCCAGAATTAATTACATTGTGCGGGGGGACAGACGCGAATGGACGACTGTAATCTCTACAGCTTAAACATTGGCGTGCGGTCACTGCGAAACGAATAATATCGCTCGCTGCTAGTGATGAGTACGTTAGCGTTGGACAGTTCCGTGCGTTGCATTTGTCTTACTACTTTATCTGATAAACAGCGTGTTATACGTGAGCGGTAATCCGCCAAAGGTAGTGACCACACAGCTGCCCGTGCCTTTGTAGCGCGCGCCCATCTCTATGATCACGGACGGGGCAGCGGACAAGGGAGACCGCTTAGCGCCACGTTGCAAAAATTGTTGTGCCCGATGGCGGGTAATGCAACAGTGCCTACACTATTACCGTAATTACCTATTGTCGCAATTAGCGGGTCGCGGTCGGCTAAAAATGTTGCGATTCATTAGTGTGAGTCGCGCCGCCCTTAAGCCCCGCGTGATCTCGCACGCGCGGCTTCTGTCGGCGCGCAATCACTTAACACCGCGCGCGCATCGCCCGCTTTGTCCGCGGCGGACGACTCGACCGCGTCTGTCCGCCCACCCGCACGCGCGTTTTCGTGTAATGCGGGTCGGCTGAGTGTGGTGATTAGGCGCACAGCGCTGAGACCGTGCATATCGTGTGCGTAATCAACAGCGCGTGTTTGTCTGTAACTACGCTCGAAGAAAGCGACAACTGTGCAACGGTTCACTAGAACCAGTGTAAGTCTTACGTGGCGCTAACTATGATTATTGTATTTATCCACATCTCAAAGAAAAACCTTTCACTGACGAGTGAGATGTAAGTCTTTTAGAATTAAGTATTAACTTTTAAAAAAAAACCATGAGAAATGAACGGATGGAAATAGAAAGACTTGATTTTTAGTGGAATGGATAATCTAACAAAATAAAAAAGTTGATAATTTCTCAGGGAATACAGGAGCAACGAAGATGATCGTGACTCACTTGTAGAACGATTGTGTGATTGTTAATTTCTTTTCGGAGGCTGCAGTATACAAGAAGAATTACTGATCCAGATAGATTTGAGAATCAGTGATTCTTGAAGAAAGAGAACACAAGCAAGATGGTTGCAAAGGAGTGTAGCCTTTTTTGTGACATAAGTAAGAAAGGAGAACAGTGGTAAATATCTTAGCTAACCACTTGATTAAAATTATTGTCTTTACGTATTTCAGACGGCATCTTTAAATATTCTTTTAACTCATCCTTCTTTTTGGCTCATTTCTGTTTGGCTTATATTCTTAGTTGGTGGTTAAGAAAGAGACGCTTGAAAGAGAGGTATGTTAATGAGAAAAAAGTTTAAGATAATCAAATTTGGAGAAACATTGAGAAGTAACAGGGGCCTTAAGAAACTCGTATAGTGGTAGCCAGAGTGGATTACTCTAGAATGTATGATTATATGCTGTAAAAACTGAAGATGAGCAACTACTAGCATTAGGAGAAAAGACTAACTGGCATAAATAATTAGAAGTAACTAGCGAGATTTTTCGAAGTAGTCTATTGTGACAACATCTTTCACATTCTCCATAATCTTTGAATTCAGAGAATTACAATCCTTTAAATTCATTATCTGGGAGTCGGAGAGTAATAATCATGTGTATTGTTTTGATGTATGAAAAAGGTTTAAATGTACTGTAATTTTATTAAAGCCAGTACAGTATCTATAATGTATAAACTGCTCTCGGGTGACTAGCCGAGTCAAGAGTGCGTTGCTACACGATATTTCGGCGACTAGAATCATTGCCGCCATCTTCTTCGCCGAAATATCGTGTAGCAACGCACTCTTGACTCGGCTAGTCACCCGAGAGCAGTTTATACATTCTCAACGCCGAGAAAGACTTCGTTCTTAAGTATCTATAATGTTCGTTAAAAGTCTATAATTAAGAAAGTTGTGTAAATGCAAACCACAATGATTTTAATGTGATTATGAATGTATAATTTTCTCAATTAGATATTACCGAGCGTGGTGGTGTAACGGCTAGCGTTCTGGCCTCGCATTCGGAAGGACGGTTGCTCGAATCCCCATCCGGGCATCCAGATTTGGGTTGTCCATGGTTTCCCAAATCACTCCAGGCAAATGCCGGAATGCTTCCTTCAAAAGGCCATGGCCGAATTCCTTCCCATTCCTTGCCCCCTATCCTTTCCCGTCTCTAAAGACCTTGTTGTTAGAGAGACGTTAAGCAGATAAAAAAAAACAGTTAGATGTTCAAATTCTTGTAAATGTTTTGTATTTTCATATAATTTTTTATGGTTGAAAATAATTTTTTCGTATGTTGTAATTGTTTTTGACGATTTGTATTACTGGAGCAATTGTCAGTGCTCCATAAAGTATTGTCGGCCTCTTTAATGTAGCCGAGAATATTCTGACAACCCCAGGTTGTGAGCGGACTAGCTCGCTGGGAATGGTGCTAACACATGGTATCTTTTGTAAATGTGCTTCAAATCTTTTAAAAAAACCTGATACTTTATTCATGAATGTTTTTTTTAGTTTTTCGACGGAATAAAAGTCAAGTAGAAAGTTAGAAAGTTTTCGTTAAAGAAACCACCCGTCATTGAAAAGTATAAGACACTTAATTTAATTTAATTGTGATGGAGCGTACGTTACGGTGGCAATTTACTTACACACAAATTTTTCCCTTTCTTGTTCTCACCTACTTTCACCGACCCCTGAGCCCCTTACCAACGAAAGAAAATTTTTCACATCCTTATGCCTGAAATCGAGTACCAGCTTGTGGTCATGGTTATCATTTCCCTTCAATACACTTCTCTTAATTCTTCCACCAATATCTTTCCACGCCTCATCACCAATGTACGCCTTGTACACTCCCATCACTCTCTTCAACGTCCTCTTGTTCTATTAATGAATCCCCATTAGAGTTAGTGCATCCTTCAGTAAAAGTTAAAAACATTCAGGAGGACACCGGTTCGAATCCCTCCAAATTTGGGTTTTCCATGGTTTCCCAAATCACTCCAGGCAAATGCCGGGATGCTTTCTTCAAATGGTCATGGCCGAATTCCTTCCCATTCCTTGCCCCCATCCTTTCCTGTCTCTAAAGACCTCGCTGTTAAGACACATTAAGCAGTTAAAAAAAAGTTTAAAATATTTAGCAACATGGTACTGTTTATCGATTTAGTATACCGGATTTCCACATCTTACCATTTGGTTATACCTCTCACAGTACTACACGTATCAATAACTTTCTGCAACCCATTTACACAGAAATATTGAGATGATAAAACCAAGCGTGGTGTGTGAACGGTTAACGTTCTGGCCTCGTATTTGGGAGGATGAGGCTTCGAATCCCCGTCTGGGCATCCAGATTTGGGCTTTCCATGATTTTCCCCAAGTCACTCCAGGCGAATGCCGGTATGGTTCCTTCAAAACGCAATGGCCGAATTTCTTCCCGTTCCTTGCCCGCAGTCCTTTCTCGCCCCTAATGACCTAGACGTCAACGAGGCGTAAAGCCATAAACAAAAATAAAAAAAGAGATTGTAAAGTGCTTCACATCGGTGCAAACATCTTCCATGGTATCGATAAAAATTTAAAAAAAATAATAATCCATGAGGACCAGCAGCAGTGAACACATGATTAGTCTTCCGCGTGGCAGGGCAGAGTGTTAGCGACTACGGCTGGTATTGTCTGAACGATTTGCAACGCCGTGGCTCGCTTATCTGCTGTCCGATTTTCCGCCTGACCGATGGCGCACAGTAGATAACGACGGTCGGGTCGCAGGGTGCTCCGATAGGGTGCGGTGCCACAACACTTGCTGTCGGGTTATTATTTCCGCCCCATTGAGTCCCCGGCTGGCTGTTGCATCTCGTAATGCAGCAGCACCAGCTAGCACGAAGGCTCGCGATTACGAAATGGTGCCGAGCGTACGAAACTTCGATAGCACTCTCCGCTAACATTGAGCTGTTTCCGGTGTTCATTCCATAAATATACACCAAATACACCGTCTGACTATTCCTTGAGATTTGTATCATAGAACTGATTTTGGAAAAATACTTTAAAGTTGAATACGAGATTTCTTTTTTCTAAGATAAATTTAAAGATGTTCTGTAAATACTGATCAAAACTCATAATGTGACGCTTTACGCCACATTTTAAGGCGCATTTTATTATGTAAATGATAATATTATACAGATTTTCATAAAAACCTTCGGCGACAATGTATATTTTTAGACAATTTATTTACAAAATAAGTAAGAAACACTGCGATTCCAATAGCGAATATTCAGTTTATCTTGATACAATGAATACAAAACATTTATTGAGCTATGCAGGCTTTGGAAGAATCGTGCCAGTACTTAGTGACAATGGCCGGTAGGAAACAGTTACTTGCCAGCGACGTGGTGTCGCCAGCTAACGAAGCAATAGGGTGATGGGTTTTACCCGAGGCCTACACGTCCAGTGACCTTGAGACAGTGGTCACTACTCCTAGCGGGAGGAATCCGTACCACCAGAATATAGCGTTATCCCACGATTTTTGTCGAGTCACGCCCATCGGCGTGGTACTCACGTGGCAGTGCAGAGGGCGAATAAAATATCCACGATATCATGTGACATCATGTTGCTAGCCCATGAACTTATCCCAGTGAGCTTATAACATAAATTATGGGAATTTTCTATTAAACATAATCTTCGAGATAGCAAAGGCGGGGATAGAGTTTAAGTGCGTTGTGGCAAACACTGAATTTTTTTTTTTTTTTTTTTTTCGTCAGTCTTTCGACTGGTTTGATGCAATCCTCCATCCTTTCCTATCCTGTGCTAACCTCTTCATTTCTACATACCTCTTACAGCCCACGTCCTCAATTATCTGTTTCATATATTCTAATCTCTGTCTTCCTTTACAGTTCTTACCATCGACTGTTCCCTCCACTAACAAGTTAACCAATCCAGCATGTCTCAAAATATGACCTACTAGCCTGTCTCTTCTTTCCGTAAGCTTCTTCCAAAAACTTCTTTTCTCACCCATCATTTCCAAAATTCGTTCATTTTAATTTTCAGCATTCTTCTGTAGCACCACATTTCAAATGCTTCAATTTTCTTTCTTTCCGGTATTCCTAAAGTCCACGTTTCGCTACCATAAAGAGCTGTGCTCCACACAAAGAGTTTCAAAAAGTTCTTTCTAATTCCTAGATCAATATTTGAAACTAAAAGGTTTCTCTTTATGTTGCGGATTTCGATGGCTTGCTGCTCTTGCTGAATTCTGATGAGGTACGACTTCTGGTGGTAATCTGACGCTGCCAAGTCGCATTCTAAGCCAAATATTGGACCATGATTGCAGCTGCCTTATGACTCACAGGTTTCAAGTATCGTGTGGCCATCTCTGTACATCAACCACTCCAGTCGCAGGGCTACAATGATAAAGTGCTATTACCGAACCATCAGATGATGCATTCAATGAGACTGATAGAAACCCTTAAGAAGAGAGATCCATATTCTAACTTTGTAGACAAAATTGCCAGAACCATTTGAGTTATTTTCGAATGGCATATCGTTCATTCGTGGCGCCCTTATTTTCAAAGTCACAGTATTACGATAACTATATCTGAGGTCATCATAACTTATATTTTATATTGCTTCTAAGTGTCATTCTTTCAGATATATTAATTTTGAGCTTAATTTCAAAGTAAATTAGAATTACTTGCTGCTAACGACGGCTAATTGTACTTCTGGGCGTTGCGCTAGCTTGTGTTTACATCAACGATAAATTCACTGCCAGTGAAACTAAATAAATGTCATATTCCGACGGTTTTCCTGTAGTCCCGCTATCATCGATATTCTTGCTGAATTTAAATTTGCATTACCTCGTAAAATTAAACACCCTTGTCAATAATTGATAATTATAAAATTAAAAGTAGTACCACAAATACCACCACTACAACAGGCATCTAACTTTGGGACTAGATAAGACATTTACTACAATCTAAACAGGATTATGCTGCTGTGACCTTATAGCTAGCTAAAAAATTAAAATAGATTATTCATTCTATCATTAAGTATTCCCGAGTAATCCCTTTCCATAGTTTTTAAACTGTACAGAAGTTACAGAACGGAAACCACACTAATTAAAAGTCGAACGTGATAGAAATATTTCAACATATTCAACAGTCAGTTTATAGCTGCTTTAACGCATAAAATTCATTTCTGAAATTGAAATTTGTTTTCTACTTACTGATTATTACATCGTATTTTATGAAGCTGTAGCAACTCGTATCTAAAAGATGATCTCGATCTTTCAACTTATCGAATGTAAAACGTTTAACTATTTTCGGAATTTTCTTTTACGTGTTCCGCTGAAGAGAATTGAAGGCTTGGGAGGAAATTTCGGTATCAGAGGAGAAAAAACATGTACTATATCAGCCAACATAGGTTAACGATTTAAACGTTAGCTGCTACAAGAGACCTTTATGATCGTATCGAAATTATATCTGTTTCTTCTTAATCGATGATAAGAAATCACGTTGTATTGCCTTTACGTTATAGTTTATGAGCAATATCAGCTTATAAATTTTGACAGAAAAATCTGTTTTTCAATATTTTATTTGCTACGAATCATATTATTGAACCTATCAAATAGGAATCTCGTTATAATTTCGCTGTTTGACTATATTTCATTTTACATGGATTGTGGTTTTAAAACCTGTTAAATCTGTCATTCAAACAGTAACTAAAAAATTGACCAATAATTTTTATCAGATCTTGGAGACTACAAAAATTATAGCTGACGAACATTTCCAGTGTTCAGGTTTCTCGAAATTTTACTCTACTGCTTCAAATTTTATGGTTTTAGGTGTGTGGAAAAGTCTGTATCATGCGTCTAAACGTGATAATAAAATATTTGCTCGTTTGATAGACTAATCTCAAGGGATTTATAATCTGTCTTATAATATAATGCGATAAGTGTGATACTAATCATACCTTCTTTCTGCTTCTTGGAATTCTTTACATCTGTGTTTTGATTTTAGACGAAATTTTGCCAAATTAGTAGGTTTTTTTTAATGAAAATTTTGCCAGACCTTAAAACCGTCAGCTGCATCTCCAATTAATATCTCAATAAAAAGGAATGTCTTAAAATATTGGAGTTGCTGTATTAATAACTAGTGATAAATTATGCTTTTCAGCCAAGAAGTAAATGTTGTTTAATGTCAATAAACGTAATCTGAATTGTTAAAATTAAAGTAACTAAATCCATGAGCTATTGTATAAAATATTTTGCACTTCCTACCGTGGGAGCTTGTCAATTTGAAAAGACGTTTCGCAGCCAGTCTTTGCCTCCATCTTCAGGACGAGAGGGGCGTCGAAACATCGCTTCAAATTGACGCGCTCCTCCGGTGGGAAGCCCGATAGTATTTTATGCAATTGATATCCCGGAAGAGCCCCCATCCTCTGAGCTATTGTTTGTAAACTACATCAAAATGAGCTTTTCTTGTGTTCTTCCCAGAGCAGTTATCTTTTCATATAAATTTTGATAATACAAATAAATACGTTAAGAAGCAATGATTTGATTAACATTAATCATTTGCATAAAGTAAAAATCAGCAACGCTTCAATATTAATCATATTTTTTTTCGATTTTACACGACCCAAAGCAGCACTACAGAGTTGATAGCCACCTAGCGCTAGTTCACATTCCGCCATTTAACACGTCATGCTATATTGTAAAAGAAAACAGTAGGCTTGTATAATGATTTTTTAATATACTGATTTTGTAAATAAAATAATAAAATTTAAGATTTTTTCAGGGTTTTACCCCGGCTCCATAATGTTAAATATATGACGCTATTACACATGTGTTTCAATGTGTGGCAAGATCATTTAAGCCATATATATTAGTATATTCTCTATCACTAATGTTAGAATGATTGTTAAACTCGCTATCAGTAAATAGAACTAAAACTAATTAAAATATGGATAAAGAAATGTGAAATCGGAGATTGGCCTGGAGCAGGTGATATAAACCACCTTGCTACAGCTCTAACATTTTTTTTTTTAATATATTTATATAGTCGTTACCGTTTCTTCCATAGTTCACTAGCTAATCCTCCATAACTCTAGTTGAACCATAAATACAAACACCATAACCGCAAGTATCACGGTTTAGCCCTATCTAATTTGATGGCGTAGTCTTAGGTTTGACCCCGGGGCAAGACGCTTCTTCGCTGAGGGAACTTGGAGTAACAAAAACAGCGCTTACAGTGTCAGGACTTCTTGCCTCCGGTGAGCCACTAAAGTTATAACGGCAATAAAATAAATAATCGGAGATAAGGAAACGCGCGTTGTAAACCCGAGCGCCGTCTATTCTGCTCCTCGCGTCCACGGCTTTCCTCGCAGTCTTTGCCTTCCTGGTCATTGTCTACTTCTCGTCTCCAGCGCTCGGCGGGGATATATATAACGCCTATACATTGTGCTTTCTATGACGCGAGATCCTCTCCACTTCATTCCCTTTCTCTTACTTCCTCGCATTATAACTTTGCACATATATTTAACTAAATTTTAACTCTGCCACCTCCTTGCGAGGGCCCGGCACCGGAACCTATAGCGGGGCAAGGAGCTCGCCGCAGACTTCATTCCATTGTTCACAATATGCAGATACAGGAACAATCTTACATCACAATAATAAACTTGGCGAGGAAGTGAAACACTTCGGGGTGCGTCCTGAGGAGGGGAGGGGGATGATTCAAGACCTACACACAAATGCAAACCCGCACAGTGAACATAACTCCCCACTGGGACCTGCAAACAGGCACACCACTAGTTACGTCGTGTATCTTATTCTTTCTTCTCACCCCAGACCTTCGAGATCTCTCCCGATGAGCGGCTTTTTCATAAAAGGGGTGTTTAAGGGGAGAAGAGGGGTTGCTGAGAGGGGTGGATGTGGTGTGGCGCTAGTGGTAGCGACGTCTTCTGAGACCCGGTAGCAGTAGCAGCAGCGCTTGCAGATACGGAACCGGAAGTTGTAAAACGCTACTCCAACTGGGTCCAAGATAATACCGCACCGCCCAGCAACTGAGGACTCAGACCGTCTCCCTCCCGGATCAGAGCTAAGAAAACTCAAACTGCCACCCCGTCTCCTACTTGCTAGCAAACTGCCTCAGCCCCGGATTCGCGCCCCTTCCTGCATCAACCTCACCCGAGCTCATTACCGTCACTATTGTTATGATTTCACTTGTGGTTGCAGGGTGAGACTGTGTCTGTGTGAGTCGTCTCCTTCCCACCAGAGGTCACCAGTGAAGCACAGTGGTCCCACTCGAGGGATTTTTCAGGCCTCCCGCACTTCCTAGCCGGTAGTAATAAAAAAATTCCAGGGGAAAAAAGAATGTCCTAAATGGCATGTTAATTACCCTCTGAGCTGGCGAAAAGTGAAATGGCAACAAAACATTTTGTATAATTTAGCAATTATGACGGCTGGAGAGTTGGTGGCTGCTCAAAAGCAACCGGAAGTCGACAAGGGACGGACAGGGCCGCTGGGAAAATGTCGCGGGCACACGGACCGTAGTTTTTATCGTCGCTGCAATAACATGAACACTCTTCAGGTGTACAGCCAGATTCATAAATCACAGTTTGTATCGACAATTTTTTTACGACAAGCGTTTTAATTACCTGCAGTGTCTGCTCTGTCATAACAGTAGCGCCGGAGTTTGTTGATGGGTTCTTTTTTAACTCGACAAATCGAAAGTAAAGAATATATTCTTTTAATTTTTCGCTTTTTTCTCGATATATTGACCGTCAAAAATTATTCATAAGTACAGATCATTATGCCTTTGACGACGTTGTTTTTCTGGTGCAGGCTGCATTTCGATGAAACCACAACCGCTAGGAAGAAAACAAAACACCCATTGTGGATGTCCAGCATGTAAATCCTTGTATCTTCGGTGATTTTTTTCTGGTCCAGGATGCATTGTAACTACCTCAATTTTGAGATGGTATTACTCCAAAATTGAGAGAGATATAAAAAAAATTACTTTTCACTTTCGATTATTCTCTCTTGACTTAAGAAACCGTCTTCAAATTTGGTATTGGCGAAATTTTTCACCTATTTCAGGCCGCATTTCAACCTAACTACCTAACATTCGAGAACTAAGCGAGATATCAGAAACGTTTATTTTTCACTTTCGAATTGGTTCGTCGACTTAATGAACACTCTATTATCAAATTGCCGGACTACAGTTACCCTCCTACAGTTAATTGACCAAGCGCATAGACATTTGGATGGTTTGTTTACTTAGATGTTTGTATAATTAAGAATATACTACAATATATTTTCTCCCGTGTCAGTGTTATAGTGAAACTGTAAGGAAACTATCTAGATGCTCCTTTGAACGCTCTTTTGGAATGGTTAGAACTTTAGGTACAGTAAACAGTAAGTTCGTATGTCACTGCTGGCCGAAGACCCAGGAAATGATTCCGTCGTTTCGATCTGTCTTGGTTGGAATTACACTTTAAAATGTAATTCAAACAACGAAGGGTTTCGTAGACTGCTTCAGATACAAACAGCAGAGCTGAAGGTCTAATAAATCCTGACCACTTCTTACCTCACAGTTATACTCTTCAGCTGTTACTTCCGCTAACAAATTAATCAATATTGTATGTCTGTAAAAATGACCTCTAAACTGTTTCTTCTTTCGATAAGATTCTTAAGCAATATTTTCGCAACATGTTGTAAGACTATTCCTATTACATATTTTCGCAATAGTCCACTCCCTCAAATCTTCAAGATGACTTTAAATGCTTGCATATGGTGGTGAATTCGAGGGAGCAGCTAATCTTAAATATGATCTCTGGCTGCGATGCAACCTTAATTTCAGGAAGAACTTCAGCCTCCCTTAATTCGAATTATCATCACAGAAAAAGGAAAGATTTCTATTTTTTAAATACAGACAGAAAAACAAATATGTTTATAATAGTCTAAGACTTATTTCAAACTGACATTTCTCTTCAAACAAGCAACCGAGCGATGTACAAATTCAAAGATAAATTATCAGATGATTCTCACCGCCACAAAGTTACAAAAACGTAACATCAGATTTGAAATTTTCTTTAAGTTACTATTCTCAACAGCGAGGTCCAAAAAATTATTTGCTGTAAGTTACGGAACCGTTATCAAATCAAACGTGTTCCCTTCAAATTTATTTACATTTATTCCAGCTCCTCTACATGTATCCTAGAAACCATGCCAGTATACTGCGCAACTAGACACTTCGCCCTTAACTGAAACAAAACTCCTACATGCGAAACTACTTCGCTGGTCGTGAAACATACACAAATTTAATATTAAAATCGCTTGGCTGAATCGTCTCTACCGGTTTTTTCTATGACCATTCACAACACTTTATACTGCCGTCACCCTTTAAAACCAAAAAAACAGTGAAGTTAATCTATTGGGTTTGCAAAGATAAAATATTTTGAGCCTTTACTAGTACTTCTCGGAGACTTATGACACTTTTTACACTCGGCCAATTTCACTTACTCCCCAATAAACGTTAATCAGATTTCAGATACCAAACAACAAAACTAACAATGTTTCACTCCAGCTGAAATCTGCAGGTTTCTTCTCTCCTCTCCTCACATTCGACGATGGAAAGTTTTTTTTTTTTTTTTTTAACTGCTTTACGTTTCTCAACAGCGAGGTCTTTAGAGACGGGAAAGGATGGAGGGCAAGGATGGGGGCAAAGAATTCGGCCATGGCCTTTTGAAGGAAGCATCGCGGCATTTGCCTGGAGTGATTTGGGAAACCATGGAAAACCCAAATCTGGAAGCCCGGACCCCCGAATGCGAGGCCAGAACGCTAACCGTTATACCGCCACGCTCGGTGCGATGGAAAGCGGGCCTCTTAGCAGCTCATCCATTTTTGTAGACATCTCACACTTTCAGGATATGGTGCAATCCGGCCGACGCCTCCATAACGAGCCCTTCTTCCACTAAGAATCCGTGGTGCAACTTTTTCCCCTCGCGATTCTCAAATCATTGCGCCACAGCCTATAATGGCCCAAATCCGTTCGAATAAATCCCTAATTAAACTGCCGTAACTCTAGAATGTTCATATATGTGCATGCACTCTAAGAAACAAACCAAGAGTCTTTGTTATAATCGGCTTCTTCTTTTGAAAATGACGCTACGGCAATAATGCTTCGTTAGATGGGAGAGAATATTGATGCTTGTGGAAGCATAGAAACTAAGCCGTCTCCGTGCTGTTATCTCGGCCGCAAGCTAATTCCGGTTGGAAACCTGGCGCCTCGGAGTGATTGGCATTCGGCGCCGCGCACCCGACTAATCGCAAGCTCGGCGTCTTATCGGGCAGCGGCGGCGTCGACGGCGTCTCCGGCGTCCAACAGGAAAACCGTAGCGCCCACCGCCGCCGTCTTATCTTCATGCTGCCTTCCGGAGCCCGATCCCTCGAACGGCGCCGCAGATACCGGCCGGCAATGGCCAGTGAGCCCGTTGCGGTGCTCAGCCGCAATAGAATACTAGTCGGCGTGCGCAGGCTAGTGTTATCTTCGAACATCCTGACGACTTGGAAACCCCCCACTCTCTCAGAGGGTGAGTAAATAAGGATGGTGATCTCGTGATGGTCTCGTAAATAGCATGTAAGAGGCAGATACTGTTGTACTTAAATCCAGCAGTTTGGATAAGTGTGGAAAAGTGTCTTTCTGCTGAACACAAAAATGTTACAACCACATATCTGTATGCAGTGGTCAATTTTTCCAATTTTCTTTTCACTAAAAGCCATATTCGGGCAACTATTAACTTTAAAAAAAAAAAAAAAAAAAAAATACCAAGAAATTAGCCAAATCGGTACATACCAAAAAGCAAATTCAGTTTTTAGCAAATTTTCCTGACAACTTTACAAATTTTTCATTTTCCAAAAACCTTATTCGGACTATTACGAACATTTTAAAAAATTAGCGAAATTGGTTCATACAAAAAAATTCTTTTGGTTTTCTAAAATTTTCCAATTTTTCTTTATCTAAACCCTTATACGGACTATCACGAACATTAAAAAAATATATATATATATATCAAAATCGCTACATAGAAAATAGTACTTTCAATTTTTCTCAAATTTTCCATTGTTCAGGACATTTTTTCCAATTTTTCTTTTTCGAAAAACCTTATTCGCACTACTAAAAAAATTTGACTGCCGACAGAAATGAAACCATAAAATTATGAATATCATACGCGCAACAAGTTACAGTTGTAGCTACAGATATACTGTTAACATTAGCATGTCGGTGACACGAACGAATAAGATTTTACTCATTTAAAAATCGCCCAACGCTCCAAAAGAATTTTTCACTTCAAAAAAATAGTTTCTCTGCATTGATCCAGTAACCTTGCATTCTACGGTACAGCACTTTAGCACTTTAGCACTTCACCCATGTGGACCGCTAATGACTGCGAGCTTATAAGATCTAATTCGAACGATTAATGTCAATTCCATTACAAAAAAAAAAAAGAAAAAAGTTATGTAGATACGATATTATAGATACAACTAGCTGATACCCGCGACTTCGTACGCTTGGATTAAAAATTTCTTTGCCAGAATTGAATATAAAAAGTTGTTGGTAGCAAAGGATTGGTCCCAAACAACGCCAAGTTGGCATAATATGACCGGAAAGCCACACACACTGACTGCGAATCACCCCTGAGGGATCAATATAACGTAACAAAGTGTTCACCTACAGCATTGCAAGACTACCTACGATTTGCCTCGCATTGCACCACTAACTTTGTGATATCTACAGTTTAACATTCAGTCTGAAGATCCGACGGCCCAGGCGTGAATCTTACGATCAAAAACAATTTTTTAAAATCTTAGCCTCCACGGAGATTTGAACCGGAGACCACGACCCAAACATTAGTTACCAAGCGCTTTAACCACTGAGCTACCTGACCGTTTCACGAAAAAAAATGCAGTACAGAGACCTCCATATCCAACGCGTCTGTCTATCGCCGTTCAGTAATTTTTCGAAATTATGAGACAACATGCATTATTTATACAGAAAATTTTTCAGCCAAATGTAGACAGTATTTTTTTTTCTTGTTTCAAAGGATAAGTGTGCAAAGTTTCATCGAGATCGGATGAAAACTGTGGATTTGTATGAAGAACAAGCAAACCAACAAACATACATACATTCATCGTTATATATATAGATATACAGTATAACCTTCCACGAGGACTGAGGGCTTTTGGGAATAAGGTATGTATATATAAAATGTATTTGTGTATACATATTACATATATATTACATACAAGTATAATCTATAATTTCACTGCTGTCCAAGCGCAACATGTCGTCTTTATAGCTGCATATCTACTGCGGTTACAGCATGTTGGTGACGCGAACTAATAACATTTTACCAATCCAAAAAGTGTGCAGCATGCATATCATAAGCACAACACGTAATAGCATGCCGGTGATGCTAACTCATATATTTACTCCCATCCAAAAATCGCCAAACCCGCCTATAGAAGATTTCACTTAAAAAAATCGGACCACTCTTCTCTGATGTGTGTCAAAATTAAGGTACTAGACAACATAAAATAACCGAATAGAACATTATACCTTTCTAGTTAGTTCAGGACGACTGAGGAATCGTGTTCAGCAGTGTTAGGTAGTCTATTGCTTTCCCACTGGCCAGTCTACAGCCGAGACTCGATTCCTGTCTCGTACAGCCGTCGACCCGAACGAAGAGCCGGCGGAAATGTTTTCGGAGCAAACAGCTGGGCCGGGCCGTTCTGTGTCGCCGTCGTTCTGAACTCTGGCCTCTGAGAGAGTTTGGCCACCAGCTGACGGGTCGACCGCTTTGTGATTTCTGTGGCGACGTGCCGGGCGCGCCTTTGAAGGTCTCTCCCGCCCTCCGCTGGTCTGGAATCAGATCGGATCGATCCTGTGGTCCACGACGTACGCCGCTGTTGGGAAAGATAACAAGTCCGTCGGTCCGTGCAATTACGGAGAGGGCCGGCACTCTCTGCGGGAGACCGTGACAGGATTTTGAGCCCCGACGGGACACCGCTGCTGACGATGCCCTAACGCTGCTACCGAAACGTGACAATACACATACCCTGACGGCAATGTCGTACAGTTTACTGCCGTGGGAGAGAGCTAAAACCTGTTCATCTTTTTGTTATTCAACTCAATTTAACTAACGATATAAGTGCGTCAAAAATTGTTGTAATCTGTTTGCAAATTATGTCGTTCATTAAACCTGATCGACGTATGGCCGATTCTCAAATGTCAGTTTTGAGGCAATTATTTATTAAATCACTACATATAGGTCAGGACTTCTTCTGGGATAACTGTTAATCGTTGAAACTAAATATAAGTAAAACGTATATATAAAATTTGGTTGATAATTGAATACAGCGATCAGTCACAGTTTATGGTGTTGCTTTATTTTATTTTACCATTACCGGTTTCAAGCATACATTGCTCATCTTCAGATCGTTTTAACAATACTTGTAAATACTTCTTTGTAGATTAACATCTCTGTCATGTTTGTTTGTAAATACAGTAGCAAGTGTGCAGCGTGTCTATTCCACATATATTTGTGCAATATAATTGTGATAGTGCATAGTGTTACACAAAAATGTGCCTCCTCAACTGTGTTCCATACAAGTCTTTGTTCTCGGATATAAGCAGACACCTAATGTAAGTTATATACCAAGTTTTACTATCATCACTCCAGATTTAAATTATTTCGTCAATCATCATATTTTTGTTATTCTAGGATACAAAAACACGCCTGCAATTCGCATCTGTATTGTTAAAACCATCTGAAGATGAGCAATGTATGCTTGAAACCGGTAATGGTAAAATAAAATAAAGCAACACCATAAACTGTGACTGGTCGCTGTATTCAATTATCAACCAAATTTGATATCACAGTCGCTGATTCCACAAGTCCACCATGGAAAAAATATTAGTATATATAAAATGTTTATGTTCGGGTTTTAATTTACGTATATTTTTAATTTATTTGGATATGTTCTACCGACTACTGTTATTTTCATAAAATTTAGAACAGTCATACCCATTAAATATATATACTTTTATTAACTTTTTGTTCAGGCTTAAGTTTTCAGATAGCAGCCGGTGAGGTAGGTAGAAGAGTAATTCAGATATTAAGTCGCACATTCATGCTGTGAAAATTTCATCAAAATGAATTCAGTATTTTTAAATGATGGCTAATTACATATAAAAAGCTTAAATGTTCAGAACGTATTTTCATTCTCCAGCTTCGCTACCAGATGACGTAACAATAAAAGATCTTGGAGTTTAACTTCTCTTAAGCCTCAAAACTCTTAAACCGTGTAAATATCTGGTTAGTTATTTTCACGTGAGGTTGAAACAGACTGACGCACGAAACTTCTTTCTCTTTTTTTTAAAAAAAGTTTTTGTTTACGGATCTCTCACATAGCTAATCGATTTTTTTAAATCGAAAAATCATTAGTTTATAGACCCAGTGGTATAATTGTACAGATAAATGTTTTGTCCTTTCTCGTTAATTTTTAGTGGGGAACTCTTTAAGGCATGTTCAATTGGTTAATTTAATTGTGGAGGGAACAGTTGAAGGTAAGAGGTAGAGGTAGGCAAAGATTAGAATATATGAAGCAGATAACTGAAGATGCAGTTTGTAAGGGGTATGTTGAGATGAAAAAATTATCGCAATATAGGAAGGGTTGGAGGATTGCAGCAAACCAGTCGAGAGAATGACGACAGTACAACAATATTGGCTAACTGAGATTGTAATTTACATTGTAAATTATATGTATGAACTGTAAAATATTTTCATTGTAGCCAACATCTGTCACACAATGTAAATTCTTATTCTTGCACTTGGTTTTCCAATTTAAAATAATTCCTATTATCAGTTTTCAATTTCCGCTTCCAGTTCCTGAAGAGCTTTATAGGCGTACAGATGTCATGGGAAAATGTCAAGAACTGCTCTCCTGTTTCTCAGTTCCCATTCCACTTATCAAAACATTAACAGCAACACACAAGTAAAGGATAGATCATTGTATACATCCCTATCGTAATCCAGAATAAGTTATTATATCCTGTATAAGCTGACAATCATGTAATAACTGCAATTCATATCCAGAATACATCAACCGAATGATGTTCACTGGTTCTGTTGGGATAAATCACTTTTTTATATGTGCCCAAATTTTCTACACCCAAAGTTGTAACACAGAAGAGGTGCTATACAACGGAGTCTACCATTCCTTAATTCCATTCCACGATAAATCTAATTTTTACTATCAAATTTTCACAACTGCGATTCTCTAGAATCTTTACTTGTTCTTTCCTAAATTTCTAGTCGATATATGCATTTAACGGACTCAGAACTATTCCAGAAGGGATTGAGAATAGACTGACACCATTCTTGTTTTTTCACGGTACTAAAGAACCTCAAATTCCCTTGACTTTCACCAAAAAGACGATTAATTAAATTCAAGAGTTTTCAAGGGATCTTACCATCCACAACGTTTTTGCTGCTCATATATTTGTTACGTCCTCCTAGTTTTATCAGACAGCAAAAAAGAAAGATTGGTGAGCATTTATTATCAGCACTTTGATGTTGGTATACAACAAAATATAAATTTAAAATAACTTTTCTTGAAATTATTCTTTCCTCGGTTATCTTAATTGCTATATAATTCTTCAAAGTCCATTGAAATTCAACAAAATTCTTTAAATTTTGAAGAGAGAACCATTAGAATCAAATACATGTCAAGTTCGTATTTCAGATTCAGACACGTCAGGTTATGTGGTGAAGATCTTACCTTAAAAAATTCATTTTTTGTCTTAGTCTGTGTGCAACAGATTTTTACTTTTATTTTAATCTGTCTTAAGAGGTGTAATAATGAATTAGATGAAATCAGGTCACGTGGTCTGACCTGTAATCCGAAAACTCTTTTCTTGCCCGTAAAATCTGTTGTTTTTTTTTGTTACTGTGCAATTAATTTTTGGTTTGCACCAATCTCAAGAGGTCAAAAAATGTTCAAACCCAAGAATCAATTCAGGAAATGACATAGAATTGTATCTAGTGCTACTACCAAGATTAAGTTCAACTATGGATCGACATAAATTTATAATTACTATCAGCTGTTACCCGCGATTTCGTAAGAGTCGAATTAGAATTATAATTGAATGTAGAAAGATATAAGATACGTAGAAGATGTCCCAAAAAGTATGAAGTCAGGATAATATGACGGGGAAGCCATCACCATACTATTCCGCTATTAAACCTGTCTGAAGAAAAGAACAAACTTTCAACATGCCTAAAAATACCTACAAACAAAGGGGAATTTCAGAGGGATACTATCTATCACAGTTCCTACGGCAGATTTTTGTTTCTGGCTTAAATTCATATCACTTTCTGGGGACATATTATGTCAATACCTTTTTGCACGCAACGTTATTGGTTTTGCTGACTTTTGCTAAGATATATAGGCTTTGGGTGAGCTAGCTATATGTAACTGCCCGTAAGAAAAAAACTCGCCTTTTCTACTTTCAGTGTCTGTCCCTGCTTTAAAGATAGTCATAACATGCAACTCAAATTCACTTCTTCTCTACTATACAATTAGTCGTGTCTGTACAAGAAATTTATGAACAGATCATACACAAATTGGCTGCGAGAGAAACAAAACCTGAGTGAGCGATATAACATTACAGACATTTACTCTAACCGTCTGATGCTACTTTTAGGTTAGTTTAAAAATTTTATGACAAAATTTGTTATTTATCCGGAAAGACGTATCGAAGTTAGATATATGTATCTTTGTTATTTCAGTTTCTGTTATGCCTGCACTTGACTATTTCAATAACAAAACAATCTCTAAAAAAACTTCATTTATGATTTTGTGTGTATTTATTAAAATTATGTATGCTACTCAATTCGTGACCTGGAAACTATTTTAGACCAACGACCAAAAAAACAATCTTGGGCATATCCCTAGGAATCATATAAGAACATGTTCCCCAGCAAAACGTTCTTTCTGGACATATTTTTGAAAAAAGATCTTAGTTAAAAGTGTAGATGCTACTCTCAAAGAATCGTTAGGAGCACCTGAGTCTGTTTCGTGAGCTCTCTAATCCATCTGCTCATTGCTTTGCCGAGCCATCTCCTGCCTCCATACATCAGAAAGGAAACTCCCACGACCACCCCCTCTCGTCCCCTTTATTCTCATTGCTTATTTGAAATATCGTTCCGTTGTACAGAGAGTAACTTCCCCCCCCCCTGCCGCACAGCCCCCTCGGGCGTCGCGCAGAGCCTGCCAGGGCTAAGGTCCCAATGGGGGATGATTCCTGATGGCGCGCTATGCAGCTTCCATTACTAATTCCACATGCAAATGAAGGAAAGTGCTAAGGAAAATATATAGGCAGCTGGAAGCAATAATGCTTTTTGGAGCCACCCCTCTCTGTCACTGTGTCCCCTATGCCCTGTCCCTCTTCCGCTCGCCTCCCTCCGGCCCTTTATCTCCCTCTCTGCCCCTCGTCGTCACTCTCCATCCCGCTGTCTTCCTCTCGTGAGCCGTGCTACCCACCGCCTCTATCTCTCCGTCTCTTCACAAGCCAATAGCCTTTGGTGTTACGGCGCCATCAACCAATCAGAGCAGACGTTACTTTGATGTATAAAACCTATATATATTCGGCGATTCTGGCTTTTGAGGCGCACATCTCCCGCAGCAGTTCCTTTCGGGAGAGGCGCCTTCGCCCATTTGTGTGTGTGTGTGTGTGTGACGTCACGCTGGGATTTCGCCATTGAGGTTGCCGGTGCCAAAATATTAATCCGCGGATCCAGTGGGAGGCGACGCCAGCAGTGAAAGCGTGTTGCTGGATGAATGCGCACGCCGATGTGCATTAAAGAACACGTCCCGGCAGTTTACTTTCGACGAAATTAGGTTATTAGCACGAATTATCTTAAATACTTGGACAAGTCGATGCCAATGTATCTAAGATATTTGCGGACGAGATACAAATAATTCAGAAACATTGACACGTGACAGTTCACATATTTTGCATTTGGTCTCAGAACTTCATATTTACATAAAATATTTGATTCATTAAATATTTTATTCAATTATTAACACTAGTGTGAGAAAAATATTTGAGTTTAATTTAGCAACGATCTTCAATCCCAAATTTATGTAAACATAACATCTTACGGATTTATTTTAGTTTTTTAAGGTATTCCTATTTTACATACGTATTGCAATATAGTTCTAATGTGAGGTAGTAATTAATTTCACCTTGGGAACTGAGTGACAATGACTGTGTTGTAGGGATTTGGGAAATGAAAATGGTTAAGTTTGCTGGCTTCCAACTTAGATAAATTACGGATACTTGGAATTGGCTTTCAAGATTCTTTATTTCAGAACACACATTTTGAACACAAAATTCTAAAAAGATTTTGTATCTCTTGTTTAACAGTGTTTATTTCAACAAAAAATACATTAAAAATTAATAATAATGATAGTTTAATTACGATGAAAGCACGAGTTACAGTGGTGGATACACCTGAGAGCCATCTTAATTTCTTGAATCATTAAACAGTTTTACTAGTGTTCATTCCTTATTTCACTTGGGAATTATTGTCATAAATATCAATCTGCCACCAAAATTTCTTTATCGAATCGTTTCTTCATCCTAGTTTGCCTCAACCTTCTTTGTAATCAAGTAAATACGTATATGTATATTCGTTAAAGAAATTTTCGGCTTTTTGAATTAGCAAATTGGTAATATTTGGTTGCCTGAGGGGATATACGTCTACTGTGAATCGGGACGCATTCAGCGGTAATTCAAGCACTTTGTTGTAAAGTATCTATAATCGATATGCTCCAAAATGGCTGACATTTTCTCATGATCTGTTAGAGTATTATTCTGCAAGGGCGGTGAAAAACTACTAGTAATTTTTACTTAGTAAGGTATACCTTACGTAAGGGCTACAGTTTCAAAGAAAATTGGCTCATTATTACAGTGAATACTATGCGTTACCAACCTTTTGAGTTAATATCACTTACATTAAATTAATAATAATGTGGAAGGTGTCTTTGACCTGTGGACTTAAAAGGTAGTTCAGGGCTCTGTTTTCTGTTGTTTCAGTGACAGCGTTTCTATTGGCTGTATAATACTGTTGTGACCACCAGATCTAACCCACTAACTCATCCGCATAAAAGAGACAACCATTTATACGTGACATGAAAGACACTTAATTAACACTTACAAAGCACCCACGAGCTGAAGAGAAAGATGGGTTAAGGACCTTGTGAGGTACAGAAACTCACCATTTGTGATTTGTTTTAATATTAGTATTTTTTTTATTTAGTAGTTATGATTGTAAATACTAACATTGAGTTTTTAAGGTCACAGAATGTCAAGAGAGGTATACGAGATCCTTAGTGAAAAAGAATTGAAGAAAAAAACAGTAGTTGAAGATAAAATTAAATGAGAGAAGGTGTGTATGAAAAAGCTTAAAGGAGAAGCTGGAAAAATCCTGGTGGGATTTGTAATGGAAAATATTAACCTGAGTGCAGAATATTAGTATAATGATAATGTTAGTGAATTATGAAAATTGTCTTAAGTAACTGATTGTTATTTGAAAATGGAAGATAAGTGGGAGACTTTTGTTTCATCTTGACGTTATAATAAAGAAAGTGGAGTTAATTTTTAAGGTACATTTGGTATGATTTATTAATAGTAGTTTGATTTATAGCAGTGGTATCTCAGAATATTATCCAGCGATGGACATAGAGGGTTAAATAAAAATCCTATTTGAATTAATCTGACGCTGGAAACTAGAGGAAAAGTAGTATAATTTATGTAAGATTGTAAAGAAGAACAGAAAACGAAGTATATTTTCATATCATTTCAAGAACATAAAGAACCTTACAAGCTGTCAAAACGTCAGGTGGAATCGAGATTCGAAAGAGAATACTAGTCGCATATACCTAACGTCCTCACTTTCGGGAGACGCAGGTTCGAATCCTCGCCCGACCATCCAAATTTGGGTTTTTCGCCGTTTCCACAAATTATTCCAGGAGAATTGCCGGAGTTTTCCTTGAAAAGGCCATGTCGGAGTTCTTTCCCAAGTCCTTTTCCCTGTTTAATGTTCTCGACGAGGCATAAAGCTATAACCAAAAACAACAAAAAGAAGAAAAAATTTGGTTGCATACCTCAGAACTTATCGACCAGGTACTTAGTGTTTTATAGATGAGTGATTTGAAGATTCCTTCATATCTCTTAGAAATCTTGAAAGCTGTGTATTTTCACCGATCCTGGTGGGTGAGTGGTAACGCTCGGGCCTGGAATTCAGAAAGACACAGGTTCGAATCCCCGCCTGGCCATCCAGGTTTCCATTTTAATGGTTTCCCTAAATCACTTTTGTCGAATAACGAGAAGGCTCCTTTAAAAATCTAAGGCCAAATTATTTCCAGTTCCTAGCTTCCACTTCTCTCACGTCTCTAATAATCACACTACGTCAACTAGGCGTAAAGCCCTACCCAAAAAAATATTTTCATTTATGTATAATTCCCACTTCACTCTATTTTTTTGCTTCTATAATCCGAAGTTTTTCATGAAATAACATGAAACCCCGGATGAAACAGTTTCGCTACTAATCTCGACGGTCGATGCCCTGCGGACTTACCAATTCCTCACCTCCCGCGCCCTCCAACCACTGTGCGAAACACACGACAGAGCATCTCCGCCGCAAAACCCCCTGCGGGACGCAGCATCATTTCATTTGCATCGATAATTTTAAAGGAACTCTGAATGGCGACATGGTAATGCGAGGTGTCAGCCGGGCTCCTCCACTCCCGTTCCTCCGCCTCTGCGCGCTTCCCCGCAGTTTCCTTTCTGCTCCCGCTGGGAGTTACGTTCCTCGGGCCCCGGGCTTTGATGAATACCGATAAATCAGATCGTTATATGGAGCGGCGGGGGTGGCGGCGACGCGGCATCGGAGGAAAGGGGTTGCGCGGGCGCTCGAGATGGCAGCACTTAGAGAGCTGAGGGGGTTGAATTGATGCGTGCCAGCCCCGGGCCGCGTGACACTTGCTCAAAGTCGGCAGCGGGGATCAGCGCGAATTCTGCTCCGCGCCGCTGGGATTAATACTGCAGCATCCTAGCTAGCTACGCGTGTTTGAAGGAAAACTTCCTTCCATTCAGTTACTAACATCAACTTTACAGCAAACATTTTCAACTGCTCACTTGCCTGCTGATAAACATTTATCACATTACCAAAGTACTTGTGTAAGCTAACTTCGCAAACAATCGCATATACTTTCCCAATCTTACTAGAATAAAGCTGAATATAAACTGGATCGGGGTACAACGGACCAGGTTCAAGTCCTGGGCCATGCTTAGTGACCGTCCTAATTGCGGTATTTAAGTTGTTTTTCGCGGTCACCTTGGTGAATACTGGGACCATTCTTAATATAAGGCTCATAAATTAAACATTTCACAAACAAAAATACACATATAATAGAAAACATAAAATTAGATGAGTCGCAGATATATTGAAATACTTTAGCGCCCTACATTGCTCCAGAAACTGATATTCCCTGGTTTTAATTACCCAGTGGAAACATTTGACAAATTCTTCATTACAAGTCATGATGAGATTCACGGCTTTCCTTTATCCAGTAGGGTCCATAATTGTTTGGCATTATTTCCTTATTGATACAGTCACAAAATTTTCGACTTAAAAATGACATCCGTGTTGTCTAAGTGTATTGTATACTCACGAGAAGAAATGTTGTGTTATACTGCCTTTATCCTGTAGGACAACATTGTTCCAACAAGAAGAAACTGGCAAGAAGTGGTAGCCATTCTGTGTGTAGAACGTCGTGATATATTTGTTCCTTTTGACAGAAATCCTTCTAGTGTAACTGCAGCATTTATAGCTGATTCGTATACCTTTCTACAAAGTCAGATATACTCTTCCTTTCTAAATTACGTACCATTTTGCATTCCTTGCCCAACTTAGGCAATGTATCTCGAGTGAATAAATGGTTCTTGCCACACATAACGCTTAGTGCACTTATACAGATGCCTTATTTTCAGTTCTTTACCACTATCTCTATCCAAAATATAACTCATAGCTCAATTAGTTCTCTGTAGTCGTCTCTCAAGAAGGATTTTTAATTCAGTCAGACAGAAATATGACAACTACTCAATTTGTATGTCATTAAAAGGTTATTTTCAGAGTGCTTATATTAACTTGTGCCGTCATGGAAAAAGTAATAACTTTCTTTCTAACATTTGCTCCAGAAGTTCCCAGGCACCATTGAGACGGCCTGTGTTAGATGCATCTGTGTAGCAGCTCATTATCTGCAAATTATCACTTATTCAGAGCATTCAGAACAACTTGACCTTGGTCTTTGCCACAAGAAGTTGTTACCTATTACGAAATGTAATTATGAGATAGATTGGCTGTCGTTCTTCCTTCGAACTTCTTACGCCCAGACCAGGCAACAACATGCAGTCCCACTGAAGGGCACCACTTGGGACACGTCGTTTTAAAATCAGTTATTATAGCTTATGCTCATTTCTTCCTCGTTTGCGTCCTCATTCGTTGAATGGAAGGCTTGTTTAAAGAAAAATCGTCAATTCTAAGTCTAATTGCCTCCATAATAACTTGAAGAACGTAAACTGAATCTCATACACCTAACTCACATCTATACAACGAAGCTATTAATTTAGGAGTAAAGATATATTTCTTCTGCGCTTTGCAGCAGTTCCCGATTGTATTATTTCGGATGGGTTTGTTAAATGCTCTTCCTGATGTTCTCCAGAACTAAAAAAAATGTGTCGTTGAGTAGTTCAGATAGCATCAAAAAATCATAGGACGCTGAAGAGCTTGACTACTCGCTGGACAACATATTTTAAAGTATTTTTAGCTTTATTTATTTTCATTTGTTTTACCTTTTCTTCTTTTTCAGCTAGTTTCCCACACCCACCAAGCAACCTTGTCTCCCTGGTTCTTTCTGTCGCTGTAAGAAGATTTTACCCTCCTTTGTTTACACACTTTCGAGGGCGTAAGCGTGTGCAATACAATAAACATTACACAATTCACGTTTGAAATCTTCTTGCTTTTACTTATAAACATCCAGAGATTTTCTTGCATTCTTTTTGAACTGCCTTCATAATATTCTTCAGAATATAATGCACACTTTTACAGTGACATTACGGCTTTCACATGGTCTATTTGCCTTAGCGTATATTAAAAATAAAACTGATAGCACTCCTGCAAATTGGTTGTTTGCCTCTCCTAATAAAAAATATGCTCTTTCTAGCACCTCGTAATCCTAGAACCATCTATTAGGGCAGAAAAATATGTGATACCTATTCAAGAACTGTAATGACAGTAACAATAACGTGGGCACGCGCCACTACTCTTGCGTAACTTATACGAAGATGAGTCTGTGCAAGTCGGCACGGGTTACATTTCTCAGAATGGCGTAAAATTTTATTTGTGAGTGTTTTAGGGTCAAATGAAAAGAATTGGGACCTATGTGTTACAAAATTTTGACTTTGAAAAATAAGGGACACTCTAATCAGTACTGCAACGTGAATCTTTGTGACCTCAGTGAATTTGCTTTCTGTAGCATGTTGTTCTGTGGGCATGTATAGCTGATAGAAAGTGGAACCTCGTGCAGACGATTCAGGCCTACTCTTCCGAAAGGTATCAAGAGGGTTGGAACGTTGAATGTATTCATCCGACGAACGTAATATCTTCGATAGTGCGGCATGCCCTCACTTCGTTCGTATTCAGGAAATATTTGGGATTTATAACACAATGTAAGAAATACGATTTCGGAAACGTCATTATTTTCACCCTGCAGCCAACTCGCAGTGGTGAATATTTCTTCCAGAACCGGAACTCAACTGTATCTTAAACACACGTGGAACAATTCTTTGGGTTTGAATAACGCTCAGTTCTTTGGCAATACCTAGGTTACTTCTGTGTTTCAACATTTTTCTCAGTACTGGTTTGATGCAGTCCTGAATCTCTTTCTAAACTGAGCTAATCTCCACGTGTCAACATAAGCAAACAACCTCAGTCATCTCTTTCAAATACTTTTTTTTTTCTCAACTGTTCGTTTCGTTAACAAAATAACCATTTCCTAAAATTGAACATAAAACTCTTAGTCATTTACTTTTACTCCCTTCGGCAGTTAGAAAATCGTGCTCTAGAGATTATTAGAAATTGGAAGTAGTTCTCTCTCCACAACTGAAACGATTTTATCCTTTCAAAATGATAGATATTTTAATATTATAACTGTTATGATTCTTTTTGTTATCAGACGAGGTATCTTCATCGTATATCGCCCTTGTGAATACAAGGATAGGTATATGTCTGGGGTCTTCTCCAAAAATTATAATTACGTGCCCTTACTGCTCCCCAGTTATCGATTACCATAAATTTTTATTATCTAACTCCAAGGAACAAAATTTATATTTTACAAAGCTTCGGTAATAAAAAAGTTCTTTTTCGGGGATGGGAAGAGTAATGGCAAGAAATAGATGGGGAGTGAGGAAGAGAAGCGGGGATGGTAGAAGTATGTAGAGGGGAGAACAGGAAAGTTCGGCGATCTAAACATCCTTCTGTTTTTTTTTCACGGCAAGGTGAGGTGAAGTAGGCTGAGGGGATACGGAAGGAAGAACGTGGTAGAAAGAGCGACGGCCGAAGTTGGGATCACGGACTTCAGAGCTGTCATAGCGAAGGAGTGGTTTAAAAACAGACTCAAGCCACAAAAATTGGCGTTAATGCAGTTGCATTATCTTTTATCTAATGCGGATTTCATACTACTACTCTTTCAATTGTCTTAGTGTTATGATCTCTCTTTTATAGGCTATATATGTTACCGGCCACATCCAATATCAGGCCAAACTAGTTTTTTCTAGGCCAAACCTATTTATCCTATGACTGTCAGGATATAATAGTTTAGCTCAGAAAAATCTGGCTTTGCCTCAATATTTTAAGCTTAACTAGTTTGGCCTAAGTAGAACTGATTTAAAGCCATGCACTTTTGGAGGCAATCTTTCGAAAATATTTACGAAAATTGAAATGAAATATTGAAAATAAAATTTAAAAAAGAATTTATTTGTGCTTTTTACTGTAACATATATAGTTTTTAATCTTTCATATGTTTTTACATAGTGTACTATGGTGTCATTTAGAATAACATAAAATCATATTTTTTTTTACTTAAGATAAAACTTTATCTTCTGGTCCATACCGCATTTGAACGTAACTACAGCCGCCAGAAAAAGGAAACCAGCTTATGATATGAACAGTGTACAGAAAATATTTGCGGTATTTTTTATATTTTTGCACACATGGCCAAACAGCATTTCGTAGTCGCAGTTCGGACATTTTAAATTTAATTTGTGGCTATTTTTGTCTAAAATAAGAGAATAAACTTGTTGATCCTATCAAGGTTAACGACTCAGTGTAATTGCCTTCAATAAAAATTCAAAATTAGTTCTGCTTAGAGCAAACTAGTTAAGCTTAAAATATTTTAGTATTTCAGTCGTTTCGGACAACCTATATGTATCTGATTTTTATTATTATTTTAGTTTTAGGAAACTGAAGTCTTTATTGAGTTGTACAATAATGCTCATTTTATGTGCACCACGAACTGTAAGCATTTAAGGTGGCTTGCAGATTTAGAAAAGGAGGAAACAGCTACAACGCGCTGTTTTGGAACATTAAAGCGTGTTACATTTGAACAATATACTGGGTGGTTATAATTAAACATTCCCTATTTATCACGTTATAACACGAAAACTATTTACCATACGAGTAACAGACTTGGTAGCATTGATGTCTAGAGTATGGGGTGCATGATTTCCATGCGTCACAGCGTCACCGACCAGTTCCAACTATGGCCACCAGGTGCCGTGATCATTCATCGTGATTCATAGTCTCACACTTCTGACCAGCGGAAACGATCGAATTATCAGCCGATCGTTTCCAAGTGCTTGGCCGGCACGATCACCCGACCTCACTCCACTGGCTGTGGGGCTACCTGAAGGACAGGGTTTACCAGGGGAACATTCACACATGTGCATGTGCATGTGCATGTAAGGGCAGCATATCAAGGGAGGTAGCCAGCATACATACGGACATGTTTCGTCCTGCTGTCCAGAATGTAATCCTCCGTTTTCAGGCTCTTCTGGAGACTGATGGGCGCCATATTGAGCCCTTTTTGTAGCAGTAACGGCACCGGTATGTAATGGTATTGTAACAGCCCTCAAACCTAAAATTAAATGGTATTGTATTTTATGAGGCAATTGTAGTAAGCTAGAGTTTGGTTGAATATGATCTGGTATGTTTGTATTGCAATTTCCTGTAAATCAATGTGTATAGACTTTGTTTTACGAAAAGAAATTATTTAGAGGACATTTAACATGTTTAGTAACAGAATTGTGCAAGAGCATTGCGTAAATGTTTGTAATTCCAAGTATTAATGTAAGTTACTATGTCTAAAAGACAATTTGCTAAAGTTTAAAATGATTTCTGTGAATAATTTGTCTTTAAGTATCTTTAATTTCCATTTCTGACCATTTTGTATTGATTGTAAATGATTGTGTATTAATTCTGATTGTTTTTAATATGTTTCAATTGTTTAAGTATTTTAAATGTTCGAGAAATATCTGGCGGAAGCTTTAAAAGTGTTCTAGAAATTTCGGTGGAATTTGTATAAAGCGATCATCCGAGACAGAGAAACAGTTTTATAGCAGTTTTTCACCGACTCAAATTACAACGACCAAGTACTGTATTGTCTGTGGAAGAAGTGTTGTATGCAATCTCTGGATTGTATGTCTGCATGTAAACAGTATCATTGACGTCGTATTTTATGAAAATAAACGCAAATTTAAACCATGGAGGAACTGAACTGTATTGTGTGTTAGTTAATTATCATATTAATTAAACAACGAACAATCTTATAGTATGATGTACCATAGCAGCACATTAAAAGTGTTTCAATTGGATTCATTCTGCATTATTTCTCTTCCCATGTCCTTGACATTAATGCTACCAAGTTTGTTACTCTTACGGTATTTAGTTTCCGTGTTATAACATGTTAAATAGGGAAAGTTTAATTATAACCACCAGGTAGTTCAAGACCAGTCCTAGAACAGAAAACTCCTTCCGACTCTGGCGTCGTTTGTGATGACTAGACGAGATTTACGTGGGACATATACACTGGTAAGGTAAAGGCGAGGCGGGAGATGTTGGTCTTTCACCTCCGCGCTGACGCTGACAGCAGAGGACGGCGTCTGCTGACAGCAGCACCTCGAGATGTCAGCGAGAGGCGGCCTCCAACTTGAAACAACACACAGAGACGCTCATTAGCCACTCAGCGGAGCGCTAGCAGCAACTTAAATAATTAAATGTGTTTGTCATCACCAGAGCACATGCGGAGACACGAATTATAATGGGGGAGCTGCCTGCTGGACTGATGAACCACATTTACAGGGACGCTTTCTGGATACGGCGGCTGCTAAGGACGGGGAGAGCAATTACGTTTACAGGCTGCAGACTTTGTAGTTTGCACTGCTGCAGCAAGGATTACGTCACAACATTTCTCTTGCTTAGCATACATCTGCTCTTAACTAAACAAAACTACGCGAAGATATATCAACATATGAAAAAAATGAACCTCTGCCTAAATTTTTAACGTATAAAAGAAATTTTTCACTGCAGCATTTCCGTCTGAATTGTCATCGGGATTCTAGCAACGCAGATCGTGAAACAAATATCGTTTCGGCCAACATTATTACCGTTGTCATCCTCAGGTTCTTCTCGACATCATCAGATGCTACTAAAATCCAGGTAGTATTTCATCGTAAATTTTTAGTAGTTAAAATTCTAAGCGATCATTTTGAAGAGTCGACTTGAATGGGTTTTTTAGAGTTTGGAAGCTATGGATCAAGCTTAAGAACTACGGTCTCCAATAGAAACTGACTTTTGTTACAAACAGAAACATTCGCTTCATTTTGCACCATCACGTAAGCAATAAGTCGATATAAGTCAATGTTTGTAAGGAAATACTGGCATACTGTAATACTAGTCAAAATATTAATCTTAGGAAGAAACTTCTTTCTAAGACTGGTTAAATAAAGCGTAAGAAATTAGCTGCGCTATTAGACCCTGCAGTGGATACTACTTTAAACGGGAGAGAATTATGATATAAAGAATAAGTTAACATTATCTGGCATAAACGAAATATCATACCTTAACTCTGCCTTGTTATTATTTACAGTCAACACATACTGATTGATTCTGGTATTCTACTTACGAGGCGTATTCCAAAAGTAAGGTCCGTTTGATCATAATAAAAACATCGTTCAGGATACAAGGTTTTTATTAACGTCAGTATGTAACTACATATCTAGTTCACTTTTCCACATAATCGCCGTTCATATCTATACACTTTCTGTAACGCTGTACCAGTTACTTTAACCCCTCGGCATAAAAGTCTGCCGCCTGGGACCTGAACCAATTGGTAACGCTCGTCTTGAGTTCTTCATCGGTTTGAAATCGTTGTCCACCAAGCCACCGTTTCAAATGCAGGAAGAGAAAATAGTCGCTTGGTGCAAGATCTGGACTGTAAGCAGGGTGGTCTAGGATTTCCTAACGAAACTCTTGAATCTTCTCTTTGGTTTTGGAAGCGGTATGCGGGCGTGCGTTGTCGTGCAGGAGGATGATGCCAGACGACAGTTTCCCGCGGCGTCGATTTTGGATGGCACGTCTCAGTTTGGTGAGCGTTGCACAGTACACGTCAGCTGTAATGGTTGTCCCACGGTCCATGAATTCGATCAAAAGGACGCCCTTTTCGTCCCAAAACACGGAAGCCATCATTTTGCGATTCGTGTACGGCGATTGCTTACACTTTTTTGGTTTGGGTGAACCGGAATGGCGCCACTGCATTGATTGTTGTTTTGATTCTGCGTTGGTGTACGCTATCCACGTCTCGTCTCCCGTAACAATTTGGGAAAACAAACTGTCTCCATCTTGTCTATAGCGCTCTAAAAATTGTCGTGCGCTATGCATTCGTTGCTCTTTGTGCTGAGCGGTGAGCAGTTTTGGCACCCACCGCGCACAAAGCTTCCGATATCCAAGCTCTTCAGTGACAATCCTGTAAATTGAGGTTCTAGCAACATTTGGGAATTCCATAGCCAGACCACTAATCGTCAAACGCCGATCACTTCGCAGTTTTTGGTTAACTTGCTCGACGATGTCGTCGGTCCGAATACCGGGCCTGCCACTCCGCTGTTGATCGTGCACATCTGTGCGACCACTTTGAAATTCTCGACACCAGTGTCGAACTTGTTTCTCACTCATTATGTTTGGTCCATACACTACACACAATTCGCGATGGATGTCCGCAGCTGACGATCCTTTTGCCAACAAAAATCTAATCACACCGCGCACTTCACAACTGGCGGGAGCTACGATTGTCGCGGCCATTTCGAACTGCTCTCAACAATAGATATACAATAGATATATGGCTACTGCGGCACGCCAACAATACTGCATATTTACCAGGAGTTGGTAGATGGCGCTGCAGGTGGGAACGTGATTCAGGCCTATCATCTGTGACATCTTGTACCCCGGACCTTACTTTTGGAATACGCCTCGTATATAACATATCCTACGTGCCTAACCCTGTCTTTCTCCAAATGACTATATCATCTGGGTCTCTTATTTATGGTCAAACCTGTGGGTACAGTTTAAGCACCCTACCACTTTCCTTTGATCTTATTTAATTTACCACATCCGTCCCTCTCCCTGTACCATCATTCATGCAGCACTTCACCTTCGTGATTGGCGATTTTCCGCCGAGTGTGGTGGATGACTGATAACGCTCGGGTCAGCTAAACGAGAGGACGTGGGATCGAAGACCCGCCCGGCCATAGTACTTCGATTTTACATGTTTTCCCGAAATGTCCGGATTGCTTCTTGACAAGGCCATGATTCAATTCCTTCCCGTTCATTGCTCCAAACCCACCCAGCCTCTAATGACTTCGGCGTTAACGAGATATTAAACTCTAAGCGCGCGCACACACACACACAGGCTCAGGCAATTTTACGTCTATCAGTTCTTTTAAGAACTCACAAAAATTTATGTCTCATATACTGTCGTAAGCTTACTCCACTACAATGTGAATGTGATCAATCAGATTGTTTTGGAGTTTGTGTGCTCATAAAGGATTATAACAGATAAGTAAGCACGTTGTAGCATTATTTCTGACCCCACAATCATTTTTCATTATTAATTTAGTATTACTATTAATAATAATATTGAACTATGTTGCATTTATTAATAATAAGTATCCTGAATAATTTTATTAATGTTCGTAACTTGATATGTATTATTATTGGTTTTTCAGAGACTATAGTTTGTTTAGTAAAAGGGGTAGCATAGTGTTGATATATTTAAGCAATAATCTGTGACACTTGCCAGTACAGCTGAGCGGGTAGCGATTGTTGATTGGGTGTCTGCATTGTAGCATGGCAGGCCACGGGGCAGTGTCTATGTGTGTCGCGGCGCTCGGAGATGGTTGTATACCGCGACACAGGCTATTCGTACAAAAGCTAAAATACTTTGTGAAATGTAAGCGAAACTTATTCAAACGTAACACAGGCGTCTTAAAAGCTGTATATATGAACGGAATTAATTGAATGCAATAATATTTCGACCAGAATAGTGAGTTTTTCTTTGCTAGACGTTGCAATAATAATTTTCAATTTGTTTGGCGGTTACATTAATACTATCCGAGTTAATGGCTTGCATGTCTTGTAGCAGGAGCATTTGGGCAGCTCTAGTCTAAATAACACTAATGGAATGGTTACATCATAAATGGTTCACCATTTCCCAGGGTTATTGGTAGCTTACAACGTCTCGATCACATATTTTATAGTAATAACTTGCGGAGTTCCCGGCTTTGCTCGGTATAGTTGGAGTAGATTTACCCTTACCCTATTTTTATTCCCGCAATGACAACCATTTGTACAAAATTTCATAAAATTCCCGCCAACTTTATACGTAACTAAAGAAAACCTAGATTCACCCGCCCCTTACCAAGAAATTGGTGGGTTGAAGTTTATTTGCATGAAAACTATTTTCATTCGTCCGAGGATTCATGTATATCAAGCTCCGTTAATTTGGTTAAGAAATTGCATTACTACATTACTGAACAACGCTAGATTATGTTAGAAACTCACATTTGATTGAATTACGAAGAGAATGGATATATTTTTTGATCGAAACGCCAGATACATTAACTCCACATATTCAGACTTTTATACAAATATTAAAAGTGAATCCGAAATAATATTATCGTAAACAGAAGACTAATGCTGATGGCCAAAGACATTGTGCTTCAAGAAAATCTCTGTTATTTTTACGGCTATCTATGGCGTTTCAAAATTGAATATCCCGAATTAAAGGAAAGAATACTTCAAGTTACGGCTATCTACGGCGTTTAAAAATTGAATATCCCGAACTAAAGGAAAGAATACTTCAAGTTTCGTTTAGTGTGCAAAATAGTTATTGTTGTAAAGTTATCAATGGTCGAAGACTTTTAGTTGTGTGTTTAGTGCGAAGTATGGAACATCTAATCCTTCCATCTTTGGGATTTGTCATCATACGTTCAGAATTTCATTTAATACTCCTGTGATATTTAAGGTTGAAACATGTGACATGCCAAACAAATGATTTAAGATTCTAAACTTTAAAACGGTGAAAACCCCATCGAAATCTACTCCGTAGTTTCCGATTTTTTTTTATAAAACCAATATATCAGGTTGTCGTTTTATAGATAGAGATAGGTAATCCCTAAAAATATTATAAGGCTATAGAATACTACAAATGACCTGCACGTCTCAAGAGCAGCCGGACGACAGCCTTAAATATTTCACCACGGAAACTTAATCCGGTTAGAAAGGACGAGTCCATAGAAAATTCACGCATGGCGTGTCACGGAAAAGGATAAAAGAAGCGGAAAATAATTCCACAAGACGAATTAAGTCGGAGTCAAAAAGAGCCGTGCGCACCTAGCCCTCCTCCCTTTGCGGAGCACTCGCTAGAGAAGGTATGCGGAGACACATTTCTATATTTTCTGCCGACGGAATTTAATTAAACAGCTTAATTCATCTGCCTCTTCGCGGAAGGCAGGTAACTGGGACACACACAACGCAACAGACGCTCGTGTCTGCACGTACGCGTGCGTGAGGCCTTCTGACACTTTGTCCTTCACAAAAGACGAAACCTGCAACTGGGAGACAACAAAGTCCCGCCCCTCCTCCGCCGCCTTCACCATTTTTATTCTAAACAGTTGCGTAGTGGCGGAGTCGGGTTTGAGCATAATGGAGAAAGGACATAACGCGTAAATAACGTGTGGGTAATTAAATGCCTGTGTCGCAGAGCTCAGAGGTAGAAAAGCAGAAAGCGCAGTGCCGGGAGACACAGAGTCAACCCCACCTCACCCTCTCCAAGGCCCACCCTGGCCTGGACGTCACTCTCCACACAACCTCACAGGGGGTAGACGCGCTAAAACACACACAGCTCAGTTAGTCCATTGCTGCATGTTCTCCTATAATCAGCAATAGTTCCACCTCCACGTAAGAACAAGATTCTTCTCTTTACGAACAATTACAATTACAATAACAATGAGTTGGAGGGAGTGCAAAAGGACAGCAGCTAGATTTGTTTATGAAAATTACCGCTGGACCAAGTTACTAATTGATATAACAAAGGATCTGGATTGGAAGTCTTTGGAAGATAGGAGGAGGGTGAAGAGAGTGATGTGAGTATACAATGCGAATGTTGGCGCTGGGGTCTGGAGCGATATTGGTTGAAGAATTAGGAGTATTGCACGGAAACGATAATATGACCATGGGCACAAGCTGGAAAACGATTTCATGCATAAGGGAGCGTACATAAACCACGTAGCTCCATTTTGGCTTCCTGTGACCTCCCCTAACCCCCACGTAGCCCAACATGGCTTTTGTCTCTATCCACCCTCCCCTACCCCCACGTAGCACGCAGCTTTTTTTCAATTTTTTTTTTACTTTTTCTCTCTGTCAGACTATCGTAAATTACATTCTGGGATAATTAAATGACGAATATAAATATTTAGATGCTTCTGTATATTCTGTATCTCATAGTGACAAATAGTATGAAAGAAAAGCTACGTGGCCTGGCACGGAAACCCCCCCCCCCCCTTCCACGTAGCCCGTAGTAGCTTTCCCGCTCCACCCTAGACCGAGCCAGGAAGTTTATGCAAAATCCCTAGGAGAGAGGGAAAATTTTCTTTTCTTGGAAAGGATGTGAGGGATTGGAATAAATTACCAAGGAAAATGATTTATAATTTATTAAAAAACGCCGAAGGAATTTAAAATTAAACTTCGCAGATGGCAAAAGTAAATGTGTGGAGAAATTTAATACTTCAAGTATATAAAATAATAAGAAAAAGGTAATTAATGACTAATAAAATTGCCATAGGAACATTTGCTTGATCGCATTTTTTAAAAAATTCAAATGAAAATTTTTCACTATACAACAACTTGAAAAGGCAGTGAATTGATACGATTTGTTAGTGGAGACTGAAAAGAAGGTATGAGACAGAATGTTGAAAACTATCACTAGGCTCATCAGGAAAAATTTGTGTGCATATCTATCAGTTATTTAAAAAGTCTGCTTACATTTCTATACATTCGTATGAAAAGCATTGACACTAACTTAATTTTCAATATTCAATAAAATCGGTATTTATACCCCCCACAAGCTAACTACAAATGACAGTTTCCAAAATTTTTAGACGTTTGTGTGCACCTGTAAATATTTATTTTTTTCTCTCCTGATAACTAAAGTAACTAAGTAAAATTTGTGTATAATAAGCAGTTTGGACTTGGATGCTAGAACTGATTAGATTTTAACCTGCTCATATTAAACTAAAATCTATATCTGAAACTTTTATGTAATTTCAAGTGTCAAATTTTTCTATTTCTAAGGAGAGCGCTCTGGTTTCGCGTTCAGGAGAACGCGGGTCCCAATCGGCCATCTAGATTTCAGTGTACCATGGTTTCCTGAAATCACTTCAGGCGAATGCCGGGATGGCTCTCACACATAGCCAGTTTGTGTGAAGTCACAAGTCTGCTCCTATTAACAATTAGGCATAAGTTGTATAAGTATATTCCTTAAAGCAAAATAAGCGGTATTGTTTATATAGAAGAAGAAGCATGAGTTTGTGGGACATTCATTCTCCTATTATGAATACGAATTTTCAGAAGCTTATACTGAGACTTGAAACACAGTTTTCGACAAACAGCACTTCTTAAATTAACAACTCTTGACCAATACATAATCTTATATATTTAAATGATCAATTCTTATATATACGGCTCTGTCGATTTGTATGAAATTTTTGTATTTAGATAACGTTTTACTTTTTAAGTATATTTAAATGTAGAACAAATAAATATTTATTAATGAAAGGTATTTTATTTTGAAGAATGGAAATAAATATCACTTTTACTGTAAAAAGTTGTTATCATTAAATTCTACGTGTTTAACTGTAAAACATTTAAGAACCAGATATTTAAAAAATAGTTATTGGTTTTGTCAAATGTGGTTTTTTCAAACTTCTCTACTTTACAAAACTTCTTTGAAAACAGTATTAGCAGTTATAATGTGATCATCGTTTAATTTTGTGATCGTATGTGTCTTTAACACAAACACAAATATTATGAATCTACGAAGCCACGCTCAGGTGTACATTCGAAAAAAAACAGCTTCTGGTAAATACAATCCTGGGTTTTGAAGTCGTGCTATATTAAAGGCCATAGCCAAAGTTACTTTTATTGGCAATTGTTATCGTATCATTTGGAAAGGCACGGTTGGATCAGAAGGTGTGAGGTTAATACGAGTTATGAGCATAGTTTTATTGGAGTGAATGAATTTAGCAATAATGACGTACTCAACTAAGTGAATTACCATTAATCGTGCACCAGCACCATTAATTAATCCCTGATTAGCATTAAGATTTCTATTTAACATAATAATAGCATTTTTCTTTAAAATCAATTTAAATGGTTTCCCAAATCACTCCAGGCAAATGCCGGGATGCTTCCTTCTAAATGCCATGGCCGAATTCCTTCCCATTCCTTGCCACCCATCCTTTCCCGCCTATAAAGACCTCGCTGTTAAGAGACGTTAAGCAGTTAAAAAAAACAAAAACGAATTTATGAGGCGGTAAACCGTATGATCTAGGAAATGGCTCCAGCGATTTGGATGAAATTTCGTATGTAGATTTCCAAGTTTGTAACACGATTTTACAAAAAATTAACAATTCATGTATTTGGTATTTCGGAAACGTCTCTATCCTCATCTCGTAGAAATAGGCTTACTGATGTTAGTTATGATTTTCTTTGGCTAGGGCATGGAACTGTGCAGTTCAAAACGCTTAGGAAGGCTTTAAGAAAAACGATTAACTTTAATCAAATGTCAGGCAAAATCTTGCTTATTGAACATTAATCGAAAAATGTCGAGCGTAAATTGGTCAAGCAGGTACTAGTTACTTTACTCACTCTATTCTCACTACTTATATTATTAGGACTTAGATTTAAGAATCTCCGTTCGCGAATGATGCTAAGTGAGTTTGCTAGAATAGTGTGAATAATTTTTTTCTCCCCTGAAATCCACAAGAAACAGCCACAGAGAATCACACTGTGGAGAAGTAACTAAGTTTGATCAGAAACAGAAGCAGCGCCCCAAGACATGTCGGCTGGAGCGACTTACTGGTGGTGCGTAATGGATGTGTGTTTCTTTGTGTCGGCTGGTCTTTGTTCTGAGGAGAGTGCGGTGACAGTCGTGAGTGGAATGCAGCCGCCACGGAGTGGGTGTCGGACACGCAGCTCCGATAATCCGATTTGTATCGGCTGAGTCACAGTCCGCAAAGGAGGGAAGAGCCGCAAGAGTCAGACAGGGGACCACAAGACATGTAACATCTGTGGAAACTAACTGTAGCATCTATGCCTATACTTCGCAACTTACAGATAATTGTAGTTAGCAGCAAACAAATGCCAAGAAGCATCAGCTAATTAGACACACATAAAAAACTCAAGGTTGCTTATGATTGTAGGGTAGGGACACAATTGCTTGTTGAAGACTTGAACTGTGAATATCTTTGCATAACTTTTGATAATAAACTCAACTGGGCATCACACATTGGACAAATGGTAGGAAATCGTTACATACTTCAGGAACTGGGTTACAAAACTTCGATTTGACCTTTGCTTGAATATGGTTGTGTAGTTTGGGACTCATATTTTGAGTAACAGAGTAGAGCAGCTAGTTTCGTTTTGTGGAAATTACAGCAGAATCCACTCAGTAATTGATGTGATAAAAGAACTGGATTGGGAATCATTGCAAATACGAGGAGGTAAAGTAAGTGATGGAGTGTACAAGGCGTATGTTGGTGATGTGGCTAGGAAGAACTAGGAGTACTTCAGGGAAGGGAAAAGATGATTATGGCACAAGAAGACACACGATTCTATGCATAAGGGACTGGGAAAATTTTCTATTGTGTGTAAGGGTGTTAGGGATTGGAATAAGTTACGTAAGCGACGGAAAATTTATCAAAAACGCTAAAGGAATTAATTTAAATTTAAATGCGTAAATTAAAAAGTAGATGTATGAGGAATTTGACATTGAAAGTAAAGAAGATAATAAAATACTGAGAAAACAGTAATTAGATGACTAAGGAAATTGCTACCTGAGCATGCGCTCCATTGCAAATTATTCAATTCAATTCAATACTCAGCACTAAAACTAATCTCTGCTCTCTGATTTCCAATCCCGAACAACAAAAGGGAAGAAATAATAGAAACTTACATCAATACGGTACCTTAATTTGTTACTGGAAGAAACAGTCGGAGGGAAGGCATACGAAGATAGCGAGTAGAATATATAAAGCAGTTCATATCGCAGGTGACAGTTGAGATGAATTAGTGTTTTAGTCAGAAGATCCTTCAGGATTGTCTGACTGCCAGTATGTGCTAGTTCATTTAGCGTTACGAGGAGGCGAACTAGCTTTACACCCCTATAAAACAGTTAATTGAGGTGGTAAGTTATAATGGGTATGATGAAATCAAAAGGAGATAGTCAGAGAAGGAGAAGGATTACATCAAACGAGTTGAGAGGATAAGGACAGCGAAAAAAGAAAAACCCTCTGACTTAATCTTTACTCTCATTGTAACCCAAGTACGTTGACGGAAATTTCGCTCTATGTGTAAATTTTCACATGTTACTCAATTGATTTATGCAGAAAACACGGCGTGTGTCTACCAGAGAATCCCAATTGTTAATTGAAAACCAATAAACACCACAAACACAGGAATTAAAATATATGCTGTGGAGTTTGTAGATCAGATTAAAAAGCCATGATGAAGACGTTAATATGTATCGAAAGAAAAAAATTACGATACTTTGAAAAGAGACCATTTTATTGTCTCTATAAACGTAAACAAAAGGTAGGAGAGAGTGTGAAAGCAATTAATTGGTGTAAGTAAAAAAGAAACAAATTCAACAATGTGCATTAATGAAACATCAAAATATTCGAATAGTGTATTAGCACGAAATGGACGATTTGCAATGTTGAACTTTTCCATTACGAGCAACAAGTGATGTTGCCGCCAACACTTAACGCCGACAGCCATCAGGATAAATGATGGGCAGGAAAATTCATTAAAAGGCAACTCAATAAACTTATTTTCGAGACCAAAATGTATATCCTGATACATAATAGCCCAGCATTTAGATTCCACTCTGGGCCCATGTTTCGAATATATTACAAGAAGTACACAAGTTAACATTATAGTTTGAAAATAACAGCTGAATATTGTTCAGAATGTAAGACTAGTATGTGAAACATAAACTTATCAAGTTGCACGAAAGTTAGTTACATAATTAAATTAACAATGTGTAAGAAAGTATTTGATAGGTGTTAGTGTTTTATAATCTATTAAAACCACCATATCTTACGCGCTTACAAATTTTCAAACTTAATACAATGGCATTTCCAGTCGTATGTTCCTCCATTCCCCCTGTAACGATTCGCTAAGCTCCCCGTTACATATCACTTTTTATTGTATATAAAGTAAAGGAATAGAATATTTTTCCATTTCTTGGGATGTCCACGGTATGTTCGAAAGATACGCTTGAAAGGGTGAGAGGCAAGGATTTTACGCTTCAGTGAAGGGCAGACGGGCTGGCGCCTTTCGGGCAGAATGTTAAGAGGATTAGGGATTTCTGTCGGGCAACCGGTAAACAGAATTCCTTCCTCCCGAAGGAGACATCGGCTCCCGAGGTTTGCCGAAACTTAACGTGGCCAAGAGAAGCACAGATTCACATGACGTCAGATGGTCAGCCAATCACAGGGGACATAGTACTAAGATTCGGGGAATTTTATGTTCTATGTCGTCTTCGAGCCACAAGAGGCGGAGTCAGAGTTTACCTCCGTGGCGGGAGAAAAAGACGAGACACTTCCTGCCTGACTTCCCTCCAGTTGGGAGCCCAGACAAGTCACTGGTGACTTGCGGTCCATGTGTGCTGGGCTGACTTGTGTCCTGGAGACCATCTGAGGCGCACTTCTGACTTGGGACTTGCCGCATGCTGCTGGTCTGGCCAGTTACGACGCTCAGCGCTACCTGCCGTGGAACGGTAATGTGTTTCTTCGAAGCCATTCAGCCTGCAACTTCCGTGAAACTGTACCCGTAAGCGCATCGAGATAAAGATCCTTGCTCTGATCTGATAAACCACTGAGCTAGACTGTGTAACTGTCGAATGCAGGTTAACCATTCGTTGCGTCCCAACCTATTAAAATTCATTACTGTTTGCTATCATCTTAACTGGTAACATACTTTGTATTAGAATAATTATGAGATTTTTAAAGTACAACTATACTTGTTTGCTTGCATATAAAGGGCTCATTGTACGTCTGAGCGTTGCTTAGAAAATTGCAAAACCTCTTGTTTATTAACGTAATGGTAAATACGCTCAGATTTGTAGATGCCATTGTAAAAATCTTTATTAAAATGTCTTTTTGTGACAGTTTTCAAATCCCAGAATCATCCAATTCTCATTTGAATAATTTACATTTAATTATAGTATCCTATATAGCGTAAAATCAATTAATAATTAATTAATAATCCCCCCCCCCTGGTGATACGCTACAATTGGCGCCCAACGTGGGGCACGAGTAAAACGTGGTATTGAAACCCAGAATTTTTAATAAGTTTTATGGAGTGTTGCAAATGGCTTTTGGCAGTTTTATTATTCTTGTAGAAAATAGATAGTGCATAACTTCATTTTGATGTTGCATTCATTACATGTATTTTGTGTTTGGTTTCTTTTGAAAATTTATATGTTCTTATGTGCTCATGTTTGTGCTTAATTTTGATGTATAATTTGTGCGAAGGTTCTGTCCGCATGCACTTGCTATGTTTATCCATTACAGCGTTGATATTGATTTTTGTGATCTGTCTGTCTTTGAAATTTTTGTTTGATATGTGGTGTATCATTTGCTGAATTTGGGGGAGTTTCGTATTGTTTTATTGAACCGCGAGAATTGCTGGGGTATTTCTATTTTTCCCTGTGTTTTGAATGGAGATTTTGTGTGATTTTCTTAAGACTTTCGATTTCGTGGGACTTCGGGTTTGATAGTATAGGTCGTTCATGAAGCTTAGATCTGGGGCTGTCATAATGGAAAATTTAAATGTAAATTCAGACACCCAGGAGATCATGAATGAATCGATTTCCGACGCAGTTAATCCGGACACTATTGCGAAAACTCAGACGGTTGCAAGTGTTGATTTAACTTCCGAAGCGGGGTACAGCTCGCAATCTACCATATGTATTGGTGAGACAGAGACGGAAAATTTTCCAGATGTCCCTGACGAAAGGCCCTCAGCACAGTCCAATGCTAGAAACACACATGCAACAGAAAACACAGCACCAGCCCAAATTGAAAGCACACTACAACTAACGGATATTATGGCATTTTTAGTGAAATCACAAGAAAACATAGACGATATGAAGTCACATTTAACACAACAGTTTCAAAAATCGCAAGACGACATGAAGGCACATTTGTCAGGAAAAATCGACGCACTTGACAGGCACCAAGACCGTCTACTCCACGTCATTGAGGACAGATTATCGATCTCTCCTCAGAAAACAGAGAAAAGTAATGCTAGTGGAGAAGCGAATGTAAAACCTGACGTCGCGATTTTATCCGAAGTCAAAAATGATTTGCAAACACAAGAGGTAGATCGCACGCTCAGTGACGATAACTTGTCGGTTATTCGCGGGCAAACCACAATAGAATCGGAATGTGATCACTGCGATCAGTCTGAGGAAGTGTCTCAGCTCGTCGAATTGCAGATTGCCAGTGAATCAGTTGACAAAGTCTCCACTCAGCGTCTCGTGAAAGAAATTTTTAGTTTGAAAGCGAAGATTTCTGAGCTTAATAATTTCAGTTGTTTAAGTGGTACCGTTTCGGAAGTAAAGCGACAGCGGTCAGTGAAACGTAAAACAGTTGTTGGGCACGAGGCGAAGGATAATCAGTACATGTCTTTCATTAAAGCAAGAAGAGTGTCCGTTAATGTTTCACTGTTCAGTGAAAATCGAGATTATTCTAAAAATTCGCAGGCAATAAGCATTCCGTGGGATTTTTCCATCTGTGAATTAACAAGAAGTGCTACACAGGTTTTTGGTTCCTTCCGATTAGAAAAATGTTACTTGCAAATGCAAGGATTAAGATATTTTTCTGTAGACAGTTTTCAGAAGTTAAGTTGTGACTCGTCATTGAGTACAGTAAACTTGCAGGCTAACCAGATCGGTGCTATGGATAACAGTTTAAATAGCCGGTTAGGAAGGTCGTTACTATCAGCTGTTCCCATTAGCAAAGGTTTGCGGCGGAACACAATGGAAGTTCCGAGAAACCCGACAGGTAGCGGGACCGAGGATCTATGCTCTGTGGCTACTGCACGCGAAACCTTTCACGTCCTGCAAAATTCTGTCGAATACGGCAAAGCTGTGTATTTAGGAAACAGAATAGGTTTCCAAAAGAAAATACATGGACGCCTTAAAAGTCACTGAATGATCATTTCTAATCATGATTATCTAGCGTGCAAATGCGGCGATGAAATAGCTGAAATTTAATGTTGCCGATTATGGAATCCTAAAAATATTGTACTGTATGTGATATAGCTTCTATTAAGTTGAATTAAAAATTAATAAAGTGTAGGTGATGCTAAATGCTGAGAAAGGAAGAAAGTACCAACGGCAAACCTTTCATTTATAGAAGAAAAAGCTAGTTTAAATAAATTCCGCATTCGGAAACTAGATGCTGAACCAATTTTTCCTAACTTTATGTGAATTCGCGTGAGACTTCTAAGTCATTTTGACTATCTCGCATTAACGGACACAATTTAAAAAGATGGCTTTACGTAATTCCCGTAATCTTAAAATTTACCACACTGCCTAAATATTATGCAATCATGAGCATATGGTGTGAATGAAGATTTTCACGTTTCGCCTCAAGTCTAAACTGTCACTACGATCAAGTGGCGAGGTTAAAAGAAATAGTTTCCAAGAAATGTAATGTGCCGTGCAGAAAATAATTTTGCGATCTGTGATGCAAATGAATGAATTGTATGTAACGTCTGAGCATTTGCGCGAGTTACATTTAAAGTCTTTCTATTGGCAGAAGTCTTTTGTAGCGTGTGGTCAACAGATACCACATCGTCTATGGTTGAAACATGGTCAAAGTTACCATTTCAACGTCTACTTCTAGTTATACGTGCGTATAGGGTGGCGAAAGTGCCGTATAAACGCCCTAACGTATGAAC
This sequence comes from Vandiemenella viatica, assembly GCA_031002005.1. Classification (NCBI taxonomy): domain Eukaryota; kingdom Metazoa; phylum Arthropoda; class Insecta; order Orthoptera; family Morabidae; genus Vandiemenella; species Vandiemenella viatica. The sequence goes on from CM061914.1 coordinate 118,883,779, forward strand.
GCCCTAACGTATGAACTTTGCCTGAGAGATAATGTTAGTTGTTTTGTTATCACGGAATTTCAAAGGGATCGTAAGTAATGGTTACATTTACAAGGGGGAAACACAATTTTGCTTCGTTGTTTCATTGTATTAAGTGAGGACGAGAGCGGAAAAATTAATATTTTTGGTTGCGATTTGGTGAGGCAACGGTGAGTTTTTATATGTACGGGACGAATCTTCAAAACTCAGTTTTTTGTGCCTATTTAACGTAAAGTTGTTACTAAAGTTCAGCAGATTTTGATAGCGAAAGGTATGTTGGTTTTTATTTTTGTCGCACCCGTGTTTGGTAAAACTCATGGATACCCACGATAAGTGCAGGCGTGACAAATATTTAAATAAATGTTGGATAGCTTGAGATCTTAAAGATGTCTTAAAATATCTCTGTGACAGAACATACAAGCTTGTTGGTGCAATATGTTTAAGCTGGATCACATACAGCTAATGTACATATCTTTTTGTCTTATTATTTTTATCATGTTTATAAATATTTTGATTTTAGTTTAAAATCCTGAAGGGAAAAATTAATTGTTTTTTTAAAAAAATATTACATTTTTATTAAATTATGATCAATTAGCTTCCTAACATTTTGTTTAAATCACGCACTTGCTTCAGTTTCTCTGACAATGTTCTGCGTATATTGTAGATGAGTTCGGCAGACATAAGGAAACTTGAACTTGTTATGAACTCCTGTGTAAGGTTCATCTGTGACCTACGATTGTACGACCACGTATCACCTTCATACGACCGCTTGCAGTGGTTGCGCGTTTGGGATCGACGACGATTCCACACTCTATGTCTCCTTCACCGCCTCATACATCTGAAAACTCCCGCATACCTTTGTTCCAATATCTCGTACCTAGGACTTTCCCATAATATTAACACCAGATCCCTGAACTCAAACATACTAACCATCCACTCCCACAGCTCGGAAATCCTAGCCAATTCCTTCTTCATTTCAGCGGCTAGACTGTGGAATGATCTTCCCCTAAAAATTAGAACTACCCAAAAAATCGGCCCATTTAAAACTCTTTTGAGAAAGCATTATTTATTGTAGCACTAGCAAAAAGATATCTCCTTCCATACATAACCTAATTTTTAGATTTGAATAATATTGATGTATACAGTGTCCACCTCTTTATTCTGCCTTCCCTATTATTAGTTTGTGTCTTGTCTCTTCATCCTACTAGTATTAAGTTTGTACCATTTAGTTCTTTAACTTCCACTTGCATTAGTTTATACCATTAAATTATTAACTAGTTAAACACTATTACTATTAAGTTCTAAGTTAGTATGTTATTCATAAATATTATTAAGTTTTTTTTTTGTTAGTATTACTCTTGAATTTGATTTAGGCCAAATGTTACATTAGTGTTGTATACTGTTAGTTTGTGTAAGGTGTATATTATTTATTGTAAACACCTGGTATGATGTAAGAGAGGGCTTGACAGCCCTAATCTTGCCAGGCTAAATAAACCTTTAAATAAATAAATAAATAAATAAATATTAAGGTTTCATAGAAGTTTTTTATTATAAGCCTTTATGTAAATAGGTCTATGTGTAATTTATATTCTCATGTATATGTTATTATTGTGTTTAATATATGTTTGTATGAGGGATGGCTATCTGAATTCATGTGTTGCAATGGATAAAGGAATTCTAAGACGGCCAAAAGATGTAAGAAACCCCATTAAAATTCAATTCACAAATCGAGAATCGCGGTGATTTTGGGATCTCATTTAAAAAACTGTGGCAATTGTTAAAGTGCTAAGTTATTATGTTTTGGTATCAACTAAAGTAGAATCACAAAACTCAAAATAAAATTATTATGTCATAATAATTTTCATTAACAGTGGGGCATTATGTAACGATTCGCTAAGCTCCCCGTTACATATCACTTTTTATTGTATATAAAGTAAAGGAATAGAATATTTTTCCATTTCTTGGGATGTCCACGGTATGTTCGAAAGATACGCTTGAAAGGGTGAGAGGCAAGGATTTTACGCTTCAGTGAAGGGCAGACGGGCTGGCGCCTTTCGGGCAGAATGTTAAGAGGATTAGGGATTTCTGTCGGGCAACCGGTAAACAGAATTCCTTCCTCCCGAAGGAGACATCGGCTCCCGAGGTTTGCCGAAACTTAACGTGGCCAAGAGAAGCACAGATTCACATGACGTCAGATGGTCAGCCAATCACAGGGGACATAGTACTAAGATTCGGGGAATTTTATGTTCTATGTCGTCTTCGAGCCACAAGAGGCGGAGTCAGAGTTTACCTCCGTGGCGGGAGAAAAAGACGAGACACTTCCTGCCTGACTTCCCTCCAGTTGGGAGCCCAGACAAGTCACTGGTGACTTGCGGTCCATGTGTACTGGGCTGACTTGTGTCCTGGAGACCATCTGAGGCGCACTTCTGACTTGGGACTTGCCGCATGCTGCTGGTCTGGCCAGTTACGACGCTCAGCGCTACCTGCCGTGGAACGGTAATGTGTTTCTTCGAAGCCATTCAGCCTGCAACTTCCGTGAAACTGTACCCGTAAGCGCATCTGAGATAAAGATCCTTGCTCTGATCTGATAAAACCACTGAGCTAGACTGTGTAACTGTCGAATGCAGGTTAACCATTCGTTGCGTCCCAACCTATTAAAATTCATTACTGTTTGCTATCATCTTAACTGGTAACATACTTTGTATTAGAATAATTATGAGATTTTTAAAGTACAACTATACTTGTTTGCTTGCATATAAAGGGCTCATTGTACGTCTGAGCGTTGCTTAGAAAATTGCAAACCTCTTGTTTATTAACGTAATGGTAAATACGCTCAGATTTGTAGATGCCATTGTAAAAATCTTTATTAAAATGTCTTTTTGTGACAGTTTTCAAATCCCAGAATCATCCAATTCTCATTTGAATAATTTACATTAATTATAGTATCCTATATAGCGTAAAATCAATTAATAATTAATTAATAATCCCCCCCCCCCTGGTGATACGCTACACCCCTCAAATATTAGTATCGGTTGCCTAACGTCTGACTTTGATTCCATTGATTAGATAAGAGGTGAATGCATAATTGTGGTTTTGTGGTAGTACGTATACAAAGGAAAGTGGCGAGCTGCATATTAAGCTACGGAAAAGGGACGACCGATCCAGAGCGGATCACAGCGGCAGTGTCCTGGTTTTGGAAAGTTGGAAGGGTGAAGTGAGAGGGAGGAAGAGACGAGATAAGCCTCGACCGCAGCTCCGGCAAGCTGATGCAGATTGTGCCGCCTTCTTTCCTTGCCAGTCTCTGTCAAAATGTCAGCCCGGCTAACGTATAAATAATGTCAGCCACATCGCCCGCTAGCTGCAGAACCTCTGATCCGATAGAAGAACGTGACCCACCGCGAATAAATAAATAAAAGGGACCCGCGACGCTGCCTCCTTGCGAATACAAGCGGCATAGCCCATGTGACAGCCACAGCACTACGGTACTGTGAGAAGCCCACCAGGTTATACAATAGCCAATTCCCTATTATCGTTATCACTAATTGCGATGGACACAAGTTGCGATAGCAATTTCGCTACATATGTGGTGCTAAATTACACGAATTTTTACTACAAACTCTGTCACAGTTTGTAGCACTTCCCTCTACAATCTATGCCAAGCTCTAAAGTCTTTACCTACAAACTCAATCACTCCAAATCCATGAAATCGAGTTGTCGTTTAGTTTCGTGGTTATATCTTCCCTTCCAGGTACACGTTCCAAGTCTGCTTGCAATATCTATCAAGGACTTCCAGTCAAAGTATTCCCTGAACACATCCACCACTCTCTTCATCCCCATCCTATCTTCCATTGAAATACAATTCAGCTTTTCCACATATCAGGTGCTCATTTGCTGTGTGGTAATTTTTACAAAAAATCATCTAGCTGTCCCGTTTTGCACCCCTGCCAACTCCTATATTTAATACCAATAATGTGCATCGCACTCTTGTATATAAGAGGTTCATTATAGTTTCCTCACTTTCTTCTGCAATCCTTGTATACTTCTCCAGTAATGCAGGACTTTAAAGCCTATCCATACCATTCTTTAATGTGTCCTTGCAAGGTGAGTTTACTATCAAATTTTCATCAAGGAATTCATTTTTTTTTGTACGCCTCGTCAACGGCTAAGGTCATTAGAGGCGGGATAGGACTGGGGTCAAGGAACGGGAATGAATTCGGTCATGGCCTTTTTGAAGGAAGCATCGCGGCAATCGCCTGGAGTGATTAGGGGAAACCATGGAAAATCCAAATCTGGATGCCCGGACTGGGATTCGAACCTGCTTCCTCCCGAATGCGAGGCCAGAACGTTAACAGTTCACCCACCACGCTCGGTAAGGAATTCCTCCTCCACAACTTAATAATCTTTATTTTTCTGTATACCTTATAACACGATTCTTTTGTAATTTATCTCTATTCAATGTTTATCTACCGAAGTATATTTCACAACTAAAAACTTCTCGTTAGCGTTTTATATAAATTATGTCACTATGACAAATGGTTTCCTGTCCCAAAATACATATAACAACTGTTCTTCGCTACTAGATAATATTTATTACATTTCTGTTAGAATACAGGATCTAATTAGTAATATGATTTCTTTTTTATATATATATAAGTAAAATGTACTGAATCGTGTTATGATAAAAATTCAAGCTCTTACCACTCCAAAATTCTGTTGTACCTTGGTAACATACAAAGTGTAACTGAACACCAGTGCAATAAGAGGTATTAAACAGATAATATATGTGAAAGAATTAATTAGATTTCAAGACAGGCTAAAATACCTATATTCTATTGTGGTAGAAAATGTAAAAGTCTTAAAAATTACATAGTTGTTTTGAAATTTACCATTTCAGAAAAAATATTGTGACATGCAGGGAACAAAGATTTATGCTCGATACAGTCTGAAGACATATACTTCGCTAAGACATTTCAGATAAGAAACTTCAGTTAAATGAATTACATTTACTAAAACAAAGATTTCTGATGTAAAGGGGTCGTTTATAAACAGATAAACTGGCACAGGATTTACTTCATAATTGGAGAACCAAAAAGCAAATACCTGTTAATGCACTAACTAGTAGATTAGTTATTTCATTTATATACAAACTAAAGATTAAAATAGAAAATAGCACTGCTGAAATGGACTTGAAAATAGAAAAAAATGCATGTAACACCATTTTTAATGTAGTGAACGAGCGGCTATTCACAACAGATAGGTTGAGAACGTCTCCGATCAACAACTCCTCGGTTAGTTTTAGCGAAGATATGTGATCTTGTGACTAGAGATATTACGTTCTACCATTACTTATTGCCAGTAATGAGAAGGAATCAGTGATACAAGTGAAAAAATGTAGTTGAAAGATTATAGTGGTTTTAATAAATCCAATAAAAATAAGTACATAAACGTGGAATAACTGAAAATATTGCATAAAAATAGCTCTCATAAATCTGGAAACTCTTACTAATAAAATCTTGTCACTCGGAATATCCTTTCTATGCCAACTGAAGGGCATATATTGCATTAGCCTTTACCTAATAAATTCTTCATGCCAACTGGCGATGTGGACAGTCATGAGGCTGGATGAAAGACTGCTTCGAGCGCCTATTACCTACTGCGCTCTCGGATGTAGAAAAGTGGTGGGGAAATCACGTGAAGTTAGTGCCATTGGCTTAGAGACCTTACTAAGTGTTTTCGAGTTACTGTAGTGGGGAGCTCGCTTCCCACTGGAAGTGCCTCTGCTAACCTTGAGCTCTGCTGCGTTGAGCGGAATTAAGTTACATGGCTGTAAGCTTGTGATAAATTATTCCGATTGGAAATTACTGTATTCTATAGCTTAAATACAATACAATCTACTACAATACATGGTGATTCCGTGATGATGTTACAAACTTTCAGGGATGATGAAGAAAGATGAATGTATTAATTTCAGGTAAGGGATCCTGGTTCGGAAAGACAGAAAGTTATAAGCGAAAATCTACTCAATTTCTGAATTATCCTCGCGCAGCGCTCATAACTAACGGCTCCAACTTCCGTATCATGATCATGACGTATAGAATTACTGCTGAATACTCCCAAATACCCACAGATAATTTCCCCTGTTTATGGACTAGTAACGGTGCACATGGCACAATGTTAGAGAAACCGAAAATTCTAATTCTACGGTACAGTAATAATGAATTCCGTTTACCGCCACAAGTCTCGCAAGCTGTTACATTTACAAAAGTTGTTCAAAATGGCGTCTCCCAGCGTCAGTGTAGGCATGGCAACTTCGCACAAAGTTCTGTCGTACTCGTTCTAACATCCCCGGTGTTGTTTGAGCAATGTCGTATGCAGCGAGTATTCTTGCCAGGAGATCCTATTCAGTCTCAATAGGCGTCTCGTATACAAGACTATTCGCGTGGTCTCACAAAAAGAAATAAAGTGGGGTGAGATCAGGTGAACGTGCTGTCCACGGAACAGGACCTCCTCTGCTTAATCCCTTTTCAGGGAATGTCTGATCCAGATATTCACAAGCCCTCAGTCCAAAGTGAGGAGGGATTTCATAATGTTGGAACCACGTTCGTTTACGAATAACAAGTGGGACACGTTCCGGGAACTTGGGTAGTATATCTTTGATAAATATTGTCTACAACAGTACCGGTACATGTATTCCACTGGCAGGGGTAAAACAACGATTTTCGCTTATAACTTTCGACTTGGTCATTTCCGGACCATGGTCACTTACCTCCAATCGTTACATTTGCCCTCTTCCATCATCCCAGAAAGTCTGTAACATCATCAAGAAATCACTCTGTATATAAACCTGAACACGTTGTTTTGTTCCTGGACCATTGATGAATAAAAATTTCAACTATCGTTGATTGGTCTTTTAATGGAAATGTTTTTTAAACTTTTCATCTCGTGATTAAATAGAAACTTAAAATTGATATTGACAATAGTAGAAAGCGCATAAAATTTTATGTTGGTTCCTCACAATAGCCCATGGGCGCCTCCTACCATATCCCGTATATCCCTTCCAAACCATTACCTTTCTTGATAGGTGCAATGCACCCTCCGCCAAACACTTTTAGTGAATCGCGGAATAATTGTAATAGTAATAGAAATAAAAATACAGTTAAGCTTGTTGGTTTATTTTTTTTATGCAGCACGCATAATTCAAAATGGACGAGGCGTCTGTTCCTGCCTTGCCTTCACATGAATTCGGTTCGTTATAATCATTACTCCACATCACTTCATTTTTATTTTTTTTATCTTGTGGCATTTTTTCAAACACATTAATGATGTTTTCAATTGAAAAATGTCACGTGCTCATGAAGTACATCTGTCTCCAGTAAGTAACTATTATCTAAGGAGGGAAGTACTTGTGAAGAGTGGTAGGTATTGAAGGAGGTGGTAATATGAAAAATATTGAGTAAAACAAGTTCATATAAAAATGTGTCCGATTTCCACTCGTTTTGGAGATAAAGATGATGGAATATTAAGCATAAAATAAACCTCGGAAAATGATCAACAGCACACATATAACTTGCTGACGTACTTTATTCAGGAAAAAACACAATCATATTTTACAAACGTTTAAATTATATATTCGAAAAACCCATCATCGACTTCAATATACTTTGCAGCTCTTTTCGTAACAGTAGGTGTAGTAGCTTCTTCTTGGTGTACTTTTATTAGGGTACCAGTGTTTACAATGCGAGCTAGTTGTTCGTCTCTGTTGTAAAAGATGCGTGTGTTTCTGCACGAATGAAGTATTTCAATAAGTTAGTTGTGTGCTGTTGATCATTTTTTGAGGTTTATTTTATGCTTAACATTCCAGCCACTGTACCACCAAAACGAATGAAACTCGGACACATATTTATGTGAACTTTTTTTACTTAATACCACCTCTTTCAATATTTATCATTCTTCCTAATTCAACCTGTAGAGAACAATTCCATAGTGGAATAAAACTATTTTTTTCGACGTTTCGTTATTATTTCCATAATCAGGCGTAAAGGGGGTACAGTTCGATATAGAAAGGATTTTTTTTTAAAATTAACCTCATCTATTTAGTAGAATAGCAGCACCTGGCTATTGGGATCTGTCTCAAAAACAGAAAAAATAAGATTCTTACAGTTCAGCGTGTGAAGCTTTACAATGAAATATCTCCGTCAACGATCACTATGTTGAATGACACTTCATCTGACTTTCTAGTAATACGGAACAAATTCTAGTCTACGGCCCTTCGACGTTACAATTATTAGAGAAACGGGAGTATCTGGGCCTAGGAACAAGAAACAAATGGCAATAACCTTAGGTAGTGCATCAGTTAAGTGTGTTTGATACAAATATCGCGCTATCTACTAATTTTACTGTTGAAAGAACGGAATGTGGGACCTAAACAACACCTGCAATTGTCTCTATCCGCAACCTGTGTAAGGGTTCATAAAGCGTGGACTTGGGCGCAGAGGCGCGATCATCCTTACAGCGCTCTTGGGGGTTGGCAGGACCCTCGCCGCCGACGCAACCCTCCAGATTTATGTGTCCTGGCGAGGGCTGCAGCCGCAGGTAGGTCTTGCATCATTATTTAGAGTTTTTAATTTTTTGACACCGCCGCATGACTGGTGGCGCCGCGGGGTGACAGTTGCCGGTATTAAGCGCAGCCGGTGCTTCCCCGGGCACAGCTGTGTGACCCACCCCTCTCTACACAGTTGGTAGTATTTACTGGCGAAACCACCGCCGGCTCGAGGAATAAAAAAAAAGTTGTTTCTTTAACTTGCTAATGGGATACAAACACTAACTCCTCATAGATAATTTCACAGATAATGGACTTTAATTTTTATGGCTTCGAGGAGAAGTTGCGTTCCGGAAGGAGCGTCTGTCTGGGGGGAGGGTGGGGGGGGGGCAGGATTTGCGAGCGAAGGAAGGTGCTGCAGCAGTCGGAGGACCCCAAATTAATATATTTATCTTTGAGCTCAGCGCCTCGCTGGGAGTAATTCACGCCGAGAGAGAAATTAAACTCTGTGGGAGCGAGGTCGGTAAGAGGGTGAAACAAGTATGGCCTCCGCGCAAGTCTCAGAACCCAGGCCGTGAAGAAATACAAAAGTCATCGGTGTTCAAGGTGAAGACAGAAATAAGACCTCCCATCACTAGAATAAAATAAAACCTAATACCAGGTATTTCACTTCCAAATCTCCTCTGGCACAGCTATTTTTTACGTTTAAATGTGTGACTTTCTTATGCCTTTCAGCATAATTTTTTCCGTAGTTACAATCCAAATAAATTTAGGATAAATTATTTCCCTGTTTTTGGAGGTTCGAAGATGTGTGATTGTCATGATTGCTTGTAGTGATTCATTTAAGTTCATTTGTTTTATATTGCATTTTTTTTTAGGTTTATGTTTTAATGCTTAATAAAATAGGGTGGCCAGAAGTGAAAGGATAACCCCTGCAACCGCAGATGGCTCACATCTTGTGCTACTATATACAAAATTTTATTTCAGTAAAAATGTCACCATTTTCGAGACATTAAATTTTTTTGTTCTTTTTTATAATTATTATCATCATTTCTTTACTACATGTTTAAAAAACACAATGGTCTCTTTAGCAGATTGAACTACCATAAAACAATCACTTTAAAAGAAGTATAAAAGAATTATACCATTTAAGAAAAACTTTTTTTAACGTTTTAGAAAAAAAAGAACATATATTTTTGAGTAAATTAAAAAAAAACAGGTTCAAAATGTCTTAATTTGTGGAAATGGTATGGAATAAACTGTACAAAGTCAGATGTTTCGAAAAAATATTTAAAAAATCAGTTTCTCGAAAATGGGGAGAGTTTTACTAAAATAAAATTTTGTCATATAGTACGAAATGATGTGACCTCTCAGCGGTATCAGGATTATCCTATCATCCTGGATGGCATGGAATAAACTGAACAAGGCACATGTTTCGAAAAAAAATATTAAAAAATCAGTATCTCGAAAATGGTGAGACTGAAACCATAATAAAATTTTGTCTTATAGTAGAACATCATGTGACCCATCCGCGGTTGCCGTGTTATCCTTTCAGTCCTGGACACACTGTATATATACGGAAAGGGTTGGTAAAGTGAGGAACGGGGGGGGGGGGGGGGAGATGACCCTGTGTGTGAACAGAATATACGCTCCTGGAAATTGAAATAAGAACACCGTGAATTCATTGTCCCAGGAATGGGAAACTTTATATACACATTCCTGGGGTCAGATACAACGCATGATCACACAGACAGAACCATAGGCACATAGACACAGGCAACAGAGCATGCACAATGTCGGCACTAGTACCGTGTATATCCGCCTTTCGCAGCAATGCAGGCTGCAATTCTCCCATGGAGACGATCGTAGAGGTGCTGGATGTAGTCCTGTGGAACGGCATGCCAAGCCATTTCTACCTGGCGCCTCAGCTGGACCAGCGTTCGTGCTGGACGTGCTGACCGCGTGAGACGACGTTTCATCCAGTCCCAAACATGCTAAATGGGGGACAGATCCGGAGATCTCGCTGGCCAGGGTAGTTGACTTACACCTTACAGAGCACATTGGGTGGCACGGGATACATGTGGACGTGCATTGTCCTGTTGGAACAGCATGTTCCCTTGCCGGTCTAGGAATGGTAGAACGATGGGTTCGATGACGGTTTGAATGTACCGTGCACTGTTCAGTGTCCCCTCGACGATCACCAGAGGTGTACGGCCAGTGTAGGAGATCGCTCCCCACACCATGATGCCGGGTGTTGGCCCTGTGTGCCTCGGTCGTATGCAGTCCTGATTGTGGCGCTCACCTGCACGGCGCCAAACACGCATACGACCATCATTGGCACCAAGGCAGAAGCGACTCTCATCACTGAAGACGACACGTCTCCATTCGTCCCTCCATACCCGCCTGTCGCGACACCACTGGAGGCGGGCTGCACGATGTTGGGGCGTGAGCGGAAGACGACCTAACGGTGCGCGGGACCGTAGCCCAGCTTCATGGAGACGGTTGCGAATGGTCCTCTCTGATACCCCAGGAGCAACAGTGTCCCTAATTTGCCGGGAAGTGGCGGTGCGGTCCCCTACGGCACTGCGTAGGATGCGACGGTCTTGGCGTGCGTCCGTGCGTCGCTGCTGTCCGGACCCAGGTCGACGGGCACGTGCACCTTCCGCCGACCACTGGCGACAACATCGATGTACTGTGGAGACCTCGCGCCCCACATGTTGAGCAATTCGGCGGTACGTCCACCCGGCTTCCCGCATGCCCACTATACGCCCTCGCGCAAAGTCCGTCAACTGCACATACGGTTCACGTACACGCTGTCGCGGCATGCTACCAGTGTTAAAGACTGAGATGGAGCTCCGTATGCCACGGCAAACTGGCTGACACTGACTGCGGCGGTGCCCAAGCGCTGTGCAGCTAGCGCCCTTCGACGGCCAACACTGCTGTTCCTGGTGTGTCCGCTGTGCCGTGCGTTTGATCATTGCTTGTACAGCCCTCTCGTAGTGTCCGGAGCAAGTATGGTGGGTCTTACACACCGGCGACAATGTGTTCTTATTTCAATTTCCAGGAGTGTAGTTTTCTAGTTTTTACCTTTTTGTATTTATGTAATAATATAACTTATCCCGTTAGCAGAAGCTGTCAAGACACTATGTTGCCTGAAACGATATTAACTAATTGGAACTCCAGCTTTGGAAAATTTTTTCATCATTCGCAACTTTGCAAACAATGAAGGTGAGGTGATAGTGCACAATTTGTAACCAGCATACTACGTACAAAATCCCTGGATTAAATGCTAAACATATGAAATTGCATGTAGATGATGATTTGTTAGGTACAAATGCTCTCAAATCTTGGTGTACATCTGGTCTCTTTTGGAAGAGTAGGCCTGAATATGCCGGTATTAGCATTACTTTCTTCATTTACATCTGACAAACAATGGCCTGGTATGGACTCTGCGGTGAATTCAACCAAATAACAAACAAACTAAAAAATTATGAAATGTACTTAACTTACGTACCGCCCACGTTAAAATACAGAGTAATCGCTCTTTTTTCGTACCATAGAGTCAAGAATCAGTTTTTGTATTATTTTTTATTTTTTTTTGACAAAGAGTGCTTGTAAGCCGAAATGTTTTATTTCTTTAGAGATATCTCAAGTCTTTTGATTTAAGAGTACGGTACTTATTCCGTTGCTTCGGCTCATCGAACTCTATCGGTAGAGGATTAATAAGACTTGTATACAGGGATGACAGAAGATGTTAGACGAAATTCGTGGACCATTTGTAGGCCTGCAATTCATTCTGTCAATATGTCACTTGGCAAACACTTTTCTTCTGGCCTGGCGAACTGAGCACTACTTTGCACTGCGTTAGCGAAAATTTAGACAAGGTCTGCTGCAAAATAACCCAAGGCGCAACAATACCATACAAAGGATGCCTAGCATCGCAGTAATAGGACCAAATAAGTGTTGCACAACAACCAGTATTGTAATGACCTTGCAATATCCTGACCCCCTGCGAGTGATAAAGCTATATCACGTGCAATTTGCTTGAGACAATGTGAGTAGATTAATTTTGGCTTAGTGACTACTCAGCACTAACGCAGTTTTCAGTTCACATATCCTGTTTAGTTGAATGCATAGTGTCAAAAGTTACAACATCGCCGTATTGTCAGATTATATGATAAATTCTGTATCTGAAAAAGAAATTATCGAATTCTTTATAGTTTATCCACAGAATAAAAAAATCGTGTTTTATAACTTGAATTTGGCAGAAAACACAGTAACATTTCTCTGAATTGTATATAAAACAAATATTCGGTCAAGTGACATAGCTATTGATACTTCGGTAATGCGCTACATATGTTCAAATCTTTGCCTTTCTCTACAGTTTTTGCTTGAATATTCCCACCAGTAAAAATATTATATAAAAAAATATATATGATATAACATTTCTGTCCCCGTAGAACAACAACAGAACTGCAAAATTTAAAATTTTGTGTTCAAATGCGTACTAAATGTAAAATAACCGAATACACAGTTTTTTTTTCTTTCCTGTAATATTATGTATTCTTCAGTTCTGTTGTTCATCAGGAACACCGATATATTATAATATAATACAATATAATATAATATAATGTAATATAATTAAATTCAATGATCCACAATTCTATCTTTTTTCCATGGTTCTGTTTTTTCAGAATATTCAATTCGAAATTAATGTGTGCAGTCCATACCCAATAGCACCACGTTTCGAATAATTTAATTTTTGTTCTTCTTAATATTTTGAAAAAACAGATGTGACTTCATTAAACCCTGTGTTTCAAACACACAGTTTTATACAGTTGTTTGTAATTTTTAATTAGATCGGTGACTTCTGTTTCTGAAGAAAACAATTTTCACTACCATTTTTCTGTCTTCGAAATTGTTCTTCCCTCCACCATATATAGACTATATAGAAAACCCATTTATAGTGGCTTAAGGAGGCTTTAAAACCGTGAAAATGTTGATTAATTACGGTAAATTTTCTCTAAATTGATATAACAAGGCTTAAAATGAAGGTTTCACCAATTTAGCCCGTAAATGCAGTTGAAATTAAGCTTTTAATATCCCCATCTCAACTACGTTCTTTACATCGAAGCGCATACGCTAAACGAAATTCGGAAAAGGAAGGAAGAGTTAAAATCAATGCGGGGAAAATCAAATTATCTTCGGCTTCGAGAATCAATTGCGTGCCCACTGATCCCTACGCTGGCATCAAGTACTCGCCTCGCATTTAATCGGCGAAGTACCGTTTGTGCCGATACAGAATAATAAAGAGATAATTAGCAGCCGGGCAGGCGTTAAGGGCTCAGCAGAGAGGCCTCCAATATCCCGTGAATCCTGCATCGCATCGTTTGGAAGCGATTCAGTGATTCGAAATGTTTTTTCTACACCCCTCTGCGGCCTGTATCAGCAAAGAGAGCACGATTCTAATTTAATTCTTACTTTCATCCGCGAGCAGTGGCCGAATGGGAAACCGATTTGGAAAGAGACCAAAGGAAAAAAAAAGGAAAGGAAAAAAAGCCTCGACGTAATTCACACACACACAGAAGCATGCGTGTTCGCTTTCGAACTGCCTAAAGGTTGCCTCTCTCAGATAATACGCGCCCAGCTGTATTGGCCTCGTTATTATGGTTTTCTCCGCCCCTCTTCCTCTCTCTGCGTTTCTTCCTCTACGATCTCTGACCGGGGCGGCGCGCAGGCATTGTATTATCTTTGGCAGCGCTCTGGCCTCTGTACCGTCACATCCCCACGCTCCCCTGCTCAAAAGAGTGAATAGGAGGGGTGGGGGTGATCGGCCACCGTTCGGGTCCTGTAAACCACAGACTTTATTTTCTGCTAATCGGATTTTCTCTGGCCGACGTAACTGCAGTCGCGATCGGTTCCAACTCTGTGTTAATCAAGATCTAATTTACCTCGACACCACCTTCGCCCTTCTCCCCTGTCCTTTGTATCCTGCCTGGGAGCAGTATTTTTTATTTTATCTCCACCGTCGCTCTTTGAGTGTATTGGAACTGATTTTATTTCTTTTTACTTTCGGTCCAGAGGTGATCTTTTCAGTTATTTTTTACCTGAATGGAGTATCAACCTCAACTTCCGAATAAATATATAACGTGGGGACTAAAAGTGAAATATGAAATTCGCATAAATACCATTAAGGAGACAAATGTGAGATGAGGAGACCAATTTGCAGTTGTTTATATGGAGATACGCAATTTTTCTCCTCGGTAAAAACAGCCCAACGAGAGCGTTTAAAAAGTCGATTCACCCACGATTTTAATGGGAAAATTTACCTTGCATATGTAGTAAGCTTGCCTGGATCAAACATATGATAAATTTGCAGAGGTTTTTAGCTATATACCAAATATTTAATTACAGATGTTTGTATAATAATTTTTCCGATTTTGACTTACTGACGAATATTTCGCACCTTTGAATCTCAATAAAACTTATCAAAGTTGACTCATTTTTATAACCGGTCTAATACTGCAAACATACCGCAAATGGTATTTCTGCTTACGAAGATTTAAGCGCTACGATAGTACAATGTTTGACTCTTGCTGTTGAAAAAAAGTTAAGATAAACAAATACGAAATTGTGTCACCATTAACAAATGATGTTTAGTTAAATTTTCAAAAAACCAAAACATTGAGTTTCAAAAAAAAAAAAAAAAAAAAAAAAAAAAAAAAAAAAAAAAAAAAAAAAATCTCGTTGGTGGTATTAGTTTGTAAACACCCGTTAAATCGGCATGTCACCCGTATTATGTACAAAGATATAAAAAAAAAACTAAAGATTGGCGATGACTATATGGAGATTAAATAATTGCTTATACAACATTTTAAGCTTTTAGCAAGCGTCAAATTAATTAAATATTCCACTTACTTTTTTCGGGGATCGCACTGCTTTAAGCAAGTGGAGTATATAAGATACCCTGCGATTGTGGAAAGGTGTATATTGGCGAAACTTCCCGAGCGGCTACTGTAAGACTAAAAGAATATTGTCGTCACGCAAGACTTGGTCATACAACAAAATCAGCTGTAACAGAACATCAGATAGAAGAAGACCATAAAATTCAATGGGAGAAAACAGAAGTTATAGCACAACCCACAGGTCTTCTAGAACGAAAAATAAGGGAATCAATAGAAATCTTCAAACATCCCAAAAATTTCAATAAAGACGGTGGCTATGGCTTAAGCGAAAGGTGGAAATGTGCACTCGTGGACATTCGCAACACAAAACTTCCAACGATAAGATCTCTGGAACAGCTGACATCCGCTGCCGGTAACCACAACAGTTAGCTCAGCGACGGAGTTGTGTGAAAACCACACCATTTCGAGTCTGAAACCCTGATGAAGGCACCAGGTTGGGCGCCGAAACGCTGGTACTGAACCATCAATTAAAGCAGTCCGATCCCCGAAAAAAGTAAGTGGAATATTTAATAAATAATTGCTTGTTGAAGGCTTGAAATGTAAATATCTTCACAAAACATTTGATAAAAAACTCACTTGGACAGGACACATTTTACAAGTAGTAGGAAAAGGTTTCAAAATCCTTCACTTGTTAAAGGATACATCAAAGAAGTAAGGGAATTGGATTACAAAACTTTGATCAGACCATTATGGTAGTTTAGTATGGGACCTACCTTTTGTATATCAAATACAGGAATGGGAGAGGGTGCAAAAAAAGTGGCTATATTTGTCACTGGAAATTATCGCACAACACAATCGGTAACTGGTATCATAAAGGAGCTGAAATGGGATGCATTGGAAGACGGGAAGAGGGTGAAGAGAGTCTTGAGTGTTTAAAAAGCGTATAATATGGTGAGGTGTGGAAAGGTATTGATGAATGATTTAGGAGAGGTTCATGGAAGGGAAAAGATGAACATAAACTGGCACTCTACTCCAGGAATTAGGGTGTGAGAAGATTTTCTTTCGTGGGTAACGGGGTCACGAATTGGAATAAATTACCAAAAGAAATGATGAATAATTAACCAATTTAAAGTTGAAATTAGTAGAGGTAAAAAGAAGGTGGAAAAAGGGAAAAAATGGATGTGTGAGGAAATTGCCCCGTAGTGTGCAATTAAATTAAATTAACAATATATTAATTCTCAACGACTAGAAAAACTTCTCTTTTACAAACTTTTTATTTTTAAAAAAACTTAAGTATGTTTTAAGAATAAATGTGACTAACTTTCGAAACATCCTGATGACTAACTGTTGCAATATGTGATCAATTAAATAACAACTGCAATTCCTGGTCGTTGATTATGCTTTGCTCCTTACCCACGTCTTTGGAATGTCTATGGCTGGCTGTCTGTGGGGCATCCGAAACCAGAGTCAGACAACATTCCTTAAGAGAAGGCGGTGCTCGCTGCAAGTTAGCGTCTTAGAAGCCTCCCCCGACGCCTTCAAACTAACGAGAGCATTCTGGAGTGCGAGATGTTTGAAACCGCATCTGTCTCGTTAGGAGAGCTGGCGCGCTGCGTCAGGGTAGCCAACATTTAATCAGACTAGCCAACATTTAATTACCGCTCTCCGTGATATGCGGGGATGGCGTGAAGTGGCATCTCTGGGAAGATGCCAGAGGGAGGACTCAACAATTGACACTCCGAAAAGTACGTGAGGCGCGGGAGAAAGGAAGACGCTCCCAACTCATACCAGTAGTCGCTTCATGTTACGCGAGATGAAAAGTTTTTATTCGTGTCACCCCTTGCCAGGAAGAGAGTTCAGTTAGAGAATCACTTTAGTAATTCAGTATGACGGGCAACATAAGTAGATACATAGATATTTGAATGCTTTAAAGTTGTAATTAAGTATAACTCACAAACGCTTTTAACACTCTGTGTTGTTTACATTACCAGCTACTCGAGCTGAAGTCTTTATTTTTTCATTGATTGATTTACGTCGTTAATTGTTTCGTGATATGAATGGTTCGAGATACAAGGTACACAAAATATACTTTGAAACACCTCTAAAACGAAGTACTTTTGAAATACGTTTTCACAGAAAGTTAATTAATGTTAAGGGGGGAAGCAAAATTAATAAATATCGTTTTATTATTAAGATATTTTCAAGGTCATGTCTTGAACAACATACATTTATTAAATGGAAACCTATTTATTTCTTTTTCAATTATAATAATAAATAGTAGAATAGAACAACGGTAAATACCATAATAGCACACATCCAAGTGCAGTTTCATCTTAGGGAGCGTGCATAAGCCACGTAGCTCCATTTTGGCCTCCTGTGAATCACCCCTCCCCCCACGTAGCCCTTCGTGGCTTTTGACTCTAACTGCCCCTCCCCCCACGTATCATGTAGCTTTTTTCCTTATTGATTCCAGATGGCATTTTGTACCGTTTTCTCTTGTCAGACTATTGTAAATTATATACGGAGATAATTAACTAAGGGAAATAAATATTCACACGCTGTTCCTCAATTTAACTGTGAATAATGTTATGAAAGGAAAGCTACGTGCCCTGGCTCGGAAGCCCCCTCCCGTCCCCCCAAGTAGCCCAGCGTAGCCTTACAGCCAACCCCTTCCCCTCTTCCCCCTCCTGGACCGAGCCACGTAGTTTGTGTACGCTCCCTTAGAAGAGAGCATTGAATACCAGGATGCGGAAGTATCCCAGGAGCGTGGAAACTAGTTTCACACTAACCATTTTTCAGTCTAGCTCTTAGTTTGACAGATATTTGAACAACTTCCATCAGAGGAAGTAATACCTTGTCACTTTATTCCCATAGCCTTTTGTTCATGCGGTTTCCTCAAAGAAAAAGCTTATATCGATGAACTAACGACTCCATAAATCATGTAGAAGAGGATACGATATGGTTGTGCCAATATTAAAAAAGAAGTACTTCAAAGAATTTTGAAGTGCCTTCAGAAAGAAGTGCATTTATGATGTGATCGAATTCTCAATGTTTTTGATATGAAAGATAGTACAAATTTATCTACGGCTTCCTTTGATACCAGTTTGTTTTACGAATATGTGCCAAATTAAGAGTGTGATTGAGAAATGATTGGTATGAAACTTATTTACTATTGAACAATAAATAAAACTAAACAATAAAAACTCTCTTTTGCCAATTAGAAAACTAATTTTGACATCGAATTGATCTTAAAAATGTACTCAAAACAAAACGAGAATAATTCAATTTGCTTTTCCCTGAACACCAGTTAAGATTATATTAAAACATTTTATCTCTTAAATACTATGATTTATAGATGTTTCAAGGTACCAGCTCACATTGTCAATCATGTAAATGTTTGAATAAAATACTTTTTAAAAAATATTTTATTTAACAAATATGCTGTCGTATTGAAATCTGTGCCTCTTCTGGTGAGGAAAATATCCTGGTGTAGTGTATAGAATTGCTTGAAAAACATATAAATATCAAAAAATTTGAATTCCAGGATACTATTATAGTTTACCTAATCACGTTACCTTAAAAAAAACACAAAATAGTTATGTTTTTTTAAGATCCTCGTGTGTAAAAAAATACTCCAAAAGTTGCTTGCAACATTACATTCAGATTTTTAAAAGCAGTTCATTAGAAAGCCTATATTGCTTCCAGTGCTATGCAACATCTCACCCCCATTACTAAGAAGATCAGAAGCTTTCTTTTTAAAATCTGGATAAATATCCTGAAGAACCCTCAGCTGCCTATACATCAAGACGTTATTCAAGCAAAACAACAACTCTTGAAATCAAGAAAACCACCATGGCGCACAGCAATCAACCTTACAGAGTCCTCTTTCAACATCAACAAGCTGTGGACAACTCAATGGGAGCAGTCATCAGTAGCCAATAAAAATCTAGTTGAGGATCCCTCAGTAAGGTTACAAGGTTTCGATCTCCCCAGGCGGCACTGGAGAATCATCAATCGGATTCGAACAGGACAAGGCAGATGCGTCTGCTTATTACACAAATGGGGCTGGGTAGATTCTGCAAATTGTGACTGCGGAGCCACCTTACAGACAATCAATCACATCGTTTCCGACTGTCCTTTTCTGGCCTACAAGGGAGCAATGGCGGAACTACATGATGTGTCGATGAGTGCAGTTGACTGGATTAAGACATTAGATCTAGAGTTATGAAATTGTAGAAGCTTGTGATATGTACATTTCCTACTGTGTAACTTGTTAAATAATCATACGACAAATAAATAGATAAATTAGAAAGCTTCAATTTAAAATCTGAAAGTAGCATTTAAAGATTTATATTGTACGGGGAAAAACCTTTTAACGATTTTTAAGTTTTCAAAATGTCGATTGGTTATAATTTAACTGGCATTAGATGACGTCAACCCATCTAAAACGCCGTGATTTCCGAACTTTGGCACCTTACAACAGTCTCTACAATGAGCTTACTACTTTTATGATCTCTGGATATATCTAATATTCCTTACAATTGCACGAATCACACTATCTCTCACTGTATGTAAGCTAAAGTATAGGGCTGCTTTGTTTACAAAAATTCTTTGAGATTCCGAAGTCTCATCTAGATCATAAGACTCAGCTAGTGTCAGAAATTTAGATATCCATTTGTCATCAAATCCCATTCTTTTCTCAAAGATTTCAAAACCTATGGGAAATAGGGAAACAAATTCTAATCAAAGGATTGTATACGAAAGCCCAACAGCATATGATGCCTCTGACGGTGAATCTTGCAAAATGGTTACTCACACAAGATTCTTTAAAAATCATCAGGGATACATCAATAAAAAAGTCAATTTAGTTAAACAAAGTTAGAAAGGTTTTTTTTATTAATATTTCCAGACAAAATTTGAGATCTGCAGAAAATAAAATATTTCGATGGGGCATTACAACTTCAAATGAGGATAGGCAAGTTTGACTCTATGGTTTCACATGACGATGATTAAAGGCCTTTTATCTCTGGTTTATCGTGACTGGAAATAGTTACAGCACTCTAAATTTATACTGCAACAAAATTTTCTTTTAAGTGTGTCTCTTTAATCTGATAATATATTCGAAGAATTTTGTCACATCAGGATACATGTTTTGGTTAAAGATTTTCTTGCGGTGGTTGAGACTTGGCCGTATCGGACGTTAAGTCTTCTGTTGCAACTCAAAGAGGAGAGAGTCGGGTCGGTGTCTATTTGACTACGGCAGACTGACAGAGGAGCAGACTGGAGAGGGGCGAAAGATTTTGAACCGTTGAAGAGCCATCGAGCAGCACAGGGTTAATTAAATTTAATTAACACGAGCTGCCTGCCTTCTGGCTGGTTGTCGGCGAGGCCTCAAGTTGTAATGTTATGTCGGCGGATGGCGGCAGAGGTGGCGTATAGAATTGCCACACTGTCTCCCGTTACTACGGGCAGGAGTGGGGGGGACGGAGCTCTGGGGACGGAGCTCGGGCGAAGTGACGCTAAGCGGGTTGCGGCTCTTACAGGCGGCATCTCACGTCTTGCCAATACCTGTCATACGCTCTTGTCATTAGGATGTCAATTAAGTCATTCCATTAGTTACGTGTTTCCCAGCACACATCACTCTGTACATTATTTGAAAAAGATAAGTTTCTTTGAAAAGATACTCGCACAAGATTCGTTAAAAATCATCAGGGATATATCAATTTAAAAAAATGTTAATTTGTTTTAAAATGTTACACAGATACTCGTAATCACCAACTTATCATTTAATTTATATTTTTCTGTTTTTGACTAGAATCGTCTTTGTCAACGCCAAGGAGTTTTCCCACCACCACTTTCCCTCTAAAAACCATAATTTTTGGATTTTTCTTTTAACACTTCCATACTAATCGCTTTCCCAGGGGTATGCAGCATATTTGAGTACTTATTTATACAATAATTGTGAAATTTTATTGCATTAAACACAAAAAATAAGTTACTATCTAATATCTTGAAATCAAAGATTTCACCACTATAGCTTCAAATTACTGTAATCAGTAACTATTTCGAAACTTTATTGTTGTTTTTAGAACTATTGTGGCAATTGGTGTTAAATCTATAATAATTACCAGTAAATAACAAAATTTTCATAGTACCTTTTACTTGTCACAAACAAACACACAAGCTAAGCTTTAATTTTTTTTATTTTTTTATTTTTTTTACTATATTGTATATACCGGGTGGTTATAACCGAACATTCCCCATTTAACACGTTTTAACACGGAAACTAACTATCGTACGAGTACCAAACTTGGTAGCATTAACGTCAAGGATATGAGAAAGAGAAATAATGCAGAATAAATTCATTTGAAACACTTTTAATGTGCTGATACGGTACATCAAACCATTACATACCGGTACCATTACTGCTACAAAACGGGCTCAATTTTGGCGCCCATCAGTGTCCAGAAGAGTCTGAAAGCGCAGGATTGCTTTCTGCACAGCAGAACGAAGCATGTCCGTAATATGCTGGCTACCTCTCGTGATATGCTGCGCTTCAGATCAGCACATGTGTGAATGTTCCCCTGGTAAACCCTGTCCTTCAGGTAGCCCCACAACCAGAAATCACAGGGAATGAGGTCAGGTGATCTTCCCGGCCAAGCATTTGAAAACGATCGGCTGATAATTCGATCGTTTCTAAATGTGTTTCGGAGAAGCAGTTGAACTACACGAGCGATGTGCGCTGAGACCGCATCATGCATGATGGCCATAGTTGGAACTGGACGTTGGCGCTGTGACGCATGGAAATCATGCAGCCCATACTCTGGACATTAATGCTAGCATGTTTGATATTCGTATAATAATTAGTTCCGTGTTATAACGTGTTAAATAGGGAAAGTTTAATTATAACCACCTGGTATATCTACACCCATCCCTTGCAATTTAAAGAAAGTATTGGGAGGCAGAGAGTCTTTTGCACCAAAAGTACTTCCTTTCTGTACATTTAAATCCTTAACAGAGCAGGAGTTGATATAGGCATCAGTATGGCACTTCCTATCATCTATTAGTTTCAATTACATTATTACTTATTAGTATTAGATTAATTAACCGTCATGTATCTTCGATTTAAGTATGAAAGTGGACAAAAACTCATTCTCTAGGGCGTCTTTCTTTTGCCACGACTCTACCCCTATAACTACTTGTGGCTTGTGTATATTTGTTATGTTGTCAAACTCTGTAAGTCTGTTCATTTAGCTTCTACGATTCATCAGTAACAGTACCTGCAACTGTGACTCAGTGCAGTGAGGTGCTGGGCACTGGACTGGGGGAGGTTCAACGGGGCTGGGCACGAGACCAGGCACCCGCGTATCGCCCTTCCTGATCGCGGTTTTCAGGCAGATTTCCGCAGCCTCAAGACGAATCCCGGGATGGTCCCCAACCTCCCACTAATAACTACGCATTCCAAATGAAAAAATACACTTATCACAAACAGAACATAGTTACACGTTTAGTTCTTACGACTTGACAGTAGGTATAAAATGCCTGGCGTGGCTGTGAAGAGAAAGCTGCAAATTTGATGATCCCAACAATGAGTAAACCTCATCGAAGGCAGCCGACTCCAGAATGTTGGAAAAAGAAGTATTAAGTTAATAATAATATCGTGTGGTCGTAATTATCTGGAGACAGGGTTTCAATTGGCTGAGCATTCCGCCCCTCTCGTAGCCGCCTTATGGAAGCCCGGCAATCATGCCTGGTACAGGGGACCTACAGTTTTACGTGGAATCCGAACCACGGAAGCGTTCTAGCGTACTTCACATTACACAGCAAGCTGAGACAGAGGTGAAGGCAGTGATACAGGGTGTCCAGAAAAGGACTCCCTGATTTCAAAATTAAATATCTCGAAAACAAGGATCGATAGAGGAATGCAGTAAATGGTATGTTTATTGTGACAGCTGTAAAAAGTGTATACAGCAGTGTGAAATAATAGTTACAAAAGCTGCTAACAGATGTACGCTGTACAGCTCATATCAGCATACATAAGTGAAATAATCGTATGAAAACAATCTTTGCAAACAATCACATCACAATGTTTTCAAAATGTTCACCATTGGCACTACAGAGGTGACGCAAACGAAGAATGAAATTCGCCATCACATTTCGTAGTGTCTCGACCGAAATGGATTCACATGCCGCAGAGATCGCCGATTCCAGCTCGTCCAGCGTGGTGGGATGCTTCGGGTAGACCATGTCTTTCACTGTGCCCCACAAAAAAAGTCACAGGGAGTCACATCCGGCGAATATGGAGGCCAATCCATGCCTGCACCAGTAAATTCGGTATATCCCAAAGCAATGACTCGATTCCCGAAGTATTCCTCAAACTACTGTATACACTTCTTACAGCTGTCACGATAAACATACCGTTTACTGCATTCCTCTATCGATCTTTGTTTTCGAGATATTTAATTTTGAAATCAGGGAGTCCTTTTCTGGACACCCTGTAAGTGCCTATTAAAAACTCCGCAGAGACAGGGATTCGAACCGAGTACCTTCCGATCTCCCGTCAGACACCTTAACCACTGAGCCACCAGACCGCTCCAGTATTAAGTCAATTACGTGTCACATAAGGATTTTTCATAAAGAAGTATCGGATTATGCTTTTTCATTTCTCAAAAACTGTAAAAGATGTAAATACGTGCCACACATCACTGAACAGAAGAGGGTTCAAAGTCTGTAACTCTCGCCTATGAGTTCCAATCGCCGCCGCCAACAGCGCTGTTGTCTGTTTACGTGGAAATTGCTACAGTATGCAAAAAGTGAATCGATAGTTGATGTGCAATCGTCGTAACTTCAATTATGTCCCACCTCATCAGATTTACGACTGGCATTATAAATTCGTAGAAGATGGGTGCATGTTAGGGGTGTCCACATAGAAAGTACATCGATGTTTTTATTCGATGTAAAACATCGGGACCCTGCATCTATGTTTTTCGATGCATCGCTTAAAACTTCGATGTTTTTTTAACATCAAATACTTTTATGTTTTTCTTAGTTCAACAAATACAAACCAACAATATTCGCCGGCGAATGGCATTTCATTTATATCTTACCTGCTCCTTTAAAATCACAAAGAGAAAGTGTGACAGTAGTTTGATATTCACCATTACCAGTTCAACGCAGATAGTTGGCTCTTGTTTGGCCCGCGTGAACACAGAGTAACACCATACCAGCAGTGTAGTGCTGTAGCTGTAATGATGTGGTTAATTTAATGCGTTTTTTTATGGCTTTACGCCTCGTCGACGTCGAGGTCATTAGAGGCGGGAAAGGACTGGGGGAAGGGACAGGAAAGAATTCGGCCAAGGCCTATTGAATCATTCACCTGGAGTGGTTTGGAGAAACCATGGAAAACCCAAATCTGGATGCCCGGACGGGGATTTGAACCAGCGTCCTTCCGAATGTGAGGCCAAGGAGTTACCTTTCACCCAAAATTAAAAAAATTATTTTATGATCTTATGTGTTGGTTAAGTAATGTTGTATGAGTGAGGTATACATTTTTGAGTGGTACGGAGACTACAAATTAACAGAGATATTTTATTACCATACCAGGCTATTACAATAAAAAACCAGACATTAAATACTTAAGTCTAAAACTGAGTAAAAATATTAATTTTAAGTGTTTAACAACATAGCACCAATGGTGTTTAAGCATACTTTGCACAAACGGAAGTTTACTCAATCGTTTTCCTTTCATTCTTTTCCTTTGCTGGCTGATTATTTGAGCAGCCTTGGAATATAAACTTTCGGATACATCAGAAGTCCCGACAATAGTCAATCAGATGTTGTCTCAACCCTGTTTATATCTACATATTCAGAAGTATCAGGTAACATTTAGTTGTTTTAGAATAATAATATCTTATTTGGATTCACAGCGGACACCGACAAACAGTAGGAGTGAATGTAAGAAATTGATTTTATTCTTTCAATCATACGGACGGGATAGCCAACCGCAAGAGAAATTCATTTTCACCGTTGTTATGCCCCGCTAAATGCTCAATGGTGTCAACACCTGTTAATAACAGTTACTTTAAATTGTAATAATTTAATTTAATCTTCAGTAAATTTAGTAATCTTAACATTTATTTCTATTATTATCATTATTAGCCAGTTTTAGCTTTTTTATTGACTCGATGTTTTTTATTTAATAAATCGATGCATCGAATAGAAAAATTCTTTATCAAAACATCGAATCAATCCGATGTATCGTACGGTAAACATCGAATGGCTAGGATGCATCGATGTTTAGTGAATATCCCTAGTGCATTTGCAAAGGGAAAAACACTGGTCGCCCTCGTACGTCAAATGAAGATGCTCATGTAGAATATATGCAGTTAAACATTGGCCCTTGCTATATTCAGTTGTGTGTGGTACGTATTAGTATCTTCTGTAGTTTGTGAGAAATAAAAATAAAAAAATCTCTTTCTTCTTTTTGAACAAGCCTATATTTTCGTTACAAGTATAAGAGTGGGTACTGATTTACCCTAATTTTGTTCATTGCATGTCAGGTTAGTTTTCTTGAGAGTGACGGGGGCAGGGAATGTGATCGCCAGTGGTTGGGTGTGACGGGATTGTCTTGTGGGGGTGGGTGGGGCGCTCACACGTCCCCCGGGAGGACTCGCCGCCGCCGCTGCCGCCCCCATGAATATTCATGGCGCCCCCTCTCGGACCATCCGTCGTCTCTGTCCGCCGCCCCGCCATCCTTCCTTCCTGATTAAGGTCCTGGGAAACTGGATACACCGAGATGAATAAGGATTAACGTCGCGCTTCCGCGTAACGACGAAGCCCTGACAGACAGACACTGCGGAATTTCCGCGCGCACTTCGGCGTTCGGCGGTCCGGCTCTGTTGCTACCTGCCACAATACTTCCCACGACGTTTCTCCTTCCCCTATAATCAAGACGTAACCTTACATCTGGGTGTAGCTTAAGCTGCGTCGTGGCCTGATATGGACAACTGAAAATAAAACGTGATAAGTCTGAAGAATTTGTGACACGTTTTTCTTTTTTTAACATGTAAGTAGACCAAATTGCTTACAGGTCGTGGCGTAGTGACAGGAATAGTAAGTGTTAGACAGTTGGTGAGTACACTCGATAGAGACTTGAGGCAACTTCAGGAAACTTCTGGCAACCTTCAATTTCCTGAAACTAAAAAAAAAAACAGAATGTTTCAAAAACTACTGAAATAATCCAAATCAATTTTCATAATATTCTGAAACTCTTATTTTTAAAAATGTAATTTTGTTTCAAAAAAAAAAAAAAAAAAAAAAAAAGGAGAAAAAAAATCACCGACCGATATTTTTTTAAATTAGTTTATTTATTTAAATGGCTTTCGGCCTTGTCTTTAAGTTTTATGACAATTCACATTACAATTCATTTACGGTTCTATATACAAAGATTTCAGTTCTTAACGTTTTATAACAATTTACATTTCAATTCCTTTACAGTTATATATACATAGCTTACATTCATTTACAGTTCTACGCGCAACAGTTTACATTTTGAGCTTTTACATTTCAGTTCCTTTACAGTTCTATACATATGAGTTTACATTCTTGGTATTATACTATGGTGTGTCTATATGTAATTAGTTACTTTATTATATCTCTTATCTGCGGCGTGTAGTGTTTATTTTACAATTTTGGGGATTTTTGACACTGTATCTTAATTCTATTTGCTCAATGTAAAGCACTGGTGCCCTACTCGTTCACTATGGCCTCAAATTCTAGTATTCTGTATGGCTGATATGTATGAGGATATCTCTGCTCAGGTGGTGTACATTTGTAAGAGTACTAACTTTGTTCCCGTCGTTTCCTCTTGGATTTCTAATTGTCTAAGATTTATATTTGAATGTTTTCCTCCTTGAAGAAGGTCATTATGATTTTGTTTATTTGAAGAGAGCAGGATGAAAACGTTGGCTGGGAGTGGAATGTTCCCCCTTGTGAGTTCTTTTAGCATTATGTCCGATATTTAAACTGAAGTAAATATATCAGAAGATTCCACCACTTTGCAAAATTTTCTCATAAGTTGCTGAATCAAATGTTCGGTTCAAAATCTTATTTGGTCGTTACGGAAAACCTTAAGAAATTTGCCTGTCTACATCCACATTTAACTGAAAAAGACCTAAATATGTCTCCATGAATACTTTCTTATGAATTGCGCAACACCCCTCTCTCACAATAAAGTCTCGTTCGTTGTATCTATATTTCACGCAAAGTTGAATGCATCTTTACTTTTCTGAATGATAAATGTAGATTCCCTTAACGATCATTGAAAATACTAAACATCTCTATTAAATGTCAGCAGACATTCATTTTTCACTTATCTACTCCAGTCGAACCTAAATTACTGGTTATGACACTAACAGTTTAAAACATATTAAAAGTCAACCCAATTTCAGATATTGTAGTTAAACACTGGGTTTCCAGACGATATTCTGAGCCCTTAAGAATTTTCTGAAAGACGTTACATCACCAAAGAACAGTCAGCCGAAACTCTACTTACTTCGTATCAACCAACGAACAACACCAATCAACAGTCAGCAGAAACTCTACTTACTCCGTATAAAACGATGAAAAACACCAAACAATAGTCAGCAGAAACTCTACTTACTCCATATCAAACGACGAACAACAGTCAGCAAGTAGTGAGATGAGTAGATGGGACATCTCGTACAATGTAAATTAATTATTGTTTGATTTAATATAAATAAGAAACAAATGGATATTCATGTTCGAGTTGGAGACAGAAATCCGCGTCTAGCTAAGAGGTGTGTTAGCGTGAGCGACAGTCTGACTTAAGCCGGAAGTGTCCGGTAGGTCGAGACAATGAGAAGATTATCTCTGGCAAGCCGACGCAGGTACCGGTGAGAAAGGCTGGACTCTGGGGAATTTTGCGGAAGGGATCCGTAGATGCGCCGTTTGCTCGGTGTCGTGGGAAAATTATTTCTACGTATCCTCCCGAACAATCCCGACAAAACCCGAAGACTCTTAGCAAATAAGAGGCAATGTATTAGCCAGCATAGAGGGGACACTTTTGCGAAGCCAATCCGATGTGTTTATTTCCTCACGTGGTTGGACGTATTACAAATTTTGTGTTTTTCGTGATACTCGCCGAGGAGAAGGAGAGACGAGCTCTGAAGGGCGAGAAGAGGTCTTTCTGTCCAGAACGATCGCACTGGCAACTGCCTGCCAGAGTACTGCGGATGATTTCGTTCTGGAGGCTTCAATGACTGAGCGCCTAGTCCGATCGATGTTGTCACTTGTGTTGGTTGACGTGACAAGTGCCTAGCATTACCTGGATGGTGCACCGTTGAGAGATGATAGCGCTCTTGTTGCGACGCTTGGTGCAGCCAGACAGACACGGTAATTATACCTCCAGAAACAGTGTGTACTCAGACGAATCATTGAGATAGCCCTTTAATAGATCTTATGAGTAAGAGTTCTTATGCCGCCGGACATTAACTCCTGAGCTAGTTGTGTTTAAAAGCCGAGTGCTTTTTGGTTTTCGTTATCCAGTTTGAATTGAAAGACTGATTTCTATGTTTGTAAACTTTCAATTACTATTATTTGTGGGTACAAATTAACTCCCTGGCGCCCTATGTAATCCAGTTAAATATGATGTTGTCTTGTTATCATTGTCATACAAGAATCGCTCTCGTTATGTATAAGAGAGTTTTTGCTTCAGTTGCACATGGAATTTGTAACTCTTTGTAATGTACATGTATTGCAATTTCTTAGCTTCAGTTAACGATAATTGTTTGTTTGCTATGTTGCACCTGTAAGACAAGGTATTGCGTTGAACTTTATTTTGCATAGACAGATGTTTAAGATTAATGGTAAATATACCTCTGTCTGTAATGTCAGTAATGAGTACCAAATAAACCAATATTTTAGGATCTTTTCAAATATTAATAACAGAAGTAATGGTTTCAACTCTGTTTCCTGAAATTAATATATGTGGTTTGCATAAGGTAGTAGAAGGTGGCGATTATAAATCATGCAAGGTAAGCAATAAGTCCCCCCCCCCTTCCCCACAGAAAATCTGCTACAAGCATAAACTCTGCTACTCAGTATCAAACGACGAACGAATTCAGGTAATAACAACCCTCAGACCCAGCCAGTTTATGAAATTATATTCTAAATTATGTATATCAATCTGGGAATAGATTAATCATGGTTTTGTATATTTTTCGTGTAATTAATTGTGAATTTGAGTAAATGTATAGAAGGAGGGAGACTTTGTAAATGCATGTAATGTATTCAAGGACAATATTATACATGAAACATTTATTACAAATTTGTAGGTGTTGAGGTGAGCCACGATGTTTAGAAGACAATTCTCTGGTTTATATCGACAATTTTCTGTGTAACTACCCTTAAAAATGTATAATTTTGTTTCTGTGTATTTTATGATGATTGTGAATGATTTTGTTTTAATGTGGTTTTAATTGTTGGATGCATTGTTGCTGTTTGAGAAACATTCAGCAGCTTTCTCTGTGTTATTCTGGAATTTTCTGTTGCGTCTATATAAATTTACATTATGCCTTGTTGTGTAATGTTATTACAGAGCGCGCTGGAAAATAAACATAAGTGGAAAGTAATTCGTAAGAGTTGTTATTTCATGCAACTAAAACCTATCATGGCTTTCGCAACAGGATTGAAAAATACATCAAACGTGGTTCGAAACTGCTAAAATATCGCAACTAACCTCACAAGTTCTTGTCCCCGATGATGATGTTGTCATCAAATCATGAAACGGGAAACAGTCACTTTCTACAAACCAATATAAATTTCTACCAACGTCCCAGATGATTTCATAACGTCCTGGAGGACGTAAATTCGATTCCCGGCTATCGAGATTTTCCATGGTTTCTCGAACTATGGCTCCTGCAAATGTCATGGGTTAATTGCTTCCTATTCGTTTCCCCAAATTTTCTCCCAACTCTAATCACCTCGATGAGAAAATAACCCTACCAAAGAACCAACAACATTCTGAAAATTACTTTTGTAGGGTAGAAAATGTATGTAGTACACTGCAGAAGATAACCAGAAGTAGCTTGTAAACAGCAGTTCTAGATAGAGCCTTAGCTTCCTCCCCCTTGAAGAGATCCATTTCTAGGATGAGTATACAGATTATGGAATCAGATTTCACCGGCACTATCACGATACACTGTTTGCCTCCTACTCCTACAATTATTGAGTTAAACTTCATAGATGTACTTGACGTGAAGGGGTAGCTGTCTTTATTGTTTCGAAGTTAATTACTTCTATTGCTGGTCCATCAGGTGTTTATTTCTCTTGGAGGAAATCACTACTACTTTGGAAATTCTGTTTATTTAGAACAGGAATATTTAGTGACAGCTATCATTCATATAATGACTTTGCATGGTGCGAGGGCTTAATGGCGTTCCACGTTATTATAATTGCAACAATCCTGTAATCGGTTCAGGCAGATTCAATCATGTATGCGGACCTGAGGTTCAGGAATACGGAGCTCAAGATGGAATCTCAAGCAAGATGAGTTACGGGTTCGATTCTATCCTCTGAAATGTATCCTCCACAACCAGTAATTACTATATCCAAATAAGCGTTAATCACTGTAAACAGTTATCTAAAATTCCACACGCTTTGCTAGCAGTCTGGACTAGAGGCCGAAAAGAACTTGGAAATAGTAGAATGAAAGGTCTGCACATGAGATGCGGGTAGGATCCTGAACTAATTACTGTCGCCAACAATGAAATGAACAATGAGATGTACAATGACAATTTTGTCAATAAATAGTTAAGAGTCTAAGGAATGGCTGTGACCAGCCAGTGTGGCTCTGTACACTGAGGCGGCACACACTGGCTGGGAGAGCTACAACGAGACCGGGAAGGAGCCCAGCTTCCCCTTACCGGCCGCCCTATTGCGGTTTTTAGGCGGTTTCCCTCAATTATCTAGTCGAATTCTGTGATGGTCCTTAATCACCGCCTCATAAACTCTACATTCCACAAACATAAAACACACTAATCATACAGAAAACGTAAAGTTAACACATGGCAACATAAACGTTCTTCCGGAAGATTAGATATGATGGCCCAACAGGTATGGTTAGTCTTTGGAAAGGAACTCAGTTGTTTCCTCTCGCCCCTCCTACTCACCAATGATTCACATTGGTCACCTGAGGTATCCAGTGTCCACGAGGAACTTGGTGGCCAAATCTGAGGGAAAAGCTGTCCCAGGTAATTGAATGGAAGGACAGTTGTCAGATGCACGTGAAAAGCTTGCCACCGTGGGGTGAGTAAAGGGTTCAGTGGCGATCAATTCTCTAGGAACTAAAGATACGTTTTCAAGACGTGTCTGGAAATGCTTGTTCTTCTGAGCAGTAATTGTAGTCACACTTCGACTAATAGTCTAATAACTGACTCAGACTGCCACAAAATGTACCCCAGTCAAGCATAAGACGAATAGAAATACTCTTTTAGATGATTAAAAAGGTACAGTGCTTTAAATGACTCATCATATCTACATGTTATCGCATCGAAGTTACTAAAGTTTTGTGAGCCTCACTCAATTTGATATATCGACGTAAGGTTGTTTCGTCATTATAAACATAAATTAGTGTCATTCTGTAAAGTGACGGCAAAAATGGCAGCCTGCATTTTGGTAATTGAATAATACTACGATATTATAAAATCTTTAATATTCAGCTTTATATTTTCTTGACACCTAAAACATCCTTATCCGGCGTACCATCAGCTAGGGCCGATCGCCGGAAACTCCTCCGAGGGAGAAAATTAACATTTTATAATTCCCTCCTTAGCTTTTACAACCCGTCCAAAAAGAGCCCGGCGTGGCGAGTGAAGGAAATAAACTTTCGTTAGTGGAGCGAGCCAGTAACGAACGTACAAACTATATTAAAATATAAAACAGTCGGTTTAATAAACCCGGGCACCCGGGGTGGATGTAAGGGGGAGGGGGGGGGGCGTGGTGGTCGGGGGACGGTCGGGGGACGGTCGGGGGACGGTCGGTGAAGAATCCTTGCCTCTCGCCGTTTTTACAATATTAATTATCTAATTTGCGCCTGAGAATTGCCGCCGGCCTGCTGAATAATAGCTGTGGCCACGTTACCGGCGGTAAGCCACGCGTTATGTCCGCCGGACCTGGGGGAGGGAAGAGGGGGTTAATCAAACCGGCAGCGGCGCCGGGCGACCTTGATTGGCAACGCCGTCGCGTCAACCCCCGCGACGGGCGCTTCAAGGTCGCAACTGAACTCTTCGGAATAAATCTTTTCCTTCCAAAGGCCTTCAGTACGTTTCCTTATTTTTGTATACTGTATGTGTATGACAGGCATAACCTCTGTAGGCACATTTCCTGAGGTATTAGTAAACTTTGCCAGTCGTGTTAAATACATTATAAAAACAATTAAGTCTAATGGTAGAGCAGCAAATACACATCCTTTACCAATAGTTTAGCTGATTTCATGAGATGAGGCAATATTGTCCATTAAATTCAAATGCCATTTAATTGCTTTTTAAAATTTTAATGGAATGAGTTCGACTCTTACCTAAACAAAAAAAAAACAAACAAAAAATAAAAATAAAAAAATAAACCTATAACACATTACCTACAAATGTGTTTTCTTAGTGTGAGATATTCACTACCCGCTTTGTGGGTGTCATAAAGAAATATGTTTTCCCTTTGTTTTGCTGGTACCTTTACCCAACTCAGATTATTTTGTAGTCTTTTATGTATTACCAATTACAAAACGCCTGTTCCAGATGTGCTGTTTTTTAATACTACCTCGTGTCTGAGATAAATCAGTGTATTTCCTTATGCTTCAAAACTTTCTACAATTTCTCCACCACATTTATTCTACAAAAAATCATCTCCGAACCTATTGACTGCTTCAGCTGTTTCTTCAGATGCTGTCCCACTGTGCCTCATAACTATATATTTGCCTTCTTTTCAATTTTCCCTTCACGTTCCTAAATGATGTGTCATGTGTATTTACAATAATAAATAATTGTAATCAATGGAAAAGTCTTGACTGTATGTCTACAGGTACTGTAAGACCAATAAGTTAGAAGCAACCAATCGCCAAGGTTGTCATTTCAAAGTCAACAGTGGGAATGTGACCAATTATAATCATTAATGTAAATATCCGAAAAGCAAAATTATACGACACATGTTAGCAGAAAGTTTACGGTTTTCATATATATGGGAAACTCTTTTTTTTCTTTCAGCATCATCTATAATATCTTTTGATGTAGATAACCAATAAACCCTAGCGACATTCGCTTGAATCAGGCAGAAGACTTAATTGTTTGGTTCAACACCAGAATCTATCAAGATGAATTCAGACTGCTCATATTTCTTCGATTTTTCATGCTGAGTATGTTGGGTGCGTTGTACGCTTTGTCTTGGCTTTCGCGAGGAATAGAGTTCGAATCGCCGTCCAGACAGTAAATGTCGGATTTCCATGGTTTACCGAATACAGGGATGGTTTCTTCAAAATTTCATCTCCGAATTCCTTGTCGCTACTTGTCCCTAGTAATTTACCGACCTCAATCTCAATGAGACGTAAAACCATAAGCAAGCGAGCGTTCATGCTGATCAGTTTGTTATTTCGCTACTGTGCTCACAAATATGTATTCTCATATGGAGAACACAAAAGGACAATATATCTTCACTGTCCTCTGTGCTTCTACGTGCGTAGATCCGTTAAAACTGAAATCCGAAATCTTCTGTAACTGGGATATATTCTCCTACTATGCATAAGTGAAATGAAGATTTATCTGTTTTTTTAAAAGAAAGAAAATGGCATAGTACTTTTGGATTTTACAGGAGGCTAAAAAATTTGTGTATATACATGCTTTCACAACAATTGAGTTTATTGTACGTAATTAACAGTATGGGCAACATAGGAACATTCAATCGTAATCACCCCATGCCCTCTACCAGACTAGAAGCGCTTTAACCCCAGGACCGTAAAATTGACGGTTAGATCACCTGCTATGGACCATATGAAATACAACTGCACAAGATTAATAGGAAAGAGAGTGATTTAAATACAGTATTTTCGGATCTCCAGGAATACCTGATCGTATAATAGTTGAATGCGCATCTGTAGATGATCGAACGAAACAGAGTGAAGCTAACAGGAAAAACTCCTTGACAATAATGAAAGTCAACCACCTCTGGGAAGAACTAACAAATTGGTAAATTTGTTAGATGCGGCTATCTATTTTCATAACACATAGAAACCTACACACTTTATCCAAACCAAATGCGTCAGAATCCTGAAACTTTGCTTCATGGCATAAGATCTATTTTATTTCTCTTCATAACCTCCAGCTTTCATTACTCCAAACCCGAATAACCCCGTAAGCACCAAAACCACCTATACTAGTGTTCTACCAACACTCATCTAGTATATTCCTAATATTTTATTTTCAATGTATGTGCAAATTCTTGTTAAGATATTTCAGATTTAACCAGTTTCTGATCTCTAAGTTTTCGGTGTTTTAATGGATTCTTCCTTCTTTTGGTTGTTGTAAAACACAGCAAATTTTACGACAAATTACATTACATGAAACCTTAAAACATAGGAACTGGTGCCAAAGTGAGATGAATACACAAAAGAAATAGTGAATATCAGACTATCCTAATTTATCATTTTTTAAATGAATGCTAGATCAGGTAAACTTCCTTATATGTTTGGTGCGACTACAAATAAAGGTTTAATAGTAATATTTTTGAATTCGCTTAGCAAAGATTCACAAAGATTAAAAATGTTTATAACGATTTAATCTTTATGATTTTGAGAATCTTAAATTTACATTTTATTTTAGCAGTAAAGATTTTATATCACTGAAGGACTTAAACGTGGTAGTGTTCTTCACAGTCATGCATGTTTCAGATAATATCGCCATTAAAAAAAATGAAGTAAATATCTTCAAAAAATTCGTGGGATTGTATAACTGCATGTTAGATGACTATTTATATGATCCTCGCATACCCGAATTGATTCAATAATTCCTTTTGAACGTCAATTTCGCCGAACTAACTTCATAATTCATATCTGAATCTACAGTAAACTGCTGTTTAAAAATTCCAGTGATTTGTTCATTAAAGATTCAGACCTTCTGAACGGTATCATTTATGAAATTGGCATGCTCTTGGTTCACAACTTTGAACGAATTATTAAGTTTTGACGAAGTTTTATTTTTTTCAATTAAAGTGAATATGATTCTAAAAACCAATGATCGATTAAATCCGAGATGAATTTACAAGTAAAGCGCGACCGTGTGAAACCTACAACCTTATACACTCTTCAGGTAAATATGTTTACCCAAATAACCAAAGAAATTAAATCGCTTGTAAAGTTAAATGAACAATGCGAATCACCACACGTTCTAATATTAATCATTTAGCACCGTTGCATCGGTTTATGTGTTGAGGATAGTATAATTTTAACATCATTTCTTAGAGCTTTATGATAATATTCATTTTAGTACCAGCTTTCATAACGGGTTCTATCATTGTAAGCAGATACATTTAATTTCACTACACCGATATACGTGATTTGAAGATACCATGACACTTCTGGAAGAGTTTGGTAAACAATTCCAAAATCGTTTTTGTGAATCAGCTTCCACAGAGAAGTTATGTAAATATAAATTACTAGCTTGTACCCGCGACTTCGTACGCGTGGATTAAGAATTTTTTTGCCAGAATTAAATATAGAAAGTTGTTGGTAATGAAGGATTGGTCCCAAACAATATCGAGTCGGAATAATATGACAGGAAAGCTATCACTATATCATTCTACCGTCGAACCTGTCTCTTGAAGAGAATCAATTTCCAACATATTTCTGTCACCATTCCATAAGGTCTCAAAATTTCGTGACTACAACTGTTAATCATACTGGAAAAAATATCCTGCTCCCTTCATACAGATTTCCTTATAAAATTCCATCACAACGATATAGCGATTTAGTCGTCAAAACGTAACAAAAAGACAGAGACTTACTTCCGTATTTATAATAATATTACTGTGGTTCACACTCGCACACTGACTGCGAACAACACCTGAGGGATCATTATAACGTAAAAAAGTGTACACCTACAACATTGCAAGACTACCTACGATTTGCCTCGCATTGCACCCCTAACTTTCTAATATCTGCAGTTTAACATTCAATCCGAATAACCTACGGCCCACGCCTGACTCTTACGATGAAAAACAATTTTAAAAATCTTAGCCTCCACGGAGATTTGAACCGGAGACCACGATGTTCGTAAGCAAGCGCTTTAACCACTGAGCTGCCAGTCCACTACACGGAAACACTGTACGGAGACGTCCATATCCAACGTGTCTCTCTATCGCTGTATTTCGAAGTTATGAGACAACATGTGTTATTTACACAGATAATTTTTCAACCAAATGTAGACAGTATTTTTCTCCTTGTTTCAAAGAATAAGTGTGCAAAGTTTCATCGAGATCGGATGAAAACTGTGGATTTGTATGAAGAACAAACAAACTAACAAACAAACAAACAAAAAAACAAACAAACATACATTCATCTTTATATATAAAGATTAAAAGAATTTCTGCACATTGTATACAAACGATATGAAGTTCGATAGCTGGTTCTTACATCTGTGTTAATCTTTCTCTACTATTTAACATTGCAATAAAAGTTGAAGAATCAAACAACAATTCTAAAAAGAGAAGTAAACATCACATTTATCCTTAAATTTTAAAACTGTGGAGCTGTGTCATTGATATCACTGTATTTTTAAATACAGCGTTTAATACTTTCGAAATTGTTGAATGTAATATTTATGATTTTGCGGAAATTATCACACTCAGTTCCGAGAATAACAAATTAAATAATGTAGGATTGTCACTAAATGCAGCCTTTAATTCTGGTCTTAGATAAACTTCTGGATGCAGTTGCTTAGGATGAATGGACATCAGTTATTTAACCAGATGGTTGGTAAAAGACGGAAATATTGAACATGCGTTTCAGTTTTTTGATAGATTAATATTTTACTTTAACCTAGTAGAAGTCATGTTTACGAGTCGAGAAAGTAAAACATATTTAGAATTTCTTGTAAAGTCATTTTAATATTACTGAAAGGAGAATTTCATGTTTATTTTGCTGATATTTTTCATTACATGCTGGATGTTATATTAATAATGATAGTTGTAATAAAAATATAATTTTTTGTTTAAATTTCAAAGTTAATTTTCTGTTTCCCAGTAAACTAAAATAGGAATGAATGCCGTAAGTTTTAATGATTAATCGCTGTATCATGCAGTATAGACTTAATATTACGTATGTTAAACATCATGGGTGGCAGGAAAAAAACAGAAGTCTAGACTAGTCTTAAACGGGTACGACATTTCTTCACTATTTTGACGTTATCGACTATTCAGATGTCCTATATATGGTATAAAGTATACCAAAGTTACTATTAGTAATTTTGGAAATACACTAGAACTCTTAGAGGGTGAATGTAAAACTGGTTTGACTTTTCATTTATGAGTATTCAGTTTAATCTGATGTAAAGTTAGCATTTTGTTTAGCACTATGTATTTGGGCGTATGATTGGAAACATTGTTTATCACATAACTAATGTTTTTAGAAAAGTATGCTTGGTAGAACATACGTGACTACGGATTTTGTTCTGAAGGCATGTATCGTATTTTTTTTATAGGTGCTTACTTCCGATTACAATCTAAGCCGAAACTTGACGCGAAAGCTGGAAGGCTCTTTTCCCCCTCACTACTCATTATTCATTTTAATAATTTTTTTAACATTTTTTTAATTTTTAAATATATCAAATTTTAGTTTTTAGAATTTAATAGAGCACTTCTTAAATAACGAATAGAGTCTTCTTCAAGATTTTTTCTTTTCTTTTTAACAGTGTATTTTGAAATATTGTTTGTCAGGTAACGGTTTGTATGAGGTACAACCTATGGGATCGTAGTTTTTTTCTCAAAGCATGCGCTGATTTTTGTGAGTGTTTACTTCTGATTAGAGTCTAAGATGAACCTTAATGTGAAAGTTGACAAGCTTTATTTTCCTCATCACAACTCATTATTGGTTGTAAATTTTTAACATTTAAAAAAACTGAGTCTTTTAGAAAAAAAGTAGGCTGTAACATTAGGTGAAGCATTGAAAATAGTCTTCAGCGAAAAGTAGATTCTTCGTCGACATTTGGAGGCAGCTTGTCAACGAAGGCGAGGTCTCTTGATTTGAAGCAGCTCTTGCTGAGGCTTCTGCCAGTAATTCCTGTCAGAATTTCCTTACGGAGAACCGCAGTGAGCACGCAAGACTTCATAAATAACCATGCGATTCATTAATGACAGCGGGGGAAGATAATCAGCGAATAATCTTTGACGGAGGACGAAAGGAAGTTTCGATCAAAGTTAGTGCCTCTTCGGCCCAAAGTTTCCCTCCGAACGGTATTCGTAACTAGAGGCTAAAGTTTGTGGCAGTTCGAGAAATGTGCTGATTTAATTATGCAAATTCCCAATGAATGACTGGCAATTAACATTTCGAAAGAACTGAAATTACCGGAGAAGTCTACTCATATTTATAATTTATAGAAAGTCTCTTCTCCGGGACAGGTAATTAGTGGTCTACGTGAATTCTTAATAACTCCTGGGCGATAATAATTTCGGCAAAAAAGTCTTCACAGATTCAGGAGAGCTGACAATGGAATCCTCCTCGGCATTGATTCCTCTTTATTCACGGAAGTGATTATGCGTATTCATTAAAGATTTCTTCAAGCTGAACAAATGCTGCGTATTAAATATGAACCTGTCTACCTTAGACTTTTAAAATTCGTCCTATCAAGCTCATTTCTTTATCTACTTCTTCTATTATTCAGTTGCAGCTTTCATCTAATCTTTTGTTTATGTGTGTCTTTGCTCTTAAATGTTTAACTGAATTAACTCTGTCAAGAAATGAACTGTCTTCCTGAAATGTACATACGACTGATGTTTCTTTTTCGTCAAGCATATTACGTGGAGGGTTTTTTGATTTTTTTCGAAAACTTCCCACATTGTAGGAAAACGTAAATATCACATTAAAATTGCTTATCCATTGTTCGTACACTTTATTTCGTTTTCACCAAATGCACTTTACGTTGCGAAGTACTAGGTAAAATGTGTTCAAATTGTTAATTTGCACAGTGTTTTAACTGTGTATTTGACGTTTACGATTCGAGAATAAAATTTTTCTTATCATTGACTTGTTGAAATTTAAGTTATACAGTTAAGAGTCTAATTGAAGAGCAGAATGCCGAAGGCCGTAGCACTAACTGAAGTATAGGAATAAACTGAAACATATTTAATTTATTGTGCATAGAATACGCAGTGCTGGTAATTTGACAGGTATGAATAATGTGTAAAGTGCATCCAACCGTGTAACAAATAATTATTATTTAAGGAAGGAACTTTTTGAAGGACTTAAAAGCAAGATCAGTGATCAAATATTGGACACAAATGATGAGAAAATTCCATGGGTGAACAAGAAAGTGTGAATATTTAAACATAGCATCCGAAAAAGATGACTGCAAAGATTAGTTTATCTGAAGAAATACATGAGATGTCACAAATAAGGTACCTTTCCGTTGAAAATGGGCGAAACTGTTTTGAAAGTTAACAAAATACAAATCTCTTATTTTATTTTGGTTTTAAAATAAATTATGCAGAACTTAGATTTGACCGCATGTTAACCGCTGGTTAACCATGCTATTGCTAAGGTTATATGAAATGTGATTTAAGAAAATGAGGTGAATTAATAGTCCTGTCATAGTTACCATAGAACTCTTAGTGTTACATTCAGGCTACTTACGGATTTCATCGTATTGCAAGACACATAGAATTAATCTTTTAATGATCTGGCTTCTCTAATGATAGAATAGCCATACTTTCCAATCGCTCAAACTTCTGTATTTTGTATAATTACGTTCCATACATATCATACACTACAAAATTTATGACTAGGGGTTTGCCTCCCTTGTACTTCTTTAACTCTCTTCAATAGATTCAGAACTACAAAACTTCCCCTTAAGCCTTCTGCAATGAATTCAGCACAATTAATATTTATTATAAAATAATATACAATGAAATTTACACTTTATGACGTGAACAAGAAATTCACATTCGAAATTATAATCACACAAAACCATTATCTGTATACCTAACTGAGGATTCATGTAGCTCTGTGGTTAAAGCGGCTGTTATCCAAAGTTTATACGTTGGTCCCGATATCAATTCTCGGCGGTACCAGGAATTTTTAAGATTTTTGTTTGAGCATTTGCGTTAGGCCAGGACATTACGTAGTTCGGATTCCACTCCAAACTGTAGTTCCCAGAGGTAAAGAACTGGCGTACCTGCATCTAACACAATCCCTTAATATGCCTCCTTGGGTAGGATCGTAGCAACCTTTCAACTATGGACTTAATTTCTTATACGTAATTAGGTTATTCGTTTTGGTATTTGTACAGGGTGTGAAAAAAAAGTGTAAAATATTTTAGGAGGCGATAGTATGCATCAAAATGAGACAAAAATGCCGAATAAACATTGGATTGCAAACGCATAGTTTTGGAGACAACAACAGGTTTGTAATTTAACGCCCGACGACGGCACTGCATGCCTCAGTCCTGAGGAATCACGAACTCTTTATAACTGTCTTGGTTGGACATGAATGTCTTCAATGCATGTTGTCACTTACAGGATCACCCAAGACAGTTATAAAGAGTGTGTGATTCCACACCGAGTGTGGTGGTGTAACGGTTAGCGTTCTGGCCTCGCATTCGGGAGAACGGCGGTTCGCATCCCCGTCCGGACTTACAGATTTGGGTTTTCCATGGTTTCTCAAATCACTCCAGGCAAATGCTTCCTTTAAAAAGGCCATAGCTGAATTCCTTCCCATTCCTTGCCCCCCATCCTTTCCCGTCTCTAAAGACCTCGCTGTTAAGAGACGTTAAGCAGTTACAAAAAAAAAAGTGATTCCACATGCCACAGGGCTGAGGCATGCAATTCCTTGGGAGGGGGGGGGGGGGCGTTACATTGCAAATTTGTTATTATCTCCAAAACTATGCGTTTGGGACCTTATGTTTATTGTACATTTTTTGTCTTATTATTAATACTAGAATCTGCAGTAGCTATTATCCAAGCATATGTATTTTCAGTTTTAAGTACATTATATTCAAGAGAAGTATATTAATTATGTTAACAACTCACTCAAATCAGCCTTTCCACCTAGTAGACATAAGACCATGACCCCTTACAGGGGCCATTGGGGCAATAATTATAGTATCAGGATTAGCCAAATGATTTAATATATTAGAAATAAATTTGTTTTTAATAGGAATAATAATTACTTTACTGACTATATATCAATGATGACTAGACGTAGTACGAGAAGGTACATATCAAGGACTACATACTATTTCTGTGTCTATTAGATTACGATGAGGAATAATTTTATTTATTACATCAGAAGTACTATTTTTTGTTTCATTTTTTTGAGCATATTTTAATAGTAGACTTGCTCCTGCAATTGAATTAGGCATAAACTGACCTCAAAAGGGAGTTCTACCATTTAATCCAATACAAATCCCCCTATTAAATACAGTAGTTTTATTAACTTCAGGAATTACAGTCACATGAGCACATCATGGACTTATAGAATCTAACCACTCATACCTCCTAAAATATTTTATATTTTATCACCGTCTATTGCTTCATGTTTTCCTACCCAAGTACCTCTATAAAACAGAGAGAGCAATAGAGAGTTAACAGGAGTTTGAACTAATAGTAAGAGGCATAGGGATATTCTGCAGGCCGAGAACAAAGTAGTACGTCTACGTCTAACACTTGCATACGAGTGTTAAATCGTTCTTGTGTCTGTCTACCTGTATAAGGACATGAGTGAAGGCATTTGGTCGTTGGCTTATGCAAACGAGTAAAGAGAGAGATGGAGTGTACTCTCGTGTGTGTGTGTGTGTGTGTGAGCGCGGGCGCGAGCAGGGTTGCTGCGAATGATAACCATTTATATTAATGTATATTTCTCCACGTATCAATGGCTCCCCAGTCTACCATTCCGGAGCACTAGACTTCATGCAAACTGCCATCGCAAATAACTTCTCCCGTGGCCGTAGCGCCACCGTCGACTCACTTTCCCCCCTGCAGACTGTGCCTCTGTCTCGTACAATTCGTTTAAACCC
The DNA here is from genome assembly GCA_031002005.1 of Vandiemenella viatica. Taxonomy (NCBI): domain Eukaryota; kingdom Metazoa; phylum Arthropoda; class Insecta; order Orthoptera; family Morabidae; genus Vandiemenella; species Vandiemenella viatica. The sequence continues at coordinate 118,926,525 of CM061914.1, forward strand.
CGCTTCCCTCTCTTTTGCTCTCGCTTCCTGATTTGATATGCAAAGAGTAGTTTAGTTGGCTAATTGCTAATAATAGGATAAGATGGGAGGCAAGAGAGAGCGGCGTGGCACGGCGCTACTCTCTCGCGGGTGCGCTGCAGTCGATTTAAATTAGCAAAGAATACATTTCATTACGCTGTATATAAATATTACTGGGGCTTTGTTAATTATAATTAGGAAAATGTAATAATAAAACCTAAGTTCATAAATTTATTTTATTATGGTTGTAATACGCTCGGTGAGTAATATGGGAAGAAAAGGAGGCCCCTCCCACCGTGCAGCGTTAAAGCGGAGGAACGGAGATAGCGCGAAGGATGGTGGTGGGGTGTTCAACCCTGCTGTGCACGGCCTGTGACGTCGCTTATTTCGGGGTGGGATGCAAAATGAAGGAAGAAGCCCACACCAGAGTTAGCCGAAAGTACCGCTTAACAGATTAATCAAAAGGTATTACAGAGTTAAGATATCGGAAGCTGGCGTTGAAGATGATCATATTTTGATGCACACACACACACACACACACACACACACACACACACACACATATATATATATATGTGTGTGTGTGTATGTGTGTGTGTGAGTGTGTGTGTGTATGTGTTTATGTGTGTTTGTGTGTGTGTGTGTGTATGTATGTGTGTGTGTGTGTGTGTATGTGTGTGTGTGTGTCTGAATTTCATTATATACATATATATTTATATATATTAATATTATGGCATTCGCAAATGACTTAGCATTATTAGCTAATAACATACAAGAAAACAGGAATCAAATAATTAGTTAACAAAATATAGCACAGAAATTAGGACTCCAAATATCTTTTGAAAAGACTGAAATTATGGTAACAGAGCCTCTTGTAATAAACCAAGAAATTGAAAAAAAGTTGAACAATTTAAATACCTATGTCTACATACAAAAAAAAAACTATCAATCAAAACAAAATTAAAACACTACAAGACGGTCGTTCAGCCAGAAGTAACATAGGGAAGCGAAACTCTGTTTAAAGTCACTCAGAAAAACAGAATGGACAAAATTTTAAAAGATGAGAGAGGAATAGCAAAAACCTGTCTAAATAAAAAATATCAGAAAGATGGACAATGGAGGATAGTGTAAAATGAGGTGGTGTACAGGGAATTGGAGCCCATCACAGATACTATACGCAAGAAGAGATTTATGTCCTTGGTCACAGTATGAGGATACCAGAAAGCAGATTAATAAGAAGCATAATAGAAAAACTTTCGAAGCTGAAGCAACAGGCAGGCTGGTTTAGGGAATTTAGAGAAGATATGGAAGAATTAGAAATAAACCTGGATGATCTACAAAACAAAACAGAAAAACTCAAAAAATTGAATGACTAACAAATAAGTTTTAAACCAAAAATAGACAAACGACACACAATGAAGAGGGTGCTTAAAGATGAGGAAAGACAAAGATCACAACGAATGAAAGCATACTGGGAAACAGAGAAAGAATGGCGTATGCAAATGCCTAAGAAGACAACCAGTAAATGACTAAAGTTGTCCAGTGAGGCCATAAGAACCTAATAATACATATAATGAAATTTATGGATACATCGTCAATATCGTGTTGCTGGCCTATCATTTGAACGTCGAAGTACATTAAGGGGGCGTTCATAAACTACGTTGCTTGCCTGGGGGGGGGGGGTTCCGAGGTAAGAAACGTAGCCTTTCATTCATATTATTTGTCACAGTTAAAATAAGGTACAGAACTCACAAGAGCATGTGAATATTTATTTCAGTCATTTAATTATCTCCATATATAATTTACGATAGTCTGAAAAGAGGAAACAGTAGAAAATATTTTCTGGAGTCAGTAGGGAAAAAGTAACTTTACATGCTCTGGGATGAGGAGGGGAGGTGGGATTTAGAGGCAAGAGCCACGCCAAGTCACGTGGGAGGGAGGGGGATACACAGGAGGCTAAAATTAAGCTACGCATTTTATGGACGCTCCCTAACCCGACGATGCAAGGGCACGCTCTTGGCACTACTGATCGAGGAATGTTGAATTCTGAATTTCTGAAATGCAATGAATCTGTGCGCCTAGCACCAACTACCATTCTGCAGTCAAAGTCTGTAAATTCGTGCCGTGCTGCCATGATCAGTTGCAAAAACTTTTCACACGACTCACGAGAGTAAAAATAATAGTCCAGACACTGTATGGCATATTTACACGGTACGTTTCTTCCACGGTGATACCACCATCTGGATATTTGCATCTTCTTATGCTGTGAATTTGACACGTATATATATATATATATAAATTTATACCTCCGTTGCATATATGGGCAGGTGCCAAAAATATTTTTTTAGTTTTTTTTCGACAGATCTATTTAACAATCAATAAAACACATATTCGTTATAAAGGATGCGAAGGTGGTGGATTATCGTGGCTATTTGTTGATAATATAATAATTTTAAATCTAAGAAAGTTTTTAAATCATGGAAAATAGTTATCCTTGAAATTGCTTATTAATCGCCATGATCTTGAATGTTTCCAGAATTTTCAGTCACCTTATTTGAAATGTGTATGTTCAGGGGACGTTTTTTTAACATCCGTGGGACCTCATGCAGCGCAGTACAAATAAATAAATAAAAATGTTAAGAAACAACACTTCAATACCTGTTCAAGAATCCATACTCTGCACGAAAGAAAATGAATAATTATTATTGTAATATTTTTTTCTCCAGCTCTTGAGAAACTTCCAAGTACCAAACTCATAGTTGGAGCTATTTGAAACAAGTAGCTTCACTAATTACTCAATCACATCACTTCTTGAAAATACTCACTCATGTGTTGGAATCTGGAAATCTCGGACCTGTAATTTTCCTTCAATTGATTACCTCTTCCGAACTTCTTCATAAACTTGGGATAAAAAACTAATAATATTCATGTAGTCAGAGACAAATTTTAATCATCTTTCAGCTTGAAGCACAGTTTCTCACCGACCGATGTAATAGTAAATTTCTCTTAGTAAGTTCCACCACAACAGACTTTAATCAGGTAATTATTTCCTTAAAAAGATACACACTTCTCTTACGATCACAAAAATTTTAATTCTTGAAAAAGGCCTAAATACCTGTCACTAAAAATTCACTTTCATCTCCGTGTTACGTTGCGCAATTATAATAATCTTTCGTTTTCCGTTGTTAAAAATACCTAACAGTTCCTGCATACCTTTACATCGCACAATGACGAATAAGACAAACTTTTACTGCTTCTATTAGGAGCAGATTTAACGATGACTTTGTACAAACAGCGGAGTATTTGGTGCGATTTGCAGATTCACTTACTCTAAGTAGCGACCACTAACTATCCTTGGTACTATAACGTGACGTTTTCGCCACATTCTAAGAGGCATTTTATCATATAAATCATATTGTTAGTTTAATTTTCATAAATCTTGGGCGACCACCTAGATAGTTTTTAGTAATGTCCCAAAGTACTCAACATTCCATGTGAGGACTGTAATAGTGAACGTACAATGTATCTTGTTGCAACGAATATTAAACAATTATTAAGCTGTGTAGGCTTGGATAGAATCGTGGCGTTCCCGAGAGGCATTCACAGGTACAAGCATTAGCCACTGCGACAGGATGTCGGGGATAAAGGGTTTTGCCGGAGAACACTTCCTGTCACCATGGGGTGGGCAGTCAACAAGAGGCCGCTGAACTGGTGTGAAAAACCCGCCACCCGAATACGCTTTCACCCCACGAAGGTGGCCGGATATTTTCGACCTCTGTGGTACACACGCGAGGCGAATAAGGTATCGACGATTTCACGAGACATCAGGTGGCCAACCTCAAGATCCAATCCCAGTGAGCACATAAATTAATATTCTTGGAATTTTCTGTTGAATGTGATCTTCGAGACTACAAGGGCGGAGCCAAAGATTTCCTCGGAGATGAAAGAGTTACGAACTTCATTCTGTTGCGGGATGCAGTTCCCGACATAGACTCTGGTGTGGGCCGCGGTGCCTGGCTGCTCTGGCTGATTTTATGCTAAGGTCCAACTCACTGCAGAGGCAGTGTGAGATAAGTCTCATATTCCGTAGGTCGTCTTAGATCACCGCAGACGTCAGACGCAGAACTATAATAGTAAAATATTACGGCTGAGCCATCTGATTGTGCATTCCGTGAAACTGGACCCTTCCACCGTCCTTGAGAGGATAGATCCATGTTCTAACTTTGTAGCTGAAAACCCTCTGAGCTAGCGGCATAATTTTCCAGAACTAGTTATCTTTGAATAGCATATTGTTGATTCGTGGCGCCCTAGTTTATTGAAATGTAAAGTTACAGTATTATTCCGCCGTTGAGGAACGTCCATCGCCATCACGGTAATAATCCTACGAACAGTACAGTGTGGTACTTACATGCAGTCATTGGGTACAACCCAGTAACGGCCTTTCAAAGTAAATTTTGAATGATTAGGAGTTCTCGTTCCGGCAAATATTGATCTAGTTGGGACAGACTTCAGGAGCTTTCCTATAAAAACACTTGGTGAATAATTTAAATTATCCTGGCGCACGGCATTTGAAATGTAATGTAGTTTCATGTTAATATTGTATTTGATTTTTTGTTCCCGATTGTTATGAAGGGAACTTTCAATTCAAACGAAGTGTGAATTTTGTTGTTTGTTTATTAATGTTGGGAATTTGTTTCTTGATCAATTAGTAACATGGCAGTTTTTAAATTTTGTTGATTGTTTATTAATTTGTTGGCAATTGTAAGGCGAGGCTTCGCTGGATTCCCTTTTTTATGATAGAATGTGTTAACGTTAAAAAATAAATAAGCATCCCTTGTTCACCAGTATGAATAACAAATAAAGTAGCAGCATAGGGCTTTCTTTGTATGATTAAAGGAGGAGGAAGGAAGTTTCTCCCTTTCCTCCCACCCAAACAAGCACCTACTACAAACTTCACCGCCATATTTAAGCAATGGACTTTTCAAAAGTTTTGTAACACAATTACCTCATTTCTTGGGTACATTTCCTCATCACTCTCTTCAATAAATGAAAGATTTTGAGACATTTTCCTACCACCTATCCAATATGCCCTGCCCAGTTGAGCTCATTATCAAATATGGTACTTATTATAGTCCTAGAATCGTTACAATCTGTTAGGCATGCATATCTTACTTTTAAAGTTTACCACAACTGGAACAAATGACATTCAATTTGAAGGACGGCCACTAAAAAATTCTAAAAGTACCGTTGATGCCATTTTGGTTAACGATCTGTAAAAACTGTTGAGCATAGTTTGTTGCGCCGACCCAGGAACTTCAAATCAGAACTTCTCCTTCTTTTTCCGAGCAGTTCTTAACATTCCAGGACCTACACAAGAAAATAAACAGGAGGCGCCTGGAGATAGCGCGGCAGGCGTTACTTTAAAAACAGTGTCCCAGCCCGAGCTTCGCGTCCCTGACCCGCCCGCGTGACGTAGAATTCTCCCGCCACCTGCGACCCGGGACGCCGCTCTGTCTGGCAGAGTTCAAGACGAGGCAGCATACAAATGTGTACAAACTAAAAATTTATAACAGCGCCGCGCGTGTTATCAGCGGCCAAGTTGTTTTAATTCGCCCGTCCGGCGGATCCAGGTACAGCGGTCGTTGCGGAGGCGCGCAGGGGCGATTTTACGACCTTCCAGATAGCCTTTCATCTGAAGAGCCTCCATCTCCGCCCCGCAGGCAAAGATAACGACCACGCGCTTCTCTCTTTGCCGTCGCTTCTGTTGTTGCTTTAATTTCATTCGGTTGTGGAATATTTAGTAGCTGCCTGAGGCGGTAAAACATTGCGCCGTTCCCTCTAGGACTCATCTGATCTGAACAACTGCAGGCAGAGTGGGATTAGTTTCTAGTTCTCTGCCTCACCTATTAGGCACCGGAGTCTTGTAGTTGATTTGCTTAGTAAGCAATCTTCATGTAGCCGATCCTGGTCAACACATGGCTTTGATTTCTTCAAAAGATTTGTCTTGTTATTAATAATGTTTCAAATGACTTGATGTTCCTTCAGAATTATTTGTCTCAGCGATTAAATAAACACGAAGTTTCTTTACAGGCTACCATTTCGAACACATGTAGTAGTCTACTACAGGGATAATTAAGGCACAAATTACTCAAGAAACAATATAAGAGGTGTTTGAGAAAAGTAATGAGACTGATTTTTTACTTACCAAAGTTTTTTTTTCAGACAACAATATTATCCCCTTCAAAGTAATTCCCTTGGGCAGCTATACACCGGTGGAGTCGTTGTTTCCACTCTTCGTAGCAGCGCTGGAAGGCTTCAACTGGTAGGGCTGTTAACTGGTTGGTCACAGTCTTTTGAATACTCTCCAAAGTTAAAAAACGACGTCCCTTTAAGACATGTTTCAATTGCAGAAAAGGAAAAAGTCACAAGGACTAAAATCAGATGAATAGGGGGGTTGAGGAACAACAGGAATGCGTCAAAAATTCACTGATGGAAAAAGTCATGTGACACGGGGCATTGTCATGATGAAGCATCCACTTGTCTGCAATGTCTTTTATGATATGAATCACTCTCTTCCTGAGCCTTTTAAGGACACCATCGTAAAACACATGTCTGACAATTTGTTCTGGAACAACAAATTCTTTATGCACTATACACCCAATGTCAAAAAAGAAAGTTTTCTTCAGTTTTTGAAGTTGAAGATCACCCTGAGCGACGTTAATCTTCAACGTATTCTAGGCGGAAAACTTGTGCTCTTGTATGCAATGTTCCCCATAAGCCTTTAAAAGGTCACACTTACGGATTCCCCACGTTCAACACAAAACTTGATTGCACAACGTTGCTCTAAATTCCGATGCTCCATTTTCATAACACACAACAAAAACACAACTGATGGTGCTGAAAAAAAAAAAAAAAAATATGTGTTGGCTGAACGGAGTTGAAACTCTGACTGAGCATGTGGAAGGGATGAACAAACCTGTCTAGTACAGACCGGTAACCACAGCGTTGCCAGATCGCTCGAAGTGTTAGCAATCTCATTACTTTTCTCACACTCCTTGGGTGATTGGGCCTTAAAAAACGCACTAAAAGACTTTCAGCATGCAAATTTCTGGGGCTAACATTTGATGATCTCCATTTAGTTTCCATCTTGGCTACGACTCTTTACGAACGCTTCTTCTTCTTCTGTAAGTGCCATACCTGTGTGCTAGTATTGTCTGTTACCATGCAGGATGTGTACTCCTAAACGGTAAATACACGGAGGATATGAATTGGTGTGGTTTCCCGTTCCCTTCACCAGTGAGGGGGCCACCAGGCTAAATGTCCCCATCCTGCGAACGGATCATCATCGACAGTGTCGAATGCCCTCACTCCATACGTACTGCCGAGAGGTTTGGGATTTATCTCAAGATTTTGCACGCACTCTCAACTCTTGTGAATTACAATCAATTCACATATGCTGACTCAGTAATCTATCTCAGAAATCACTAAATAAAAAGGTACACTGTCAAAATGAGAAATAATATCATTCAGAAGTTGCAGGAACTTCCTGGGGAGCCAGTTCTCACATTCTATGATCCACAGCCTTAGCTCTATCATACATTGTTGCCGAATCTGCAATCAACCTTGTAGGGTCTTCTTTCAACTTTCAACAAGCTGTGTTTAACTTAGTGGGATCAGTCATCTGTAGTTGATAAACATATAGTTGAAGATCCTTCAGACAGTTACAAGGATTTGATCTCCGCAGACTGCAGTAGAGAACCAACAACCGGATTCGAATAGAAGAAGGCAGATGCGATCACTTACCGAAAAAATTGGCTAGGTCTGTTCTGTAAATTGTCTCCTTACAGTCAATCTAAAACATCGTTTCTGAGCGTCCTCTTCAAGCATACAAAGGAATACTGATGAACATGCACTATTCATGGATCTAAGCAATCAAAGGGCTAGGTCTAGTGACATAAGATTATGTGAGCTTCTCCATACCTCCTGTATAGCACGCAAAAAATTTCTTCATATGATAATTAAGTAAGTGTATAGACATGAAATTAAATTAAATGGATGGTTCAAAGTTACATTATAGTAGCTTGCCTGTTAAACACAATAATTTTGACTCAGAATAACAGAGATTGATTACCGAGATTTTTCTTCCTGGTATAACAACAGCGCCTGCGGAGATGACGTCAGGAAGTACTTTGCGGCGGTCGGCGGCAGACGAGGCGAGAGCACAGCAAGTGTTTTGGGTCGACATGGGAGGCTGCCGGCCATCGATCGCTTCTTCAGACGTGTGATAACGAAGTTGCACCACACGCCGACCCCCTCCCCCAGTCCCTCCTCCCCCACTTCCCGTAACGACCGCGCCAGCGCTGTATCGTTATGACGGAGCCACCGCTCGTTTTAATTTCGTTCGGTTGCAGAATATTTAGCAGCCCTGAAACATTAAACAGGGCGCAGGATCTTGCCTCGGCGGGCTCGCGGTATTCGAGATGAATAAAACAGGCGGACGCCCTTACTGGGCACGATACCCTCTCCCATCCATCTCGTCAGCCCTTTCGCGCTGCCGTTGAGGATGTGCATCGAAGTAATCACCGCCACTCACGTCTCCTGGGAGAGGAATGTCAGGTATCGCAAGCATTACGAATCTAATGGAGATTCAGTGCTCTTTCTCTTCGTCGCAGTGCTGTTACGTTTGTCAAAACGAGTCATCGTAATGTATCTCGAATATCGCTTAATCAACCTGCAGGCATTCCAGTTCTGGTTAGCAGCTTTTTATGTACTCTCCAACTCCCAATACGGTTTCCTACGGCGAACAGATACCCCAGCATGACACCATGTGCTATTCTTTTTAAAAAAGGAACTTTTATGACTGTGTCGTAATTAGTAGGTAATCACGAAAAGCAGTGACCGCCTGTCACACTATACATGAAATTGTGAAAACAGTCGTCTTGTATCACTAAAGTTAATTTATTTGTCATTCATTTCGTTTATGTTATGAAGAATTATCTGGACCAATGTGTTATTCAAGATTAAAAGAAGTTAATAATTAATTAATGAAATTTATGTGAAAATCTCAGAAGAATAGCCTTTCAACGTCTGCTGAAAGCAGTGTCTCAACTGTATAATCTCACTGTAATAAAACATGTTAAAATGACATTCCTTATAAATTAAGCTGAAATTACACAAAGCATGTTTGTATTTAGTTAACAGCTTACACAAAGCAGAAACAGTATGGTAGGCTATTGTAACAGTCCACAAATCAAAAATTAAATGTATTGGTATTTTATGAAGCATTTGTAGTAAGCTAGAGTTTGGTTGAATATGATCTGGTAGGTTTGTTTTGCAATTTCCTGTAAATTAGGGTATATAGACTTTGTTTTATGAAAAGAAATTATTTAAAGGCAATTTAATATGTTTAAGAACAGAATTGTGCAAGAGAATTGCTTGTAATGTTTGTAATTCCAAGCATTAATGCAAGTTACGATGTCTAAAGAACAATTTGCTACAGTTTAAAATGATTTGTGTGAATAATTTTGTGTTTAAGTATCTTTAATTTCCATTTATGACCATTTTGTAATGATGTTAAATGATTATGTATTAATTCTGATTGTTTTTAATATGTTTCAATTGTTTAGGTATTGTTAATGTTCGAGAATTATCTGGGGGAAGCTTTTGAAGTGTTCTAAAAATTTCAGTGGAGTTTATATAAAGCAATCATCCAAGACAGAGAAACAGTTTACAGTTAGTTAGTTTTTGGACAAAGTTTTTCACCGACTAAATTATCTGTGGAAGGAGTGTTGTATGTAATCTCTGGATTGTATCTATTCATGTAAACACTATCGTTCACATCGATTTCCTTTGAGAATAAAAACAAGTTTAAACTGAAATACATTGTGGACTACTTAATTATCGTATTAATTAAACCACCAACAATTTTATACTATGTTTTGAGACTTGCAGGATTTGTTAATTTGTTTGTGGAGGGAATAATCGAAGGTAAAGGTAGACAGATGATTAGAACATATGAAGCAGATAATTGAGGACGTGGGTTGTAAGGTGTATATTGAGATGAAGAGGTAAGCGCAAGATAGGAAGGAATGGTGGATTGCTTTGATCACCAAACGTTAGTCGTAATATCAGCAAATTTATACGAATGTGTTACATTATTTACTATAATGGGTTGAAAGAATGTTGTACTGTGAATGGTGCTGTTGGGTTACAGGGGCCCATTCGAGAAGTTATAAAATATATTTTTTTTCCACAAACGGAGAAACAAATGAATTACATAATTACTACGCCGCAGTTTCCGACACGAAATATCACGTCTTCTTCTTCTGTTGCCATACCCTATTTCAGGCGTAGGATGGGAAATTTCTTGGGAAGAAGAACTGGGATGGTTTCCTGTTGCTTTCCTGAGTGTATGTTCGTATGTGTTACAGTAGCTGTGGATGTATGTGATGTGTGCGTGTTTATAATAGAATGTTGTATGAAATGCGAGATGAAGAAGGTAGAAGCCTAAACCCGGCGCTGGTCCACTCAAGCCCACTCTTCCGAAAGAGATCAAAGGGGCCTATCAGACTTACCATCCCGATCAACAGTGCCGTATTCCTTCACCCCATAAGCACTGCAAAAATGTTTCGGAATCAACAGGACTTTGGAGGACAATTTGGTGATGGAATTTTGTATCGCCACCTCTCCTACCACGCCGGCCAAATCCTGAACTCGAACCAGATAACCTCGTGTCAGCGCCGGAAACCATCACGGCGTCTTAAAGAATTGGGTCAATGGGGCAGATCCACTGGTATTTTCTCTATAATTTTCTTTAATAGCGTCAGCGAAATCAAAACGACGACATACCAGTCTCAGTTTTACTTCTAGAAACAGCGAGAGATGCATTGTAGCTACGTAGTGTGAATACGTGGGGTGTAATACCGACGGCAACATTTAGTAGTTTCAAAGACCTCTAGTCGTAGGTGTGTATAAGGAGGAATGCACTGTCCTTTTGGAGTTTGCAGTGCTAATTTCCCCAAGGATACGGTATTTCTTTCCTCACAGATTCAAGGCACATGGGATACCTTGGAATATTAGTTACACCTCTCTAAAGGAAAATGTTGATAGCGAATGTCGACTTAAAACGTAAAGAGATTTCTTAGGCTGCATTATCTTCATATTCGACAATCCTGGGACGTTTTTGGAGTTTTTGTGACATATGTTCACTAAACACCGTCCTAAATGTTAGTTTTTATGTTAAAAAAAGGTCGTCAAATCCCAACGGAAAGGAATTTGACAGTGAAATTTGAAGGAATGAGCCCGGAATTCTGAGGGGTTGATTTTTGGAAAGCGCGGAAACCCGAAAGCGGAATGGCTGCATCGGGGATAGAACTCGAATTTTGTCGAAATCCTCCAGTCACATTGCACAAATCCGCTGCTCGTTCAAATATCTCCAGACCTCATTAGCAACTGATACAAAATTACATGCAGGCCCTAATACGAATCTACTTTCCAAACAGTTAAACAAATCTACTTAAGAAATATCAGAGATCTCTTGCTTCTAGGGTGCAAGAAAATCTGCATGTAAATTCAATCTTTTTATTTTTGTATAGTAGTCTGAAAATTTGACGATCGTTTTAGATAGAATGAGTAAAAGTTTTTAACAGACCTTAGATATTATAAAAGAAAAGCTAAACTGAAACAAAAAATAGATTTAGCGAGCCAGATTTCCGAGTATAATTCTTAATCAGTAAAGTAAGATTTAAAAAAAGACTGGCGGAAATGTCTCAATTCTGGTCGTTATGAAGCTGTTTAGTATGTGACGGATATCGATTCTGTCTGTCGTATGGGAACTGTATCGATATTCCGCTGGAATTATTTCGGAAAATCATTGAATACCATAATACGAGTATAAGCTCAATTCAAATGACTAGTTTAAACACGTTAAGAAAAGTGAAAAGACGGTTGTAAGGTGATTTAATGGAATGATTAAAACTATATGTAACAGAAACTTGGGACTAATGCAGAAAAACTATTATTTGTAGAAATACATTCGCTCAGAAGAAGTTGTAAACGATCAGGATATACATGATTTTGAATTGCTTAATCGTGGGTAAAATCATGTGTTATGATACTGAGAGAAAATATCTTACATTGTTTAGACGATTGATATGAACGGAAAACATTTACTGGACATAAAAATTAATGGAATAAATGCAAGTATAATGGAAGAAAAGAAGACAACCAAGGAATAACTGTGATTTCTTTTATTATTATTTAAAATATGGCCTTCGGTCTCTGTGGTCATTTAGTCACTTCCACTTTATGTTATTATGACTACTATTTCATGCTTTGCTTATGTAATGGTGGGACAGTACTGTGTGGACAACATAAGACAAACACAACACTTAATTAAAATCATGCCCGAGGGCGGAATCGAATCCGCGACCCTTAAAACGCGAGACCAGCGTATTAGTTCCTATACTGCCATGGTCAGTAACTGGGAAGTTTACGTGAAGTAGTCAACTAGACTGACAAAAATTAAAGAGGTTCTATGTTTACATAATGGAAACAGGGAATGGATAAATGACGGGAGAAATAATATGGATTTTTTTTTATTTACTTTATTTAAAACTAGCTGATACCGGCAACTTCGTACTCGTGGATTTAGAGTTTCTTTGCCAGAATTGAATATAGAAAGTTGTTGGTAACGAAGGAGTGTACACCTACAGCATTGCAAGACTACCTACGATTTGCCTCGCATTGAACCTCTAAATTTGTGACATCTACAGTTTACCATTCAATCCGACTAACCGATGGTACAGGCGTGACTCTTACGGTCAAAACAATTTTAAAAAATCTTGGATTCCACGGAGATTTGAACCGGAGAGCATGATCCAAACAGCAGTAAGCAAGCGCTTTAACCACTGAGCTATCAGACCGCTATATGGAAAGGCAGTACAGAGACCTACACATCCTACGCGTCTGTCTATCATCGTTCAGTAATTTTTAGAAATTATGAGACAACATGAATCATTTATACAGAAAATTTTTCAACCAAATGAAGACAGAACTTTTTTCCTTGTTTCAAATGAATAGTGTGCAAACTTTCATCAAAATCGGATGAAAACTGTGGATTTGTATGCAGAACAAACAAACCAACAAACAAACAAACAAACAAACAAACATACAAACATACATACATTCATCTTTATGTATGTAGATGTATTGGAGAAAAAATATATCCCATATTAAAGGGAAGACTTATATTTTTAAGCTGGAAATTACTTGCTCCCTTATATTATGGGACTCTTCTGCTGTTCACATATGTGGTTGGAAGTAGATGTGAGTGACTTCGTATTTTAAAGTAAGGTGTTTGCCGCTTCATTTCCAGCAGCTCCAAATGCCGAGGGGGAGGCTGCGGCTCCTTCCACAACTCCCTGCTCACCTCGGCCGCAAAACGTTCCCACCGCCCCCGCCAGATAAATAAACACGCCGGCTGTAAACCAGCCCCGGACGGAATTAAGAAGCCCCCGTGCTCCTTATTACGGCGCCCCAGACCCTTAAGTATCATCTTCGCCACTCTGTACAGAACGGGGAAGGCACTAACAAAAGTTAATCTAATAAAATCTTAGCACCGGCAGAGGTGGGACAATGAGAACTGAGAAGCAAACTTGAGGAGAGCTAGCAGGTGGATACGCCGAGGGCGGAAACACGTATGTATTATTCCTCCGGGTCGACCTGCGGATAAGAACCGGGAGGAAGGAAGATGACAAGTGTGGGGGGAAGGGGAGGCACAATAGTAACATTTTGCAAGAACCCCTACTTCTTACCTTTGGCCACCCTCCGCCCAGTTTCCGAGCACGGCAAATGCAAGCAAAGTTTATAGCTCTAAACAAGCGTTGGGGTGAGCTAAATAAAACCAGCACCGCTGCCCGCGAGAGGGTGAGATTCGTATCTGGTTAGGGACTTTATGAATTGCAACACTCCTCGCAAAAGTTCATAATATGTCGCCCGGCAGTTTCTATTCTAAGAAGGTTCATTTGCGTCCTGCAGCGGGGAGGTGTTGCGGGCGGTATCGGAGCGCCTCATCGTCACCGTAGAGGGGGGAAAAGGAGCAGGATGTGGTGGGGGGAGCTTACGTGATATTGTGCGACAGAGGAGGAGTGGCTGTGTTCGGCGTTCAGACCTGATGAAGGGTGAGGATTAAATGAGATAGCAGACGCGACACAACGTCGCCACCCCAGCTCACTTTTACGCGATTCCTCTTGACATCCTGAGGGGCTTCCCCGGATGCGCACTGACAAACTAGAGTCAAACACCTCTGTCGCATCATGCCAGCACCCTTCTAAGAAAAATTCTCTCTCCAATCCCCGAAATGGAAAGTACCAAGTGTATGTACGCTCGAATGTTGATACCCCCTCTCGCTATTGGACGCTTCGCCACTCGCTTCCGCTCGGCCGGGCAAAGTATAACATTTCAATAATGAGCGACTTTTCGCCACCTCAATGGGAGAGAATAATAATTACGACTGAAAGGACGGTGAAAGAAAAAACGGGGAAGGGATCGCCCTGCGCTTAATGCACGTAACGAACGCCGGTGACTGCTTGTATAGGGTGTAAAGAGGTGATTGGACCCTTGACGGAGACCACTAGAGGGGTGAATCGATGCCGCCACCCCAGTTGCAGAGTATCGCGGATACATGGCTAACGAGCTGTTCAGAAATAATGATGAAGACCTGATTGGAATTGTGGCGTTCGGGCCTATTGGACAGAGCGGAAGCTATTCTCAGTGGTTACGTCTGTAGGAGTTGGCAGTTATCTGAGCGAAATAATGAGTCGTGTCTGGAGGGAAGGGCGCTGAAGTATACCAAATATTTCTCTGCCGAATATTCGGGAGACACCATCAATAGAAAATCAGTGATATCATCCTATTTATATTAGCTGGTATATGTTGCAAATTATCAGTCAAAAGACGTAAGCGTATAAGATAACTGTAAAAGAAATTAGTTCCACTCAAAACGTGTTTTAGCTCAAATCAAAGACGTGAAATCATCTGGGGAATCGTCTTTGTAACAAGCAACTGAATTTCACAGGTGGTTAGTATAATTAAGTTCACATGTTAAAATTAATGTTAATTTCGCAAGTGTTCTTCCATAAAATCGCAAGTGTTTATTTATAATAATGCGGCTTAGACAGGAAGAAAGTTATGACCAGGTCACCATGCTCAAAATTATGGAAAATAAAGCCATATCGAAAGGTCCTTCCGCTATTATTTATCGATCTATCTTTGATCCCCTATATCATCCGGAACTACATTATCAAGAAGCTATCTTTCATTGCAGTTAATTATTTACATGACCAAATACTTTAGCTTTCCTTTTTCTTATACTGTAAGCTATAGGCTATACTGAATTTGGTTAAAAATCGATTTCTAGATTTTTTATGGATATATTTCTAGTTGCTTTTTAAAACAACAACGCTGTTTACTCAATCGGCGACTGGTACAACCAATAGTTTTAAATTACAGCTTTAGTTTGCGAAACATACGTGGATATTAAATTTACTAATTTTTTCTTTGTTGCTAATGTAGATGACATCAGAGAAGTTATATCCTACATTTTAGACCATTTTTCTGCAGTTATTTCCATGTTTATTGAAACTCCTTTCAAATGATTATGTAGTGAGGAATATGTATCTTCCACGGTCACAATGGTGGTGTATTTCCGCGAATCTGCCAATCGCATGATTATTTTGTTTCCTTTTAGACTTTTTTGCATCCCTTTAGTCTTTTATGTTTTTCCTGTGTCTTTCGACACTCAACAACATGAATCCTTTCCACTGTCTCTTCCTTGTATACTCAGTTGAGTTAGTTCTGGATATAGCTCGATACGTTACTCGTTTCCCTAACCACCTATCTTACGTTTGTTTCACAATGTTGGTGAGGGTATCTTTAAAATGCGATACTGTAGTGGGAGGGGGGGGGGGTGATTGCCGTTACTTTAAGTTTTAATGTTAAAGTGGTTCTTGATTTTAATAAGAAATTAATATTTAGATAGCAAGGATCTTGATTGCTGTTGATAAAACATATATAATGCTGAATTTATTATTTTCCTATGGCTTGTACATAGCCGGATATATTTAACGTTACGTTAGACATTACGTGTATCTGCAAGCAAAAGCACTATCCGGTTTTACAATTTGCCTGAAGATAGTAAACATAAACTAAATGTTAAATAATTCATTCATAAATTTAAATACATGATAACATCGTGGCCACAAGCCAACAATAATATGTTTTATATATAGTGGATAAAATACCTTGGGCGCCTTTTGAATTAAAATATGAACAAGAATAAGGCTCAACTGAATTTACAAGGAGCTTTAAAGTTCATGAGGTTATTTTCCAGCTAGCTTTTAAAATAGAATTGAGCAGAGAGCCTGTCACATGGGTCGACTACGGATTCTTCAAAGTCTTTCCAAACCATGAAACAATGATGGGCGATGGAACACGTTACCATAATCATCAGCAACAGCAGCGGCGGCGTGTGGCGGAGACCATTAAATTGCATAACCAGTGCATGGACAGCATCAAACGACCAGCCTGTGGTCGAAGCCAGAACCCTCCAGCATAGTGCCACTCTGCGCTATGACGTCTGGACACGGCGACTGCTGACCACAGAATGCCAGTATGGCCGCTTCAGCTTCTCTTCCCAATAGACTCCTTCCCGCAGTTTTGTTACATGAAAGAGGAAGCCATGAATTAACATCGGTAGACCCCGTATATGATACGGCATTGGATGTCTAACTTCTTCCCAAAACCACGTGAGGTTTGAAGTCACCCCATTCGCTCTGACCTTTCCCGCGCGTCTGTCACCCCTTGTGCTTTCAGGTAACCTTGCGCAGGGTCAATGCACTGACCTTGGGGTTGGCCGTTGTATCCGGGCGGACAAAGGCTCGGAGCATCCGACGCCATCGGTAGAATTTACCGTTGCCAGCTTCAAAATCCCTTCTGCCCCTCCAAGTAGCAACCTCTTTACTCAGATAAATTTTAAGAAAATATGGCAGCCTGGGATATCCATTACGCGGATCTGAGAATTAAATTACTAAATATTCATTAAATATTAATATAATCTGAATATAAAAATAACTAAATACAAATATTTACATATTTTGTAGTACGCCACAATCCTGCGTGCTACAATACGTACGGACAAAAACCAATAGATAATATTAAGCGTTGACGTCTAATGTTTCTGAAGAAACTGGAATAGTTTTTAAATATTTTGTCAGTCGATGTACGCTTTCCATAACTCAAAAACCTAAAAGAAAACACGCTAACAATTAACAAATTTATTGAGCTTCATTAACATTCTATTTTATAACATTTGTTAAAGCTAAACTGAACAACACAATCTTCTATACATAGACGAAAATGCTTCCCTTCTCTTCGCAAAATCTGATCATTCTTTTATTATAGTCAATACATTTCTTGATTGGTCAACGTCGAAGTCTTTATGGTTTGAGTAATACGTGTAAATCTTGTAAAATCAAATCTTAATGACTTAATTTTCAACCCACGTCCTCTCTCAGAAAGATAACTTACGTATTTGTTGCAAAGGTACTCAGTAGAAAAAAAATGCATTAATTAAACCAAGCTCTTGATTAATAAATCAAGTTCCCTGTAGAACGACGAATGAGGTTTTTCATTCCTCTTGTTACCTTGGTGGCATTGAGGGACTTCTAAGAAAATAAAGAAAGACTTATAAGAGCAATTAATTCTTTTCTATTGAGTATCCTTGCCGTAAACATTAAAATTATCTTACATGGCGACCATGACAGCACTCACCAGAGATACTCATTTTCGTTTTTTAAACGAATTTCGTAACAATTAAAATAATAACCAATCAACTTTTTCCTTTCTGTTAAATATTGAAACAAGTAAAAATCATAACTGCTTACATTTTAGTGCCCATCCATTACAACGTGTAGAAGTGTTACTGATATTAAGTAGCTAGTGATCACTGAGTGAGGTGATTAAGTGATATCTGCGAGCGAAAGCCTGCGCCATCTTTCAGGTAGGTTCTGCTCCAACCTGGGAGAGCGTATCCGGAGAGACGCTCTCCCAATCCCGCCTGTGCGCTTCTTTTTCACTGGCGCAAGAGAACAGATTAAAAACTCTTTAAATCCTCTCTTATCCGCCTCTGCCGCCGTCGCTATTGAATACACATTGCCCATCTGTCGCCAGGAGGCGGTCGCTCCGCAGAAAGCGTCCTCCAGCCCCCCCCCCCCCCCTCAACTACCCCACACAGAAACACTCGCCTCTGGCGCGCGGCTCTGCGCCGGGAATATTGAAGGTATTAAAATTGAGTTTTAAATATTTTAATCTTCATTGATGGCGAAGATAGAGGCGCCGGGAGTAGCGGCGACGCAGACGCCAGCTCGAACACACGCATACACGCCGTCTCGTTTTTTTTGTAACAAATTTCTGGCGAAGAGATGGACGAGGCTTGGAGGAGGGAGAAAGAGAGTGAATCAAAAAGAGCCGAAGGGGGTGGCAGAAATTCGTTCTCGCGAGTGGAGGAAGGATCCTTTCAGCCGCAACTCCGCGATTAAATATTGTTAATGGAATAAGATTGGGTAAAAATGTTTAATTTTCATATAAGTAGCGAGACTCTGGGTGGGGGGCTGTAGGTACGGCTGAAGCGCTCAGACACTGTGCGACGCCTCCCCCCCTCCCACCATCCTTCAATCCTCTCAGCGAACCCCCTACCACACCCAACCTCTTTTTTTTCCCCTGCTCCATACCGTCAAGCATATTATTTGCAGAAGACACATGGCTGCAAAAATGTATATGCTTTCCATTTATACTGATATTTCTCTCTTTTCTCTGTGCGGTGGCGGATGCCCCCCCCCCCTCTCCCCTGTCGTGCAAAAGAGAGGACCTCTTCTGCAAGGCAGAGTTGTGGCGAGATGCGAGGAAGAGGAAAGGAATTTTGATTACTTTATGAAATTACGTTCGCGCGGCGAGCCTCTGTCTGTAATCCTAGCAGTGCTGAAACTGACATAGACGATACTGGACGCATGAATATATTATTACGTATCTCTCTGAAGCTGCTGGAGTGTGTTGATGCCAGTATACGGTTTGCTTGTTGAAAGGCTTTCCGAATTTTGGTTATAATTATTACCGCTAAAGCAACATACTGGTGGATACAATTCCGCGATATAATACTACGAAAAAGAGTTATCCTTTAATATAATCGCTTGCAACATCAAGTGTTAAACACTAAAATCTGTGTCAGGGCCGTCACTGGAACTATATCTCACCACTAGTTGTTACCCGCTACTTCGTACGACCGGAGTAGGAATTTTATTGTTAGAATTGGACACAGAAATATGTCCCAAAAATTCGGCGTAGTGATAATATGAAATGGAAGCCATTAACCATTCTACCATTGAACCAGTCTCTTAAAGGCGATGAATTTGCAACATGTTTAAAACTGGAAACACACTAAGAGGAATGGTGGTAACCGTCAGAGAGAGCCCACTAATGCTCCTCCGGTAGATTTTTGTACACGACGTTTACATTTTGCTGTCATTTGCTGAGATATATAGACTTTGGAGGGGGGGGGGCTACATATAACAACCCATAGGAAAAAATACTTTGCTAAGTGTACCAGTGGTACTTTCAGTGTCTGTCTTTGGGCTTAATTGATATCATAGTAAAGGCTACACAAACTGACTGCGAGACAAACAAAGCCGTAGTGACTGATATAACATCACAGAGACTCATACACACTATCCTTCTGTCTGTCATCATTTTGGTTAGTTTCAAAAATTTAATGAAACAAATATGTTATTTGTACCGAAAAAATATCCTATGTTCTTCCTAATGATACATACTATTTTCTTGTCAGTTATCATGAAGATTGGTTTAGCCGTTTAGTCGTGAAAATATAACAGACAGAATGGTAGAATTACTTTCGTAAGTTTAATGTTAGTGTAGATACAAGGTACATTATGGAGTAATAATTTGTTTATCACCTCAACCGTCACATCGTTTACATTAATTGATCTCATCAAGGTAGCGATATCTTCTTTATTAGTTAGAAACACTGACGGAAGGATCTTGTAATCTAACAAAATATCTGATATATGTACAAACTCTTGTTCTTGCGTTTTTCCTCTCTTCTTTTCAATTTCTGTAAAAGACTGTGCCACCTCAAATAACTTCATGACGTTATAATGAATTACTTGTTTAAACTTCGAAAGGTATCAATGAATTTCTTACCTCCATTTTTAAAAGAAAAATTGTAAGTTCGAGAGTTTCTACTTTGGTACCAGAAATTCTATTTTTCATATCTACATTCATGAACGGTTTTTTCCTTTTCTCCATTTAGGAACACATCACAAGGGCAAAATAGGGAAGATGTTTCAGACTCAAGGTCATGTCTAGTAAAGTGTAAGGCTCTATGTAAGACTTGCTCTAAACAAACTCAATTTTAACTATGATGATAAGATGAAATTTCTTCTTAGCTACGTATATTTCTGCAACTATTCAACACGTTTCTACCCACAAAACCCAAAATTTTGCAGTACGGCTCATTAAGGTTAGTTTTTCATAACGAGAATACAATTATATTTTCATTTAAAAAAATGAAATTATTTTCTTTGCCTTAGAAATTAATAACAATCGTTCAAACAAAAGTTTTCTCTTTGCAAGAATCCTAATAGAAAAAAAAATTGTTAAAAGATTAATGAGAAGAAATGCTAAAAAATTTCGATTTTTGTAGGAGCAACTGGAAGTAGGCTGTATGAAAATTTTCTGTTCTCGACCATAAAGGGCGATTCTATCTGAAAACCACTAAACAAAGTTTTTGAAAATTAAGTATCACACTCTTCAAACAAATACTAGTTTCCCATCGAATTATGAAAAAAAAAATATTATCAACTCAAATTAAGTGGTGTTGAAAATTAGGTATCATACTCCCCAAACAAATATAAGTTTCCCATGGAATTATATATATATAATCAATTCAAAAGAAGTGGCATCCGCTTTTACTGTTGTGGGCGATGAATATGCAGGCCTTCCTCCTAATAATCTACACTTCTATGTATCCGAAATTCACTTGTGCATGGCATGCCACTGACGTCTCGTTCCCAGGATCCCACTTACCCCTGCGGAGTCGGCGGGTGGCAACCAGCGCAACTGCTGAGTCACGTGGCGGCACGCCCGCAGGTGTCGCGGGGCACGCCAGCTGTTGCTAAAGCGCATTACGGCGGCGGCAGCGGCGCGGATACGGACTAGTGTACGTGCTCTGTGTCGGCCGGTCTTCCGAGCCAAGTGTCACGGGTTCGCAGCCCTGCTACACCCCGCGCTGCCTGGAGTGTAATTGTTCACGTGTCGCCGTGCATACGTGAGTTGCAGTGGAGCAACACACAAGCGCACACATACAGTCCCTCCCTCGCTCACAAATACGTCCGCACATCGGGGGGGAACCCCCGCGGCATTCCTGCAGCTGGCGCGTCCCGAAATGGTAGGGGGTGCGATCGACTATTCTCACCGCCATTTGGGACATTGAGGGCTGCCTTGCTTGCAACGTCACGTGCAGATGGAAGTCATTACATTTATGGCCACTCGGCTTGTGCGGATGGTAAGCTAGCCAACGTGGACTGTTTTCTTTCTAAAGCCTAAGCCAGTAAGTTAACCTTCCTAACGTCTAAAATACTAAAAAGAAATCTTTGAAATTTGCAGAATACTTCATTATAACTGGGAGCAAACAGATGTATAGCAACCAAGCAACAGTTTATATCCCTTTCTTCCGTTGTACACTTAATCCGGAATGTTCATTTCGGATATCAGATAATCGTGCATATTTTTTTTTTTTTTTTTTTTTAAAAACATCTCCTGATGATATGAGTTTCTTCAAAATTGTTTAAAACAATTCAAAATGATGTGGATAAAATGTGAAAAACGATAAAACAATTTCGAAACTCAATGTACGGACCACGTTTTCCAATGAATAGCAGTCCATGTGAACATTGCTGAATCGGGTCCTCTGTCTTCGACAGCCAAGAGGGCCACATCCAGGGTAACACGTTATGCTATTTTCCATCTGTAGCCCATACTGTGCAGAAGACAATTCCAAGATTTCGGCCTCTCATCGGCGTTTCCGCAGTAAAATAAACGCATTGTGCCGCTAAATATTTTTTTCGACTAAATAATTTTTTAAAAAGATGGAAATTGTTTCAATTTAATATATAAATTTATTCTGTCAGATCTTTTTTTAAAAAGATTTTAGTAATTGTGAGAACTATGATTCAAATTGGAATTAAATTATTTTTATTTCATTACTTATCAAAATTTTCATATATTTTCAAAATACCTGTTCTTTTTTGCCTAATTCACGCAATGACTTCTATTACACCATTGTAAAGTGGATGCTAACGTATCTTATAATCTTCCGTTCATCATAAAGCCTCGTAGAATAACCTGCAAAATTTAGTCAATTTGAATGATGTAATAGTACGGTGCTTCATACATTGTGTTACCTAAAAGATAAATCCCTTGGCTTTTCCATACTGTGAATAGTTTTTTTCTGATTTATTTAGTTTTAAATTAATGAATTTATCTTCTACTCAAATTTCATTTCGGGCGAGACCTCATATACCACGCTGAAATGAATGACCAGTCTTTCGTCAGTCAGTCAAGAACCTATATACTTTAGTCCAATATTTTATTTTAAAGACCCCTTCAAAATTCAGGAAATTTTGTTAATAACCCCAACTTTTTTTGATGTAGTTAGTTACTAATCATGGATTCAATGGATGAAATTCATATTCCTAACTTCCTGACACAGATTGCAATGGGAGTACATTCATGGGTGATCCTGTAGTATGCAGCTGTTAAAGTCAGAATATTAAGAAATTTGTCGTGTTTCAAATAATTCTCACGAGTCTATAAATTATAAAATTATTTCTAGATTATTATCTGCACAAAGTAATGTATATTTTCTCATGTATTGTAAATGTGTTAATATTTAGACAAGAGGATGCGTGCCAAAAGCATCATTGGAAACATTTCATGCTGTTATATGTTACTTAATTATTTTCACTGCTACTACCTTTTTATGCGCAGGTGCTGCGGATATCCGTCTATGTGCGAATAATACATGACTGGGTATAACAGAAAAAAAATCCATTGTTCTCACCATTTACATGCAGAAATAAATTTATTATGACATACTGCTAAAATCATGGATTGCAATGGGGAGACATGGTCTAGAGTATAGGAAAAAAAAAAAAAACAAGTTAATGAAGATAGAAAGAAACACTGGACCATCAAAGTATGTATTACTCTATGGGAAGAAATTGGATTTGGGAGAGTGGTTTGTGTATTTGGAAAGCAAGGTAACTGCCAACGGAAAGATGGAGGAAGAAACAGGCCAGAGAACATGGAAGAGTAGACAATTGCATCATCAGATGGAGTATGTAGTCTTGAAGTGAAACATAGGGAAGTAAGCCAAAATTTTGCTCTATAAATTATATTACCAGACAATATTGACCTATGGCCCTGGATCTTGGACAAAGAGAGATATTAACATATTACAGGTGGCAGAGATAAGGTTTCTATGAGGGACAGAGAACGTCAGAAGAAAGGATAAAATCTGAAACGAAAACTTCACGGAGTGATTAAAAGTTGAAGCATTGGAAGAAACGTTCAACAAAGAAAAGATTGCAGTAGCTGGAGCATCTCATGAAGATGGGGGAAGGGATAATGCTGTAGTTAACTCTCTTGAATAATAGGAAGGGAAGGATACCATCGGTTGACCAAGAATAGGATGGATGGACTAAGTGGAGTGAAAAATGGTGCAGAGTCGATATATATATATATGTATATACAGGGCGTTCGCCGGGAAACGCAACCCACTGTTAGCGCTACAAGGAAGAAACTGCTCCCGGCGAGCGAGCGCTCAGTTTCCGGCATTGTTCGACCGTCGGCCGCGGACTATTTCATAATAATTACGCTTCATAAACTTCATAAACTTGTGTGCTAAGCATTTAAATGTGACGTAATTCATTAGCTTACCTTATAAAAGATGCTGGAAGTGTTGACCCTCTTGTGTAATGCACATTTCACATCTTCTGAACATATTTCGAGACACACGCTGCCCTAACTGACTTAATGATTTTTTGGGTGACTGTTCTAGTCGAAAAGCGATATCGTCAATTTTCTCCTCTGTGAGAATACGGTTGACCGACAGTCTCTTTTTGTTAAAAAATGAACCCGTTTCTCTTACTTTTTTAACCAGACGCAGAATTGTTGATTTAGCTGGCAGTAAAGCGCCAGGAAATTCGCGACGAAATTTACTGCGACACTTTTTAAACGACTTCTTCTTCACATATGTATCGTAGAGAAATATTCTTTGTTGCAAACTGTAACGTACCATAATTTTACTCACACTCAAACACGGTACAGATTAATAAGAGTATGAATCCCCAAACCAGCCAAACCACAAAGAAACGTTTATTCACAACACTGATTAATAAGAGACTGAAGTCACAAACTATCTACAATGCAAAGAAACCGTTCTTAACAATGTAAGGGTCACTGCAATGTACTGTTGGGGCAGCGGAGGTGTTAAACAGTGCGGTGATTCACGGTGCCGTGTGGCGGAAACTGCTGGCACGACTGACCGAGCAAGTTGCCGACGGCAACAGACTGGGAGGGTAGCGTTTTCCGGCGAACGCCCTGTATTACGGCTTTACGCTTCGTTAAGGCTAAGGTCATTAGATGCGAGATGGGACTGGGGGACAAGGAACGGGAAGGAATTCTGCCATGGTATTTTTTAAGGAAGCATCCCGGCATTCGCCTGGAGTGATTTGGGGAAACCATAGAAAACCCAAATATGGATGCCCGGACGGAGATTCGAACCCGCGTCTTCCCGAATGCGAGGCCAGAACGTTAACCGTTCACCCACCACGCTCGGTCGTAGAGTCGAAGGGAGTTGTTTGGCGAAAAGTGGTGGAGGAAACATTTTGAAGTGTATGTCAGACACGGAAGAGGATGTTGGGCAATCCATAGAAGTAGAAACGTCTAAAACAATAATGACGTTCTTTTCATTTATTAGTTGTTAAAAGTGATATAGACTGTGGAGTAAACTATGATACAGGTTGGAAAATTTTTATACCTTTTTCCTTTAATATGTGATGGAAGAAGTCGTCTGAATACTACTTTCCACGTAGTTTGTAATCAGCCTTGATGGCTGTCCAGATCCTTAGCCGATGTAGTATGTGCGCGGTCTCCAGCAGTAGTAGTTCAACCATCGTTTGTCACCGCATTGCAGGGGTTAGAAGCACCACACCAAAAGTACCGGAACTTTACGTCCTCCTTCCGACTACCCCGCTGCAGCATAAAAGATCCCACATCGATAAAGAATAGGAAAATGCTCGAGTTTTATGGACCAATACGGGAATCGCAGACCCTACCCTCCTTTGCCGCGTGCTAACGGCATCCGCTGTGTCCCAGCCCCATTGCTTCCTTTCGGTGGGGAGACGGACATATTGCAGAAGCGATCGGGTGTCGCAGTATTAAGCAGCATAAATATCAGCTAAGCAAGCAGGAAAGAGCTGTTGCGAACCTTTACATATGGATATCTACACAGTGCTTTTCAAAACGCGTATTACCACGGTGAAAATCACTCCCGGGGATAATTGTACGCTGCGTCCGAAAGTAGAAACTTACTGTATGTCAATAACCCATTATTTTTCATCACCTTACGTGATAATTCCTTATTGATGTATGTAAGAGTTTTTTGTTTGGTTCCAGTTTGTAACGTGACGTTATCACGCCACGCTACAATTTTTATTTTTATTAAGTTATGATTTATTTTAATTTATTCAGATTAAAATTTATTAATATTGATCTCGGGCAGCCCAAAAATTGTATATAATTATATGAATATGCAAGGGTATTTCCTTTGAAAAGGCTCAGAAAATGTGTGAGCATAGGATTTTGTTTTAAGCGAAGGGTCGCATATCGGAGGCTCGGGGCGGGAAGTGAAACGGTAAAATCCCAGTGAACGGACAATAGCCCGCCTCGCTGTCGCCACCCCAAGGCCAGTCAGTCACCCCAAACGGTTCCTGCAGCAAACAGGCGAAGGTCAACCTTCCCCCCCCCCC
Organism: Vandiemenella viatica; assembly: GCA_031002005.1. Lineage (NCBI taxonomy): Eukaryota > Metazoa > Arthropoda > Insecta > Orthoptera > Morabidae > Vandiemenella > Vandiemenella viatica. Next base: position 118,952,705 of record CM061914.1, read on the forward strand.
CCCCCCCGCGTCAACAAGCATGGACGCGGAGAGGGACGCTAGCGAAATGCCGCGAATCTGAGTGTGCATCGATACCACGTGATTTCCAACCTGCCTATGAAATCATCGGTAGGGGTCTACACATGTTAATACAGGGTGTATTTCTTTCTGCCCGCCATGTTCCTGCGCGGGAGAGGGACGCCATCGCCTTCCGGAGAGAAGGAAGTTACTTCTGCCCAGACCACGGGGCAGAGCAGTCGATTGTGACTTCTGCCCGGACCACGGGCGAGAGCAGTCGAGACTTCTGGTCAGACCGCGATCCAGTGCGGTCGATTCTGACTTCTGGCCAGACCGCGATCCAGTGCGGTCGAGCTGACTTATTGCCAGGCCAGAACTGTTGTGCTTGGTCAGTACAGTGACCTGCCTATGATCACTGGCTGGTGATTTTTCTATCACGCTGGGCTGATAGCGTGACGAACTTCAGTGTTGCTGCCCACACTAGGTAAAGTGTAAACGCCAGGTCTTGCATCGTTGAGTTCTTATGAGACTGCGAATGACCCGTAAGCGACTTGAGAAAGAGACTTGTGTTCTTTGAGCTAATTTTGACCCTGAGCTAGCCGGCATTTTGTTGAACATTGTAGGAACCTTTGCATATCGCGAGTTCCTTGTTTTTTCTACTTGTTATTTGATGGTGCCCGAGATGCATGTTCATTTCATGTATTCATTTTGATTGCTGACTGTTTTTGTTGTAGCGTATTGTTGAACATTGTTCCCGCTTACTAACTTTAACTTCGTCAGAAGATTTTCAATTAAAGTAAAATTCATATAATTGTTTGCTTGAATGAATCGGCCAGTTGTAATCGCTAGGCTTGCATAGATATCTTAGTGATTATTGTGTTAATGGTAACATTAAATATGCCTAGCGGTGTAGTAGCCAAACGAAGTCAATAAATTATTTATGTCAGTTGTCTTTGTGACCTGGCTAATGATTCTTGCTAACCAATTATTAATTTTTAATTTAATTAATAAAATTATAATTTATAAAATCCCCCCCCCCTCACTTTTTCTCCATCCCACTACAAGTTGTTCCAAAAGCTGAGCTCAAAATTGCTTCATCTGGTTCGAAACAATCTCTTTGTTCTATTTTACAAAATGATTCGATGATGAATTCTATTCTGGTGCAGCTTTTTCCTTTTAATCACCTCTGAGATTGGAATATATTATAAACAAGTTAGTTAATACTTCCCTTCAGTTCTTCCAGTATGACATAAGATCCACGTTTTTATCCATTTCCTTTGGCTTTTCCCTACCGATAAATGCGGAAATATGAGGCTTGATTCTTGTATTGTTGCAATACAGTTTAAGAAACGAAATTGACACAGTTAGAACCATGTTCCTCATGCAGCTTAAGCAGTGTTTATTCCACTGATTTATGTTAAGGTATGATTTTTTGAAGTTTTATACTAACTTCAAAGTATATCAACTATCTTCTCCAGGTACCGGAAAAGATTAAATTTAACTGACGTTAGTGACAAAGCAAAAAAGTATTTGTAACTTTTTAACATTAAGATCTAATAATAAACAACGCAATGCTTTATAAAAGATTTTGCTGTTTTCGCAACCGTCATAATATTGGCAAATACTTTACGAGATTTAATAAGCGTCAAAACACTCCTACTTTTTTCGACGTTTCGACCAAAGCCTATGGTCTTCTTCAAGGGGAAAGCCACCAGTTTATTCTGCTAGAGACTGACGTTCTGATAAGTTGTTCTGGTATTTATGGTGTGATGACTATCGAATCTTTAGTAAGTATCGATTACCCAGAGATATGATACTTAAAATTTAAAGTATTTGATCACAGTATTGTTTATTTGCTTAGCACACATTTCCATGCTTGGCTTAACTGGCAGCTAAGATCTGTGTGTTGGTTTAACTTTCTTTCTTTCTTTTTTTTATATAAAAACGCCATATGAATAATTTTCAGTAACTATTCACGATTTGACTAATGTAACTTAAACTTGCAGAAACTTACAGATATAACTTACAGAAGAAACACGATAGACATCTCATTTTACTGTTTAATAAGGTAAAATCAGATCGACCGTTATGGTAATAACGATTAAATAAATAAATATATCGGAGCTGCTCACTGCACAGCAATTGATTTGTTGTACACCAGGAAATGCTGAAAGCAGTACATTCACTCTTCGATCTTATCACTTACATTTGCTTTCTCATTTATCAAATTAATCCTATCAGGAATTAACGCATAGATATGATACGATTACCGCAATAACGGCTTTCGTTTTACGTACAATCTCTCCGATCACTTTTCGACGCTACTAATGCTACATCTGCATTCAACAGAAAGCTAAGTCTACTCGGTGTATTGCTTCCACAGATATCATCGACTGTTATCGGGGCAGTGTAACAGGAAAGGCATAAACTATGTTATCTAACCTGCGGGCCGTTCTTTTAGGTCAGTGATTAGCGTTGCGGCAGGTTGTAACTCTTCCACGATTTCGTGCGAAAGTGCGGTGACATTCATCAGAGATAATAAGAGGATCTTATCTGTGGGACAGTCTGCTACTAAAACAGGCGAGACGCAGAATAACAGATACTAACAGACAGGTTCAGTGGAAAAATATCTGCGGTGTACAGAAACGCTGACGAAATAGGTGGTGCAGACTGCTGAGCTCGGGAGAGAATAATGTATTTCACTGACGACCATAAGGGTAACAAGGAGCTTTATATTGAAAGGAAGCTGAAGGTTAATATCAAAAGAATATTAATTCAGAGATAAAATGTAAGTTCTCCTATTTGTGCCTAGTAATACGAATCGAAACAATTTTAAAATTGCTTAGTTTTAACATGTTGATGGTTTTTAGGACCAGGTCCTAGGTAACTATTTTATGGTTATGTTTCCCCTCTTGCAACTAAAACAAATGTGCTTTAGATGGCAAACAAGTTTCATCTTTATTCAGGACCTCTTCAGTGCTCTATGTAAACAATATACAAATATATTGGCCTACACATATACAATAATGTTACTTGATTTTTGTTCAGTTGTCTTATAATACTAACTAGGTACTTACAGTTTTTTGTTATGCATTAACACGCCCACTTCGTGCTTCCATACCAGCTACTTTTTTCTCACTACCACTACTGTCCAAAGTTTTAGTGAGATGCACTGTAGCGATTTCGCCGGCTACGAACTGTATATAAACTTTTTGTTTTTGTTGACATCCATCGTAAGCCAACGATTATGTGTTGTCTAACTTTTACTTATTTTTCATCTGTGTATTTTTCATGTGTTTCATTTGTTTGTCTGTTCTGTGGCGGTATGTCTGACTTCATTCCTGTTTTAGTGTCTTGAACAAAGTTTGGTTTGTTAGGTGTATATATTCATTCACAACTTTTTTTTTACCATTATTGAGTGCTTTTTGTATGCGAAAGTTTTCCTGAATAGTCGGCATGTTTTTGTTGTGATTATTAATCTTTGGTATTTGCATATCTGTTTGTATATTGGTGTGTGAATGGTTATGTTGTAACAAGTGAGAGCTCACATCTGAGAGCTCTTAGTTGTTCCTTACATTTGGTTTCAAATTTCTGGCTGTTTGTCCTATGTATACTGTTTCACACTGTTGGTATGTTAATTGGTAAATTCCAGATTGGTGGTATTTGTTTGTAAGTGTTCTTCTGTCAAACTGCTTTTGGATAGTGTTTCTGGTTCTAAATGCTGTTTTTATTCCCATTTTTCTAAAGATGTTTACTATCCTGTGTGTTGTGTTTAGATATGTCATTGTGTACCAATGTTTTTTGTCTTGTTGTGTGATGGTTTGTAGTTTTATGTGGTGTTCATTGCATGTTTGATGTATGTTATTGTTTGTTTGTTTCTGTTTGTTTGTTTGTTTAGTTTTATGTTGAATGAAGCCTCTCTCGTTGACAGAAATTGCTGAGGCATCATAATGGCACCTAGAACTCGAGTTGAGGTTCTTGGTTCAAGCCCTGGTGCTGTAAAAAAATTCACCATTAAGGAATTGACCAGTAGAAAGTGGTAAACGGTTTCTGATCAGATGATTGTGTACGAAACTCCTAGGTTAAATCTGAAACTTCTCCTTCCTGCATATGAAGTTAGGACATATGACACATGTTGAGATTAAAATTGGCAGCTTGCGGAACAAGAAGCCTGTTCCAGTAGGCAGTGGGTTTTTCTCTTTTCTATCTTTCATCAATCATACACAGAAGAAACGACAGACCACACTGAACATAATTCATCGGAGCATCCAGACATACGATCTCACACTGTGAAACGCAATGGAAAGCCAGTACAGTTACTTTTTCCTGGGTCGCTGCTATGAAGCTCGCTGGAGTAACGGTTAGGGCTCATAGTAGCTGAATATCCGATGAGGTCAAATTGTTTAATGCAGCAATATACTACACGTTATTAGTTAAAGGGTAAATGGAAAAATAAATTAAATAAAGGTTATTTGAGGACGTTGTAGCGAGTCGTTAGCTTCAAGGAAAATCCTCTACTTAATCCAGAATTGAAGCACCGTCATTCACTAGACCAACAAAGTTATCCCGGTTGCATGTCTTCTTAACTACTAACACATCCTTTTTTCTTTTTGCATTTGTCTACAAGCAACATCATTATGAACGATCTGAGCTGAAGATGAGAAGACAATTTTCAGTAAACAGTGTAAGGTTTTTACTCGCGTGTTGTAATTTCAAAACATGTATTTATCAGTGGTATAGTGGGAATTATTCTGTTATTTGCCCATGTTATCACCTTTCTTTCCAGTATGGCAGTGCTTTAAATCACTCAGCTCACTGCGGTACCGTTTCAAACTGTTGCTTACCATAAACGATCAACTATTTCACATTTTTCACCAACCCTGTCGTCGAGATCCATTATATACCAACCTGAGTTTATAAGGAAGATTGTTTAAGCATCCCAGTAGATGTAATCATTCATGTTGAATGCTGGCCTCGATGAACGGCATTGTAGAACTATATTACTTACAGACAATGTCTCCTTTGCTTTTTCGAAGATATCAGATTCGATAGTACTACAAACTTCTTAACTGACATTGTCGTCAATGGGAACTGTTGAAAACTCTGGAACTTAATAAAGATATAAATACAATATGTTATTACACTCTTCTCGCAGTTGAATTTTTTAATTTTTAGATAAATTCACAAGGAAAATGTAAGTAACTTGTTACGTAGCTGTTGAATTTTTCGAGAGGTTTCTGTTATCATATACAGTGTGTAGTAACTGAACGAATTTTGAATTAAATGACTAAATGAAGGATCTTTTCTTCTTCTTAAGTCGCCTTCTCCTATTGGAGGTTGGCGAATCTCCGGCGTGAAACTGTAGAATGGAAAGCTTCTTGTGATAAAATCTAAATGTATCAGGTTACTGTGTAAATTACGGCCAGCAGAAAAAATTATTAATTTGGTAAACACCACTAACTGCTTCCTTGTCGTTAACTATTCAAGGAAAAGTGTACCCGAAAGCCGTAAAATTTGTAACAAAGATATAATCCGCGCCGAAATATATGTTTACGCACATTACTGACTTTGCATTAATAGACATCTTGAGCCACCTATGATGTAATTGTAATCAAAATTTTGCGTCACGCTGTCTTCTTGACTCAAACTCCACTAGCACCATAGAATATTTGCAGTCATTCTGGTCCAGGCCACCATTCAACCTAAACACAACGCAGTCACGCATATTACTGAGTTAGTGGCAATACACGTCTCGAGACATCTGTGACATCATTACAGTCTGAATTTGGCATGGTAGCCACCCTTTTCACTAAAAATCCACTATATCCCATGGAATATTAGTCATAATTCTGATACAGACTCTATTTCAACCTAAACATACCCTTCGCGAATACAGCTCCTTGAAACTCAACACATGTACCGCATGCTGAAGAAAATTTTTCTTTAAAATTATTTTTTTTATTGGCATTCGGATTTTCTCCATACAGCCAGCAATTATTATAATTAGTATGTATGTAGATTAGTAGCAAAATACATTAGACTAATAACAATGTTTTGACTCAATGGATACATGGATTAACAACAACATGAAATGAAGAGTACAAGGTTTTACATCACTGATAATGCCTTTAAAAATGAGCACTACATTAAAATGTAATAACTGATTTTTTCTTCAAAGATACAACATTCGCGCTTTGCCACTAAGTATCATTTTGCGAACATTTTGTCAATTCCCTGTTAACTTGCCTTATGTACACTTTTTCTTGAATAATAATGCCTAAGGAGTGGGTTAATCACAATTTCTTCCCGAAATTACATTTATTTTATACTGGCCGTACTTTGCACAGCAGCCATTTATCAACTACCACGAAGATCAGACTCCTGCGCTGCTATGTTTTCTCTGTCCTCCTGTATGGCGTTGAAATGTGGACATTAACGGAAACAATCAGTAAAAAGTTAGAAGTTTTGAAAATGTGGCTTTATCGAAGAATGTTGGGGATAAGATAGACAAACCACACCACAAATATAGAAGTATTTCGAAAAATGAAAAAGAAAATATGTGGAAATATTGACCGCAACAAAAACACGGAAGCTGCAGTACCTTGGCCATATCATGAGGATTAATAGCCGTAACGAATTCCTGCAGTATGTTCTGCAGAGAAAATACCAGGAAAGAGAAGTGCTGGTAGAAGAAGAACTTCCTGGCTAAAAAATCTGAGAACGTGTACCTCCAAGACAAGTACAGAGCTAATCCTGGCGTCAACTAGCAGAGAAAAAATAGCCAAGATGGTTGCCGACATCCGGAACAGATAGAGATCAGAAGACGAATAAACTTTTTCAGGTACAGGACGACAATGACTGCTCTGTCACATATATGGATAGGAATAATGCGTATAAATGTAACACTACAGTAGTTGCTCTAGCAATATAATTTGCTAGATCAAAGCAATAGTACAGTAGCGGCATTCAAGTGCTGCCATATACGTACAAACTTCTGGGTAAGCTGTTAACATGCTATCTAATTCCGGCTAGCCTTTCTTGCGAAATTCCGAGTATGTGGTGTAACTCACAAGGCCCTTGTAGAAGCGGTAATGCTGATTTATATGTTACTGGCTGATTCGTTTTGCAAACGTTATTACATGAATATTGGTACTTACACCTATTAGCTAGAACATTATGACCACCTACTTAATAGCCGGTGTGTCCGCCTTTGGCACGGATAACAGCGGCGACGCGTGCTGGCTTGGAAGCAAGGACGCCTTGGTAGGTCGCTGGAGGGAGTTGGCACCACATCTGCACACAATTCACCTAATTCCCGTAAATTCCTGAGAGGATGGCGATGAGCTCTGACGCCACGTTCAATCACATCACAGATATGTTCGATCGGGTTCAGATCTGGTGAGTTAGGAGACCACCACATCAATTGCAACTCGCCACTTTGTTCCTCGAACCACTCCATCACACTCCTGGCCTTGCGACATGGCGTATTATCTTGTTGAAAAATGCCACTGCCGTGGGGAAACATGGTCGTCATGAAGGGGTGTACCTGGTATGCAGCTAGTGTACGATACTTATTTACCGTCGAGGTGCCTTGCACGAGTTCCACTGCAGTAGGTAGGTAGTCATAATGTTCTGATCAGTGTATATATTTAATGTTTGCAATGGGGTTCATGATTGGGTGTATAACATACCCTTTCGGTGTATTCCTGTCATATGAAATCTTCTATGTGCACTAATACTATTTAACTTTCTTATTTCAATTAATCAGCACTCAAATCCTAGCTCAGATCATTCAAAGATTATTGTAAATAAAATTATAATATTGTATTTTACCTTGTTGTACTCCTTAAGACATCCCGCCAGGAAGAAATACGTTTTTTACCGTCTCTTTTTGCTAAAGCGGATTTCAACCGTCTATCCGGTTATAATTTATTTTATTTCTTCATACTATCTGAAAGAAACCTTTATACTCTACCTGAAATTCTTTTATGCTGCCTATCTTTAAATGAACTAACACCATGAAACACTTCATATGTTACTCTGCTCTATACATCACGTTTTTCACACTATGAAAAATTAACATAACCGAACTTCAAAATCAATAATTTTCTCTATGGTCGCATCTGTACATATTTTTCGTAATTCAGATTCCTTTCATAATCTGGTATCTCTCTACTGCAGCCATTTATCCTGTCATCTCATTCAGTTCATCTCAATCCATTTACAAACCTACAATAATTATTCTCTACCCAAATCGCTTTCGTAATCTCCATGTCTAGATTTCCAGTTTTCTCCTTGCTATCAAAGATTCTTCAAAAATATCTAATTAGTATTTTATATTACCACTTTATATTTATTACAAATAAAGTAAATTTTTTCAGTCTTATTTTTAGCAACGTGACGTATGACCGTTTTACGGAGTTGTCTGATTCGCTTTGACCGGAAATGTATTAGATTGTGATAAAGTGATACCAGGTGTTAAATAACAGATGCAGAAACTACTGTGGAATGCAAGTATTAGAAATCGACACTTTTTGTTCTTCTTCATTCGTTTCCTCTTCATTGCGACAGATTCCCTCAAACTTTGTTCTTCTTCATTCGTTTCCTCTTCATTGCGACAGATTCCCACAAACTTTGTTCTTCTTCATTCGTTTCCTCTTCATTGCGACAGATTCCCACAAACTTTGTTCTTCTTCATTCGTTTTCTCTTCATTGCGACAGATTCCCACAAACTTTGTTCTTCTTCATTCGTTTCCTCTTCATTGCGACAGATTCCCACAAACTTTGTTCTTCTTCATTCGTTTCCTCTTCATTGCGGCAGATTCCCACAAACTTTGTTCTTCTTCATTCGTTTCCTCTTCATTGCGACAGATTCCCACAAATTTTGTTCTTCTTCATTCGTTTCCTCTTCATTGCGACAGATTCCCACAAACTTTGTTCTTCTTCATTCGTTTCCTCTTCATTGCGACAGATTCCCACAAACTAGAGTACATTCGAGAGATCTTTGCAAATGTTATCGTGCACTGTCTCCACTTACACATTGCTTGCCATTTGACTTCTTTCTGTCGAAACTGCGATGAATATCGATCGCCAAATCGAGAACCTGTTTTAGTAATCTATTGTCTGGATAGTTCCTTCAACAGCCAGTGGCTGAATACCTTCCAGCTCCTTGAACCCAATGCTATCCTGTCTTTAATAACCTCAACGTTGATTAGCATCAAAGCTTCAATCCAAAACAGTTATCGGACGTGTTTTACTTTTTTGTAACTCTCCAAGTCGTTTAGTAATTTTTCAAACTACAGATAATGTCCTTATTCTTAGCATTACTAAGTCAGATTTTCCACTGCTACAATGTGATGTGGGAAATGTTCCAAATGATAAATTGATCATGTGGTAATAATTATGCAAATTAACAGTAAAGGTTTTTATGTCTTATTTCTTCACAATCTGTGAACTCACTGGAAATTCCTCGACTGTGAGGAAAGTGAAATTAATACTCTCACCAAAAAGATACTCTCCCTATGTCTAATAACATCTATGATTCTCAAAATTATGCAATTTTAGCTGAAATAAATTAGCTCCTACAATCCATTAACCTGTTCTATGGCAATGGGTGCTTTGTTTTTTGTGGTGTTCGGCAAGTACGCAAACTAATGAAATACTTATACATACCGCTACTGTAACATTCTTCTCTTAAGACTATTACTAGCGTCGATGAAGTAATCTACGTCAAAAAGAAAAAAAAAAATCGATGAAAAAAAGCTAGATTTTTTTTCTTTTTGTCACACTTTTTCCGAGTTCAATACGGTAGACGTGTTAACAGTATTGGAGTTCGCAACATCAGATGTCGACGACGTGCTAAACACGTCATTATAGTTGTTAGCGCTCTCTGCATACGTGGACACACCCAATAAAACCGCGTCGCTGGTGAAGTATATATCTTTAATTACGGTCGGCGAGATCCTGGAATGGGTTGGGTCGCCACAGATCCGCATCGCCCTAATAATTATTCAATGTCGGCGTGTCACGCGACCGTGGCGCTTGTAAAGTGTCTGTGTGTGGGACCAATAAAACACTATCTGTGTCCCCCGGCAATGGTCGCTGATGACCATAAAACACAATCTCACGCGAACCAAACAGCAACCAGTGGCGGTGAAGGAAAACTGCCAGCAGGTCGATACCAGCGTACGTAGAGAGTAGCTGTTTCTGGCGACTTCGTACGCGTGGACTTCAGATTTTATTGCTAGAATTCTACATAGAAAGCTGTAAGATACGTGAAAGATGTTCCAAAAAGAGCGGACTTGGCACACAATAACGGCGAAGCGATCATAATACCATTCTACCATTTAACCTGCCTTCTTGAAGAGAACCAATTTGTAACAAGTTTAAAAATTGGAACAAACTAAAATGGGCGTGGGGGGTTACCTGTGGCAGACTACCTACCACAGTTCGTCCACCAGATTTTTTTTTCTTTTTTTTTTTTTTTTTTTGATTAAAATTATGTCCCATTCTAGCGACATCTTGTATTAATACCGTTTTGTACAAAACTATTTTGGTTTTGATGTTCTTGCCGAAGATCATATATAGACTGACTGCGAGAGAATGGCCGATATAACATTACATAGACCTACACACGATATCCGTCTGTTTGTCACCGTTCGGTTAGTTTTAGAAATTTCATGGTAAAAAGTGTTATTTATACCGAAAAAGTAGTATATGTCCTTCCCTACGATTATAAGTATTTCCTTGACAAATTTCATCAAGATCGGTTAAGCCGTTTAGTCGTGAAATAGTAACAAACAGACAGAGAGTTACAATTACTTTGTCATTTGTAATACTAGTGTAGACAAGTGAAGATTGCTGTGTGTGTGTTTTTTTCCTTTTTCGATTGCACTATGACCCACGTTGTTATAATCCTACGTTTGTTACCATTGGTTTATGGATCCCATGACGGAGTTTCAATCGTCTGCCTAATCCGCCTCTGTAAAAGCAAACATAACCCGGTAATGCAGCAAGATAAATGGCTCCAACACTTTAACATGGTTATTGTTTTAGAGCACGTCGACATCGAGGTCATTAGCGCCCGTGGAATTTGAAACGGTTCCAGGTTACTTCACAAGTGTAAGGCTTGATTTGCCAGTGGTAAAGGATATATTCAGAGCAAATGACGATAAGTAAGTATAAACCGAGTCTTTTCATTCACCAGTCTGACATCTTACTACCGAACTGCCAGTTTGGATTTCATTCCCCAAACCCAATATGCCTAACGTATTTTAGTCGTGGTGTCGGTATTTACTTATATATTTATGTCACCCTACTCACACTTTTAACAAAACCACCTGTTGTGAGAAGCTTGGGCCAAATCAATTCAGAAATTCGGTCAAGAATCATTGTAGAATATAAATTTCAACATTTCCTTTGTGATGGTACTCGAGTGAACTTAATTTAAAGGATATGGTGCTGATGGAAATTCTCACGGAATAGACCTATCACTTTATAATCCGTTTTATTCATATTTATATGCAACCACACAAATTTATACAGTATGACACACTATTTTTCCGGCTCTCAATGTCAGTCTTACTGCAACTGAATACTATGCAGTCGAGAATCTGTTCTCTCTCTCTCTCGGGGGAGGGTAAAACTACTGACCCAGCTGTCCAGGCTTCAAGTCTACATGTGACTTCCTGTTGCTTCCTCATCCAGCTGAGTACTTCTAGCACTGAAAATATTTATTCTTTCGTTAACTAAACAAAATAATCTTCACGTGAAACCTCAGATACAAAATTATACATAGTTTTTCATTGATCTTAAAGGTCAATAACAAAAGTAGTAGGACTGATTTTTTTTTTTTTTTAATTACTGATATGTTTACAATTCCTTAATACTCTTCGAAATAGCACCCTTGGGCAGCTACACACTTAGAATAACGCTGCTGCCATTGGCCGTACGCCTTCTGGAAGTCAGATTCGGGGATCCTTTTGAGAGCCCTCGTCGATGCTGCATGAACGTCCTGAATCGAGTCAAACCTCTGTCCCTTCAGCTTTCTTTTCATCCGTGGAATACTTTTTGGACAGTGTGGTAATAGGCGATTAAACTTGGGTTTTCCAGTATGACCCAGAAACCAAAATACAATCTACGTTCCCTCGCCCAAAGAAGGCTCGCATGTGCAAATCAGAGATCAAGACAATGCCGATAGTGTTGTTTTTTTTTTACCGTCGCAGGGTGATTCATAAGGAGTTTATTCCCCTGGGAAAACTGTCAATTCGAACTTTTACCTGCAAGTGCTAACCCGCCTGCGAGACCGAGTGAATCGCGTCCGACCAGTCATCTCCAACAACTGGACACTGCATCACGACAATGTGCCGTGCCAAGGCGCGCCGTCATGAGGCAACTGTTGGCCCGATTCGGTGTTGCCACGTGGCCACACCCCGCCTACAGTTCCGATCTGACTTCATCTGACCTTTTTTTATTCCCACGGATGAAAAGACAGCTGAAGGGACAGAGGTTTGACTCGATTCAGGCCGTTCATGCAGGATCGACGAGGGCTCTCAAAAGCCTCTCCGAATCTGACTTCCAGAAGGCATAGGCCAATGGCAGCAGCGTTATTCAAAGTGTGTAGCTGCCCAAGGGTGCTATTTCGAAGAGTATTAAGGAATTGTAAACATATCTTCAATCATTTTCTTTTTTAAAAATCAGTTCTACTACTTTTGGTATTGTATATATACTTCTACGTCACACCGTCACTAAAGTGGACCAAGCCTAATCTGCTGTGCCACATTTACATGTTTCCCAAAGAGTATGTTGTGCAGTATTATAGAAAATTTTCCGGTTTTATCGTCACCTCCTGCAATTTCTGAATGCGTTGTATTATGGGAATAGTAAATGTACTTTTTTTGGTAGCTGACATGTAACTTAGTTACCTGTGTTCAGTGCCGGATCTAGGGGGGATCAAACAGAGGCGCTTGCCCCGGGCGACAATTTCAGGGGGGCGGCAAAATCATGTTTGAAGGAGCGGTAAATGGCAAATTCTTGTGGCGGTGACCTTTTTTTTAGTTCTACTGTCCCAAGCGGCAACCATCAGGGGGCGGCAAAATCAAAGAATAGCTCTGTACCGCCCCGGGCGGCTAATTTATGTTTGAAGGGGCGGCAATCTCAAGTTTTTTTCCCCGACTCGGAAAATTTGTAGATCCGCCACTGCCTGTGTTCCATGATCTACGTTGAACTGTAGGTACTCGTTAAGCGCTAGGAAAAATGTTAAAGATTTTGGTCCTGTAGCATGAGGTCGTTTACGTTGTTGTTATCAGGGGTTTAGGGCGCGTCGACAACGAGATCATTAGCACCCTACTGGTCAGAAGTTCCAATTTACACAATTCATATAACTATATGTGTACACAGAGTTTCCAAAATTACTTTGATAGCGTCAATTATTACAATAATAACCCCATAATGCAAAAATCAGATGTCAGTTCCATAGTTAATAATATAAGTAACATAATACCGTTATTGGTATATGTTTCACGATAAGAATAGAAATTAGGTATTTAATGATACCCTATTAACTGCACCTAGAGCCATAACAATCTGGAATAAGCTTCAGTAAGAGATTTTAAAGGAAACATACAGTGCATAAAACTACAGAAAAATCTTTATTTTCGCACTAACAGTAAGAGAGAATATTCATTACATAATAATTTGTAACATTTTCAAGTTTTGGACTACCGAGCATGCGGACTATTGCAATCTTGTTCCTAAAGACGTTGAACAATTTGCATGACCAGGGTAATTACGGCTTGTGTATGTAAACATCGTCTCCCTAAGAGGAAATTATTATTTTCAAATAAACCAAAACTATTCAGATTTTCTTTTGACTCAAAAATAACAAACACCATTCCCCTTCCCTAAGTTCTAACTCTGCAGACTATTTTCATGCTTTCTATGTGCCTAATGTAAAATTTTTATTAACATTGTAATTCGGATTATAACGCTCTACTTTATACCATTCCTAATCTGTCTATATCTCAGCTTAAAACTTCAGTGGTTTTTTCTTGCAGGTTTCATCTCGTAAGTTTGCTTCTTTTGCAAAAAGTACAGTAACTAGAGTTTAAAGGACAAGACAGCTATCAGCTTATATGTGTAGTTTATTTTGTAAGAAAATAGCTGAAATTACAGCAACGCTACCGATACGTTGGAATACTTATCTTCTCCTCCCGCTGTTAAACACAGAAATTAGCAAGAAGGATGATGATGAACGTTACCCTTCTTTTATAACCATAAACGTGAAACAGATAACAGTGATTAAACTTAAAATGTGTACACTTACCATAGGAGGTTTATAACATTTCGATTATTATCGGAATCGTTTGCTATTCTTATCTGTCGAAGACAATTCCATGATTTTATACACACAAAAGCTAGACTCGGAGTGAAAATTAATGCATAATATGGCGAATGGCTACATATGACCCGTGTTAATTGGTGGGTCCTTATTTCCACAACATTTCCAGCATGCTGACTGTTCCGCGTCTGTAAACATTGTGCAAGTGTAATGGACCTTCATTAGCGTCCCCAAGAGAACAGCGAAAGAATTCCCGTGTTGTCGAATCGACTGGTGTAAACACACAAATTCCGGGACCCTACTAATACGACATTATCAGTAAACAAGAAATTAATGTTGGATTAGGTGGAAACCAATTAATCATTATTTAATCGGAATTGCCGAACGCAGGCAAACTGGGCACTGTCAATAACCTTAAACTTTAACGCAGCCTACTGGCGACCAATAACGAGCTCAGCTGCAATGTTTACCTGTGAAATACTTCGGGTGGGTTTTTCTTTATCCTTTAATTTCGTATTCCTGAGGTGGTTCTACCCATCTCTGAGCAATCGTCTTACGAGGAATACTACTGTTTCAACTATTATGTTTATCGCTAACACATTCGTACAATTCCGTATGTGATGCTCTTAGTATTACGCATTATATTAACACAAAAATAAATAGTTTCCCGAAGTGAAAAGATGTAAGTTCTAGTAAGAGATAAAGACTTGTTCATTGTTAGTATCGCACATCATATTTAAATTTATGTATTGGCGTGTTCATCATATCATTTGTCTGTAAGTCACATTCACCAGTAATCACTTTCATTGAAGACGCTAAAGCTCTCTTATACTGGCCATGAGGGGTACGTGGCGAACAAATGCAATACTTCCAGCTGTGTTCCAATTACTGGAATTATTGATTTCAGCTGTGTGTGTGCGGTTTTTTTTTTTTTTTTACTACCTGTAGTGGTCTCTGTTGTAATTTTCCATATTTCTTATTGTATCGGACTTCTTTACCGAAGATTGACTACGATTGGGACGATTACTTAAGTGATTCAGTTGTAAGCTACATATTGAAATAGTTATTTGCGATAACATATTTACTGAATGTTCCACATAATAGAGCACAGAATACTTACCATAAACCACTAGTATATGTTTAATTACTGTTTTAATTTCAAACAATTCTAAGTTTTCTACGGCCATACACACTCAGTATATTTCCGTCATATATACACTCTATCAGCAAGCAAGTCTACAGTTCATGATTAGTAGGTATGTCTCGAGCGTTCTACTTCAAATTAGGTCACGCGACCCGCCCCCCTGCGGCCGCTTCCCCTATAATTAGGCACCTGGCCGACTGTGCGGCCTGTAATTATCTACCTGGCTGCCGGCGCCGCTTACCGTAATTATCTTTTGTAGGTCACGCGCCACGCCGGCGCCACCGGCCTGTCATTATCTTTGTAGGTCACCCGCCCCGCCCCCTGCAGACACGACGGCGCCTCTTCTTGGTGTGCAGGTCGCTTCCCCTATAATTAGGCGCCCGGCCGACTGTGCGGCCTATAATTATCTACCTGGCTCTTTGTAGGTCACGCGCCCCGACGGCGCCGCTCTCACCGTAATTATCTTTGTAGGTCACCCGCCCCGCCGCTGCAGCCACGATGGCGCTGCTCACAGTCATTATCTTGGGGTGCATCAGTATAAAAGAAGCGTCGTAACAGGAACTAAGCCAGTTGTATCTGAACTTACACAGAGACAATGTCTTCGCAAAGCATTGAAGATTTGCCTTCTCTCGATGACGTGAATCTGCAAGGTAATTATGTGTTTTTCATATATTTCCAGTTTCAATTATTTATATTTTATTTATTTTACAAAATTTATGTAGTCTTTTAAACTATGCTATCTTTTTTAGATTTACTGTCTGAAGGAGCCACTAGTGATGGAAGTCTGTTGGTTTTCGGTTCCAACGAATGGAATTGGGAATTATTTGATAAATATCTCAGTAAGTTTTTTTTTTATTTCATTTAATTAACATAGCGTTTTATCCTATGTCACCTTTAAAATTTTGTTTTTACAGATACGCCATCTGACGGACTAGAGTTTGAGGGTATACCTACCACTAGTACTTACGTTGTACCCATACAAATGAATGCTAAGTCCTTGTAATTAGATGTCAGCTTTATAATTATTCATTTAACATAAATCCATGTTCTGTTAAATATTTGATATTGTTGATAAAAATTTCATTTAATTAACATTGCGTTTTATCCTAACTTTTTGTTTTTACAGATATGCCATTCGAAGAACTAGAGTTCGAGGGTACCACTAGTACTTACGATGTACCCATGCAAATGAATGGTAAGTCCCACTTTGTTATTTATTAATTGTAATTAGATGTCAGCTTTATTCTGATAGCTTTATATCGTTTCATGAGTATAATTTTCATTTAACAAAAATCCATGTACTGTTTTAACTTAATATTGAATACAGTATACATTTTTTTTTTTTTCATTTAGCAAATGTCTTTTTTTTTCATAGATTTACTGGAGTGTGATGAAATTAATGTGCCCAGTAAACGGAGGAGGACTCATTCCATGCAACCAAATGGTAAGTCTCACTTTGTTTTTTGTTTTTTTATTATTATTACATTCCATGTAGCTAGGATGCCAGCTTAATTCTCATTGGTTTCAGGTACTTCTGAAGGCATGGATGATACTGATCCACCCAGGTTTTTGCAATTTGCAGAGCCAGCGAGTCATGAGACTTTATCTGGTGCAGGCTTGGAACAGGAATTAACTGATTGTGAGTACATTATACTTTATATTTTTGTAATTACCTTTTTCTTTACGTCATGTTTTTTTAACCAATGCTTATTTTTTTATAGATATGGCACAGTATGATGGTTTACCTACCACAAGTGTCTATGACTGGGAACAAGACTTAATTAATAGTGAGTACAATACACATAAAAATTAATTTAACAAAAATGTGTTTACTGTTTTGACCTAAATTATCTTTCTTTTTTTAATAGATTTTCCATGGTATGAAGAACCTAGGAGGACTCATTCCATACAACCGAATGGTACGTTTCACTTCGTTATTTATTCATACATTCCTTGTAATTAGATGTCGGCCTTATTCTCATTGGTTTCTATCGTTGCAGAGCCGCCCGCAGACATGAATGCAGCCGTCGAGTCCGGACCTGCTCCGCCCATGTGGAGACCGTGGGAAATGCAGGACTCAACTGATAGGCGAAACCCAACACCCGGACCTAGCAGGCAGGCCGCAGGAGTGGCAGGCCCTAGCAGCCGGGGCTCAGGAGTGGCAGGCCCTAGCAGGCAGGCCGCAGGAGTGGCAGGCCCTAGCAGCCGGGGCTCAGGAGTGGCAGGCCCTAGCAGGCAGCAGCAGCCAAATATATCATGTGCAGCAACGAGGGGTGAGTGTCCAGACGCAACGCGCTTAATCCTTGAAGATAGGCAGAGTGCTTTTAAAAATAGAATCTATACCGGAACCATTCAAAATTCTGAAAATTTTATTGGACCAATTAACTTCATTGATGCATGTTATAAACTTTTGGCAAATAAAGTCCGCGAAATTGTTAGTTGCCGGTCCACCCCGGCTGTAAAGGTTCAGGTTGGGCTGGCAACATCTTTTGCACTTCAGAAGGAGTTAAATATCGTTTTCCGCAAATTTGTATTTTCTTACCAAAATGTGTGAAGTCACAACCAGCACTCACCTGCCTGATTGGTATAAGATCTGTGTGAAATCGGAGATCACGACTAAATTGGAAGAGTTTCAGGAGAGAGATTCTGGAAAAACCCTCGAGAGATTAATTTCCTCGACATAAAAATTGCTCATTTTCAACCGTTCTATCGAGGGTCTTCCCATGTGGCTCTGCCAGTTGATATCCAAAGAAAGAAAGCTATAGTCAATGTGCGAAACAATGATGAGTTATGTTTTCTTTGGACTCTCCTTGCAGCTCAAGTACAGGCGCATGAAAACGCACACCGTGTTAGTACATATAGTGAGGCATTCGCAAGTCATGAATTCGATTTCTCAGGTATTGAGTTTCCGGTAAAACTCGCAGATATTTCCAAATTTGAGAGGTAAAATCCAGGACATTTCAGTAAATGTTTTCGGTCTGGATCTTATTAAAGGTAGGAATGAAGTTGTCGGGCCCTTACACTTAACTGCAGACAAACGCGATAACCACATTAACATGTTGCTGCATACTGATAGCAGTGGGAATTCCCATTACTGTTGGATTCGCAACTTGTCGCGGCTAGTTAGATCTTCATTAGGAAACCATAATGGTGCTATACACATATGCGACAGATGTCTGCAGCATTTTGGCAGCAAAGATCTTCTGTACCGTCACGAGATCGATTGTGCAAGGGCAGATCCAGTAAGAGTAGATTTGCCCGGCGATGACGATAAAACCTTAAAGTTTAAGGATTTTGCACACAAGCAGCGTGTGCCCGTCGTCGTTTACGCGGATTTTGAAAGTTTATTAGAACCTTATGATTCATGCAGTCCCCCACCCAACGCCTCTCACTCAACCAATGTCCAGAAACACACCCCATTCGCTGCGGCATACCAGGTCGTTTGTGCCGGCGTACCTAGTCTGTCACGATTCAACTCCTTCTCGGGTCCAAACCCCGAGAAATGGCTTGTGGAACAACTTGTCGAGCTTGCCGAGGAAGTTGATGAAATTTACAAGGAGTGTATTCCCCTTGTAATGACAGATGAGCAAGAAGCAAAGTTTGCTGCTGCTACTGTATGCCACATCTGTGAGAAAGACATTGAACCGGGGACTGTTAAAGTTCGCGATCATTGTCATATCACAGGTAAATTTAGGGGGGCTGCACACAATGACTGCAATTTGCAGTTTAAGACTAAAAAGTTCATACCCATTTTCTTTCATAATCTGTCTGGGTATGACGCACATTTTATAGTTATGGCATTATCCGACCTCGACGGCGATGGGATGGATGTACTTCCCATAAACACTGAACGCTACATTTCTTTTTCAAAAAAGGTTGAACGTACTTCAATTACGTTAAGGTTTCTGGACTCTTACCGTTTTATGCAGGCCCCATTAGACAAACTGGTTGATACCCTTGAGGACGGCGACATGGGCATTACTAGTGCTCATTTTGCCGACCCCGAGAAGTTTCAATTAGTTAAGCGGAAAGGAGTCTTCCCTTACGAATATATGGATTCGTGGGAGAAGCTCGACGAGGCCACGCTTCCTCCAAAATCAAAATTTTATAGTTCGCTGTCGGAGTCTGAAATTTCAGATGCCGATTACGAGCACGCGACACAAGTGTGGCAGACTTTCCAGATCAATACTTTACGTGAATATGCAAGTCTGTACATGGAAACAGATGTGCGGTTACTTGCAGATCTGTTTGAGAAATTTAGGAGTGTATGTTTGGGGAAATACACCCTGGACCCTGCCCACTACTTTACATCCCCAGGCCTTTCGTGGCAGGCCATGTTAAAGAGCACACGTGTTGAATTGGACCTTCTGACCGATATCGACATGCTGCTCCTTTTCGAACGTGGAATACGCGGTGGTATTTGTCAATGCGTCCATAGGTACGCCAAGGCAAATAATACATGTCGGAGTACAACCGCGAGGCGCCAGACAATTTTATCATGTACTTCGATGTTAACAATTTGTACGGCTGGGCCATGTCCGAGTATCTACCCTCTGGTGGGTTTCAGTGGTTGTCGGCCGAGCAGATTGCGAGCATAGATTTTATGAGCGTTGCGTCTGATTCACCCAGGGGATTCGTGTTGGAGGTAGACCTTACGATTCCTCAGGACAAACACGACGTTCTAGCAGACCTACCGCCATGTCCAGAGCACAAAGCCCCAGTTGGTTCCACGCTCCCCAAGTTGATGACCACACTGGAGAACAAGGTACGGTACGTCCTCCATTACCGAGTCCTCCAGCAATGTGTAGATTTGGGGTTGCAAGTGAGTAAAATACATCGCGCGATTTCTTTCAACCAGTCACCGTGGTTGAAAGACTACATCTCTCTCAACACGGATTCTCGTCGACAAGCTAACACAGATTTCGAGAGAGATTTCTATAAACTGATGAACAATTCCATTTTCGGCAAAACAATGGAGGATATTCGTAGACACCGCGACGTGAAATTGTGTACAGGTGGGCGGGTCGCCGCGGTGCCCGCAAATACGTAGCATCACCCAGATTGAAACACATGACCGTTTTTCGTGAAGACTTTGTAGCTCTGGAAATGGCGAAAGTGCGGATCCTCTATAATAAACCTGTGTATGTCGGAATGTGTATTCTTGACCTTTCCAAAGTGAGGATGTATCGATTTCATTATGAATTCGCTATTCCTCGCTTTGGAAGCCCCAAGCTGCTTTATATGGACACGGACAGCTTCATTTATATGATGAACTGTGATCCATATGAAGTAATGCTCCACAACAAGGATGAGTTTGACACGTCTGGGTATAGCACCGACAACCCTTTCGGGATAGAGTCCCATAACGAAAAGGTGGTCGGTGTTATGAAGGACGAGGCGAACGGCATCCCTATTGTGGAGTTTGCTGGGTTACGATCGAAGATGTACACATTCCGGCTAGAGTCGGGCCAAACCTCTAGACGGGCTAAGGGTTTGGCTCGCTCCGTCACACGCAAGCTGCAGATGGAAGACTATGTAAATTGCCTTCATGGAGCCACGCCAAAATTCCATCTGCAGCGAAGAATAGGCTCCTCCCTCCATATTGTGAATACACAACAAATATCCAAACTGGGTCTGTCTAGACGGATAATAAGCGGTATATTTTCCCCGACGGGATAGAGACCCTACCGTGGGGGCACAAGTCTGTAAATAATGTGTGAATGTTTTGTAAATATACCGTTTATCCGTGTTTCTAGTTTGTAAATATGTATCAATTTTGTAAATATGTAGATAAGTTAGGACTCTGTAAAATCTCAGTTTATCAAGTTAGGACGCTGCATAAAATATAAATTGGCTGCTGGGGGAGTGCTGCTGAATTGCTTTGTATGACATTTTGTTTGCTGAGCCGTATGCTCATTTGCATTATATTAACGTAATCGGAAAAAAAACATTGTAAAATAGACTAAGTGTACAGAAGAAATGCTGTACGTAGATTGTAAGGTTGCTGAGCTGTATGCTCATTTGCATTATATTAACGTAATTGAAGAAAAAAAAACATTGTAAAATAGACTAAGTGTACACAAGAAATTATTGCTGTACATAGATTGTAAGTTTGCTGAGCTACATGCTCATTTGCTTTATATTAACGTAATCGGAAAAAAAAAATGTAAAATAGGCTAAGTGTACAGAAGTAATGCTGTACATAGATTGTAAGTTTGCTGAGCTGTATGCTCATTTGCATTATATTAACGTAATTGAAGGAAAAAAAACACAATTGTTAGAAAAAAAAAAGTTTATTTATTAAGGAAAAAAATGTATTTTACATTTTAAATAAATCTTTTTTATGAATCCACGTGTTATGTGATTTATCAAAACCCAACCACTTCTCCAAGATCATATTTTTCCAACCAAAAAAAAAAAAAAAAAATAAAAAAAAAAAAAAAAAAAATAAAAAAAAAAAAATGTACGTGTAAGTTTTGTTAGTTGTAATTCTTGCTGGTAAAATGCTCCTGCAATATCTTTACCCTGATAGTCTTTAAGCAAATAAGTTACAGGATTTGTTAATTTCACTTTACTGATGGTAAACACTTCCGTTGACCATTCTATGATCCTCGGTGGTCTCTCGTGCAGGAGGATACCGGTGTGAATCCCCAATTCTGTTGTGTAGTAATTATGAGAACCGACCAGTCAGAGAAAAAGAACAAAGTATCGAGCATTACAGGGAGCAAGAGAGAAGCATAATTTCATGAAAAAATATACAGTTTCAGTAAGAAGCATGAAAATCTCATAAATTCCATTAAATTTCATGAAAAAATCGGTAAAAAAGATTAAAATATGTACAATATTACCAAATTACGTAATTTCCTTCCAAAACAAGATGTCGTTGGTTGAACATGACAATTACACCTGCGTGCACCACAGAGTGCAGTGCCCAACTATATGATGTGTTTTCATTTCTACAACTGGCTACAGAAAAGTGTCATATATGTCACAAAAAATATATGTTTCGGATGTAGCGACATTTCCCAGACAAACCTGCACGGCCCCTCCCACATCACATTACCGTCAGGGAGTGCAAAGGATGAAAACTAACAGATGTTATCGATCAAAGGGGCCAAAGGTTAGGAAAAACTATGTGATAAGTATTCACAACGCATACAATCTTCCAATCATGATAGGGTGAGCAAAGGATGAAAGCAAACAATGTGTGCATCACAGAACTCAATGCGATCAAAGGTGCTGACATAACGTATCAGACACATTAACGCACACACAAGTCTTAACAAAAACCACTATCATGAAGGTGGAATAAGTTAGCGTAAGTTCAGGTTAATTCTTATTTTCCATAAATTCAGAGTGTATGTGAAGCGATAATGAGGGTGGGATGCACTAGAGGTGGATGCGCGTCAAATATAGGAAAATATTGGTTAAAAAATTATGGCACTTTCTGAGACAGAACTTATGTTGAGGTCTGGTTAATACAGAATGTTAAAGTGTTTGTTATAGTTGGTTAGAGTAAATTCAGGTTAGGTTATTTCAACTCACCTTCTCATGGTGCCACTGATACATGGAAATCCAAAAACTGTTTCTGAGGCGGCTTGGGCCCCACCGCGGCCTAAGAAGACCGGTATTTTGCGCGACGCGTTTGTATTTTTCTACACAGCAGCTGCTTACTGTGGGACCCAAGCCACCTACTAGTGGTACCCTCGAACTCTAGTTCTTCGAATGGCATATCTGTAAAAACAAAAAGTTAGGATAAAACGCAATGTTAATTAAATGAAATTTTTATCAACAATATCAAATATTTAACAGAACATGGATTTATGTTAATGAATAATTAAAAAGCTGACATCTAATTACAAGGACTTAGCATTCATTTGTATGGGTACAACGTAAGTACTAGTGGTAGGTATACCCTCAAACTCTAGTCCGTCAGATGCGTATCTGTAAAAACAAAATTTTAAAGGTGACATAGGATAAAACGCTATGTTAATTAAATGAAATAAAAAAAAAACTTACTGAGATATTTATCAAATAATTCCCAATTCCATTCGTTGGAACCGAAAACCAACAGACTTCCATCACTAGTGGCTCCTTCAGACAGTAAATCTAAAAAAGATAGCATAGTTTAAAAGACTACATAAATTTTATAAAATAAATAAAATATAAATAATTGAAACTGGAAATATATGAAAAACACATAATTACCTTGCAGATTCACGTCATCGAGAGAAGGCAAATCTTCAATGCTTTGCGAAGACATTGTCTCTGTGTAAGTTCAGATACAACTGGCTTAGTTCCTGTTACGACGCTTCTTTTATACTGATGCACCCCAAGATAATGACTGTGAGCAGCGCCATCGTGGCTGCAGCGGCGGGGCGGGTGACCTACAAAGATAATTACGGTGAGAGCGGCGCCGTCGGGGCGCGTGACCTACAAAGAGCCAGGTAGATAATTATAGGCCGCACAGTCGGCCGGGCGCCTAATTATAGGGGAAGCGACCTGCACACCAAGAAGAGGCGCCGTCGTGTCTGCAGGGGCGGGGCGGGTGACCTACAAAGATAATGACAGGCCGGTGGCGCCGGCGTGGCGCGTGACCTACAAAAGATAATTACGGTAAGCGGCGCCGGCAGCCAGGTAGATAATTACAGGCCGCACAGTCGGCCAGGTGCCTAATTATAGGGGAAGCGGCCGCAGGGGGGCGGGGCGCGTGACCTAATTTGAAGTAGAACGCTCGAGACATACCTACTATGATTAATAGTTTTTCGGGGTATTCCATTTTGATTATTTCATAATTTGAGCTTTCGGCTGCAATCCTACAGATATGCTGTTTATGGTCTCTGATGAAGGCTGTAAGATAGCAGCCAAAAGCTCTGATTATAATATAAATAACGCGTCATACCCCCGAAAATCCATTAATCATGAACAAAGGCGGCCGCGGAAGCATCAAAAATAATTTATTCCTACTTTTTTTCTGCGGATATAAATAATTTAACAACTGGTGTCACATTTACTGTTTTATGAACGTCCAAAATACTCTTATCGTTTTTTAGCGACAGTACGGAGATCCTGAGAAAGTGGAGCCACTATTTAATGGAATTTGATTCTTTTTATGGGGGTATGTACCAGATTTGGGTTGAAAAAATCGATTATTCAAAATATTATTTTCTGAATCTACAAGATTTACTTTATGTTGTGTGTGAATTTCATTGTGATAGCAGTATTAGAAATGCCTTTAAAAAAATTAAATTTAAAAAATTGTGAACTCTGCTCTGGTAAAATTGAGGTAAGCTTATTACATGTTGAAATATCAGAAGAAAATCTTTGAACCGCATATTCTCCTTTTCACATTTTTTGCACTATTAGAATCTTTTTCTCAAAAACTATGTCAGCTAATGCTATAACACTTTCAGGGGCTGTTTCAGACGTGTTGCTGTCTCTATGTAACTAAAAAATACAGCATCCTTTGATTATGTTTTAAATTATAAGGTTGTATTTGTTAGAAAAAACCCTGATTTTTGAATGTACAAAATTCAAAACTGCGTAAATAATAATAATAATTAAAATAAATTAATGATTCTAGTTCAGTGGCCTTATAACCTTCTTAGAACACTACATAAAAATTTTCGCATTCATTGCTTGATTAGAATTTGAGTTATAGTTCTTTTAAAAAAGATGTCAAAAAAGTAAAAATTCAAATTTGTGGTAAAATATTATATCTGCAACCTTTACTATATTTTAAAACTAAACTACAACTCCTTTTCTTTAAACATACAAAATTTGAGACCTGTACATTAATAATTGTGGCTATAATAAAATATTAAATGTTTACATTTCTGGGATATATCCCCCCTTAAGGAAAAGTACTGAGAAATATAATTTTTCTAATTGACAATCGTAGTTCGATATGCATCAAACGTACCGGTTCTTTAGCAAAAATATTGCTATGACTGTTTCAAAATGAGGACGCTGTGTTGGGTAAGTTGTAACTGAGCCGGTCTTCAGGATCTGCTCAGCTTCATACATCACTGGTGAGCCGCCTAACATCGCAGCAATAACGCAGACAGCCAATCGCTGCACCTGATGGCTTCTTGGTTATTCATCGTAGCGATCCAATCGGCCTATAAACGTCACGACGCCCCGCTGTCTGCAATTACACTGGTCGCCCTGGATTGCAATGGCCAGATATGCCTCCATTACGTTTGACCGTGACACTGAATTAATACAAGTGATCAGAGTACTGACTGTAAACGAATTTATGGGTGTGTACTGTTAGTAAGTGAGACAGTTTATGCAAAATTTTTGTAAATAGTAGTTTTGTCTGGATACATTTAGGAGTTCTTAGAATGGAAGCACAATACGCAACATGTGCATTGTCTCTTGCAGCAGAAAATTCTACAAATTTCAGTAACTTTGCCATAATATTGGGAATAATTGGAACACTTACAAACTTTACATATTTGTTGTATCTACACAAAGAAAAAACATTCTGCAGCTTTCATTTTTTGCATTTTACTCAACGATAGAATTTTAAATTTGATTTTTGGGAAAAAAGTGTCCGTATAATAATATATGGTTTAGTATGCGAAAGTGAAAATGGTAAACTATAAAATTAGTCATGAATGTGTGAGTTTTTTTTATTGTACTCTCTTAGCTATATTCTAAATGATATTTCGTATTTTTGGAACAGCATTGTGTTTACTCTAATTTCATGTTCTGTACTCATTACATCACCATTATTATGAAGCTCAGATTTACTACGTGATAAACATTTCAAAAATGTGTACATTTCAATCAGAAATGGAAATAGCGAATTATTATGGTTCGTTGCCATGTAACAACGCCAAACATTAATCACCGCAGAAAACTGGAAGTAAAATGCTCTTTCTTTTTTCATCTTTCTGTCGAATGATTTAGAGCGCAGTGATTGTAATGTACTGTACGTACTGGATGTACATGTCAATAAGTGTGGAATGGCAGAAGAAGACCTACAGTAATCACATATTATCTCGTCTGAATATCCTAAATAAATCAGGCAGGAAAAATTAGTACTTCAATCTTTGTGTTACTTTATGGATTAATCTTCTTTTGCTCTCTCGACGAATAAGTTAAAAAGATCTAGATATATTAAAATGGGAGTGGTCATCATATCTATTCATTTCTTGAAATTCTTCCGAGTAATAATTTATAAAACTTGTTTCTGTATTAATAATTAATCTCCATGATTTTGAACATGGGCACATTACAAATGCTTCAATTTTTTTCTATTTATTTTCTGTGCACTGCCTGTAACCGCCATGTTTAGTTTTTTATTTGTTTTTCTTTCTGTATGATGTTTTGTACTCTATCTGTGAATGTTCCTCCATTTGAGAAACGCTGTTTTTGCTGATCTTTATATATATAAAAATCTCGTGTCACGATGTTCGTCCGGGATGAACTCCGAAACTACATAACCGATTTAGATGAAATTTGACTTACTGTGTGTAATTTAGTCCAACTTAAAAGATAGGATAGTTTTTATCTGGATTATAGACCTCAATATTTATTATTTGCGAAATAAATGTTCATTAAATGTTTGTCATAGGACAATGGTTTGTAATTATTTGTAAGCCACCAAGGCTAAGCGGTCTGCTGGCTAAGTGGTTACGGCGTCTGACTGGAGATGGAAAGTTCCCCGGTTCGAGTCCCTGTCTCGGCGGGGATTTTTATAGACACTTAACCCGGCATTAATCTCCAGTGCAGCATGCTGTGTAAGGTGAAATAGGCCAGGACGGTACTGTGGTTCGAATTCGACGTTAAAATGTAGGTCCCCGTACCAGGCAGGATGGGCGGGCTAGGTAAAGGCGGCTACGACAGGGGCAGAATGCCCAGCCAGTAGAAACCATGTCACCAGGTCATTACGACCACACGAAATTATTATTATAGTTCCATAAGTTTCTAACAGATGGCGATGTGTTAACTTATCGATACAACACTTGGTTAGCTAGGTTGGGTAATCATCCAGTAGATCAAGTTCTGTTTCAATTTATTTATGCTACAGTTTATTCCTAACAGATGGCGGTGTGTTAATTTATGGAACCATCCAGTAGATGGGGTTGTATTTCGATTTATTTATGCTACAGTCTATTCCAAGCCATATGTGCGAGTTTCTTCCATTTTAATTGTGCTGTGTATTGTGTTATAATTATACCGTATTATTGTTCATCGTTTGTGTGTCATTGTACCTAACGACAAAGTAATTACACACATGAATATAACATTGAAGAAAACGTTTCGATAAATTCGAATCGTGTACGTATTTCTCGCTAGCTTATCATTTTTCTTCTTCTTTTTGTTCAGCTAGAGACCACGTGTCAATTTCAATTCCTCTCCTGTTGTTTTTTCTTTTTTCCTCCCCAGTACTCCTTCATTATTGCACTCCTCTCTACCTTTGAATCCTGCCATATTCAAAGTCTGCTATCGAAAAAAAATTTCTTTCTATACAGTTCACTGGTATTATTTCGTTTCAAATCTTTCTAAACCTCTTGAAAGCCTGGTGTCATCCATGCTATAAATGTATCGAAAAAAATATAATTCTTCTTTTTCTGTTATTTTTCAATGTAATTATATATTTCCTCATTAGTTCTTAACTTCAATTTTACTGTATTTTTCAATGGACCCAAAAATTCCGGTTTCACCACTGTATTATAGTGTCTTTTTGTTGTAATTAAAATATTTTTCAGTGAAATGTCGCCAAAGAATGTAACCTTGACAATGCGTGTAGCAGAGAGGCACGACGCACGACGAGAGAGCTCATCAATCAGCAACACAAATCGCGGCAAGTAAGGAAGTTCAAAGAATCAGGACAGCTGAGCGTCGTATGCAAGAATCTGGTGGTCCGACAGACATTACCAGTTATTCCTCGCGCTACTTTTGCCGATGAGATTAACGTATATTTAAAACAATCGTTTTTATGGCGGAATGTCGAAACACTTTGATTGACCATGAACATGCGAGTACAGTTGCAAAATGATCCATCGGCACAAGTATTTTGTAAGCAATTGCTGGATATTGGAAAAGGTGAAATAGAACTACATCGAAATACACAATACATCAAATTGCCACACAAATTCTGCACTGTTGTTCACTCAAAAATGAACTAACTCAGCGTGTGTTCCTGGATATATCAAATAATTACTTATATCATAATTGAATCAGTAATCGTGCTATTTTCGCAGCAAAAAATGTTGATGTCAACGAAATTAACTTCCAGATACGACAGTTGTTGCCAGGTGATCTGATGTCTTATAAATCAATAGATACTATTGTAGATGAAAATGAAGCCGTAAATTTTCTAAATTAGTTTTTAAACTCTTTGGATATAACAGGAATACTGCCACAAAATCACCGGTTAATGATTGGTTCACCGATTATTCTTCTTCGTAATTTGAATCCACCTAGATTATGCAGCGGTACACGTTTGGTGATCAAAAGGATCACCGGAAATGTTCTTGAAGCAACTATTTTGACTGGAATGTTTAAAGGAGAAATCGTCCTGTTGCCACGTATTCCAATGATACAGTCAGAATATCCAATACCATTTAAAAGGCTTCAATTTCCGATTCGTTTGGCTTTCGCTATGACAATAAATAAGTCACAAGGCCAAACAATGTCCGTTTGCGGCTTGGATTTGGAAAATACGTGTTTCTCCCATGGGCAACTATATGTCGCCTGCTCACGTGTAGGGAAACCATTAAATCTATTTGTATTAGCAAAAGACAGGCTAACTAAAAATATGGTGCACCAATTATCCCTTAGATAAATTAAAATTATAAATTGTAATAATTTAAAATAATGAAAATAATTGTTAAAAATGTTTAAAAATCAACTTCATAGGCCTCATTTATAAAACTGAAATTTCAGTTTATATAAATAAATAAATAAATAATATAAATTAATAAAAAAAATTTATTTATATATTTTATAAATATCAATTTTTATATAATTTCAATTAAGTAATTTGTAATAAAATGTAAATTAATTTTTTATGATCGTTTGTCCTTAATTTCAACTTTCCGTAATTATTTACCAATTACATCTGAATTTCCAAATCGACTACAATGTTTTGTCTTTATTAGTGAATATTTATTTGACTACTTTAGGAAGTTTAGAATAACATTAATCCAATGTACTATAATTACTAAGTCACAGCAACGCGTGACCGGGTCAGCTAGTGTTAATATGAATTTTACGTCATTCGGTCTTTTGCTATCATAAATCGTGCAGTTATGATACAACTATCACGTTGCAGAAATGTTACCATGTGTTGAAAGTTTGAACTTCTGTTTCGTTGTTTGGTATGACACATAGTACTATTTTCGTTGCTAACTAGCTTGACTAATTCAAAAGATCTTGCGTATTTTGAAATTAAAATGTCAATTGTCTCACTTTTATAGAAGAGTTAAGGAACTCAGAAATACGTACAAAGATGTACTATCAAAATTTCACATACATACACCCCCAGACGTAAGTAACTTAGAAATTTTATTTAATTGTGTTACTACATTGGTTAACGCGGCCACTATAATTTGTTATAGACGTCAAACATGTAAAGAACCAAAGACAATAGGAGACGAAAAATGAAACAAGTCTTCTTAAAATTTGAAAACAGATATTCTGCAAGACACAACTGCATTGTGTACAGCTAACCACGTATAAGTGAGTGGCAGTATAGCATCACCTAGAAGTCCTGGTTAGTATACTTGATTCCCTGATCGTCAAAAAAAAGAAAAAATTATTATATAGCATCTGATTTCGCCTACTTTGTTTACGCTGTCAACAAATGTTTCCCTACGTTTAGAGATAAAACACATTTCCGACTTTCTTTCTTACAAATTTAATTTTTTTTTGTCTCTCTTATATCTTCAGGCAAATGCCGGGATGCTTCCTTCAAAAAGGCAATGGCTGAATTCCTTCCCATTCCTTGCCCCCCATCCTTTCCCGTCTCTAAAGACTTCGTTGTTAAGAGACGTTAAGCAGTTAAAAAAATCATATATCGTCTGCAGTATCCTGCCCAAGTTTTCCAACTTTCTCATGGTCTGATCGTGTCCTCGTAGCAAACTCATTTCAGGGGTTCATAAAATCATGTTTACACAATCCTCAACAACAGAACGGACAAACCCGAAACACAGCCATGGCCGGTTAAATATTTTAAGTATTATTTCCATCTAGAATTGTATTCGGTAATGTCAAATGTTAGCAGAAAACTATTATTCTTTTATGGAAAGATGTTAGGGATTCTTTCTTGGATCATGTAGAATATGCATAATATCTATACTAAAAGCCAAATAATTTCTTCAAGAAATTGAGTTGTTGTTGGAATTATTATGATTAACGTGGAACAATACACATGAAAAATTAACAAATAACCATAACTTAATAACCAAGATGATTCGTGTAATTAATGTTGGATTGATTATGATGAACGTGGAAAAGTACACACGAAAAATTAACAAATAACTATCACATTATCTTTACCCAGAATCTTACGACTACTTCGAAATAATTTCTAAACAACAACTACTATAGAAGCTCTATATAGGTATGCAGAAAAAAATTGCATACACAATTCACAAGAGAAGACTGGAATATTATGGATACCTTATGAAAATGAGTGAATGTAGGTTGACAGATAGAAGTTTCAACTACATCAGCAAATTAAAGGTAACAACAAAATGGTTTGAGGAGAAGAGAAAAGATATGCAAAAAGTTGTGATCCATCTACGTGAGATAGAGAATCGAACTGTATGGAACTTAAATTGATAAATTCAAAGGGTCCAGGAACAGCTTACAAAAGTCAAGAGCACTTGGTCTGAAAGAAGAAGTAGGAGACTCAGTGAAAGAATGAAAAAAAGTCTGGGAGGAGAAGAAAAGTCGAATCATTAAACCTGTTATAAATGAATGCAATTTTACTCGGCGTTGTTTATTTATAAACGTTTCTCGGGAAACAAACCGAGTAATATTAATATTGATCCTTAATGTTTCGGCGAAAAAAACTCCGTCGCCATCTTCAGGTGCAGTTGTAAGCCTTGAAGTTTCAAACAACGCGTTCAAGGTCGAAATATTGTTCATCAATAATAATATTACTCGGTTTGTTTCCCGAGAAACGTTTATAAGTAGACCAGTTGTTTCTCGTAGTACAAAACTGGCCGAAATCGAAGAAGAAAAACTGCATAAGTACTTACTACAAAATTATTACGGACTTTATTTTCTCTTGTCTGACAGTCAAGAATTCATATAATTCAAGTTTGATAATACATCAAACTCCCTTTGACTCTTCCTTGTAATGAACTTCAATACACAATAAACAAAAATTTCATTCTGTCACTGATGACTGTGGAAAGAAGGCGAATTCAGCTGTCCCCCTACAAAAAAGACGAGCTGTGAGTAATAACAGGTAGCCCTTTCGCCAGCTCAACACACACACATTTAAAAGGCAGGTGACAGTGCATTTGTTACAGAGAGAGGTGATTATGAACGCGGGAATTTATACAGTACGCACCTGCCATACCCTGTGACGTACGACAGCCGATTAATCAACGCGAGACGTTGACCGATTGCGTGGGACGTGTCCCGCGGCGGCTTTTTAGTTTTATCGTTCACGTGCCTTATCCGACCATCAGACAACTCGTCCTTTCAGCAGCGGCCGCCGATACCACCACCGCCATCAGAAAATGCGGGTCACGCGGTCAGAGGGGCGGAAAATAAATAGTCGGCGCGTCGTCAACTCGACACAAGTCATAGCGAAAAATGTGTTTCCAGAGAACACACGCGTTTGTTACCCTCTGCAGGGACGGCGACTTTTCTCAGTACAAAAGAAGTGGTAGATTATTTATTTCTTGTCAAAAACGTTGCTGTTGCAGTTGTTAGAAACACAAACAGAATTAACAAGAACAACGCTCTCGCCTCACATTCGGGAAGACGTGGGTTCGAATCCCCGTCCAGCCATCCAGATTTGGGTTTTCCATGGTTTCCCCAAATCACTCCAGGCGAATGCCGGGATGCTTCCTACAAAAATGCCATGGGCGAATTCCTTTCAGTTCCTTGTCCCCCATGCTTTCCCGCCTCTAAGCGCCTCGACATCAACAAGGCGAAAAGCCATAAAAGACCAGAACAAAACGGAAAGATAGAAAAAAATGATAACAATCAACGAGAATGTATTTACACTACCTGGTCCCTACGACTTCGTTCGTGTTTGTCAAGAATTTTGAATGTTTTTTTCTATTTTTGAACGGGACCTTAAATATTTCCAGGATAACAAGTAGTCTATGTTACTCCCTCCGAAATCGCATCCTGCAAGTGAAAGTTCCGTCTAAATCGGCTCAAACACACTAAAGATGTTGCATATAAATTATTCATATATTTAATAGCTGATAAATATTTCATATTCTAGAACATGTACAAGAACATTTTAGTACATTCTAGAGGATTACAAAATTTTTTTAGGACACTTTGGTCGAAATATGAAAATGTTCTAGATCGACCACTTTCAACCACCATATCTCCAACATTGCTATAGATAATGACTTGCAAACGCCATAGTGCACGATGGGAGACTACCACACACAAATACCAGTGGTCTACGCTAGGTAGTTGTGGCTGTAAAGTGAAATGTAGGGAAACATACGTGTTTAGTCGAAATATGTAAATGCTTCAGGTCGAAAACTTTCAGTCACCATACTCACCGTTACCGACCTGCATCCATCATAGTGCTCGATGCGAGACTCGAGGCTATTACGTCATAGGAGGCTCTATCAATCTTCTTGACAGAAGTACTTGCCGTCTTGTCATTACTTTCTTTAATTTGCTGTTTCCATACAAGTGTTTGTTTACTTCTATATTTTAAATTTCTGTTGATCCCTTTTTTAAATTTATTTTTTAGTGGTCTGTGCTAGGCAATTGTGGCTGCAAAGTGAAATATAGGGACAGACACGTCTTTGATCGACCACTTTCAACAGCAATATCACCCACAACCCCACACCTACGAGCATAGTGCACGATGGGAGTCTCGAAGCTACTACCACACGCAAATACCGGTGGTCTGCGCAATTTAGCTGTGGCTGCAAAGTTAAAAACATTGACATACTCGTCTTTGGTCGAAATATGAAAATGCCTTAGGTCGACTGTTTTCAACCACCATATCTCCCACATCCCCACAGCTACCGACATGTAACCACCATAGTGCACGATTGGATTCTTGAGGCCACTACCAGACACAAACACCAGTTGTCTGCGCTAGATAGTTGTGGCTGCAAAGTGAAATGATCACATACGAACAGAAATTAGCAACTTATATAGCATTGTTACCGGTGAGGTCTTGTTGAGTGAAGGTTGGTGGGCTCTGAGGGCAATTGTATAAATGCTGTATGGTCTGTTCTGCTTCACATTCACACGTAGTGTTTAGATCTTCGAGATAACGCCATCTTGTTAAATTATCCTTTGTCCTGTCTACTTCATTTCTCAGCCAGTTCAGCGCTCTCCATGTCTTCCAGTTCAGATTGCCACCTGGGGGTAGCGCCTGTACAGTGGGTACCCATTGATCTACATGTGTCAATCTTGCTCGCCACACATTGAGCCGGGAAAATTTCGGCTGTACATCTAATGCAGCTGCTGTCCTCAGGAATCTCTTCGTAGATTTAACCCTTTGTGTGGAGAATTGATCTTGATCAACAGCATTTTGATTAACCTTACTTCTTTTTAATTTTGCAACTACGTCACATCTTATATCAGAGGAAGCAATTCCTGCTAAACCATGTAGTTTTTCAATTGATGTGGCTCTGAGGCAACCTGCCATAATTCTGCAGGTTACGTGCAGCCCTACTTCTACTTGTTTGGCATAAGCAGATTTGCACCGAAAATGACAGGCATATTCTGCAACAGAATAACACAGCGCAAAAGCTGATATCCGGAGCACTGCTTAATGCGCATCCCATACACTTCCCGTGAGTTTCGGCAGGATATTGTTGCGGGCTGAAACGTTGCCTGTTGTGTTTGAGCAGTGCTTTTTGTAAGTGAGGGAACGATCCAGTGAATCTCGGAGATATTTTGGATTAAAAAGTGTTCCAGTTCTACTCCCTCCCATCTGGCAGATGACAGGTAGGTTATTTCTGGATCAATTGACACAAGTGAAGTCAGAGACGAAAATTTCTACAGCACTTACTGTAAAGTTATAGCGGCTCTTGAGGATTATTTTCCCACTTGCAATAACAAATGATTTGCCTTTCTGATTCCCCCCCCCCTTTTCTTCTAGTGCTTTTAGGGTCTAAAGGTCCCAGGTTCGAATCTCTGTCCGGGCGGGGATTTTCAAAGGGCCTTAACTCCCCTTCATCTCAGCCACAACTTTCTGTGTGTTCTGGCCTTGCATTCGGAAGGATGGCGGTTCGAATCCCCGTCCGGGCATCCAGATTTGGGTTTTCCATGATTTCCAAAATCACTCCAGGCAAATGCCGAGACGCTTCCTTCAAAAGGCCATGGCCAAATTACTTCCCATTCCTTGCCCCTCATCCTTTCCCGTCTCTAAAGACCTCGCTGTTAGAGAGACGTTAAGCAGATAAAAAAAAAAAAAAACTTTCTGTGTAATGCGTACTACGCCAGAAAGCTACGGTACTGCTTGATTATCATGACTGATCGAACGAAGCCTATTACGCAGAATAATCATTATGCAGTTCAATCATTAGATGATATGGCTTCATACAGTTATGAATTCATGTAGAGCTTGAGCAATCTTCTCCAGCTCGAATGATCTTGAGCTATCCTCTGCCAGTTAACTCCAACAACACTGCGTATGTCTTTGTCCCACCCGTCTGGTCGTTTTTCCCTTGATCTTTTTGTTTTTTTTTGTTTTTTTGTTTTTGTTTTTTAATCTTTCGTCTTTCCTCCGAGAAACAAGGCCTGATCCATTGCCACTTCAAGGAGTTCGTCTTCTCCAAGATATCTTAAAGTGTTCATGTTGAATGATATTAAGGTTAACTTCTCTTAAGAAATATTAATATAGCTTTTAACAAAAACTTTCATACCTTCTCAATGTCACTTCTTATAACAATAGGATGGAATAAAGTTTTATGACTATCGTAATAGCCTGGTGATACGTGGTTACATTTCGCCAGCATTAATTAAACCAGAATTGTCGATCATATTATGTTTCATGTCTCTTACAAATTGTGTGCTAATAACCCTAACCCTTTCCCCACTTACTAACTGTAAAGAAAATTAGTCAATTTTTGTTCATTTTAGAGATCTTTAGAAGTCTTAGTGAAAATCAGAAAGAAACCTCCAGAATTCTCCATGTATACGTGTTTTATAAATTAATGTAGAATCGGCCTGCTTTTTCGCAGTCTATGTTTCGGGAGGTCATCAAGAACTGAAATTCTGGTCGAAAGAAGGGCTGTAACGGTGGAAAGAGGTCTACGGACATAAATAAGACTGGCTGGAAGATAATGTGCCTCAGAGATTAAAATGAGTAAGTGGTATAGAGAATATTATAAGGTTCTCCCACACCCAGCTCTCTCCGTTATGCGTTCCTCGCAGCAAAGAGGAGTTTGGCCTATCAAATTTATTTTCAAAATAAAATGCTAATGCAAGCTATAGTGGTGCGCCACACAAGAGCAGCCTCTTTACCTCCCACCTCCCCCTCTTTTCCATCCCCTCCCTTCCACCACCCCCAAGCTAACCCGTCAGCTGTGTTCATCTTCCTACAGGCCCGTCAGCAGGATAAAAAGGTATTAAATACTCAAAGACATCGTAAATGAAGCACAAACAGTTTTTTACAATCTGGATGAGCGTCGGCCATCTTTAGCCACACTTTCGTAGAGTTTAGAAGATGTGTAGTGATGAGAGTTGTGGAAACACTGAATTTAGTTCCGGACTATGACAATGACCTGAATTAAATAATGTCAGTAGTTTGAAAAGTATCTTGAATCGAATTGCGAATGCTCCAGTGGAAATTTCCATAATCATGTATTAACCCCTTTCTCATTATTTGTTTTATTATTATCTTACACACTTTCAGTATTAAATTCCTGCAACCATTTACTTTTGCTATTTACGAATTTTATTTATAAATTACTTTAGCGTCTTTAGCAAATTATTAATCACTTCCTTTAATAATCTATTCCAATTTCTGACACCCTTACCCACCGAAGAATATTTTTCCTCTCCCTTCTGAATGAAATCGAGTGCCAGCTTTTGCCAATGGTTATCTTTTACTTTTAATGATGCTTCGGCGAATATCCCTCCAGGCCCCATCACCAATATTCCCAGCACTATCTTCAAATCATCCTCCGTTAAAACTGATTGCAGTAGCGAAAGTGTACGTAGCATCTTTATACATTTATTTCGAAGAACCTCAAATCGCTATTTACTACTTTAACTATCAGGTCCGAGACACATGTCAAAGAAGGTGGAACTCAGTCTAGTAATGCGCCCAAGCCCAGAAATGGATTGTCATTTGGCCAGGCCTTCTGTTATCTAGCAAACAATTGAATTCTCCTGAAAATAAAGACTGATATTCTATTGACTACGATTTATTTGTAAACAACATTAATAAAATCATCTGTGCATGCAATCTTTGGGGAAGACTAAAGGAGTTGGGAGGGTAAATGTTGTGTACCCTTTTGGAGGAAAAATTTTAGTTGAAAGAATTGCGATAGCTAAAAAAATAATAATAATAATAATCCAGAATTCTGTTTAATGTGACACAGTTCACGCAATTAAACTGGTGATTCCCGTTTTAAGCAATTCTTATAGGGAAACAAACCGAAGTATTTCGATCAAAGTTTCAATAAATGCGAGCAGTATTTTTAAATTTGGTATGAATGTGTCCCTTACAGTACAAATTATAATATTATTGTCATGAACAACACAGCACATTCTGTAAGATATGTTTTAGGGTCCATCCACAAATTACGTCACACGAATTTCATGATTTTTGGACCCCTCCCATGTCACAGGTTGTCACATTTGTGGAACCTCCCCCCAACCCTGGTGTGACGTTGCATATTTTGCAATTTTAAATTAATAAATTAAAACAGCAATTCCAAAATGATTTTCGTATTTCTAGTTAAAAAATAATATCAATAATAAATCAAACATTTAAGAAAATATAAAGAAAAACATAAAAAATCGAATTAATGATACAAAATTGAGCCGTCGTGTGCCCATGGGTTATGAACCCATTCCTCGATACTGTTTATTATTGGCATAATAGTTACTTCATTCTTGATTTCGATTGTGTTAGAAACTTTCGATGTGTCAACATCATCTTCATCCAACCATAAAGCATCATCATCGTTTAATAAGCAATGAACTTCCCTGTTTCGTCTAGCGGCAACGCTTTGTGGATGAATCTTCATGATGGGGAAAACCTCTAGTGCCTCTTATGTAATTGCTTATGTTGATTAGTGGCTTTGTATGATGAGAAATATATTCCAAAGATACCACATGATCGTTTAAATAAGTATGCCTCGACACTGGGGCAATACGAGCCAAAAAGTGATACAAATTATGCATGTGATGTCACAAAGTTTATGACACCTCCCCCCCCCCCTTGTCACACAATGTCACACTTTGTGGACCCCCTCCCCCCCCCTCAAAGTGTGACGTAATTTATGGATGGCCCCTTACCAACACTATAGAGGTAAATATTACCTACAATAGAGATACTTAACCTTTGTATAGTTATCTTTCATATTTTACTAGACTGTATTTCATCTTTACATAAAGCAGACAGATATTCCCATTACAAAAGTATATTTTAACTATAATTCAATAAAAATATGGAAGATGTGAATTCAATATTGTTTAATTTTATTTTTTGTATTAGCTACATTTCATCTAATGTTCGGAAAAAGTTCTGTTGTATTCTATTTATGAAATTTGCTTTTTAACATTTTTTAAGAATATTTTATACGATTAGAATATAAGAGTTCATTACAACGTAGGTTGCAAATATTGATTTCTTTTTTTTACATAAAAATCCATATTCACCCATTTATCTTGAGTAGTTATTTAGCTTCCTTAATTGCAATAAATATTAAATTTGGATAGTTTACTTGCAGAAATCCTCAACTGATTAGCGAATACGTAGGTTGCTTCGAATGTAATACTCAGCTGCAGGTTTACTTCAATAAGACCAGTAAATTCCAAGAACCGATATTCGATAAATCCTAAATTCGCTGCTAGATTCAGATTTCAAAGCAGCAAAATTAGTTCTCTTTGCAAGAAATCCAAAGAAATGTAATTCTGCGTATCGCTTTTCGTCCCGCGAAAATTATTCGGTTTATTTAACGATCTGGATACCAACTAGGCAGCGTGGTATTTGAATCCTTCCCCTTGTTCATCGGTGCATAAATGTACCCGTTTGACTGGCAAATTCTTTACCCTTAATCGGAGGTAATATCACATTCATAATGACAGCCTCAAGCTGAATCTGCCACAACACGGAGGAGAAAAAAAGGAGAAATTGGTTAGGGGTGGTAGGAGAAGAAGCGGCAACAGACGAAGCGAAAGGCGAATCGTTCGCTTTAACGCGGTGAAACGTTCTGGAAAACCTCGCAGGCGACGTAAAACATTTCACGCTCGTAAAATTCAGCCAACCTTTAAGCACCTCTGATACTGATTTGAATTATATCCCTCCTCCGCCCAAAGGCTTCAGAAAGCGCCCCAGGCGCGGATCGCTCCGGAAAAATCTTGAGATCATTACAGGTTTTGATGTCGGACGCTGCGGGCGGCAAAGGGCGAGAGAATTGGGGGTTGGGGAGGTCTCTTACACCGGTAATAGCTGCGCCTCTATAATTCGCCCTCAGCACAAAATAACTGCCGCGATCGCCGGGGTGGCTAATTTTTAAACTCTGCCCCTCGCAGGCCGAGGCGTGCGATCCGAATTTCCTCGCGGATAAAATAAAGCGAAGAGTTAGTCAGAGAAACATCGGGGAAGTGTCTGTCTTGGGGCCACGGAATTTTTATTTCTTCGTCTCCAGTAACGGCACCGAAGGACGATTTTCGTTTTCTCCCCTGCTCCTCCCTCCGTCTAACTTTCTTTTTTGTTCCCTGTGTAACTATTGGGATAAGGAGCTGGCAATTGGGAACTGCGGATTGGCCCTGCAGCCTCGTAGAGTGTTCTTAATTCGGAATCTGTTTGGAAAAATACTTCTCTTCCTGGTGGGGAAGAAACTAATTACCACTCCAAGTTCCGTTAAGTGACAAGTTTATTAGCTTTTTCCAGTTTCTAGATAGATCGTATCCGTATGAAAATGAATCCTATACGCTTCTCAAAATACCAAATACACACGCATTGGGTTGTAGTGGGTTGTCGGTTGGAAAAGGGTAAAAACTTAACAGTTCTCTTTTCATCATTAAAGATTACCCTATGCTATTAATTCATTGGGTGCTCGTGAAGGTGTACAGACTGAGGGGTATTTAATTATTATTAATAATACAAAGAATAACAAATGAAGTACCAATCAATGCCTCGTCTTACAATTACCAATAAAATAAAAAAACAGAAACCACTACTGAAATAATGAATGTTAATAAAATATATTCCAAATTATTAAATTTTATCATGGATGACAACACACTTCACATCTGATTTTATTTTATTTCCGTTTTTTTTTTTTTTTTTTTTTTTTTTTTTTTTTTTTTTTTTTTTTTTTTTTTTTTTTTTTAAGGGAACGATCTTTACTATTCTAATGATCAAATGCAATGCTAAAATGAATTACATTAGCATGAATTTCTCTGGCGTCAGGGAATTTTGACCTTACCCACCAAATGTGATGATTAATGGCTCACAAAGTTTGTCTATCCTTAAATGATGTAATTGTTAAAAATAGCTCGCGGCTTTAAACAAACACTAGCTCAGTTTTTATCAGAGGCGAGAACTTTTAACAGTTCAAAATCGCTTTTGACAATGTCGTTACAAGGCTGGTCCCAATGATTTGAAGTGCAACACTGTTTAGTTGGCTGAGTATTTACCATAATAGCGTAAATGTTATAGATCGAGTTAGCTATTATAATCAAGTCAAAAAATTGATCTGAGCACTTTATCTTACTGCAGAAAACAAGTGTTCTTTCATCTCAGGAAAGTAACGTGTGCAGAATGCCGAGACACTATCAACCTGTACCTACTATACAGATCACCGTGTGTGACCTCACCAACTCAAGGTCCGGTACGGAGTGTCTTCAAAAATGGTAGAAAAGTCGCTAATCGTCCCTGATGGCAAGTCACACCTCTCCCACAATGCATTTGCAACATGCGGACAAAAACACGCAGAAACTGGAATCACGCGGAGAATTTTACGTCGGTTACTGGTTCTCCCATGGTGCCTGGTCCTCAAAAAACTAATTTATTGGCTACAGTCATTTTCAGAGCCTCGGGAGAAACCTTACTGCTTCGCCAACCATAGTGATGTTCTTCAAAAGCCGACTGAAAAAATACGTGACATTTCTTGGATTACTTATGTCTTTATGTCAGAGATCTCCTTTGAAACTAAGAGCTGGATGGGAGGAGCCTTAAGGGTCACCATGTGTCTGAGGAATTAATTATCTCTTTTATTTATCATAATTACTGTCTCATCAGTGGCCTAAATTTGCGCGAAAATAATCGCTAATAAACCGAAACCATTAGCCTATGACTAGTACTTCAGTCCCTAGGACTACCTCCATAGTGTAGTACTTACCACAATGGCCATCTAATGGTGGATTACCACAGCCCGTGGTTTTTTAGACCACGCCATGCAGCCGAATTTTACGGATCAGCTCGCGCCACAGAATAGCCCCCACCGCGTTACCTAGTGTCGCTTCAGCTACCCGGGCGTTTGATGTTTACCGACTGGGTGACGGATAGAAGCGAGCCGTCCCTGCTAGCAGAGGCGGAACCCTTCCCACGGACGGCTATTGATAGCTGGATGGGTCCGGCCGGTAAATACACTGGCCGTGGTAAGCCACCTTAAGGCGGAGATACAAAGCGCAGGACTGGAAGATTACAGCATTTCTCACTGATCCCGGTGATTGAGCTGTAACGCTTAGGCCTCGCATTCGGGATGACACGGTTCAAAACCCCATCGTACCATCCAGATTTCGGTTTTCCATGGTTTCCTGCAAACACTAATGCAAATTCAACGAAGGTTCTTTCAAAACTCTATGGCCGAATTTCTTCCCATTCTTCGTCTCTATCCTCTGCCAACTCTAATGATGTCGTCTACGAGATGTAAAGTCCGGACGGCAAAAGTACTCTGCTCTTCTTTAAAAACATATGTGCACTCTTCATAATCACATAATACTATGTAACATAAACTATAAAAAGGAAGAAATTAGTATAAAGTGATAACACTATCCATACTGACTTCCAAGCGTGGGAGATAAGGAACGGTATGCACTTTGAATTTGAACAGGGAGTGTTGAATTTCCAGAATGTATTCCAGTAGTCGTAAATAAACTATTACGAAAGCTGCTCTTTATCAACTTTTTTTTTTTGCTTATGGCTTTACACCTCGTTGACGTTGAGGTCATTAGAGGTGTGATGGGACTGGGGACAGGGAACGAGAAGGAATTCGGTCATCGCCTTTTGAAGGAAGCTTCCCGGCATTTACCTGGATTGATTTGGGGAAACTATGGAAAGCCCAAATCTGTATGCCCGGACGTGGATTCAAACCTCCATCCTCCCGAACACGAGCCCAGAGCGTTAACCGCTCAACCACCACTCTCGGTGCTCTTTACCAAAGTCAGGTTCACAAGAATTACACATTCCTTTGGTTCGGTCGCTATAAGCCAAAATTCATCACAAAAATACGGAATTAATGCTAAGACGGGAAATTCGTTTGGTCATTATTATATCTATCAGCTAGTGACAGTGGTAACTTAGTTACTTATTAGTACTGATGGTTGCTGAGGATAGTGTGATGGACTTGGCAGTACAGTTTCCGAGTACTATGAACTTTGTCATGGTATAACCGAGTTGGAGATGATCTACTAGCTATGAAGGCAAGGTGATGTCAACTATTGGGTGGAACGGCGTAGAGAATCATTCATAGCAGACAGTTTTTTGCGTGATTATAATAGAACAGGATTTAACAACTTGAGGGTCTACGGACCAACCTATACTAAAGGGGCCGCGAATAAAATTAAAGTAAAATTAATAATTAAAAAACAAGTGAGAACACTCGCACTCTGACATTAATGTGTGAGATGTGAATTGAGCTATCAAATCACAGTTCTAGATTAGCCAATTACATATATATTATTTCTATAAGTTTTTTGTTTGTTGTTTGTCACAAGCCATTATCTTCCTTCATACTAAACCGAAATCAATAAATAAGGTATCATTTTAAAGATTAGGGTATCCGCTTTGGTCATATTAGATTTTAAGGCAGTAATTTTTCTAAATTTGACCCATAAAGTACAAAAATGTCAATATCTCTAAAATGCGTATTTTTATTTCTTTTTTTATTATTATTTTTTTCTCTTGGTACCTAAACGAAATCGAAAAATGAAGTATTAATTTAGGGATTAAGGTCTCCGCGTTGGTCGCGTCATGGTTTAAGAAAGCTATTTTTCGAAATTCGGCCCTTGAAGGCCAAAATTAGCAATACATCCATAATGAATTATTTTTTTGTCACGAGCCATTTATGTACCCTGATATACAGAGTGTTTCAAAAAGGACTTTACAACTTTGAAAATTCATATAAATTTTATGAAAGAAGGTACAGAGTTGGTTTTGGTGTTTTTTTAAAGGAAAGTTTTTTTACCTTAAACTAAAGATGTTCTATGTGGCTTCCGTTGGTTATTTTGCAGACATCCCATTGGTTGTAGATTTCTTCCCAGAC
The DNA here is from genome assembly GCA_031002005.1 of Vandiemenella viatica. Lineage (NCBI taxonomy): Eukaryota > Metazoa > Arthropoda > Insecta > Orthoptera > Morabidae > Vandiemenella > Vandiemenella viatica. The sequence goes on from CM061914.1 coordinate 118,996,041, forward strand.
TCGCACTAGCATTTCAGGTGTAACTTGCTCAGCAGCACCGTAAATTCTTGCTCTAAGTTCAGGTAGAGTGGCCGGCAAAGGAGGTACGTACACCATATCTTTTATGAAACCCCAGAAGAAAAAATCTAGCGGTGTCAGATCTGGGGAACGGGGGGGGCCATGCAATTGGCGCATCACGGCCAATCCATTGACCTGGAAAGCGGTCTTTTAGAAAATCCCGGACGTCAGTCAGATAGTGTGGTGGTGCGCCATCTTGCATAAAGAAAACATTTCGTTCTCGGTCATCCTCATCGATCTGTGGTATCAAAAATTGTTGCAACATATCAAGGTACACTATCGCGTTGATGGTTCTCTCTTGAAAAAAAAAAAAAAAAAAAGGGTCCGTACATTTTCCTCTTGCTCAACGCACAAAAAAAACGTTCACTTGAGGGCTATCACGAACATTTTGCAATGTTTCATGTGGATTTTCACTGCCCCAAATCCTACAGTTATGTGTGTTAACCTTGCCACTGAAGTGAAAAGTTGACTCGTCAGAAAAGATTATGTTGTCCAAGAAATGTTCATCATCATCCACTCTATTTAACATGTCCACACAGAAGTTCCTACGTGCAATCTTACCAGTGTCTTTAATTGCTTGTAAAAGCGAATAACGGTATGGTTTCAAATGCAAACGTTTTCTCAACACACGCAAAACCGTCGTATGTGAGACTTGCAGCTCACGAGATGCACGCCGGGTCGATTTCGTAGGGCTGTTGACAAAACTTTTTCTCACTTGGTTAACGACCTCGTCAGATGTGCTTGGACGACCTGAGGATTTTTTTATGTTTTACTGAGCACCCTGTTTCTACAAAACATCTATGCCACTCATAAATTGTAGGCCTAATAGGAGGATCTTTATCGTAGTTTGTATGAAAATTACGCTGAACTGTTGTCGCAGATTTCGATTCTTCAAACCAAAACACACATCTCGGTTAGAGTGAAGGCAGCCATCTTTAACGTAACTGCCGCTAACGCTTGTAAGGCGCGATTAGGCACTAGCGGACTAGGCGAGTCAAAACTTGAAGTGTTTTCCTTTAAAACAACACCAAAACCAGCTCTGTACCTTGTTTCATAAAATTTATATGAATTTTCAAAGTTGTAAAGTCCTTTTTGAAACACCCTGTACAATCGAAATAGATAAATGAGGTATCATTTTAGATATTAAGGTACCCGCTTTGGTCACATATTTTAAGAGAGGAATTTTTCGGAATTTGACCCTTAAAGGGCAAAAGCATCATTATTTCCCGAAAGGTATTTTTTTTTATCATGAGCCATTTATCTCCCTTGATATCTAACCGAAATAGGTAAAAGAGTTATCATTTTAAAGATTAACGTCTCTGCTTCGGTCACATCATATTTTAAGAAAAGAATTTTTCGAAATTTGACCCTTATAGGGCAAAAGTATCATTATATCCGTAACGTGATTTTTTTGTAACCAGCGATTAATCTCTCTTGATACCTACCCGAAATCGATAAATGAGGCACCATTTAACAGGTTAAGGTCTCCACTCAGGAACAATTATAAATTAAGAACGAAATTTTTCGAAATTTTACTCTTGAAGGACAAAAGTAATAATCGTGAAAGTCGCGCGAATGAGACAGTTCAGAGCCAAAGCAACTAGACAGCAGTAGCACATATCACAGAGATATTAATAAACTGCTAAACTTGCACTAAACAACTAAGCAATTGATACAATTGAGGCGGTTCCTCTTTCATGCTATTACAAAGCACCAACCTTACTGTTCATCGTATTTGCGAAATTTTAGCACAGGTCATCTAGTTATTGTTATTATTAAGGGAACGATGGCGATCATTGTCTCATCTCTAAGGGGTACGCCATTGAAAAAGGTTGGGAAAGGCTGTTGTAAATGACAAAATGCGTCTGTTATGTCATTTAACCATCCCATTGTGACGCCGTGATAAGTTCGGGTATTCACTGTACCAATGCTCCCAATAGCTGAGTGCAGATACTGTTCTCGGTACTCTGACGCCCCAGCCGCCGGGCCCAGAGGTCACTCGGTCTGTTAATGGTGTTTTAGTGGAGGTGAACCTCCAATACGACAGACCAGCTTTACAATCCAATTACCCCAGCCCGGAGGGTCGGGCGGCACTTTGTCTTTTTACGCCCTGTGTGGGCTGACCACAACGGCCCAGCCGATCGGAATCGACCAGAGCAGCCGACACTGTAGACAGGAAAACGATCGTCGCTGTTAGCTGTGTTTTACACTTTCATCCTGAAGTATAACTACTGTAGAGATGCGATTTTATAATTTGAGAAATTATTTATGGGAATATTGTTTTATCATATTTAGTTCCTCGGCGTAAATTGTGGCTGCCAAAAATTTAATGAAGAAGATACTTTGGGCGTCAGTGGGGTCAATTATATGCATGTAAGCGACCAGAGCTAAAAAAATTGATTTTTTTTGAAAATTATGTCTTCCGATTACGTGGTTATTTATCTGTATTATGTGAACGTTTTAGGCTGTTAACTCAACTGGAAGAATTTTTAAAATAATATTTATATGTCGCTGCGAAATACAACAAATGCAAGTACAAACTCTTCCTAAAATTTGAATTCCATTTTTTCAGCTGTCTATTTTTTAGTACGTAGGAACAGTTTTCTCAACATTTATAAAAGAATACAGAGGAGAAATTTTCAGGGATGGCGTACAGATTGCAGGGATAAATATTTATGAACAATTGTGCATCCTTTTATCCATTTGGAAGTTTTATGAATATATTTATATTGATTTTTTACAACAGTATACTAATTCCAAAATTTAAGTCATCAATTCTATTTTTACTTGTATTTTCTCCATTCTTCATATAGTGAGAGATATTTATGTATTTAATAGTGGAAAAGATTGAGAACAGCATCTCTTATAATGTTGTCGAAACAGGTACCTCTATCGGGAGGGGTAAAAAAATATTGAAAGGGGATGTACAAGCGCCATTTTATAAGATAGGGCAAGTGTTACTATGTCACAGAATGGAGTTAACAATAGACAGTAAGTGTACAAAGTTTAACTCTTTTATGTTGTGTATGGTGGCCTCACAAATATTTTAAAGCTAGTTGTGCATTCTCAGTTGAATCCCACCTTAATATAGCTATACATAAAATAATGATGTATAAGGATAGGTGGTCAACGTTATCATATTATAACTTAAAACCCATAATTTTGTTTCTAAATCAAGCGAAGAAAAAATGAAATAAATTTGCTGTAAATTTTCAGAATGAAATTAGTACGTGAAAGTGTAATTGATCGTAGCTTGTATCGACATAAGGGATTGATCTAAATCCTCATCATTCAGCAAATGATTTAAAAGTACACGTTACATTTCAATAACTAATTTTCGGTAATATTAAATTGTCTCTAAAAGATGAATGGTCGTATAGAATATCAAATACACAGCAATATGTTAATTTAGCATTTGAAATATCAGAAATTATTTTTTATGAATATAACACAAAAACATTTAATTCAGTTTAGCCCAAAACTATGCTTATACTTGACATAGCATTTAAAAATATATATATATTGAAAATTTAAGTTGTATTAAATGTTAAAAAATCACCGTCTTGGAAAAGGTATCTGTGTTGGGCAAAGAGTATTGTATAGGCCTACTTGAGCGTTGGTGAGGTATTGGTATACAGTCTTTCTTCCAGCGGACAGCTGTAAGACGTAATAGATAGGAATAGGCTGTCGGGGCAAGTAGAAGACATGCTGTCTGTGCTCTGTTACGTTTTCAATGTGAACCTTAAAGACTAAAAAAGAAATATTTACGTATTATAAAACACGGATATGATGATTAAGACTGGAGTTAATATCTGCAGGATGTTAAGCAGAATTTGAAGGAGAATGAGTTATAACTTTAAGAACACAGAGGAAAATTCCCAAGGAATGGTACAGATAAGCAATGGCTTTCAGCCAGCGACTTGTTTAACTCCATACCTAAGCACTGTCTCCCATAATGGCCCTGCATGGAAACTCAAACACACAGCTTGCCATGGCGCCGTGCAGCCAGGTTAATTGGATAAACAATATAATGGTGAATAAGTGCTCCCAGGGCCTGTACGCCCCACTTACTGTTCTTTATGAACCAATACATTTAGCGACTAATATGAGCGCTAATCTACTGATGTGATTTACAGACTGACTCGGGTCTAAAGTTAGGGCTTTAAACGCCGAGCTAACAAAATGTCTTCGGCCTAACTGTTACTTCAAGCTGGAAGCTCCAAATAACGGCAACAGAAACATTAGAAAAATAACAGTATCACACCTTAATATCGTCTACATTCAACTGATGCTGTCGCAATTTTTAGAATGGATATATAAAAACAGCTACGAATCTCGAGGTTGACAATTCCCACAGGGACCATTAATCTGATTTCCACATCTCATAATATTTGATTTATTTATGTGAAGTAAGCCAAGACTACTACATGATTTATATTCGTCGTTGACCTGCAGGACTCCTTTGCTCCATAGATCATATTTAAATCATAAGCAGTAATTACAGAACACCAGCATATCGCAAGTAAATTTGTATGTTTTGTTTTATTTTCAGCTCAAAAAAGTTGTGTATTGCAATCAAAGTATTACTGAAAGGCTTCAAATAATTCTCTGTAATATTTCAGTAGTGTTTTAATTTTTTCCACAGTTACTAGATTTTTAACAAGATAACTCATAATGTCGTATTGTTTTACATTCAGTCATTGACGTGATTCTCGATGTTTCGGCATAAAACTGTACTCTAATTGAATTCTTAAAAATTCCATTCTATATGACTATCGGCTTTCTGTGCGTTGGGAAGTTAATTGTCCCTGCTCATTTTGTATTGTGACGAAATCTGCATCGATCTTTATCAGTATGTAGTAAACTGTAAATAGGTAAAACAAGGGCGAGCTGGTTTATACAATATATCTAAATGTTGATAAAAGTCAACGTTTTATTGCGTTTGAGAACGGTCTGGTGGTTCAGTGGTTAAGGCATCTGACTGGAGATCGAAAGTTCCCACTTCAAATCCCTGTATTAGCTGGGATTTTCATAGGGCTTTAACCCGTCCATCACCACTGGCTAAATTTATTGTGGAACTTGAAGTACTCCAGAACGCTTCCGTGGTTCGGATTCCACTATACTCAGTAGGATTACAGGGTTATGGGAGGTGGATTGCGCAGCCGATAATAAACTATGTAACTAGGTCATTACGATCACGCGAGTTCACTTACCTTTATTGCGCTACTGGTATATGTTCAGTGACTGATGTGTGGTGTATACTACAGTTTTCTCGGGTTAACGAAAGGAAAGTTACATGTTTTCATCAAGTTCTAATCTTCAGTGAAATCTTCGAAATTCTAAGTCGCTTAGACACAGATTCTGTCTCCAATATTATAATTCAATTAACATGGTAAGTATTAACTGAATGTGCTAAATAACTGATAAATAATGAATGGATGGCAACACGAAACATTATCACCCGGTTGACAATGCAATACAGAATTGATTCACTTACTCATTAATTCACAAATAAATCTCCACCAGTAAGACAACCAGCAGTGAATTTAATGCTAAAATTTCCAAGATTTATTTAATGATAACCACCAATATCTTCTCTAAGTAAATATGCCTTTGATATGCTGTACCTGTTTCTTAGTTCTGGCATCACTCAGAAAATATACAATCGATTTGGTTAGTGTACTCATAGTTCGAAAGCTTATGGCCTACCTTAAAATCTGCGTTAGCCTATATGTTATCGGAGCAAAGAGAAAAACAACAGTTATTTTGCATCGACTTTTGTATGGTTCAGAAACTTGACTAAAGAAATGCAAAGACATGGAGTGCCGGTAGTGAAAACAAATTTTGCTATCTGGAGATGTAACAAGAGAACCAGGTTAATGAAGGATTGCTTAATCAATTAATATAAACTAAATGTTATAATTATCTAGGCACATAAGTGGAATAAGAGAAAAGGACACATAGAAAGATGTCACACATAGATTAAAAAAAAAAAAAAAAAAAAAAAAAAAAAAAAAAAAAAAAAAACAACAACAACTAAGAGGTGGATCAAGAGTTAAATGGCTGTAAGAAGTTAGGAAGAGTTTCGACGAGGAAGAACTTTTTTTTTTTAAACCTACTTACCGTCTCTTAACAGCGAGGTCTTTAGAGACGGGAAAGGACGGGAGGCAAGGAATGGGAAGGAATTCGGCCATGGCCTTTTGAAGGAAGCATCCCGGCATTCGCCTGAGTGATTTAGGGAAACCATGGAAAACCCAAATCTGGATGCTCGGACGGGGATTCGAACCGGTGTCCTCCAGAGTGCGAGGCCAGAATGCTAACCGTTACACCACCCCCCTCGGCGAGAAAGAACTGAATTCGTGTACTTGGTAGAAAACGCTGGATTCGCTTGTATTTCCAGACACTAACCCTGCCAAAACTAAGATGAGGTTTGGGTTTAATCGACGCAAGAATCAAAGCAAACGTTCATACAAGCAATGAGAAAAATTTCTGAAAGCAAAGAAACAATTACGGCTAAGCTACTGGAACACTACAAACCAGTGAGTATAACGGCACCTGTGGCGATATCCTACATCAATAAATCATTCTATCATATCAGGTTTTATTTCCTCGAATGCAGTTACATCATAGCAGCACGAAAGGATAACTTCCCCAAGAATTCCAAAGAGATATACACAATCTTGATGGCGCATAAACGTGGCAACAAAATAGAAAATAAATACCTGGATATTAACTGGAAAAACGTGTGGAGAAACATTTTCAATAGGACAATTCCATCTGATAACCAAACCCTGTGGTACAAAGTAGTCAACGAGACCCCAGGCTACCAACGAGAAGCTACACCGCATACATCTTAAGGCAACAGATAGATGTGACACTTGTGGGAACACAGATACCCTTATACACCGTTTTTCTTGTGGAAAAGCGGAATTAATTTGGATGTGGACAAAACATGTGGCAGCGTATATTTTACAAAAACCGCCCGGGGAAGTACTAGCTACAATTCTAGCAAAGCTAGATATAAAGATTACCCCTCCAGAAAAACACAATTGTTTAGTATGGATCCTAAGTCAGTCAATGCAGGATATATTGCAGAATATCCCAGAATTTGGAAGAATACCTCACCATGCTCAAAATAAAACAATGGAGCCTAAAGAAAACTGCGAAATATAAAATTAAGTTCGGGGGCTATCTGGATGAGATACTCAAAGACAAAAAGAACACCAGCTAAAGTTTCTCGACCAATGAATGACAAGGAAAGGGCTGCAGTTTGTTGATTCACCATGACATCGGAAGATTGGAGAGAAACAAGAGATGACCAGCGGATGAAGGTTCTGGTTTCCCGTTAGTTCGAGACGCCTGTTCGGGCTTGGTGGACATTGGTTAAGAATAATGGAGGTGTGTGTTTATAACGAAAAGGGGAATGAACTGTTGTTGTTTAATTTCTCGATTGAGTGTTTATGCTGGTTTTCATGTGTATGTTTTAGTAAATTTTAGTAAATAAAAAAAAAAGATACTAGACCATTAGTTGAAACTGGCCAAAATAGGAATGATAAACTTTCCAGTTATTCTTAACAATTTCTCATTGACTTCATCCAACTTACATCATTCCATATCATCTACAGCATATTTCTTCATGTGCTCAAATTTTGTTAATGGTGAAATAAACAATAATGGACCAAAAGCGCGCACTTATGGTAGAGCGGATATTTCGTATAATTTTGAAGATGCTTGGTAGTGTGGAAAGTGGAGTAGTTACTATCAATGAGAGGTAGAAAAAACGATATCAAGAGATTTAGAAAGATGCTGGTTTGGGCCTACACCTTCAGTTGTCCTATCTTGAATTGTGCATACAGATTGACCACACGGGGTGTACATGCTGAAAAATAGGCATATTAAACTTCACTGAGAGTTTACAATCTGAAGGAGGCATTCGTTGGTGCTGCATGAATTGCGTTACAGCTGGGCGCACCAGATGGCGCGACATTTAACCAGAGAGCAAACGAGCAGCGCGTATGCTAGCGGGTGCACGCATCGCCAGACAGGAATATCTTTGCTAATCGACGTTCAGTTCACAGCACTGTAATCGCTCAATTAACGTCAGACGTCGAAACAGTCTCAACTGCGACCTCAATTAGAGAGGCGATTGAGTGGCACATGCACGCTCGTTCCGCGGACAAGGACTGGAAAAATTAAGAGAGGGCACGAGGGAGGGGAAAAAAGTAAGTATGGGGACGGAACGAAATCGTTTCCAGCGCAGTGCAGTTTGAGAGCACCCTCAGTTTTGATTCAGTTGCATATTTTTGCCGAACGGTTAGTTACTTTTGCGAACACTCATCCAATTAGACAATTCCCAGCTAAATGGCTGCACCTGAAATATACGTTCGTTAGAAGAGATTCTGGGCGCTCGCAAGACTACGTGTGTTGCTGTCGTGCAGCTTAATTTTATTCGAATTACTGGGGTGTACTAATTCCCTGACTACAAACCACTGAGGCAAATGTTAGCACTTCAATATATACACCACTCAAACTGAATTTAGAGTAAATTCTAATTAAGTTACAGTGGATGAAGTCATAGAAACAAATTACCGGTGGTACTATTACATCGGTGTCTATGGATTTTGATGTTACAAAATGATTATATGATCTTAACCCTATTTTCTGTCCAAATTCCAACCTTTTTCCACTTTTGACTATCAGATTTTTTTTCCCCTAAACAATCTGTTTATTAAATTTTAGATAGCGATAATGTGCACCTCAGCTTGGAATAATATAATTTTGATTTACAGTCGTAATACAATTAACATCGGAAAGTAACAGAATTTCCAAAGAGGAGCTATACAATCAGGTATAAATAATATTTCGAACTAAACTCAGATAAAAAGAGAAATAGTGCTTCTCTCTCAATTACACATTTTACAGGGTTTTACGAAATAATATACTAAAATTCTTCCGAAACATGTTTGTTGCTAAGGTGTCACATGAAAATTCAGAGTAGGAGATTTGTAGTTTCTTAAATCCGTAAGCGTCACAAAGGTTAACCCCATAACAATACGTCGACGCCTGCTGAGAAATAAATAAAAATAGTTGTAAAGAACTTTCTAGGAAACAAAAACAAAGATTAATTGCGAAACGATTATGATATCTTTAATAACAACCAGGGAAGCTTGAGAATAAATTTGATAACTTTAAGTTGTCAAATTATAGTGGGAGCTCAAACTAAGTATCTCCCCCTTGGGCTCTGATTTTTTTCCTTTAATATTTATCGGGTATCAGGGAACAACAACATTAAATATTTCTGCAGAGCACAAAAGACTTCTTAACACAGTGAGGTGACGCAGAATTTAAAATTGTTGTCAAAACTGTGTTTATAAAGAGAATGTGGAAAATGAGCTAATACACAAAAAATTTTCCCTTTTAAATTAAAGTATTCAGTGATAAATCATTTTGTAAAACTTTTTTTTTTTTTGAGAGTCTCTTTTTAGCCGAGTTAACATAAGGAGATGGAAGTCAGCCATGGCCTATGAAAGGAACCATCCCGGAATTCGCCTGGAATCATTGCAGAAAACCGCAGTCATGATGGTCCGTCAGGGATTTGAACTCCGTTCTCCCGAATTCCAGGCTCGAGTGCAACCACTCGTCACCACATTCAGTATGGTGGGATTTTGATGGTGTTTCGAATAATTATATCCCAGGGGTAAAATAGATTAGGCTTGAACTCTGTTGTAAAGTAGGAAAGCTGAGAAAATAATGATCAAAATGTCTGCAATCTAGTATCCACTTCTTGTTGAACACGATTCACGTAAAAAATTACTAGTGGAATCTTGATGGAATTTTGAATTATGTACAGTTCATAGTTCAATCGATAAAATATGGTATCTTTCATTTTGAAGTTGGCAAGTTGTGAAACTTACGATAAAAATGTCCTCCTATGGGCATCCATTTTTCGTTGAATGTGGTTCACGGAAAAACTGCAGGGTTGAGTTAATTATATAACAGCTAATTAATTGATAAGAATAAATTATTTTCAATGAATCTTGATACTTCGTAAAGGTATTGTTTTATATCATATAAAAAAATCGGTGTTTCTCTCGCATTTAATAATAATAAAATTCGATAATAATATTTTTAATATTGAATGAACCATCAAATTTTACAGAACCTGATTTTCAGGTTATCATGTAATCAATGATAGACATAGTAGTATCATTAAAAGTGTTTGTAATGAAACTTATAATTACTATTTGTATTAAAAACTAATTTAATGTCATTTTGGGAAAAAAAACCATCAGGTAAAGTACTTATGAAAATATCACTCTTTTTAATACAATCAGCCAAATAAAAAAAGAAACAGAAACGCTTTTTTTGTGAGAACGACTCTACACGTATTCATACGACACAGTCAACAGTCAGTAGACAACCGTATGTTTTCAAGAAAGTGGTCACCATATTTCGTATAAAGTCTATACTAAGCGATACATAGCTAATATAAGCAGATATAAAGAAAACTCTCATCAAAACGCAAATGCTTATCACATTTGTATGGTGTTTTGTAGGAATGTGATAGGTATTACTCATTCTGAGGCTATGGGCAATATTAAACACAGGAGCATAAAACGGAAGCACAATGATAGTGGACGTATCCGCATAGAAGAGGGAGTGGTTTAGAACAATAACTGTTTGTGAGACTTGTTCTTATCACAGCAAAAGCTTTAACTTTATCGCATTATTATTTGTGAGTGACCATGATTATGTTCATGCCATTTCACCACCACATTATATCCACAAAAAATGCGAGAGATACCTATACTTACCAAAAATTAAACAAATTTTGAATCAGAAACCTATGTAGAAAAGTTTAAATTATAACCACACTGTAAATATTTCGGCTGCGAGAAAAAACTTACTTTTCTTCTACCGACATTCATCTGAAACTTTCTTTATAATAAGATGTAAATAATATATAGTAAGAGTAAGATTATAACCGTTACACATCATTCGATAGAAAATCTTGTGAATCGGCTGACAAATATACCGTGTAAATCGTTTTTGTAAAAATGAGATACAAAGTAATATTTTTTAACTGAATTTTAATTTTTCTTTTAGTTATATACATCTGAAGAATAATTAAAAAAAACAAATATTTATTTCATCTAAAAAATGACTTATTATTGAGTATTTAAAAAAAATGTTTTTATACTTTTTTTAAGATTAGTGTTTCGATTCAACAGACAATTGTATGCTCAAACCTCAGCGTGTGAGAACTATTCGCACTTGTTGGCCTATAATCCTAAAACATTAAATGCTATGAAACTTTCTCCGAAGGATTGTTCAGGTTTTTCTGAGAGATTTATACTTTACATCATTTTCCTGCTGGGGATATACATTAAGTTTTTGATTCTGAACAATCGGTTTTACTATATTTATTTTGACTAGTTTCTGAAAACTACTCGTACTTTGTCTGAAATACTTGCCAAAGTAGCTGACTATGAGAAAGGATTTTATTATGCCAAGTGACTGACTTCAGCTTTGGGGATTCCTTGTTGTTCAGGTAAAAAGATTGTGTGCCTATAAAACTTTAAAGTTTTTATAATAGCTGAATCCATGTACTCAATCTCAAATGACATGTTACTGATAAATTAAAACCGGGTCACTATGACATGAGATTTTGCCAACGCTCTTAGCTCGAGCTACTGACAATATTACCAAATGGGGATCAAGATGCTCGACGGTTGAATTGACTTCTTCACTGTACTATTTTATGCAAGAATCAATCTTTTTTTTTTTTTTTTTTTTTTTTTTTTTTTTTTTTTTTTTTTTTTTTTTTTTTAAAAGAATAAAACGGAGTGTGTATCGTGAAACTCACTTCAGATGTGAGAAAGTGAGGGGCAACTCGTTTTCTTTTTTCATGGCTGCTTCGATTGTGTTTGTACGGAATTTTCTTTCGAGAGCACAATTTTATAACTAGTCGTTTATACAGATTCTGTTGATACGTTTATTCGTCACCCGTAGCCATATAAAACAATAGTTTCTATCAGACAACAAATACAATTTGCGCAGATTATTATTATTATTTTTATCATTTTGCTACATATGGCTTTACGTATCATCCAAGGCCTTTTGAAGGAACCATCCCGACAGTCATCTGAAGTGTTTTCTGGAAACCAATGAAAAAACGAAATCTGGATGGGTAGAATGAGATTCAAACCTGCGTCCTTCAGAATGCAACGCAACGTAGAGGAAATTGAACACAATTATAATACACGTCAACCATATTTTAAAGTAATACTTTTTAGTAACCGCTGCTGAAATGCTAAAGATACCTTCCACAGAGTCATGAGTGTTAGGATCAGTATTTAATTTAGCCTCATTGTGGTAACGGTTTTTTTGTTTTTTTATTCTTTTACTTATGGCTTTACACCTTCAGTCATCACGTTTTGAAGGAAGCATATCCGGAATTTACCTGAAGTGATTTTGTGAAAGAATGGAAAACCTAAATATGGATGCACAGACTGGGATTCGAACCGCCGTCCTCCCGAATGCCAGGCCCGAGCGTTAACCGCTCACCTATCACACTCGGTATATCGGTTTGGGTTAGGGCACTGATGACCTAGCCGTCGACGCACCCTAAGAGCACAACAGCAACTACAACAGATTTGTTAAATTTTCTAGTTTTCTCCAACATTGCTATTTCAGTTAATTCTTCATACAGGCTTTATATACTTTAATTTTTTTAAGCGATTTGTTTTGTCACGTTGATTGTCATTTTGTATGTAGGAAGATGGCGGTTCCAAATGCCCAGCCGGTAATAAGGAGGCACCTCACGAGCAGCGTCCGCCTTTCGATCCAGGGGGGGTGGGGTGGAGGAGGGGGTGCCCTTGCTACCCTCCCCTCTTTTTCCAGCGGGCAGGATAATGTTTAATCAAGCCGCAGGCTGATATCATTACATCACGGACCGCGGCGTACACCGCCGTATCTTTCACCCCTTTCCACCCCCCACCCCTCACTCGAACCACGGGGGGGCTCCACGGACACCCTTAAAAAACTTCAGTAATTTTTAATTAGTTTTATCGGCCAAGGTTTTTCCCTTAAATTATGTTTTCCGCTCTCATCTTGCAGCGAGCTCCCATCTTTATCTCAGAACAGCGGAACGGCGTCGCAGGGTGGCAGAGTTTTTTTCCAGGGGCGTCCATGGCCAAGTAGGGATGGTTTATAAGCCGGGCGAAATTTTAATTATTCCTTATCGAAAAGTAATCTTCATTTCAATTATTTATAGTTATTTTAATCGTTGCTCTTCTGAGATGAAAAATAAACGTCGCCGCGCGAGAGGGGATCGTTCCGACTCGGGGTTGCGAAACGACTAATTTTTTAATTTTTTTTGGGGTCTTTCTCTTTCCGTTTTTTAACATTTTTTCTCCTTTCTTCTACGTCTGCCTGCGCGACGTTACCCGATCCTCTCATTGTGTCTCCTCATTTTTTTTCCTTCTTGTTCACTCCGTTTCGCAGGAGCAATTCTGATTGTAAAAGATGCGCACTGGTACAGGGAAGAGAGACTCGAAATAAAAAAAGGCACCAAATTTATCGTTGCAGGTGATACTAAGTTGAGATAACGCGGGAAAATGTTACGGGTCCTCTTTTCCAAATCCACCCTTCTGCGTAACCTCCGTATCCCCCGCTTTCACAGCCATTTTTATTTCTCTTTTAGTTTTTTTTCTCACCCTCCTTTCCAGTTATATTGAGCAGAAATGAGAATTCTTTTTTATAGATATAATTAAAATACTGGAATTGGTGACAAACAAGACGTTTTACGTGAGCGCCGTTAAGAAATGGAATGGACGCGAGCGTTAAACACGACGTAAGACGACTTCTTTCCTCCGCGACAGCCAAGAAGCCCCTTGTAATGCCGGCGATTATTTGCACGCTCGAGTTCAGATTTAATCGTCAGGAGATCGTCTTCTGCGCAGAAGACTTAATTGCTGGTGATAATTAGGTCGTTTGTTGCGCGCAGGGCCAGATAGGGCAGCGGAGGTCTTCTTCTCGTCTCAGATGAAGTTCTGGATAATCGGTGAAGGGTGCCCTGTCAACAGGGAACGTTAAACTCGAGATTAAAATGCATTCAATGGTACGTGCTAACAACTAGTAACATATGGAGGCAGCGAAACCGTTCCTTGGGCAGTTGTTCCCTGTATGGCAAGGTAAAAGATCGATTTCGACCTCGCGAACAAACGTCCAAACCGTGTCATCACCTTATGTCCAGCCAGATCCTTAAGATGATTTTTTTCTCTTTTTAGTATCATCGGTCTCTGGAATGGTTTAATTCAATCACCCATCTCCTCCTATATTGCACTAACCTCTTCATCTCAACATACCCTCCATAACCTCCGACCTCAATTATCTACTTCATATATTCTAACCTCTGCGTTCCTCTGCATTTGTCACCTTCGACTAATAATTTAACCAATCCCGCATGTCTTAAAATATGACTCAAAATACTGTATCTTCTTTCTGTAGGACTCTTCCACAAGCTTCTTTCTAACCTATCATTTTCAAAACAGTTTCATTTAGTGCTTTATCTGGCCACTTAATTTTGAGCATCCTTCTATAGTACCAAATTTCAGATGCTTCATTTTTCGATCTTTCTGGCATTCCTAAAGTCCATGCTTCACTACCATAAAGTGCTGTGCTCCACACATAGAGCTCTAAAACGTTCTTTCTTAGTCCTGGACCAATATTATAATCTCAAAGGTTTCTTTTTTTCAAGAAGGTTCCTTTCACTATTGCTACCCTGCTTTTAACATCATTCCTGTTTTGCGAAGGCGAGTATAAAAACCAAAAGAATTTAAATATTTTTCCAATTGGAGATTATAAGATTTCTTGAGAACGATACGGAAATCATGACAAAGTGTGTACGACTCCAAACTCGTCGGTGATTGCGATAGAGGTTGTTAGCAACTCAAGGAACTTTTTCTTTTTTTACTTATGGCTTTACGCCTCGTTGACGTTGAGGTCATTAGAGGCGGGATGGGACTGGAGTCAAAGAAGGGGAAGGAATTCGACCATGGCCTTTTGAAGCAAGAATCCCGGCATTCACCTGGACTGATTCGGGGAAACTTTGAAAAACCCAAATCTGGATGCCCGGACGGGGATTCGCACCGGCGTCCTGCCGGATGCGAAGGCAAAGCGTTAACTATTCACCCACCACACTCACTCCTGTCAGGAACTGCCAATCTGGCTTCGTATTAGGGGAGGATGATGGTTCGAATCCCTGTCCAATCATTCAGATTTCCTTTTTTTTTCCTTTTTTTGAGGTTTCCCGAAATCTCTTTAGGTGCAATGTGGGGATGGTTCACTCGAAATGTCATGGCCGTATTCCTATGTACCGTGTGGATGCCGACACTGTAACATTACATACAGAGCGGGTATCTATCACAAGTACTTCGTAGTACTAAACTCTTTGTAAGCAGTCGCAGTCGGTGCATGATTGCCGCTGATGAAGGTAGCGCGGCAAGGAGAACGTCGTATAAGTGTGGAGGAGTGGAATTCTCCCTAGTGAAAATGGATTTCTAATTCGCGCTTCCGCTCCGGAACACAATATTGGCTGTCGTTTACGCTCGTTCGGACAGACCAAGTCGTACAAACTGCATTTGGTGAATGTATAACAAGTGGATAACGAACATTGATTTTTGAACACGATAATAACTGAATTTACGCCAAGTGATGGTACTTTTCACTCTAGCGGACTTGTAATCTCGAATTAATATTGTTTTCAGTTGGTGGTCGGCGTATATGTGTTCTTTAAAACCAAAACTGTGTGAATAAACTTACTACAGCATTAAGCGACTGTGTTTGTGTTCAGTGGTATAATACCAAGTACAGTATTAAGTGTTTATACCTAGGTTTGATAAATTGCTTGACATTCCGTCAGCTAACAGCTGTGCGACCGCATTGTAGAAAATAAGTTTAAACGAAGTCCGAAACCTTCCATTAGGTTGGTCAAAATATCAGTGCATAGCAATTTTCATTCATTAGTAACCCAGTAAAACACCTTGTTCGACAGAGTGTCACTCACAACTGTACAGAAATAGAGATTGCCTACTCCACAGACAGTTTTATGGTGGTGTCACCATTTTCATCGACTTTGGGAGACAAGTAGTATACAGATGTCAGTGAAGCAAGCACAGGGCAGCTCGTTCAGCTCTCGAGCGCTGCAGCCGGTGATGACGTTGACTTTATCGGCAGGAGGCGCTCGGGTAGACGCCATCGCCTCGGCGGTCCTAAATATTTCACCGTGGAGCTTTCAGCGCGTAACGCAATCTATCGGCAGCCGCGTCCCGCCTAAGAGCCGCCCCGAGCTACTTGCAATCGCAGAGCCTTCGCCGCGGCCACGCCTAAATTGATAAAATATGGACGATCCCAAGGCGGAATGAGCCATAAATGTTAATACTTGGGGTTCCATCATCTCACCTGCTCTAAATACTGCATTATATGGACGGGAGGCGGCAGGAAACGCGCTCAACCGCGGTGGAGGCGAATTTTGCTATCGGCGGCAGAGCACTCAGCGTCATGGAAAATAACTGAGGATATGCACCTGAAAGCGTCGCCCAGAGCTTGAGTAAACTAGCTTCCCAAGTAACATCTTCGAAGTAGTCAACAACGAGATCACAATTATTTTTTGCGGGAAATTTCGACTATAATAATCTCGCGTTGATCGAACACATTGGGACTGATCAGGAAGCGAATATAAGAAGAGTTAGAATGTTCGAATTAACGCATAGGCTAACAGAAAACACATACAACAAGAAAGAGATCTCCAACAAAGCAAAGATTGGGCATCTAGACAGTAGCAAGGTTCAAGTCAGTATGGTTGAGACTGAATTAGAAAATGGAGATTGAGGAGTTGGAGGAAAATGGAAGATTGCAGTACCAGGAAAAGGAAAAAAATAAAAAAATAAGACGTTACCTTATGGAAGAGGAATAATGAAGTTCTATGTAGATATCCAACGATGCACGTGAGAAGATTGAAATTTTACAGACATCTTATGCGAATATGTGAGAGTTATTGAAGAAAATAATTTTCATCTACATCACTAAATTAAAGGTGGCAGCAAAATGGGTTGATGAAAAGAGAAAATGTATGGAAAAAGTTGTGATCCATGCAGATGAGATAGAGAATCTAAAAATGTTTCTAACAGGAATTAATAAATTGAAGGGGTTCCAGGAACAATGTACAAAGGCCAAGGCCACCTGGTCTGAAGAAAGAAGGAGGAACCTCAGTGAAAGAATGAAAAAATTATGGGAGGAGGAGAAAAGGCGAACCAGTAAATTAGTTTCTTCCCGTGGTCCAAGCTTGGCCAAAATCAAAAGATTAAGACTCTCGTGTGGGCGTAATGGGCTGTTGACAGGGTTTCTTACCGGATGCGCCATTTGCCGCTATTGTAGCCGCCTAACTGTACCCGGTAGTCCTACCGGGTAAAGAGGACCTTGAGTTTAAGGCGGAATCCTAACCACGGAAGCGTTCTGGCGTACTTCGCATTAGACAGCAAGTCGTGCCAGAGGTTAAGGTCGGGTTAAGGGTCTCTGAAAATACCAGCCGAGATTGGGATTCGAACCGAGGATCTTTCGATTTGCAGTAAAACGTCTTATGGAGCGTCCATAAACTACGTAGCTCCATTTTGGCCTCCTGTCGACTCTCCCTCCCCACGAAGTCTAACGTGACTTTAGACTCAATCTCCCCTCCCGCCTGGCACGTAGCTATTTTCCCTATTGATTCCAGAAGATGTTTTGTACAGATTACCCTCATTAGACTATCGTAAATTACATACGGGGATAAATGACGGAAATAAATATTTTCGAGCTGTTGTGTGTTCTGTGCCTTATTTTAACTGTGACAATACGAATGAAAAGCTACGTGGCTTGGCCCGGAACCGCTCCCCTACCCCCCCCCCCCTCCCTTCCACGTTGCTATCTAGCTAACCACTGCCCTTAGACCAAGACACGTAGTTTATGGACGGTCCCTTAACCACTGAACCACCAAACATTAAAAAAACTGTTTTATGCCTCGAATCTAATTTCAGTATTTAGCCATTTGACACTG
Source organism: Vandiemenella viatica (assembly GCA_031002005.1). Taxonomy (NCBI): domain Eukaryota; kingdom Metazoa; phylum Arthropoda; class Insecta; order Orthoptera; family Morabidae; genus Vandiemenella; species Vandiemenella viatica. The sequence goes on from CM061914.1 coordinate 119,014,192, forward strand.
AATTTCCTTCATTGCACTGACACCCCTACAGCAGCGTCGACTATTTTCAGGATGCGACATGTCTGGGATTTGACCGGCTTGTTGCCCAACCTTGGAGCCTCCCGGAAAGGGGTGGGGGGGGGGGAAGAACTATTATTGTCATCTAGCTGTGAAACGTGTATCTATGTTCTCTATGTGATAATGGTACTTTTGTTTGTAAAATGTGTTGTTTATCAGGCAGAGGTTGGGTCTATTCCCGAATTCGCCTTGATCTAGTGTGGCGGGTTGACTCTGAATTGTACTATCAGGAATAAACTACACATCAGGCCATAGAAATTTCTTCCAAGATTTGTACGTCCGAAATTACCTACAGAATAAGTACCGTGGGCAGCATAACAGTCCCCTTACGCTTTTTCCTGAAATAACCTTGTTTGGCCATTATTGGAACCATAATCTGACTGTTCTATCAAAAAATAGAAGCATTTTTTGGATCCCGCCGAAACGGAGGCTTATTTCTAGGAAACGCAGTTCTGGAGTGTTGTATTACTACTACTACGTGATTAACTGAAAATGGGTGCACCCATCTTAATGTATAATCGTTTATGCGTCGGAAGAAATATAAGGGAAATGGCAGGAAGCGCCTGTGGATTATTTTTAGGAACCATTCAGATATTCGCCTAGCGCGATTCCTTTCTATGCACAAATGTTTACACATCAGGACTGGTGTATTACACCATGTTCTCATAACCAATGAAAATATGGGGCTAATAATATAGAGTAGTTGATGAAAGGTTGTTTTGACACATATGAGAATATAAAGTTTATCATTTACAGGTAGAGAATAACATACTTCAAGTAATATAGTAATTTTAGGATATGCAAAATGCGAAAGAAATTTATAAGAAATTTGAGCAATTTGTTAAAATACCACCGCATCATTACATTTTGATCACGTCGTCCTTTTTTTTTCTTGTATATGACTTTACGCCTCGTCGATGCCGAGGTCATTAGAGCCAGGAAAGGACTGGTAACAAGGAACGGGAGGGAATTCGGCGACGGTCTTTTTTGAAGCAATTGATTTGGTAAAGCGATGGAAATCCCAAATCTCAATGGCCAGATGGTTTTCCGACTGCGAGGCCAGAACGTCACAGTTCATCCACCACTCCTTCCGTTCAAATTCTTTGTGCCGACACCAGGCATGTTTTCAATCCGGACTACTATTTCTAATGGTAATTTAGGTACTAATAGTTGTATGATAATTTAATCAGGTCTATTTCTAACACAAAAAATTGTGTTTTAGATAAAATAATAAATTATGTACCAGTAAAATAGTATCTTAGTTAAACCTTGAATAATAATTTGGTTAATAATAAAAGAATAAAATCAAATTTAAAGTATTTATAAGATATATACGTAATCCAATAAACTTTGACAGATAAAACTTGAAAAGTGAAATTTATGGTTGAAATCTCTGAAATTGAGAGGGTTGTAAGGCAAGTGGATGGGTTATCACCCGTCCTGATCAACCAGGTACTAGCTAATAACGCTAACATATGGGATAATGAAATACCTGGAATTTATATGGGAACTAGGGATAATCAGATTAACATTAAAATGCCTTGCCTTGTGCAGATGATCTTGTAATAATCACCCAATAATTAACTCCAGAGGATGCCAGACATGCTATCGGGAAGCTTCAAGGGATCGCCATCAAAATCGGCCTCAAATCTCCTATGGACAAAACATAATATCGACTCCAAAGCATAAACCTGAGGCCACTCATGATCAAGTATGGCTATATCTCACAATTTAGACACTTTAAGTATACTACTTAGGAGAAATTATTGGGAATACTGGAAATGTGAAACAACCCGTGCAGAAAAAGTATGTAAAAATATACAAATACTTACAATAACAAATCAGTTTCCAACAAAGTAAAAACTACGCCACTACACCCGTGCAGAAAAAGTATGTAAAAATATACAAATACTTGTAATACTTACAGTAACAAATCAGTTTCCACCAAAGTAAAAACTACGCCACTACCACATCGTTGTTCTTCCAGGAGCACTATAGAAAAAATGGAAAGGGGGATGCTGAGAAAAATATTTGGTCCCAAGATCAGAGATGACATATGGATGAGCAAAAGCTCAGAAGAACTGTATTCATTCTTCAAACAATTCACCTCACTACGATGGAAAATACATATGAAATGCTACGGACATGTAGCACGAATGAATGGCTCACGACTGGCCAAGATAATCTTCTACATTATCAACGAACTCCAGCAGATCAAAGCAAACATAAGTTTGTACCTAAGATACCAGCAGCAAGACATCTGAAACTCAGAAATGCTTGGATACAAGAGAGACGTTAAGCGCAGGGCCAAAGGATGAGGAGGTTTGTGATGTTTAAATAATGTGTGTCAGTGAGCATAACAATGTGGACACTTGTAATGTCTATTTTTTCTCGCAGGTGACATAAGAATTTTAAAGCTTAAATAATTTTGTTGAACAAGCATTTGTTATAGGATTTTCTTAAATTAAATTGTCCACAATATTGGGTGCTATATTGTGATTGTGATTTTCTTTCTAATTTGCTGTAAATTGTATTAACACGGCTGGAAGTGCTGTCGCTGGCTGCACAATTTACAGTGGAAAAATAAAAGGTACAGGTATCACAAATCATTCCTTTTCAAATAACCTACAGCTTATGAAAATATGGATTCAAAAATGCTATCATAACGACGATTTCAGTACAATAACAGCAACTGTTTGTTCGCAAAATTTTGTGGCAGAAGATGGATGAAACATTAATTGATTTAGATAATGGTGAAATGAAAGTGTGCCCCAAACTTACGCAGTTACATTTGTCAGTTAAAGGAAGGGAGCGTAAAAGGGTATTTTTGGCATTTCAATTGTTTTTTAACACCACAGCACAAATAATACACTATTTCATGCCAGAAGAAGAACTCGTTGCTATTTTTTCCAGCTTATCAACGACTTATTCGACATTGTGAGCAGTAGAGCACAGTTTGTCAACAAGCCTTTAGCATTTGGAAGAATTTTCAAGAAAGAATTTTTTAGACAGATGTATGAATGCTGTGAAAAAATGCATGAAAGGATCTATGTCAACCATTCGATCCATGTTTGGTCTACACTCCGAACTCCAGAGTTTAAAAATAAAAAACATTTTGACAGCTCGTCTGAGTCAAGATTGTTTACAGAATTTTTTCTCTCAGATATTACCTGATATTTCTGAACCACTGGCTCTGATTGAAGGTGATTATGAACTTCAAGATGTTAATATTTCATTCCAAACTTATACTGATCAATCTGCATTTATAGAAGTGCCTGACTGCTCAATCGTTGTCTTGCTGGTTACATCGCTCACCGCGGAAGAGTATTCGATGCTACCATGGGAACACTTACATCGCTGTTGTGTCTGCCTGCATCTACATCAAGATATGAAGGATGGATAGAAGCGCTATCTCGAAGAAGCCTTATTGTACAACCCGATGACAATTTGAACTAATTTTTATGGATGTGAATGGTTGTGATTTTATGTCGAAAGAACAGAATATTGTTAAAAAAATTTGTACCAAAATAATTGACAAATAACCAGAGGTATCAGTGGAAGTGATTTTAAAAATCTATGTAAAGACAAAAATGTTTATTCGTTAACGCTACATGAACGCAAAACTGGAAATACAAAAGGTGGCCGCGGCACATAGGAGGAAATCTTAATCAGTTCCTCGCAATTGTCCGTTCCAAATACGGAGAAAAACAAACACAAGGTGCTATGTGAATCTTACTATCAAATTTTCGTTGAATCAATTGCTTTGACATCCGTAAAATGCGTAGCTTTTAACAGCAGTGCGCTTCGCTCATTTTCCGCTTGCATCCATTGCTTGAGTTTGCTCCTACAGTGACGTAATTTTAAAAGCCAATCGCCGTTCGTTTCGCTTCGGGCCCTACCTTTACTAGAATTACCTTGATAATTTCGATTGACAGAAATACTGTTAACCCGTTTGAGGATTGAGTACTTTGATTATCTTCTTCGTTCTTCCACTCCCGCGGTTGTGAGCTTGAAGCACCCTCTTCTCCTGTCTCCGCAATTTGGGAATCTCTATCCTGTTCTTGTAACCTTACCTGACATTTATCTCCGATATATTAATTGATGTGTGTCCATTCCTCCAGTTCTTCTCATCCACTCTGATCCGCATCTGATGCCAGTCTTGCCTAGTCCAACCATTCATTTTATTCCTGTCTTTTCTCTCGTCCTGCCAGTTGTCTCTATTACTCTTCTAGTCGTCCTATACATATCCATCTTCATCAGATGCCCAGCGAATATTGCCATGTTGAATCTCATTTCTCTCGCTATCGTGCTCATGTTCCAGTACAATTCTCTCACCTTGTATTTTTGGAGCCACATCCTCCTGAGAATTTCTCTATTTTTTTCCAGTTGTTTCGTCGCAGTGTTATCTTCTCAGCCGCGTACAGTACCATTTTCCTCAGTGTTACTTTGTAGTTTCCGATCTTTCAGTCCGTTAATGTGTTCTTTTTACTGCCCACCTCCCTAGTGGCGAATTAGGCTGTCTTCTCTTCCTTCACACTCTCTTTGATCCCCTCAGGGAAACTGTTTCTCCCTGAAAAAATTACACTTACTTGTCTTTTTCGGGATTTGCGCTGCATTTTTGTGTGTCATTTCCTACGTTTCGGTACCAACCTGAGGCCTTCGTTAGGGTTTCTCTTTATCTATCCGCCTAGTTTATGGATACACTTGATCACTTGATTCACGGTACACCGTTTATTTTTCTGCGGCAGAGATGATTTTGTTTTGCTATGTTGTGTTCATCTCAGGAAAGTGAATACACACTGGTGTGCAATAGAAAGGCCGAAAGTAACTTTCGCATGCTGTTTCACTGTTAAGTCGCCTAGCTTGATGAAACAGAATTATAGATGGAAAGAACTGTTACAATACGGGCAACTGAATGAAATAAGCGATGAGACGAACAGAAATGAAACTTTCATAAAGAGACAATTAGTTACACTGAAATCACTTCGACACATGGTGGTCCTTTTGACATTACAAAAGGTGGCAATGGAAGTTTATTTGTTGTGTGATCAACACGGACAGCAATGCAAGCTCTGCAATGTGCTCCCAAGGTTGGTAACGAGTTCTTGTGGTAGGATATTCCATTCTTGGTACACGTGGACGTGTTCCAATACGTCTCTCCAACGCATCCCACACGTATTCAATGTGAATTAAGCCGGGATAACAGGCAGGCCAATCCGTTAGCCGAATTTTCTCCAGTTCCAAGAGCTCCCCCACGATTCGGTCGTGTATTTTCATCAATAAAAATGAAGTCAGGGCCGAATGCACCCCTGAAAAGTCGCACTTGGGGGAGTATAGTGTCGAAGTAACGTTGACTGATGAGTGAACCGAATATAAAGATTAGCTCATGCAACAGTATGCCTCCCCACATCCTTAATAATCGGGTCACCAAAACGACCATGTTCCACAATGTTCCTTCATGCGTTAGGTGTGTCCACCTCTCACCAGATCATGGAACGTCAAGAACCACTACTCAGATTAAGTCTTCTCTCAGCTGAGTAAAAGACGCGACCCCACTCCTCGTCGATCCATTCGTGATGCTCCTGGCACCAGCGCAAATGGTGTCACCGGTATACGGACGTGTCAACTGAAGACGATGAATCGTCGTGGGGCAAAGAAACCAATTCAATGCAGTCACCGTGGAGCGTGAGATTGCATGACTTTAAATGTGGTTACAACTGCACCCGCTGTTTTACGTGCGTTCCTTATTGTCCGTTGCATAAGGCAGTGATCACCTGCTGCTGCAGTTCACCTTTGAGAAGCAATGCCTGTTATTCAGAACGCCCTCCATGCACGTGAAACAATGCTGTGAGTAATAACAAACTCCTGGGCGACACTAGTCACACTTGGTCCTTCATCCAGTTTCCCCACGACTTTTCTCCGTGTGAAGTCATCCAAAAGTTTTCTCCGAGCCATGTTGCAATGATGAACAATATCCCAGTGAAATGAATTCTTCACAGGAGTTCACCCGGATAGCGTCATAAAAAGACAGTCGAGTTTGTGATTTCAGGTAACAATATCTGAACTAATAGACCTGATGAAAACAACCGAGCCGGTTGTCGAAACGTTGTCTGTCTCCACTCACAACACTACAGTGCACCGTAACAGCTCTCTGATTGATATACATTGTCTTGAATTCGTGTTTCAGAACCAGACATATTTGGTGTTATAGCAGCGATGACATCACGCAACGTCCAGCTTCCTTTGTAGGTCTGTCAGACCTCAAGCAACATACTCGTGCACTTTCATTCATTTCAACCAATTAGTTAATATGTTATGTTACTCTATCCATCTAGTCCCTAAATTTTGCACACACGTGTCTAATTCGTGCTAAGCACTAAAAGTGGTGGCCGTGAAGTCAGAGATAACGGTATCCGATATATTGTTCCTGACTTTCAACAGGAAAGACCTTTTGCCTCTGACGAGGTCGAAATCTTTTAAATCGCGGACAGTCCATTGCCAACTTGGGCCCTTCAGAAAATATTGGCACAACTTCTCTCCCGTGAACAGTTCTCGTCTCTGTGGCGTAGTGAAGTACTTTTATATATCATCTGATCATTGATGTTCACCTATTCCTACCTTTCTGGCGTAAATAAATGGGTATTAAACAATACAATAATCTTGGTGGATGCTGGCTTCAGAATCACCATATCCTTCCGAAGACCCAGAAAAAGCAAAAAGGTTCCAGCTATTAAATATCATGCGATTTTCTATGAGAATAAAAATTCAAGATGACAAATTGTATGTAAATGGCTTAGAACTAAATTGGGTGGACTAGGTGAAGTACTTGGAACTGCGACTAGATAAAAGGCTCACGTGGAATAAACATATAGATGAAATAAAAAACAAAACCAGAGCGAAGCTAGCCGGCCTCTGCCCCTTGCTGAGAGGGTACTGCCGATCCACGGCGACAAATATCCACCTTTACCGTGCGATTATCCAACCCGCTTTCCTCTACGGATCGGAAATATGAAGCATGGCGGCCGACTGTCAGGTCAAAAAAAAAAAAAAAAAAAAATACAAGCACTGGAAAACAGAGAGCTGCGCATCATCTTGGACGCGCCAAGGTATCTCAACAATAGGGAAATCAGAAGAGCACTCTGCTTTCCAACGTTATCAGAGACCATTAAACAAAAAGCTGAGATATTCTTCCAAATACGATCTGATTTCAGAAATAGGTGACGAGTCCGTGGAGATGCCTGACATCAATCGTCCAAAACTTACACTTAGAAGGGAATATAATATTTTTCCACTCCCCCATCCTCCTTAACCGAGGGTCGGTTTCATAGTCATTTAGGACCTACGCATAACTGCAGTGAGGCCTATTTACACTAATGATGGTCTGGGGGTTAAGGAGGATGGTGGAGTGGAAAAATATTATATTCCCTTGTAAGTGTAAGTTTTGGACGCTTGATGTTATGCATTTCCTCGACCTCGTCACCTATTTCTGAAATCAGATCGTATTTGGAAACATAACATCTATGGAAGAATATCTCATCTTTTTGCTTAATGGTCTCTGATAACGTTGGAAAGCAGAGTGCTCTTCTGATTTCCCTATTGTTGAGATATCTTGGCGCGTCCAAGATGATGCGCCGTGCTCTGTTCTCCAGTGCTTGCATTTTTTTGACATAACATTAGTATTAGTTAGGTCAATCAACTGAAACTAAACCCTCCATTAGGTTAAGTAGCGTAAATCATACATACCCTTGAAATTAAAACAATGTAAATCACTTCCTCCAGTAGGTTAGGAAGGTCCCTTGTAAATATGCTATTGTATATAGTCCCTCCAATAGTCTTTGCACAAATATTTATAACAAATGTATAAAATTTGCCTTAGGAAATTTGATTTAAAAATAAAAATAGATTTAAATCAAAATATGAAGATTGACGGGATTGCCCAACCAAATTGATCATTGCGCAAGATATGACAGAACAAAAGCCATGTCCAAAAATCGAAATTCAGACAGCAGTAGTAGGAAAATCCTGGAACTGTAAACAACATTGTAGCAATGCTAGCCAGACGACACCGTGCTGTGCTCCAATTAGTTCCACGTGTTCCATCAAGATGTATATATCACAAAGTTTCATACTATCAGAATCAACGACCTATTGTATCAGGATTAATGTAAGTAACAGGTAAAATTTTCTAAAATTCCTAAAAATGTCCTCTTACTTTCAGCACTTGTAAAAATGTTTTCGAATCATCGACTGTTTATCTAACTACAATCATCTTCATTTCTACTACTGCGTAATGTTAATCGTTCTTCTCGTAACTATAAAAATTGTTCCCTTTTTTTACGTGACGGTGAACACTAAACGAGTGAGACAGGCGAAATGAATATTTCCTGAAATAGAGATAACAATTCTGTACAATATTAGGCACCACTCAACCTAAGTATATTACGTCAGGTATATATATATATATATTTGCTATTTCACTTCCCCTCACACGGGACTGGGCAGACAGCGGGTGACGCCTGCTCTTCAGCCTACATTTTTTATTACAAGTCTGGTCTATTTGGTATTAATTAGCATTCTTACATTCGTTTGCAATATATTTTGTATATTTTACAATACATATTTTCGAATGTTGTATAATCTTATTTTACTTTTATAACATTTTGTAGACAGTTTTAAGATTGTCGGATAGTTCTATAATGGATTTTATTAATCCTGGAAATTCATTTTCTTCTGTGAGTGGCAGTTATGATTGAAATGATGGGTATATTTCTGGGCTGATGTGTTGGTTGGGTATAGGGAGGCTATTGAAGTTTCTATTGTTTAATGTGTGTAATGCATAAAGGTGGAGTGCTGGTAGTATATACAGGGCGTTCGCCGGGAAACGCAACCCACTGTTAGCGCTACAAGGAAGAAACTGCTCCCGGCGAGCGAGCGGTCAGCTTCCGGCATTGTTCGACCGTCGGCCGCGGACTATTTCATAATAATTACGCTTCATAAACTTGTATGTGCTAAGCATTTAAATATGACGTAATTCATTAGCTTACCTTATAAAAGATGCTGGAAGTGTTGACACTCTTGTGTAATGCACATTTCACATCTTCTGAACATATTTCGAGACACACGCTGCCCTAACTGACTTAATGATTTTTTGGTGACTGTTCTAGTCGAAAAGCGATATCGTCAATTTTCTCCTCTGTGAGAATACGGCTGACCGACAGTCTCTTTTTGTTAAAAAATGAACCCGTTTCTCTTACTTTTTTAACCAGACGCAGAATTGTTGATTTAGCTGGCAGTATAGCGCCAGGAAATTCGCGATGAAATTTACTGCGACACTTTTTAAACGACTTCTTCTTCACATATGTATCGTAGAGAAATATTCTTTGTTGCAAACTGTAACGTACCATAATTTTACTCACACTCAAACATGGTACAGATTAGTAAGAGTATGAAGCCCCAAACCAGCCAAACCGCAACGAAACGTTTATTCACAACACTGATTAATAAGAGACTGAAGTCACAAACTAGCTACAATGCAAAGAAACCGTTCTTAATGTAAGGGTCCCATTGTACTGCGTCACTGCACTTTTGGGGCAGCGGAGGTGTTAAACAGTGCGGTGATTCACGGTGCCGTGTGGCGGGAGCTGCTGGCTCCACTGCCCGAGCAAGTTGCCGACGGCAACAGACTGGGAGGGTAGCGTTTTCCGGCGAACGCCCTGTATTTGTGATATGGTTTTAGTGCGTCTGGGGTTTTGATATGTGGAGTGGAGAGTGGGTTGTGTGTGTTGTTTCTGCGTACTGTGAAGGATATTCTGAGGCGCTCGAAGAAGAGCAGGAGGTGCGCAAAGGATATTTTATCGTACAGGGTATAGTTTGAGAAGGGTAGGCGGATTCTGTAAGCGAGGCGGAATGCATGGCGTTCTATTATTTGCCGTGCCTTGCAATGGGCTGGACATGCGGATATCCAAGCGGTGTTGGCATATGTTAAAATAGGTTTTAATAATATTTATAAGTATGGAGTACAGTCTCGGCGTTTAGACCCCACCTATGACCTGTCATTCTCTTTATCAATTTAAGTCGTGATTTAGCTTTGTCTTTGATCGTCTTTAGGTGGGCAGTTCAAGTGAGCTGGCGGTCAAGCGTCAATCCCAGATGTTTGACTGTTTTTTGTGAGATTGATATGTTTGTCGTAGATTGAAATCTTAAAGTCATGTTGTCTAAATCGTCTTGTAGTTCGTCCAAAAATTATTGCTTGCATTTTTTGTAGGTTGATTGTCTGTCTCCATTTGTTACACCATTCTATAATGCTGTCTAAGTATTTTTGTAATCCTTTGCCGGATTGTTGAAGGTTATTGCAACAACTAGGCGATGTCGTCGGCGAATTGTAGGAGGTAGATAGGATCGAGTGGTTGGGGAGTATCAGCTGTGTCCAATAGGAAGAGGAGTGGGGATAGGACGGAGCCTTGAGAGTAAAGTATCTGGAACGGGAGTTGTTAATGATGATTTAGGCTTGACGGTTAGTAAGGAAGGATGCAATAAGACGGACGTAGGATATCGGTAGCGCCTATAACTGTAGTTTGAATAATAATCTGGCGTGTCATACTTTGTCAAAAGCTTTCTCCACGTCTAAAGAGATGATGATGGCTGATTTCTTTTTGTTTAGTTGATTTGTCACAAGTTGCGTCAGGTGGAGAAGCTGGTCGTCTACAGAGTAGTTTGGTCGGAAACTGGCTTAGGTGGGTGGGAGTGGAAGGAATTGTTGCGGATGTTGGTGGATGCGGCAAGTTAGAATTGTTCAAAGACTTGCTGAATACGGAGGCGAGGCTAATAGGGCGGTACGAGGAAGGTCCAGATTTGGGTTTGTTAGGTTTATGAAATAACAGTATTTTTGATATTTTCCATTTTTTCGGATATATGCCTGTATATAAGATTGCGGTATAGAGGAGAGATAGGATTTGTAGGAAGGAGAGGGGGCATTCTTTTGGGTGGCGGTAGGTTATAGCGTCGTGACCGGGAGCAGTGTTTCGTTTCTTTTTTAGTGCCTGTCGGATATCTTCGGTTGTTATCGGTGAATTTAGATCATGTCGTGGCGTGGTCTCATAATACTGAATGTCGGGCGCTAGAAGTGGTAGGTTGGTGTCGGTTTGTACATATATGTCGGCAATCATTTCGTAGTTGAAGTGTGATTCAAGAGGGCAGGGAAAGGCTAGCTCAAGGTGGGTTGCGAACAGGTTGGCTTTTGATTCATCGTCGGGAATGGAGCGGTTGTTGTGGATGATAGGGTAGGAAACTGCAGTTTTTGTTCCATTTAGTCTGTTGAATGCATTCCAATACTGTCCCTAGGGTGTTCATGGTGGAGTTGAGTCTGTCACAAGTCGTTCGTCAGCTGAGTCTTTTCTTGACAGTGAGGTAGTTGCGTACTTGTCGCTGAAACTGTCTGTGTCGGGTGAGTGCATCCCGATCACGCGTGGCTGGAAACGTTCTGTAGATGAGGCGGGATTATTTGAGGAGCAGGACTGTATGGGAAGGAGAGTTGGTTTATGAGGAATTGTAAATTTTCTGGGGATTTGCGTTTCAATTGCGGAAGCTAGTGTGTCGTAGGGGAAGTCTGCTGTACTGGTTACATCATCGGTATGTCGGAAGTTGGGCTGGAAATTTTTCATAGCGTCGGTTATATGTCGTCTGTATTCGGTCCAGTTGGCTCTGTTATAATCTTGAATTTCGCGGATTTGTGATGGGTCGATCTGATTTCTGGGTTTTCGAGAATGGTATGCTACTTTGATGAGTACTGGTAGATGATCGCTACCGATGGGATCGAGCACTATGAGACTGGTGCGCCTAAGGAGGGAAGGGGATGCTATGATTATGTCGGGTGATGTATTAGTAGCTGGTCGTGTCTGCTCTGGTATGGTTATGTATTGTCCGCGCAAGGCTTCGAGGTTGTCACGTACAGTTCTTTTTTCATAGTCTGATCGGGAGTGGTTATTGAGATCGGTCATTATTAGGTAATTACTAAATGTATTATCTATATGCTGTAGGAAGTTAAAGGGAAGAGATAAATTTGGAAAAAGGATGAATGGAACAATTAAAAAGATGACTAGGCATTAGACTTCTATATAGTTAGCTATATTCATTTCGACTGCGAAAAAGTATTCTGTTTCGTCAGCGCCTACCCATTGCAGCAACAGGAAAGTTTTTTATATACTGTATGTTATGCAGTACACGGCCCAGGACAAATTATGTACATTTTATTTCAATGCGGTATCCAGATACTGAGAAATTTTAAAAAAAAGTGTCTGTTCGTTTCGTTGATTTTGATTGGTGTTTGAATACTGTACAGCCTCTGGTCCCAAGAGTAAAATAGGACATGTTTTATTTCGATATGAAGTAAAATTAAGATAAAAGTGTTGGCAAATTAATGCATTTTAAAAGATGAGGGTGAAAATTTATGACGGAGTACTTAACAGCAGTAACGTATATTCGAATTTAAAACTAATATTCATCATCAATCATATAACTTATTTCTTTGAGTCTTAACCCTACCGCATTCTTGACTATATGTTAACTGTAAATTAAATGGCCAAATTGTCTACGAGAGTAATTTAATCTCTTAAACCTTTATAAAATAAAAAACCTGAAGTAAACGAAGTTAGGGGTGACGGCTAGTTTTAAATAAAGTTAATTGGCCCACAAGACAATATCTAACCAAAGATCTAACGCCACAAAAAAAGTAAACACCGATACTCAATATTTGAAACTGAACATTCGCACAAATTATGACAAACTTGCTGATAAAAATAATATTCCGTGTGGTCGTAATGAACTGGAGATAGGGATTTATTGGCTGCGCATTCCGCCCCTATCGTAGCCGCCTTAACCTAACTTGACAATCCTGCCGGGTACAGGGGACCTACAGTTTAACATGGAATCCAAACCACGGAAGCGTTCTGGTGTACTTAATTTTACACAGCAAGCTATGGCAGAGGTGAAGGTCGGGATAAGCGCCTTTGAAAATCCCCGCCGATACAGGGATTCGAACCAGGGACCTTTCAATCTCCAGTCAGACGCTTAACCACTGAGCCACCAGACCACAAACTTGTTGACGAAAGAAATTAATATTGGACCCCACTTTACGTTAAAACTGGCCCCGTTATATTGGCGAGCCTTAATGTGATAGCTACTGAAACCACAAAGTAATTTTACTGTGATTTGGTTTTTATAATACGACGAATTTTATTTTACGAGATGTGCTCAACTCTAATTTTTAAAATGTGTCACTTATTCTTAAATTAGATGAAACAATTAATTAAAAATACAATTTAATATAGCCTCTCGAATTTTCAGTATACTTGTCTCATACTTCCGATAACTTATAGAATTTTTTAATTATTTTTGGGCTCCAGATACACCTAGTTGAGAGAGTGCCGTTTATTAGACACGTTTTCGGAGAGTTTTAAAACATAACTCCACTTATTGACTCTTAGATATGACAAGGTTAACTCAACAAACTTTCATTCACATCCTTAACAAATCTTTCGCACTTACTTTCAGCCTTTTTTTTTTAAATATATTTAAGTCAAATAAGTTGTACCAACCTAAGAAACATTTCTGCCCAAGTAATGTATAGAGATATCTTACGCAATGAGAATCATTATACAGATAATCAACATGATTGATCCGAAAAAATAGGTCTTTAAAAAGAGTCAGAAGAACGTTATAAACTAATTAAAAATACCATACCGGGCGTGTTGGGAGAGCGGTTAACGCTCTGCTCTCGCATTTGGGAGGACGCCGGTTCGAATACCCGTCCGGGAATCCAGATTTGGGTTTTGCATGGTTTACCCAAATCACTCCAGCGAATGCCGAGATACTTCCTTGAAAAGGCCATGACGGAATTCCTTCTCGTGTCTTGTCCCAGTCCCATCCCGCCTCTAATGAGCTTTACGTTGACGAGGTGTAAAGCCATAAAAAATACTATAACCTAATTACGTAAAGGCATTCCAGCTTATAATGTCACGTAGTACACATGCATGTAATACATTAATATACATTACAAAAGCTCAGTAGTTTTAGGAGTGTTGCAACTGCTGAAATTTTTTTCCCCGGGTTTGTAAGATACGGAGGGTTAAAACATTATTGGAGGAATTTTCTGCTGTCATATGTCTGCGAAATGTGTAACTACTGCATGCTCTGTGTGAGAAGTGTATTTTTGTTTGTGAAATGTATGGTATATGATACGGATATTGAGGTTCGTCCCAGCATTTGCCTTGATGGCTGTGGGAAACGGCAATCAGTTATTCCACCCCTATCCAACTTCGTGGACGCAGCCGAACTGGTGGGTTTGATCAAATATTTTGTTTTTCTTCAGGATAATGCTCCAAAATTTAAGCAACATCTCGCTGTAGGATATTCTTCTTTTTACTTGGTTCTCCCAGTAGCGAGGGAAATCACATCCGAGAATAGGCTTGGTACTTCATCTGATCAGCCGGTCACTACGTTTAAGTGTATTTATTTCGGCGACTCACAGAGAAGTCATAGATTCATGCTCCTGGTCGATCAATCGTCAGTTGCTGTCGAAATTCATTGGAATCTGTTGCGAGGCAGATTTCTAATCCTCTTCCACGAACAATGCAGTAATCCGCACGTGTTAAGATAAGCTTTTAGCAGACAGTTAGTTTTTGAAAACATCAATGCTGCCACTTGAACGTTTTAGTGGCTAAATTTAGGATATTCTCAAGTGATTTAGCACGAAAAAATTTAATTTATAATATTTTTTTTAAAACTTTTTTCCTGCTAAGTCAACAATTTTCTTGTAGTGATAAAATTTCTGTAATGAATTTCAGTATTGTTCATTTATTTACTAGAATAATATATCACGACGATTTGTTATTAATAATTGTTAATTTTAAGTTGACTGCTTTAGATATTTTACAAGTGTAAAACAAGCATCTCCATAAAGGAGGTTAGCAATGAAATATCTCTTAACAAATTTAAATAATTTATTTGTTATGATATGTTAAACATGTACTGTTAGTTCTTACTTAAAATATGTATTTAAGTTTTTTTTTAAAGATAATTTTCAATATAAATCATATCACGTTATGTGTCTTACAGAAACAAGGTAATTAATATTTCCTGCTCTTTTCATTGCATGATGCTTAGACAAGTTTAGTTTTTCTGGTAAAATTAAAATATGGGAAGTTGTTTTTCTGTAGTGTTAAAAGAAGGTAAAGTTATCTTAAGGTAAGATTTATTTTTGGTGATGATATTGGGTATTTAGCATGATTCTAATAAAATTTTATTTTAGAATGTTTACGATTTGGTTGACATTTTAATGGCAGGCTTGTGATTGGCAGAGAGTAAAGGATGTAGACATATCTATGGTAGATATTGCGTTTAGTAGAGATTCCCGTGGTAGAGTTTGCATGCTGTAAATTTCGTAAATGGTAGATACGTTACAACATAGACATAACATTAGGTAGAATTGTTTATTGCTGTAGTTATTTTTTGGTAGGATTTCACTTTGATAAAAGTATTGAATGGTAGTGATGTTCATGTTAGATCTGTTAATGCTAGATTGTATTTTGTACAAGCCAAAAAACAAAAAACAACAACATATTTTTTACGTTCAAAACGAAGATTTGGCATAAAATATTTTTTAAAGTATTTGGAGCGTGAACGGAGAGTGATCTTATGTTCAGCAGTAAATCACGGGAGTATTTTTGAGTTTGCAAAACAAGAAAAACAATGTTTGGTTTGATTTATATATATAAAAAAAATCTCCTCTGCTGGAGGTGATGCGAAATTGTATGTAAGACATTGGTGGTATTTGGCTAGCAAGATTCAATTACAGAAAAGAATGGTCTCAAAGTTCAACAGTTATCTGATGTAGTCCTACTGATATTCTATGCACCGCTCTTAATTTGTATCGTATTTTGGGATAAACATTATCCGAATTGAAATCATTGTAGACGGAAGCTTCATTAGAAGTTTCGTCTTCACTACATGCTATTATAAAACCACAGAGAATAGGCAGATTAAAATAACTTCCCGCCGTTATTATTCAACAGTTCTATTACTTACACAAATGTATAAGTCACAATTTTAAATGATCGGCGTCATACTATCGTATATTAATCGGTTAAGATTTCCTCATATACTAGTCTTAAACCATCAGCAAACATGAATGAATGTGCAGAAACAAAATAAAAATCTGTGCTGTATTTGTAGTATTTAGATGTGTTAAGCCATGCAACCCAGAGCTTTAAATTATGAACTAAACTGGTTAAGGATAAATATCACGAAAAAGGTTTTGTAAAACGTCGCATTACACACATTAACAATAGTAGGCCTCCACGTTAAATTCAAACATATCTTCTTGATGGCAACCACGAAATATTCTTGGCACAAGACAGACAACTAATGACTGCAAAGAAATGTATTGGAGGTTTCTTTTTGTTTTTGGTATTACGTTTCATCATCGTAGAGGTTTTTAGGGGCTGGAAATTTTGGCACTGTTACCGTTGTTGCAAATGTAATCACACACTTGAATGTGCAACACAGTGGCTTTTACTAGAAAAAATATGATGGTTTCTCAATGAATAACTCCTGGTAGAAGAAAGGAATAAATATCAGAACAATAAAGAAGGTTGTTAAATAAAGCTAGAACATAACGATTCGAATAATCGATGACTTAAGAATAGAACAGGAAATATGGAAGTTCAAGGATATCTAATATTTGATGATTGGTTTGTAACCTCGAAATAAGCATTCTCGAATCATTCATCTATACTACATAATTGAATTGAAGGAAAGTTGATATCTTATGTATTAAACTTGTTAAGGATAAATATCACAAGAAAGGTTTTGGTGAATGTCTCAATACCCACATTAACTAAAGTACACATCAATTTACAAACATTGGTGAGTTTTACTCATCATTGGCATGGTCATTTTTTCGCTGACACTAAATCATCTGAAGCGACAATGTGCCCAGAGTGTAGGGAAGTTATTACAGGTCATCCCGTACCTCCTTCCAGTTCATCTGTTGCTTGACATTGCTGTGAGGTGTCTTCTTCGGGTGTGCCGTACCCTGTGTGGCCTTGTTTGCTAAGACTTCCGTCATTAGCAGTGTATTCTGCTGTAGCAGCCTGTATAATGACACTAAAGTTGTTATGGTGCTTGCAGTCTGCCTGGTGACGCAGATGGTGTGTTGCGAACTGGTTCTTCGCTTTCGCAGGTCGCTCAGATGCGGTCGCAATTGCATGTCGGTTGGGAAGATTCTTTGCTGATGATAGCACCAACTAGTTGGTGCGTGTCACCGCCATATTGGCGCGTAGGTTTCCCTTGATGGGGCAACCACTGTAGTATGCTGGATGGCGGCCGGCACAGTTTCAGCAGGTGGGCACCCCGTCTCGTGGGACGCTGCGACTTTGTGATTTCCAGCACACTTAACACAGTACTCTTGGGTGGTGCCCTTGCTGACGCCAAGCAATTTATACCAACTGCCAGGTGTAAATTTTGTTTGTGAAATGTATAGTTTCCATGGGTGAGACTGGTAACCGTCCAGGCATTCGCCTTGATGGTTGTGGAAAACCGTGTTAAAACCACAGTCAGGACGGCAGAAACGCTACGTCAGATCTCGTGCCTGGACCTATTGAAGCTCCCCGACGGGGCCTCACGGCACTGAGTCACAATGGTGTATCTACACATGATTTGTTATTAAAAAAACAGTAATTGAAATGTACGTTACTATTGACAGAGCTGCTAAAAACGTAAAATTTGGATTTTTTTCTTTCATAATTGTTAATTAATTCGGAGATGACGTCCGATCACTGTCAAAGACGAAAAACATCGCAAACTCGTCGAAGATTTGATTCAAAATGACCGATAAATCACTAAAAAGCGTATCGCGAATCATATTGGAGTATCCAAGGAACACGCTGGTTCCATTACTGCACAACAGTAAAACCTTTGGACGCCCAACTGTGTAACCTAAAGTTAGAACCAGTTCCACACCCTTCTTACTCCCCCTGCGTTGCTCCGTGTGATTTTTATTTTTCCTGAAGTCTATACAGACCTCAGGGATAATCATTACACAACGGACGAGGAGGTGTATTCGAGAAGAACTCTGAATAACTTTTCAGTGACGGAATAAAAAACTTGTTACTCGTTGGGAGAAATGTGGTAGCCTTAACGGTGACTATATTGAAAAATGTATTTCTTTTCAGCCTACATTCGGACATACAAATAATCTTTTCGAACACACGTCAAACAACACTAGTTCAAATATCGTTCCCACAGAACTTTTGTGTACAATAGCAAAGTTTTCTTACGCGTCATCCACGACCATAAAATCTTCACAGTTAGTGGCAGCTTCAAGGAGTCGTAAAGAAAAGTCCTGCGCGTTTAAAACATTTGCATACAACCTAAATTTGGAAGGAGAATATACCAAGATAAAAGAAAAACATGGCTTATCCTCTGCTTTTCCCCGACATTTCTTTGATAGTTTATCTGTAAATTAACAAAGTAAACCTCAAATTTCGCATACACAAAGTCGGGGCACACATGAATGAGTTATTTGTATTGCCTTTCTTTCTCGCAGCCGTTTCTAAAAAAAGGAAAGATAAATTTTAAATCAACCCAGACTGGGTACATGGTCAGCTATTTTACTTACTTCAATAGGTATATTTTCTTCGCTCAGCATCTTTCGATTATTTTTCAGCTTGCAAGATTTATGAGAAATTAATTTTATTTGGGACTGCACCACCTTCGGAACCGAAGCGAAATTGGTAGTAACCTGTTGAAATTTGTTTTAATAGCTTCGTCATTATGTCCTCTTTACGTTTTGCGCTTTTACTTTGCGGAAAACTTTCCAGGAATTTAAAATGCCGAAATGTGACAGCGACGCACAGCCGTTGGATGCCGTCAGCGTTGAAAAATCAGTGATACTCTCTTAAAACGTTGATTTAATCTTTTATTGTAATGTTTTCTTGCCGTTTCAGCTTTTCTCCGTTGGAAAAAGTCGCATTTAATTGACAAATAGACAATTTTTATCGGAGTTGTAATACGGTGATGGCCGCCATCTTACATATAAACGAGCATTCAGAGAATGCTTCCATTGTAAACAAATACATAATTTCCTATGGACGCCGCAAAACGCAAAATTGCGTAAAATTTTGCTCCTGCTCCAGGCTGTGTTTCAACCTAACCACGAAATCTATGACGAAACGAAACTGTTTAGGTTGACATGAACCCAGTGGCAATAATTTTTATGTTATTTTTGCAGTGCTGATAGCATTTCGCAGTTGCTCAGCCTTATATTTCGGCATTTTTAATTTTTCTAGCGACTTTTCTTCAAAACAAAAGCGCAAAATGTGAAGAGGACATGTTGACGAAGCAATTAATCCAAATTTCAACAGGTTACTATTAATTTCGCCGAGGTTTTGAAAGTGGTACAACCCCCATTTTATCTATTTTCAAGAGTTGCTCATATAATAGTATTATATTGGATAGAAGGAAGTATATTAAGCAATTGTATCAGAGGTAGGACGGCCAGTTCCTTTCCTCTGGGACCTACAATTTAACGTAGAATCCCAAACACAGAACGCCCCACCGTAGTTCATATGGTTAAATAAAAATCTTAAAAATTCTTGCTCCCATCGGAATTTGAACCCGGGATCGTAGACAGAATTTTTTAAGAGCTAGTGCAGTAACCACCTTTTTTCCCCACTAATTACATATTTGTTATACGTTCAATATATTTCCTTCCTACTTACTTAAGAGCTGCAGTCGGTTAAATAAATATCGTGAATAATCGTCAGGATTTTCTTCAATTGAGTCTTCACTGGGCGAAGTTATAGTAACTTGATTGAGACGATTTTCTATTAGGTTATCTTGAATGATTACATTATAACTGTTAAGAAGTATTTGTCAAATAAAGTAGGCCTACCACTTCTGACAAAGTCAAATTTTAAATATCTTATTTTTAAATGTTTTACAATACAACTGATAATGCTAACCACTTTTTAAATATTTTTTTCAAAGAAGTTATGTAAATATCTGTATCACTTCTGACAAAGTTACTTTTTAAATATCTTCTTTTGAAATGTTTTACAATTAAACATTCAGCGCTACTATTCCCTCGATTCAGCTAGCATACAAGAAATATTCATTAAAGTATATAAGTTCGTTGAAACCAAAGAAAAAAATATTAGTTAGCTTTCTGGTACCTGAATCATCTACGAGATGGCGTTAGAGCCGTTTTCGACCCCTTTTCGGGATACCAAGAGCAAAAATTGTTCGTATTTTGTAAAATTGATTTTTTTTCAGTGAGGAACACTATTTAGATAATCTTAAAAGTCAAAACGTTATCTAAATATGAAATTTCATCCAAATCGTTGGTGCCGCTCCCAAGATTCAAAATATATATATACAAGAATTGCTCTTTAAAGATATAAGATTACAAAGGCCACTTCCATTAGTAAATGGGACAGTGATTGTGGTGTTTATTTATTTTTATTGGCATTTGGTGTGTACCATATAGCCAGCGGAATAAAGCAGTATTAATTGATATCATGTAAACTAGGGATGTTGATGGAGAAAATACATCTATGTTTCTTTCGATACCATGCATCGAAACGTTGCATCGATGTTTCAAGATGCATCGAATAAAAACATCTATGCATTGAATTAAAATATCACTATATATATATATATTTATCAGATAATAAAGTTTAGGAAAGTAGAAAATGAGTAAAAGTTTAGGACAGTAGAAAAATGAGTCATTTACTGAATCATATTTTCAATTGATCTTTTGTAAAGGCAGTTTTAGAATATCTGGGATTCCTAAATTAGAAATCCGAATAGATAGATAGAATATAAGGAAAAAAGGATACTGGGCAAAAGACCAGTGGGAAGACCAAGAAGAAGATGGACAGACCAACTGAAGGAGGACGTAGAGAGAAGAGGCTGGAATTGGGAGTACATCGACAGAGAAACCTTTCTGGACAGGAAAAGGTGGAAAACAATCGTCTATAACAACCAAGGCTCGTAAACCACACCCGGGAAACTGGAGATGGTCCCCAACGATAATGAGGATGATAAGGAAGCCGAAAGAGAGGCAGTATTGGGATTCTATTTTAATTCGAATTTAAAAATCCCAATATTTCTTCTATAAGTTTGTATAAAAAACTAACCAGGTTTCCTTGTATTCTGTTACATTTTGATTTAAAACTTGTTCAGTTTTCGAAAAAAGTCTTACTGGTGGTAAAGAGGTGGCTACCACAGTTTAATATTTATAAGCCATTTTGTACAATTCTGGCATTAGTTGTTCATGATTGAACCATACTCAAGTAGGGGTCCTCAAGTAGGCTGAAAGCTCGACAAAAACACTTTCTTTGGTCTTGTTTGATTTCCAGTTTCGATGAAATAGTTAGTGATGATCGTTCCATAGACTGAAATTAGACTGAAATCTTCCAATATTTTATCAGAACTATCTAAATCAGATTCAGTTTTCTTTTCGTCCAGCTTCCTCTTCATCACATCTTTGATCTTTTGAACAGCATTTGCACAAGCCATCAGGTCTTCAAAATGTAGTTTTTTGAGCCATGGGTCCAATAAGGTCGTCATAGCTAAAGATGAAACTTGTTCATAGCACCCATCTGATGTTGAGTTCTTTCAGGATGAGCTTATGTACTTTCACCATTGAGGGTTCATGAGTCACAATTGGTTAGCGTTTTGAAAGCATGCAGTGCACTAAAGGAATTACATTACTGCCAGTACAATATTAATCCCCAGATATTTTTTTAGTTGAAGCTTCAGCTCCAATTAATTGGTCGGCCATTATTTTGTTTACTTTTTATGAGCTCATAGAGCAAGCAAAGGCGATACACTAAACAGACAAGTCTATGCGAATGTCGTATCATTGAGGTCCACCCTATAGTGGCGGGAAATTTCAAACAACTTATAGTTTTTTGTTGTTTTATCCAAGTTAAAAGAAAAAATGGAATGTGATTTTGTAGGTTACAAAAATAAGACATAGCTATAGAATTTCCTGTTTTTGTTTTGCTTCAAAACTAACCCTATCGCGTCGAAAAAATGTGTGCGTTCTTCCGATGAATCGAATGAAATACATCGTTAAACATTGAGAGTAAGCGATGCATTGAATTGATTCGATGCATGGGATAGTTAACATCGATGTTTGCGATACATCGATGTATATCACTAATGTAAACACAAGCCCTAAAGTCATTCATAAATGACGGGTTTAAGTTAGTGTTATGGTAATTTTTTTAACTGTAGTTGCTTAGCTAAATAGAAGTGTTATAAAATAAAGCTCATTGTAATTTCTCGTCCCTTGTGCTGCAGCAAAAAGCTCCAGTTGTCAACTTGGTCCAGGATGCATTTCAGTCTAACCACAACTCCACTAAAATCAAAGCTTAAATCACACGCGAATTAATACATTCCCTGTAGCGCATGTTAACGTCATCATGCATCGCAATATAAACTTGATAAAAAATCTTCACGGGTTCTTATACCTTTATTTCTTATTACCTGTGATGAAGATCGATATTTTAAGACAGGTTATACGTTGGCTGAAATAATTACCCCAGTGAAAACGAAGGGTGCTAATAATAAATCTTAAAAACTTATGCTATGCCACGTAATATTAATTTTAATTGTGGTTTATTTCACATAGATCGCGATCAACTTAGAACTATTTTCATTCAAACTAAATAATAATTTCAGTAAAAAATCAACTGATAATTAATATGCCAATTTATACGAAATACATACTTTTCTTTCATAGTACTGACAATTCATTTCTTAGCAACTGTTTAACTAAATAGAATTGTTATAAAATAAAATTCAGTGTAATTCCTCGTGCCTTGCGCCGTAGCAAAAGGTTTCCATTTCCATCCGGGTCAAGGTTGCATTTCAATTTAACCACATACTACGCTAAACATCCCGCCAGAAAAGCAATACTTCAATCTCATGCATATAACTTGTGCTGTATCGTATTTTAGTGGTAATAATGCATCGTGATATAAATTTGGGCTGTAGCGTAATCACTGGAACTCATAAAGGAATTGTCCTTTTGGTCTGTAAATTGTTACACATGTTCGGTAGATTATATTGTTTAATGTGTGTTGATATTAGAGCTGTAAAAAATATACATACCTCACAAACTTCACTCATACAGTGCCTTAACAATATACCGCAAGCGACTGGGAGAAGCCTTATAGCAAAGTACAATGATCATACGCACGTTCTTTGAACGATATTATTCGGGAATATGTTGCTATCACAGCCATCAAAAATATAAATATGGAACGAATTACACAAAAAACTGCAAAAACTTTTAACCGTTAGCGAATGAAGGAATTTAGTTTTTATAGTTGAAATGCAACCTGTACCAAAATGGCGTTTGGTTCTTGTTGTTAAAGTATAATTCGCTAGAAATTTGGATTCATTAAACATTTAAATTATCATGATTTTCAAGCAGAATCATTAGCGGCGCCTTTAGATAGGTTGGAATGTAGCCTGGACCAGAATGGACATAGCCGTTTCCTTTTGTAGCTTAATGGACTTTGTTTTCATCATAAAGTTGGATTGATTTTAATTGTTGTTGGTCATTGGAGCATTTTGTTACACGTAATATTAGTATCGCTGAAGGTCGCATATTATAGCAAATGGTGTACTGTGATCGTTTAGTGTGTAACGTTAAGGAATTTTTTCTTTTTTGTTTGAAGTTTGTGCATTATATACTATCGTGATGGGTGTAATAGAAACATATTACTAAATAATAAAGTCCAAGGAACGTTTGCGTTATCATTGTATATGCCTTCTCCCAGTAGCGCACCACTTAATATTACGGACTTTTAGAGTGAAGTTGGTGAGGATGGATATATTTTACAACTCTAACTAGCTGATACCCGCGACTTCGTACGCGTGGATTAAGAATTTCTTTGCCAGATATGAATATAGAAAGTTGTTGGTAGCCATCACTATATCATTCTACCATCGAACCTGTCTCTTGAAGAGAATCAATTCCAACGTATTTAAAAACAGAAAAACAAACCAATGTGGAAGAGGGGTGTGGGGTGGGTGGTTAACTAACGGCAGCTTTATTTCAGCTTGGACTTTTCTTCTTTCTCCAGCATGAGCAACCGATTCTTGGGTTCTAATAACTTTAGCTGCTCGTGTTCTGCTAGAGCTACAACTTAGGCCAGTTTACGTCCGCAAGGCATGTCAAAAAAGAAGGCTAAATAAATTGGTGCCAGAATCATTTAAGCAGACACAAAGTAATAGGACAGAGAAAATCGACGTTTGTACTAAATAATACGTTTTTTCTCTAAACGAAATTTATTAACAAATTATACACTAACATAATTCGCGAGAAGCATAGCTTGAGCAAGCGAGGTAACATTACAGACTAACACACACACATTTTCCTCTCTGATACCATTCGATAAGTTCTCGAAATTTCGTGACTACAGCTGTTAATCAAACCGGAAAAAATGTCCTGTGCCATACCTACAGATTTTCATGTCAAATTCCGTCAATAGTGGCATAGGCGTTTAGTTGTCAAAACGTAACAAAAGACAGAGACTTACTTCCGCATTTATGGTATTATTAATGCAGTTCACACACACACACACACACACACACACACACTGATTGCGAACAATCTTCCCACACCCTTGTGCCTGAAATCGAGTGCCAGCTTGTGGTCATGGTCATCTTTACAGTATTATTACAGCAGATCACACATAACTGACTGCGAATCACCCCTGAGGGATCAATATAATGTATAAAAGTGTACACCTACAGCATTGCAAGACTATCTACGATTTGCCTCGCATTGCAACCCTAACTTTGTGATATCTACAGTTTAACATTCAATCAGAATAACCGACGGCCCATGCGTGACTCTTACGATCAAAAACAATCTTTAAAAATCCTAGCCTCCACGGAGATTTGAACCGGAAACCACGACCCCAAACACCAGTAAGCAAGCACTTTAAGCACTTTTTTTTTTTTTTAATTTTTTTTTTTTTCTAAGGGCCTCCTTCCTCCCCTTCAGCCCTGCCTTTCGCTCGCCAGTGGTTGGCTCTTTGCCTGGCTCTAAACCTTTTTATAATAAAATTTGGGTTTCAATGTTCTCTTTTCCTGATTGTATTTATTAGTGATATTTTCCATCAGTTGGATGTTATGGTTTTTTTTATGTTCTTTATGATTTGAATTTTCAGTACAGTTAGGTTCCACTCGTGCCTTTGATTCAAAAGGTCTCACTTTGGGTCTAGGCGGGGTTTATAAACAGTTTTATTTGGTTAAATTGTGATCATTGGAATGATTCTGTCATTATTATATCAAGCATCCGTGCGAAGTCTTTTTTATAATTTTGAGTTTGGATAATTTCGTAATATACAGTATTCATATATGCTATATATTCGTCGTAAATACTCTTTTCCGTTTGTAGCATATATGTTAGGGTATTGCCTAGTATCCATTGAAACCGTGTTGTGTTTCGTTTCAGGATATCTCTTTTTCTCAGGTTTCAGTATTTCCTGGATGCTCACGGTTAAAGGTGATGTTCTGTCAAGGAAGGCTATTCTTCTTCTTGCCCAATTCCATATTTTCTGGTTTTGGTTACACGTTATTCTGTGTATCAGGGTGTCAGTATTTCCGCAATTTCTGCATCTGTCATTCGGGGATAGATGTATTTCGTAAAGTCTTCTGTTGGTTGAGATTTTTTCATTTACGACGTCATACCACAAGGATTGTGTTTTAGTGTTTAGAGTTTTATTCGTTATATTTTTCCAGATGTTGCTCCAGTTGTAATGTGGATTTTTAATTTCGATTTTATTTCTGTGGTTAGATGTGTTGATTATTTTGTAGATTTCTTTTGTTGTCTTGTTGTACAGGGTGCATCCTTTGGTTTTTGCATAAGTTGTTTCTAGGTGAAATTTTCTCATATGTGGTATGGTGAACTTTATCGCGGCCATGTTGAAAGGTATTTCCTCGGTGACTGGTTTTGTTTCTTTAATCAAGTTATTTGTTGGGCCGTTTGGGTCATTTTCCGCTGTCGTTATGGTTCTTTTGAGGAATAATGCGCAGCATCTTTCGCGTACACTTATCATTCCTATGCCTCCTTTACCTAGGGGTAGAGTCATTGTTTTGAACGCTGTTTTGAAGATCTTACCCCTGCTTGCAAACCACCCGAGCAGATTCTGTATCCGATCTGCAATTGTGTCGGGTATCGGCAGTACTTGGGCGATGTAGACCATTTTACTCAATAAAGATACTTGTGCGATTTTAGCCTTCTGTATTGCATCCAGATCTCTATCACAGTGCATGTTTATAACAGCCCTAATTTTTGGTAGTGTTATGAGCCAGTTTTTAGTTATTGTTTTCATAATGTTCTTTTGAAAAATAATGCCTAATGTCTTATGTTCTTCTACTTGCTCGTACCAGATGTCTGTTGGAGGTGGGATCTCTGCTCCACTTATTTGGAGCAGTGCAGTTTTCTTTGGGTTAAGTTTTGCGCCTGTTGCTTCCGTGAACGTTGTGATTATTTCCCGCGTTTTTTGGATGTCCTCCGCTGAAGTTTCGGCTATACAAATGTCGTCTGCGTATCCTCTGCATGTAAATTTGTATCCGTTTAGATTAATGCCTGTTAAATTTTGGTGACATTTCTCAAGCAGGGGTTCCGTTGCTAGTGCGTACAGAATCATTGATAGCGGGCATCCTTGTCTTATCGATCTTTCTATCTTGACGGGCGCTGACAGGTGTCCGTTTATAAGAAGTTTTGAATGTGTGTTTGTAATTATTTTCTTTATTACTTCCACGAATGGGGAGCCAAATCCTTTATGTTCCATGATTTTTAAGAGGTAATTGTGTTCAATTCGGTCAAAAGCTTTTTCAAAATCGAGGAATAGTAGAGCTGATGGCGTTTGTTTTTCTGCGTTTATGCTGATTATATCACGGTATTCGCACACAGTATTTAAGATGCTACGTTCGGGAATAGCACTGGTTTGATGAGTTCCTAAGATTTTCTCCATGAGGGGTTCCAGTCTAGTTTTGAGGATTCTCGTAAGTATTTTAAAGTCTGAATTTAACAAAGTTATTGGTCGTATTTCATTGATTTTTTTGATCTGGTTGCCTTTGGGTACTAGCACTCTGATGCCCTCAGTGAAGGCGGTGGGAAGATTATCCTCTGTCCATAAGTCGTTTAGAATCTCTGTTAACTTATTTCTTAGCATGGGCCAGTAATGAATATAAAATTCTATGGGTAACCCATCCGGTCCTGGGGATTTCCCTCTTGCTGCTTTGTTTATCGATGTATGGATTTCATCCTGGTCAAAAATTCTTGTTAGAGTTGCCGATTCTTCCACACTTGCTGTGTTACTTGAGTTGGATATTAAATCGGCGATTGCCGCCGTACTAGTTGGAGTTGACTTAAAAATATTTTTATAATGCGTGGTAATTTCTTTAATTATATCTCTTCCGTCCTTGATGTTTTCACCATTTTCTTTAATTATATTGGTTATTAAAGTTTTTTTACTCCTTTTTGTGCTCCTTATAAGGTGGTACAAGGCTGCCGTTTCTTTGGTTGCGACGTCAGCCGGTTTTGAAGTTGTCAGAAGTTTGTTTGCTTGCATATTTTGTAATGATAGGATCTTGGCTTTGTATTTTTTTATTTTTATATTAGTATCGACAGTTATGGTGGGCTCTTGGTATAATTCCTTGATACATCTGTAATAATACTCAATTGTGCCCTTCATCCAATAGTTCTTTTGTGTCCCCCAGGAGATTAAGGTTCGTTTTAGTTTCGGTTTCACATGTTCAACCCACCAAGATAGTGTGCTTTTATATTTTTTACAGTTTTTTAGACATTCGTTCCAGACACTTTTGATTTCTTCGTCTAGCGCCGGGTCTTCAAGCATA
Organism: Vandiemenella viatica; assembly: GCA_031002005.1. Taxonomy (NCBI): domain Eukaryota; kingdom Metazoa; phylum Arthropoda; class Insecta; order Orthoptera; family Morabidae; genus Vandiemenella; species Vandiemenella viatica. The sequence continues at coordinate 119,042,197 of CM061914.1, forward strand.
GAGATGTTACATTTCCAGAATCCTTTGCCTCTGCTAACTGGCTGCCTCTGCATGTTGACAGTACATTGCATACTGTTGTGATCTGAAAAGCTTAGAGGAAAAATGTTTGCACTGGTTGTTTTGGTTCGTAGAGTCTCCGTTACGTAGATCCTGTCGAGTCGGCTTGCCGAGTTGTTTGAGACATATGTGTAGGCTTTGGCATTTCCGTGAATGCATTCCCATGCGTCGTGAAAGTCCATCCCTCGAATGAGGTTAGTCAGCTCCCTGCAACCATTGAAATTTGGGGTTTGATCTTTTTGGCTTAGTACACAATTAAAGTCACCTCCCATTATTATTGCACCTGTGGTATTTCGCAGGAGATAGGGTAGCTCTGTTTTGTAGAAGTATGCTCTTTGGGCTCGATTATTATTGCCAGAGGGGGCGTAAACATTGATTATTCGCGTGTTATTTATTGTAGTTGCAATGGCCCTGCCGTTTGTTAATGTTTCTGTACTAACCGTCTCAATTCCCTCTCTAATCACGAGGGCCGTTCCCGTGTTGGTTTCTTTGGAGTAGTTGATTATTCCATCGTATCCAGGGATGTTTAGTTCGGTAAAAGTCACTTCTTGTAACATTGCGATGTCAATACTGTTTTGTTTAATATAATCCGCTAGGCATTTTATTTTGAATGGCGTAATTACTCTGTTCATATTTATAGTTGCAATGCTATAACTTTGATTGCTTGTCATTGGTTATTTTACGTCTCATCAGATCCCTCCATTACTTCCTCGTACCAGCTGTCTTTACTGAGGAGTTTTGGTTTATCTTCTTCTCTTATCATCTGATCGTTTACGTATTTTGGTGTGTCTTGTCCTTCAATTCTCGCTTTGGTTGTTTCTTCTTCTTCTTCTTGTCTTGATTTGGCGTTATTTGTTGTTCGTTCTACTTTCTCTGCTATTCTTTTTACTGGTTTGCCGTTGTTTTCGAGTCGTTCACTGAGAGCTCGGCGTTTTTTTTGTTATGTATTGACTTGCGGTATTGGCACCATCCTTATTTACACTTCTGCTAGATTGTCTTGTTATTCTCTTCTCGCTTATTTCTTTCTCGGCTTTGTTATTGATCATTGAGCTGTGCATTTCGATCCGTTGTTTTCTTTCGGAATCTTCTTCTGCCTGGTGAGTTGTTTTATTTGTAAATGTTTCTATGTGTATGACATGTTCTGGGATACTCTCTTCTTCTATTTCTTTTTCATGTAATTCCTGTTCCGGTTCTTGTTCTTCATTTTCTTCTTCTTCTTGTCCAGATTTTTCGGCTTGTGTTTCCTGTTTACCGCCGTGCTGTTCCGAGTTGTCCTCTAAATCGATCTCCATGTTTTCCGTGTTTTCCAACGTTTCTGTGTGTGGCTCACATGCTGATGTTACAGTGTGGTCTATGTTTACACTGTTGACTTGTGCCGTGGCTTCTGCATAAGACGCTGTGTTGCTACTTTCCTTACTCGCTTCCGCGATTGTAGCATTTGCTGTTATAGTTTATGACGTTGACAATTTTACTCTTGGAAGTTGTAATGGTCGGCGTTTTGTACACTCAGATCTTAGATGTCCTGGTTCATTGCAAACAGAGCATGTGCGCGGTTGTCCCTCATATATTATTAATGCTTTGAAACCCTGTATCATTATATAGGAAGGTATATGTTTTTTTAAATCAATTTTCACACACCGTATGCCTTTGTTTGCTTGGAATCTGAACTTAGGGCTCCATTTTTCGTCGGTCGCCGTTATTATTTCACCATAGTTTCGGATTGCTGCCGTTACACTAGCATTACTAATTTCAAACGGTACATTAAAAACTCTCACTGATCGTAGCCCCAGCCCTGCGTGGCTTATATATACGGTATTTACGGTTCCATCTGGGTTCTGGTAGTCGGCTTTCCCTCCAGTTTTGGATTCCATATACATCTGCGTCTGTCAAGTGGAATTTTTCATACAGCCATTCACGGAAGTCATATGCACGTGGTCTTGTCTCCTCTTTTTTTTTTTTTTTTTTTTTTTTTTTTTTTTTTTTTTTTTTTAATGGCATTCGGCAACGGAGGCCATACAGCCAGCTCAATGTGTATTTTTTCCAATGTATGGACGCCACAGGACGGACAGGACATTCACATAGACACACAACACTTAACATCCATGCCCGCGGCCGGATTCGAACCGGCGGCCTTCGGCACGCGGAGCTAGCACTCTAGCCCCTACGCTACCGAGGCCGGCGTCTTGTCTCCTTCGCGTCGAACGCAAATTTCAGTGTATTCTTCCGTATCGTCGATTCCATTTTCACTATCGTAAACCACAAGCTAAGTTTTCACTGATACACTCACTGAACCTCGCTTGAGGAAGTATCGAGCAACCGCACGCGACGGCGGCTCGATGCGAACTTATCACTGAGCTACCTAACCGCCACGCGGAAGAATAGTAGAGAGACCTCCACATCGAACGCGTCTGTCATCGCCATTCAGTAATTTTTCGAAATTATAAGACAACATGTATTATTTATACAGATAATTTTTCAACGAAATGTAGACAGTATATTACTCCGTTTTACAAAGGATAAGTGTGCAAAGTTTCATCGAGATCGTATGAAAACTGTGGATTTGTATGAAGAACAAACAAACAAACATACATAGCCTACATTCATCTTTATATATATAGATATCACCGAATGAACGTATGCAACAGTTTTCAGACCAAAACGTAAATTCCTTGATGAGTCCCAGTGACTGCGCTACAACCCTGACACAGTTACATGTTGGTGAAATAATTGAATCAGTAATATTACTCAGTGAAAGCAAAGGAAATTAAAATAAATCTTTTAAACTTACGTTATGAGATGTAATATTTGTTTTAATTGTAGTCTAGGCTACAATTAAATCGCGATCAGTGTGCAACTATTTCCGTTCAAACGATCTAATAATTTAAAAAAAAAAAAATAAATAAAAATAAGAATAATAATAATTTATTAAAAAAAAAAAAACTAAATTATGCATGCCCTCTGTAGTAACCTGAAATGCCAGTTGTAATTCTGACCCATGCTAAGTAACAATCCAATAAAAACTTTCGCTAACATTGAAGCTCGAAACTTATCTTACATATCTATGGACAAAGAATTTAAGGAGTAATTCTATATATTAAAAGAATAATACATTAATATAAGCATCTAATGATTATGTAGATTTAAATGCAATACATTCTTTTATTTCAGTGTTGTGTTCGTTAATTTATTCGCGGATGCTTAGAAATTTTATTAAATAACGTGCATAACGTAGAACAAAGGCGTAAAGCGCGACGTCATTGAGTGACGTCATGGCGTGACATGACGTCGTAGATAACCCAGAGTTACTTATTATAACATACAGTTTTTTTTTTTCCAAGCGAAAAGCTTTTATAGGCGCGTTAGGCTATTATGGACGGTAGAAAATCTATGAGTTGAGGAATTCCCGTCATGACATGCTATGACACGTTGCGCGTTAAATCTTATGAGTTCTTCTCACCGAAATGCTACTGTTAACAGTATATCAGTAGCTGTAAGTATGAAGTTATGCGCTTAGACAACAGTGAAAGTATAGATTATACTTTTATTTAATATATAAAAATGAATATTTGTTTTTATGCGAGTATTCTTTATCCAAACACGAAGCTTTTATCCCATTTTGATAGAACTTTGCATACGTATACTTTAAAAGAAATAGAAAAAACACTGTTTACATTTGATTTACGATAGCCAAAACCCTCTCAACCTTTGCACCCTCACTTTAATTTCCGTTCATGTTGTTGATACAAATATAATTTTTTATCTGATTTTGATAGTATTTAATACCCGTATACTTCAAAAGAAGGTGCTTACTTCGGAAAGATTCATTCTCCGGTGGCTGGTTGAAATCCCGTTGTGAGCTCGAATTTTTAGGAGTTGTATTTGATTATATGAACTACGCCTGAACGTTCAGTGGTTTTGATTCCACGTTAAACTGTAGGCTCCTGAGGGAAGGAATTGTTCTTCCTGCATCTGACACAATAGCTTGATATATCTCCTTCGGGAAGATTCGACCAACGTGTTTAAGCGCGTTGGGCGATTTTTGCATGGGTAAAATCTTATTCTAATGTTAACATTATACCTGTAGCGGTCTGGTGGCCAAGTGCTTAAGCTGTCTGACAGGGAAACGTATGGTTCTCTCGTCGAATTCCTGTCCCGGTGTCTATTTTTATACACCGTTAACCCAGCCTTCACTTCTGGCACAACTTTCTGTGTAATGTGTAGTATTCCAGAATGCTGACGTGGTTCGGTTTCCTCTGTAACTGATAGCACTACCGGGTTAGGTTAAGGCGGCTAAGCCAGGGGCAGAATGCGCAGCCAATAGAAATCCTGACACCAGGTAATTACGACCACACGGAATAATCATTATTTAGTATATCTGTAGCTATAAGTATGACGTGTTGCGCGTATAATATTCATAGTTTTAGGTAACGATTTGGGGAAACAATGGAAAACCCAAATCTGGGTGCCAAACGTTAATCGTTGACCCACCACGCTCTGTGACATTCTGTTACGTTATGTTGAAATACCTAAAAGGAATATTATCAGATCAAATGGATAACAGTCTGGCTATAGATTATTTTTTTTGTTTTAGTTGGTTGACCTGGGTTTTTTTTTTTTTAACCGAGCGCGGCAAGTGAGTGGTAGTGCTTGGGACTGGTGTTCTAGAAGATGTGGCTTCAAATCTTCGATCGGCCATCCGGATTTCGCTTTTCAATTGTTTTCCAAAATCCTTCCACGCTAATGCCGGGATGGTTCCATCAAAAGGCCATATCACGATTCCTTCCCATTCCCTGACTCGCCTCTCCCAGCTTCATTACAGTTGACGTCGATGAGCCGATATACCGAAGAAAAAAAGTATTGAGAAATTCAACCACCCACATATTTTAATGTTCAGCTATGCCTTCCGCCTTTACAAATGTCTCATCGTTTAATACTAGATGTATTCTATGGGTGTTTGAAAGTGGATGTATAATTCGTACCACTGGAGTTGCATTTGCAGGTTGTGTGTGTTTTTCGTAAGTACAACGATGTGGAAAACATTTTACAGTGATTGATTTTTGTTACTTAGTGTAGCTAAATACTCTTAACAATAGGTCTGACCAATTTCGTTATTTATTTTGGAAACTTGTAATTGAAAATTTGTGTAACAAAGGTTGTACTTGAGAGACAAACTGCATGGTGCCGGAAATTTTTTTATCTGCTTGGATATTAATACTAATTGCGCCACACATGACATATCTCAGTGGTTGATGAAAATGGTTTCGCAACTGATATTAAACTTATAGACAAACAATTAGTTATGTTAGATGACTAATATGCAGCTGTCACAAAATGCAAATTTTTTCCGGTTAAGGATATATCTGGGGCCTTCTGAAAACTTCTCTTATAATTTCGTTGCGTGTTATATATTCTGCTAGCTAGAGGGTGCAATTGTGGTATCAGTTCTCTTGTGTTTAATATTAATGCTTCCTTATGAACGAGGAGATATTCAGTTTTACTTACATTTTGTTTCAACCTTTTTTTAAAGTTTTTGTTTTGACTACAGAACTTTTACTGCGAAGTAAAATTCTGAGTTTAAATCTAATAATATCTGACGGAATTTAGAGTAAAAAAATTATATTGAAATTACTGGCTACTAAAAGCTTCAGATGCTAATATTAACGAATTTGGAGTTTAACTGAACATGTAAAAGTCTGTGGACGGATAGACGCATGACTGATCATTACGAGAGAATGTTTCACTGAATTGTGGCTGTAAAGCAATTAATAGGTTAAAATATTGATTCTTGTGAAACGTTTGAACGAAGCTATTGGATAGATTCGATTTCATGCTATAAAACTGCTGAATTTACTATTTAATTCAATATATAGAAGGGATCTTAAAATTAAACGTCAAAATAGGTTGAGGTGAAAAATATAATATTTTAGCTGTTACCTGCGACTTCATACTAGTGGACTTAGAGTTTTGTAGCTAGAATTATATATATACAAAGATCTGTGTTACGTAAAAGGAGTCCTAAAAAGTACGAAGTTGAGATAATCATCACCATATACCATTCTACCATTGAACCTTTCTCATGAAAAGAACCAAACTGCAACATGTTTAAAAGTAGCGACAAACTAAATGGAAGATCGGTGGGCGGGAGAGGGGACATCTTATTTCAATGCCGTTTTGCACACAACTTTTTGGTTTTGTTGTACTTTGTTGAGATATATAACCTTTGCGAGTTGGAAACTGGTGAGCTAGCTGCATATAAACACAAAGTAATAGTATGATGCACTGCAAATCCACATCTGTTTTAAGTTGTGTCAGTAGTACATGAACAGACCATACACAAAACCGATTGTGAAGAAACAAAGGCTGAGTGGCCGATATAACAACATGCTACCCATCTGTCGGTGATCGTTCAGTTGGTTTCAAAAATTACACTATCAGATACCCCAAAAAAACCGTTTCTTTCTAATTATAGATAGCATTTCCTTGTCAAAATTTCATCAAGATCACTTTAGTAGTGAAAACGTAACATACAGACAGCTTTCGGATTTATAATATTAGTTTAGATACAAGGCTGTTAAGTGAAAGTGAAATTGAAGGTCAGAATATCGACTCTCGTGGGAGATAATGGTTAATTACTTACTGGAGTCAATTTTGGTAATTACATTAATAGATCTGATACTTAGCTAAAATTGTTCGAACAACATTTAAGGAAAGAAATTTGCGGTACACTGGACTTGTGGGTTTTGAGACGTATTAGGTTACCAGTTAGGAAAGAAATTATAGGTCCAAGTACTGATCCTTGCGGGAAGCACTGTGTGTGGTCTCTGTCCTCTCAGAGCTGTTTGTAATTAGGCTACTTCAACCCCCGGATTTAGGGCCCCGGCGCTGGGCCCCAGCAGTTCCTGATTGGCAACGCTTTGTGTCCCTCTCGCGTTTCATCCCTCCGGCATTAACACGTGCAGGAGCGCCAATCCGGGAAAACCCCTAATCAGGATTGCTCGACGTGCCGGGTGCGCTCGGGACTCGAAGAGCGGCCTGCCCGGCGAGAGGCTCCGTGGAACAAAGGCGCTAAGTCCGACGGAGAGCGCACATCAAAGGGCGCCGCCGGCCTCTGACCGTCCAATCCCCACTATGCCCTGCAAACTGAATGAAGAGATCACCGCATCCGCACAATCCATTGCACGCGTCTTCCTCAGTCGCCATAGCTAACACTGCAAACATCATGCGCTATTCTGTCTTACCGCGTCCCTACTCGTGGTCGAAGCACACACTCACGTTAACACAAAACTAACTCCTGATATCATTTACTTGTGAAGATATTTACGAAGGTTCATTACAAATACACGAGGACGATCTGAAAAATTCTAGGTTTTGAGCCACAATGTTGTATGCATACTACGACACCTGAAATTTGAAAATCACCATTTTCCACAAATATTGTTTTAACATAAATAATTTGTAGAATAATATAATTATGGGTTAGGCAGATAACATGTCAGGTATTCTTCCTTTATGATGTAGCACCGAATAATTACTACCAAGTATTTATATAATTAATTTAATTACTTACAACTAGTCGTCACTTTACTCATCATAAAATGACGATTATTACTATTATAACTAATTTTAATGCACCATACTGCGTACTATTTTTTTTTATTACATCAGTTTTCACTTTAAATTATTTCAGCCTTTGAGGTAAATTGTTCACCATATTCCACCATACTTTTATCTAGTTGCTGACTCCTTTATATACAAATGATTATTTTACTACTCCCTCATGTTAGAAATAAACTGCTGGTTTATTGTCATGGTAGTCTTTTCTCCTTTCAATATTTATACCTTCTTTATGTTTCACAATGACTCATACATAACTCAGCTCCTTCATCTATTGATTGTGTTCTATGGTAATTTTTGCAAACAAATCTATCTGTCCTTCCTAAAATATTGTCAAGTAACAATTTCCTTAAGAACCCTTTTCTCACAATACGAATTTTCAGTTTTAATTCAATCAATGTTTGAAATAAATTGTTCAGTCTCTTACATCTAACATGGTATGAAATAAGCAGTTTGATCCTTTATCTACAGTACAATCCAGATACCCACACCCACTGGAAAACTAATTGGTTGACTCCTATCTGCTTTTAGACGTTAGGAGTACTAAAGGTTATCGTGCTTTAAATCCAAGTGATGACATAATGCCATTGCAGTTGCTATCTATACTGAATAACCCAGACAGTTTTTCTGGATACACTTTTCCTGTGTTTAAAGCATTACTGCTTTTTCACTTTTGAAATGATATGTTTCAGTTGTTATTTCACAAAATTAAGATAATATATCACTAATCATGGTTGGAATGAGCGGGGGTGTTATATGTGGGACAAACAATGAACAGTGGATTTTCTTTTAAATAATAGTTAATAAATACACCTAAGGCGCTTCGGTGGACTTTAATCACGATAAATATAGGGAGTTTACAACGTATTTTATGAATAAATACAGAACATTATAGTTCATTTCTTAATGATAGAACGCATGGTGAGAGTAACAGCTACAAGTAATTTGGCTTTGTGATTGTTTTCAATAGTATAAGTGAGCCTCCAACAATTTCATGTGACAGAGTTCCTGTACTTGCTATGACCAAGAAGCGACGGAAATTACTTCAATGAGGTGTGTGGTCTCCCTGTATAGCCAAAGCAGGTGACCTAACTAATTATCGTATGGTCTAATTTGGAAGGAAAACCAAACAGATATGCTCACAAGTTAAATGTTTTTCGATATCTCATAAAAGTATTAGAATCATATTCGAAAATGCGACTGTGCACACTAGAGTTAGAAAATCCCTCTCATCAGTCTTTAATCGTACTCTTAGTAGTCATTGGTTATGCAGTAAAAGACATAAGTGTTGATTCTACCATCACTGCATAGGTGGTTTACATAACAAATTTTTTTTATTGACTGAATGATTTTAATTTATATTTTCCAGATTCAAGGCCATATTAATTGAAGTACATTACAAAATTAAAATTCATTATTATGATTTTATTGAAGGTAATAAAATTTATTTACTTACTTTCCTTGAATAAAGATTTTTTTTTTTTTTTTTAAGTTCGTCCTGAAACCGAACTTAGAGAAAATGCAGTCACAAATTAACATCTAATGAAATATGTGATATTATCCTTTTATCCTTGAGGAAAGTGGCTTCTATTTCTACACGTTTCAGTATACTGACTTTTTTCAGTAATGTGATTTAGTCGTTATGCTAAGGAACATGTTTAATATGAGAATCACTTTTCTACATCGTACCAGTGAGGAAAATGATTAAAGTCTGTTATGAACTATGTAAGGAGAAACGCGTTATATATTTCAATTGATATACTTCTTTCCAATCAGCACTTTTGAAGCAAAATACTACGTTTATATTAAATTATTGAAATATTATAAGCTTCAAAGTTCACTTAAAATTATCCGTATATACGGTATTTTATCCATAAATCCCGACGCAAATTATATGGACATTTATTTTTAAAGATGTTGTGTATGTTTCGTTAATCTTGATTGAAATGTTTATTACTTAATATTTCCTCTGACAACAACATCGATGAGAAACTATTGTGAGTAAAGCAATTCTTATGGTTTTCCAGATTATACAGGGTGAGTTTTTTATCTTGAGACAACTAAATATCTCGAAAACTACAAATCCGATCAAAAAAAGTGGGTAATAAAAATTGTTCGTCTCGACGGGGGACATCCGATGATACCAAATTTGACTCCCCACCCCCACCCCCTAGGGGTGGGGGAAGGGGGAGAAAAAAAACTTAAATAGGAACCCCCATTTTTTATTGCAGATTCTGATTCCCCGGAAAAAACTACCCCTATTTCACCCCCAATTCGAGTCATTTTGGTCGATAGATGGCGCTGCAATCGACAAAAATCAAAATAAGCAAAAATTCATTTAAAAATGAGGATATCTCGTGAAATACACATCAGATCAGCAAAATACAAGTTAATGTGATTGATATTTTTCAAAAACTATTCAATAACACCACCCACCTCCAAACTTGAGGGATGGGAATGGACATTATTTCAAAATGCACTGATGCAAATTCTTTAGCAGATAGCGAAAGTCAAACATTACTTTTTGCGTTACCCAGGAACAACGACGTGGACGTAGTAATTTTCTGTTCCCTTTGGGGTGCTAGATTTAGGTGAGTCCCCTCGCCTCTCACCATCGGGGTGCTTGTTTTTGGTGAGTCCCCTCGCCTCTCACCATCGGGGTGCTTGTTTTTGGTGAGTCCCCTCGCCTCTCACCATCGGGGTGCTTGTTTTTGGTGAGTCCCCTCGCCTCTCACCATCGGGGTGCTTGTTTTTGGTGAGTCCCCTCGCCTCTCACCATCGGGGTGCTTGTTTTGGTGAGTCCCCTCGCCTCTCACCATCGGGGTGCTTGTTTTTGGTGAGTCCCCTCGCCTCTCACGTGTTTGTTTCTAACAACAATTCTAAAGCAAGTGCTCGAAAATATCACCACCGACATCGATGCATTTATTTACCCGCTCTTGGAATGATTCGACGCAACTAAGAAGCATATCCGGCGTGATTTTTTGACAAGCGTTGGTAATTCGTTCAATCATGTTTTCAGGCGTTGTTGGCACTTCACTGTAAACTTCATTCTTCAAGTATCCCCATAAAAAAAAATCAGGCGAAGTGAGATCTGGTGATATTTTGAAATAATGTCCATTCCCATCCCTCAAGTTTGGAGGTGGGTGGTGTTATTGAATAGTTTTTGAAAAATATCAATCACATTAACTTGTATTTTGCTGATCTGATGTGTATTTCACGAGATATCCTCATTTTTAAATGAATTTTTGCTTATTTTGATTTTTGTCGATTGCAGCGCCATCTATCGACCAAAATGACTCGAATTGGGGGTGAAATAGGGGTAGTTTTTTCCGGGGAATCAGAATCTGCAATAAAAAATGGGGGTTCCTATTTAAGTTTTTTTTCTCCCCCTTCCCCCACCCCTAGGGGGTGGGGGTGGGGAGTCAAATTTGGTATCATCGGATGTCCCCCGTCGAGACGAACAATTTTTATTACCCACTTTTTTTGATCGGATTTGTAGTTTTCGAGATATTTAGTTGTCTCAAGATAAAAAAACTCACCCTGTATATATATTACAGGTTATCGATATAAATAGCGCTCCATAGAATGTTATAAGTATGCACTGATATAATCAGCATGGAGCAAGTACGTTTAATTCTACGTTGGTAATCGGGTTAAAATACTGAAAAATGATTACTTCAGTTACTGAAATTATAATTGAAAATTTTCTTGAATCGAAATAACAGATGTTTTTTTCAGGGAAAATAGACAGTTTAAATAATATATAACTTATTTTGCGCTTAAAAATTTGAATTTAAAATATTAATTTAAGCAAATAATTCACTCATGGAGATTGTTAAAGACAAATTCTTTCGCTCTTTAGACATTAATTTGGCCGTTCATATTTCAATTAAAACTTAGGCCTTCGACTAAGTAAACATTCGATGAGTCCTGATTATAAGAAGCTGAAATTGTTTACATATAAATGCTATACGACTGAAAGTGTCTCAGAGTGAAATAATTGAAATAACTAAGGTTACTGGATAAAGTGTCGTAGAAGCTGATTATATTTTGCAGAATGTTAATATAACAATTCTTACTGTTTGTTGCGTACTATAACTTAACATATTAATACAGGATAATAGTAGACCAGCGTAAACTAATTCCCATTTTATCACGGAATAGATGCTACTAAAAATTTATGTTCTTGTATATCCTTTCATCAAGGTACATTGTGATCAAATTGCTGCTTTAATGCAATTACAATATAATCATACAAACATATTATTCTCGATCAGTCTTTCATTGTTATTCTCTAATTTTTTATGGAACCGCTTAACCTTTCTACTAGTATCTGAAGAGAATGTAAAAGGATATAACTAAACTAAATCACACCAACTGTAACCAAACTGTATGGACTACTCATCTCTCATAGAGCTTACAAACAGGCAAGATTAGGAGAACTGTGTTGAACATTGCGTCCCAGCACGTGCTGCCGCTCAATTGCAGTGGCCATTGCGGTAACTACCGACGTCCCCTACGACTGCAGCAAGCGCCACGTAGGAGATGAGCAGTTCACAGGTCAAACAGGGGCTGGCTTCATAGCTACGGACCACTCACTACTTGCCCCGGTAATGGCTTTAACTTTAACAGAGTTTGACTCCCACCTTTATAACAGCAGCCACTTATTTCAATTGTTAATGTTATAGAGCAAATTTTACAAGTTTCTGAGCAACATACGATTTTTTTTTTTAATTTCATGTTTTGCTTTTAAAACAGAAAAAAGTCGTATATGATTACAACTGTGTGGTAAATTCCAATTCAGTCAGTAAATTTACTTAGAAATTTCGCTAATTGTCTCAGTTTAACTCTTACTTTTCATTCGACCACAATTTGTGTGTGTGTGTGTGTGTGTGTGTGTGTGTGTGTAATGCAGCTCTCTTTACTAATTATCCCCATAACAATATCAGCAGTGATTTTTAGATAGATTCGTGCTATACTGCTTTTACGTTAACTGTAAAGTTCGCTAAATTCTTCTTACAAGGCGTAGTATATCACTTATTTTCTCAACTACGGAGATTATACATTGATCGTATGCCACTATTTTTTTTGCATACTTTCCATAAATAGGAGGGTACTAATACACTTACTCCATAAAAAGAGCTATATTACTGATAAAACAGCTATTTTTTTTTTTTGTATTTCATGTCATCTAACACACGATAATCTTTGAAGGCTTGTGGTGAAGTAGTATAAAACGCCTATTGAAGAATATGTTCATCTTTAATTGCCTTAGATATAAATATTTCTTTTGCTATTCTCATAAGTTAATGTATACAATGATCACAAAATCCATGACAAAAATTGATACGGCAAGTATAATGTAATTAAATTTTCTTATTTACTTCAAAGTACTTTGAAAAGCTATTATACCCGTATTGGTTAATACTTTCGGTATATCCAGGTTCGTATTTGCTATAAATTGTTGTAATGTTTCCACAGAAAAAGCGATCTAGACCGCAATTTTTTTTGTCTCGTAAAGATACTGCCGTAATATTGGGGAATAGAAATAAATTACTTCCGAAAACTAGAAAATTTATATTATGAATATAATGAAAAATTGAATGAATTCCGAACTTTTAGTGTTTTTACAGTTACTTGAAATGTATTCACTAAATACGAACAAGAAACCCAAAAAATATGGTATTCCCAGGGAACTTTGCATTTTTACCGATGCTCTTTTTGAAAGACCATAATAACGCATGAGTACTTCTGTGAATATCGTTGTGAAATTTTCTTCAACATATCCTGTAAAAGACCTTTTTGATGGAATAGTAGCAAAGTATTAACTTACAGCATCAAACATTTTTATTTGTGTTTTTTTTTTTTTTTTTTTTTTTTTTTTTTTTTTTTTTTTTTTTTTTACAAAAAAGAAATCGAATTTGAATAAACTTATCGGATGTTTTATTTGTGACTTAAGAAATAATAGTACTGCTTAGAACAGATGGGTGGTAGGAAAATGATTGTTTAATTCACAACTTAGAAGTTTTCACGTTCAGAAAGTGAAAAAATTGGTATGTTGTGATGAAAATTTACATTAGGGGTCAAAACATTTATTCATGTCTGCAATATGTCTTGAATAATAGTACTTTCATTAAAAATCTAGTGAATGAACGATTTAAGAAATATTAGAAGCTTAGGACGTAATTTTACCAATGTATCTTTATTATTATATATTTTGATAATAAGAACTATAATAAAACGGTTCTACTACATTCTTGGTTACAACGGTTACTTATTCACAAACAGAAACCAAATCACGTTTAAATTTCTCACAGCTTAATTTGATAAGAAATGTGTTGAAATCACTGACTTTAGGTTTCAGTGCCATTGTATTAAAAATTTAGTTTCTTCTATCACTAGTCATACAGCTAATTAAACGCAATTATTTTTGAAATCCAAACGGTTAACTTGAGTACTGACATTATTCGATTGTAGCTGTATTCAGATTTATTGTATGATCATCATTCACTTTGAATTAAAGCTCTTATAGATGATTACTTGCGACCTTCAACATAAACTTTACCTTAATGTTAGCTCACATCATGGTGATTTACATTATTCTTAGCTTTGAAGCTTTTTTGGATAAAATAGTGCTTCTTTTCTTACACCGTTAATTACTGAAGAAAAGTTTGATTTTATAATATAACCTAGATATACATAAATTAGAGATTTATTTGTGCTTTAAGAAATATATCTGATTTTCTTTAAAGAAATACGTATAATTGCCCAAGGTTTCAAACATAATACTTGTTGGTCTATGTTTTTTCCTCGTCAGCAAGCTTCAGTGGCAGATTTTCTGTTTTCCGTACACATCTTTATGCTTAGAATATTAGCAATAAGCTGTCATCGGAAATAATAAACTGTATTTCTTAACCAAATGCCTCGTCATTCAATCCATTAATGGCGAAAATCCAAAAAGCGTTGCGTAACCAGAAGCTATCCATTAATGAATTATCCCACCTTTAATTTCTTCAGTGAATCTCCTGTCACGAAACGTCTGCGAGATAACGCTCAATTTACAACAAGACAAGTTAGTTATAATTATACTGCGTGAAGTATGTTTAAAGCAACTTGACTTTCTCAACTTCACAAGCGACTTTGTTCAGTGATAAATAAATGTATTTTTGTATCTTTTAGGCCCGCGAAACAAAATCCTGATAAAATAAATATGAATTAATCAGTTTTATACCATTTAGCTACACACTAGTTGCGTTCATTTTCAGCTGTTGTAATACCAAAAATGTATTGCTGTATCTGAAAAAGATCTGCACATAAGTCTGGTTTTGGTGGACCGTTGTAATGTCTGCTTAATACTGTTGCCAATGATATGCACTACGCACCTGTAGTTGTGGAGTATACCCACACAGTACAAAAGTATTATATTAACCTATTACGTATCACATTTGGTAAAAATTTACTTATAATATTCGCGCTAATGTGTTAAGAATGTGTTAATAAAAGGAACCATTGACTATTATCGAAATTTAATACTGTTCTTTTAGTTACACGTATCATTAGAATGTTGATCTCAATTTTCTTGTAAATCCGCAACATTTTCGCATACTTTTTTTAAAGTGAAAAACAAAGTAGGATCTTAAACACAAAACTTAACTAGTGCTAGTTTGAGCTCATGAGAGATTTATAATAAATTACTTTCAAATGTGATAATTAGTATTCTAGTTATTTCGTTCAGTAAAGAATGTTACTATAAATGAAAACTTAAGATACAGGGTTTATCCTTTAATGACTTCAGTGACAACGAAACACAAAGCCTAAATTTTTTATTATTGCAGTGGACACATACCCCCCTGACAATTTCTCTACATACCCACATTCCAATCTCGCTTCTTTTTTATCAAATTCTTTGACTGTGATACCCCGACCCTATTACTTTTATCCTTTACGATAAATATCTATTATGGCGATATTCAGTACTTCTTCAGTAGCATTCTGTTTGGGAAAAGAAAAAATTACATTTTTCTCGTTAATAAGTAGTTGAAGACTATAAAAATAGTTAAACAAGAAAACAGACGAATTGATTACGTGAAATTGCAGTGACAGTTCTACTAGAATAAACAGATTTTATCCAATTAAGGAAGAAAATTTTGGATCTTTGGTCGTAATAACTGTACCGACCCTGTATGTTATATATTTCTTTATTTATGAATGTTTCTCGGGAAACCAACCGAGTAATATTATTATTTGTACACAATACTTCGGCGACTTAAACTCCGTCGCCATCGTCGTAGTGTAGTGGTAAGACTTGAAGTTTTGTGAACAGGATATAACAGTCATTATCAAAAATTTGAACCAGAGCTGATAGTTGATTGAGTTGTATGTCGGTTACACATTAAACAGCAGTAAGGATGTTCATATTTCCAGGTGTGCATGATACGGAGTGAGTTGCTGAGCAGTAAATTACAATTGTAATATTTTACTGTAAAAGATACTGCATATATAACGCTACAGTTGTTCTCCATTGCGTTTAGAAATTTCTCAAGCTGATTATTAATACAGCAATCATTCATAACGTCTATCAGTAGACTAAATGATGATAATCGCATTGTAAAATACTA
Organism: Vandiemenella viatica; assembly: GCA_031002005.1. Classification (NCBI taxonomy): domain Eukaryota; kingdom Metazoa; phylum Arthropoda; class Insecta; order Orthoptera; family Morabidae; genus Vandiemenella; species Vandiemenella viatica. The sequence goes on from CM061914.1 coordinate 119,058,486, forward strand.
GATTGATCTGAGGGTCAAAAAGTCGTAAACTAGACTTTCGAGAAAGAGGCGGGATATACATTCGAAGTCTCAAAGTACAAGTCCTCAAATTTTTCTTGAACTCAAACATAAGTTTCTGACAAACGCCCTGCCCGTGGTTTCAGAACGAGCAACATGTCGCAGACAAATTTTAAAATTCAAGATTTATTTCTCGAGTAACAGTTCGTGCAGGTACTGCAACAACTGCAGTAATTATATAAATGGACAGACAATATTTAAAAGGGAAATATACTTACGCAAAACCACTTCAGAGTCTAAAACGAAGGTACTTAAGTAAATGGTACTAAAATATAAAAAAGTATGCAATGAATATCTCATTGTTTTGCAAGTAAATGCATGATTTTAAATCTGCTGATAACGTGCTTGCATTAAAGTGGTCAGGCGATCTTTGGAAAACAATAAAACCGGGAGATTCATTGCGCCCTTGAAAATGAAATGTGTCTCCATTATAATAGTTGTTACATATGCGAAATGCAATATAAATGTGGTTAGTAGTACCGTGTTTTGTGAAGTACGCCGATTACTCTATACTTCTGTTAACAGAAAAATTTACAAATCAACTTGAGAAAATTGTACTTGTTTGTAGACAGTGATGTTAGCCAAATGTTCTTGAAATTTCGTCCGGTAGTTCTCCGATGACATCACTACTTATAGCAAGAGGAGATAATTTTCCATACCGCCTTTACACGATTAAAATAATTCGAAATACATGAAAACAGATTCTGCTTAACTATTCACAAACGCACTTAGTAGCAGGTAATTCAGCTTTGTATGAATATGTTTATGTCTGTTCCATCTTTCGTTTAATTCAGTTTTTGCTGGTATCCTGATTTTATCATTCGTCCTCCACACTTTCTACCCTCCCAGTCATCATCATCCTATATTCTGAATTGCGAAACCAAATACTTTTTGCAAGATATTCTCTGTAATCTCCTTATCCTTCTTGCCCACTAATCACACATCAAAGTTCATATCAACGCAGTAATTGTTTTTCATAGATTTTCCGTTACTTGTCGCAGTAATAATTAGAAAAATATAAATTGAATCTGGCTACACCGTTGTGGAGATCAAAGGCCATTTAAAAAAAAAAATATAAAGAAGTATGATAAATGATTTATTGTTCAATAAATATGTCTCACCATTTATCTGGCTCTATTAGGAAGTTTTAGATACTGATATATCGGCAAAGCATTATTAATAATAACTTGCCAGCATATAATTTGTTGATTGATAAAGATAAGTAATGCGTTCCTATGTTCTCCATTTAGATTCTACCTTCTTCAATAATAATAATAATTCTGTGTGGTCGTAAATGATCTGGTAACAGGGCTTCTATTAGGTGCGAATTTCGTCCATGTCATAACCGTCTTAACCTATCGCGATAGTTCTATCGGGTACAGGGGGCCCACAGTTTAACGTGAAATCCAAACAACTGGAGAACGTCGGTTCGAATCCCCGTCCGGGCATCCAGATTCGGGTTTTCCATGGTTTCCCCATATCACTCCAGGCGAATGCCGGGATGCTTCCTTCAAAATTGCCATGGCCGAATTCCTTCCTGTTCCTTGTTACCAGTCAAATCCTGCCTCTAATAACCTTGACGTCGATGAGGCGTAAAGCCTTAAGAAAAAATCAACGGAAGCATACCGGCGTACTTCAAATTACACGGCATGCTGTGCCAGAGGGTCAGGTTAATAGCCTATGAAAATGCGTGCTGAAACAGGGATTCGAACCGAGGACCTTTTGATCTCCAATCAGACACCTTAACCATGAGCCACCATATAGCTCTTCTCCAAAAATAAACAACCATGATAAGTTTTTAAATTAATAAATAACTTTTCCATTAATGTTCATGTCAATAATTCACAGCTGCTCGGAGAGGAGTATTGTTTCGGCTCATGCAGGGCTCGGGGTCTGGCCACTCTGTGGGACCGCTGGGATGTCCGAGGAGTTAGCCACCGTTGCGGGCCGCTTGTCTCCTTGAGGACAAGCCCCAGTAATTACACACCACAACTCCTGCGCGCCCACGCCAAGACGAAAGAACACCCCCACAGCAACAGTCCGGCATTCAAGTTCGCCGAGCGTGCAGCGCCAACTTGGAGCCGCAGAATAAATTAAACGGCCATAGAAAATCACTGAAACTCGGCGGCCGTGTCGGTCCAAGTTGCTCGGCCGGCGGTCAAGCCTTGTGACTTCGGCCCGCTCTCCTCTGCTCACGCGATGTATTATACCCTCCAAGTTGTACGCTCTGTCTCTCTACTCTGGTCCCAGACGAGGAAGCTACGCTGCTAGTCATGGCTTTCACCTGCTCTCACTACTAGAACCGACCTTTGAGAGGGCTATCAGTTATAATTACTAAGCCATCCGGAAGTAGTTTAATCAGCACATATTTTCATGCACATAATGAGGTAAATTACAGCCAACTCTGATAAGCTACGCTGCTAATTTCAACTTGTGCGTTAAATTACAACTACTTCCTACCACTCAGAAGGAAGTAAGTTCGATACTTTACTTTCCAAAAATGACTCCAGTCGATCGCCACAACAGTTCCTTCAAATGGCATCGCTGAATGAATTTTCTTAACCGTAAATTCCTTACTAAAAATCTCTACATATCCCTTACAACCCACATCCTCAATTACCTGCTTCATATATTCTATTCTCTGTCTTCCTCTACAGTTCTTACCTTCGACTGTTCCCTCCACCAGGAAAGTAAGAAATGAACGAGTTTTGGAACTGATGGGTGAGGAAAGAAGTTTGTGGAAAAAGCTTACAGAAGCCGGTCCTGGCAGTGTAGGGGCTAGCGCACTGGCCTCGCATTGCAAGGGCCGTCGGTTCGAGTCCGGCCTCGGGCATGGGTGGTGTTGTTCGTCTTATGCTGTCCTCATTGTAGTGTCAACAATATCATAATAAAACCCTGATACAGCAGTTGGAACATAAACAAATTGTAGCTGGCTAAAATGGTCGCAACGACTGAAGGCCATATTTAAAAAAAATTTAAAAAAAAAAAAAAAAAAAAAAAAAAAAAAAAAAAAAAAAAAGCTTACAGAAAAGAAGAGACAGGCTGCTAGGTCAATTTTGCGACATGTTGGATTGGTTAATTTGCTGATAAACCACCACCTACAAATGGCAAAATGAAAAAAATTAACGATAAATATCGTATCGAAATTTTCAAAGTATCCATATGTATCGAGAATATATCGATATTTTTTCCTAAAACCATTAATTTTCTAAAAATATTCCCAAAATATATAAAAATATTTTTTTAAAAAATTCGGAAAAATAAAGATACATGTGGAAATTATAGAAACTTTTATTAATTTATCGATTTTCACAATCAATCAAACCAGTACTTATCTGATACTTCTTGAACGAATTAACGTCTATTGAGCAATAGAAAAACCAGTTGAAAACTGAAGCTGTTAATTTACGTCACCCTAATCTTCGCAACACTGGTGATTAGTACATCTTAAAAATAATAATCTAACCATTAACATTCAAATATGTTGACGAGAATGAAGTTGACATTAGCGTAAACCTGTAAAATCGTAACATCTTTTTTAATCTGTTAACCGTTGATGAAAAATTGTTAGATTACGACGAATTCACCTTTTAAAGACGCGTTCAGATCGATTATTTTATTAAATATATCGGTATTTCGATACATCGATATATTTTGCCCAAGCCTGCCACCGCCATAGTGAACATTGCGTTACACAACAGGCGCAGTTTCGAAACCCAATTTTCAACTCGAAAGTTATGCAGTACACAATAAAATTAGCGCTAACAACGCAGATCATAACTTTCTCAAATCACTGTCAGATGGAGACGCGTTCGTTGACAAGTGAAAGGAGAAAGTAAAAGTGAAACGACCATATTTTTTGTTCCCGAGGATACCCATGTGTATAGTGCTTTCAAAGTGAATTCCAGCACCCATTTGTGAGCTACATATTCTCATTGTCTGTATAAATTGATGTTAAAACCATTTTTATTAAAAGTTACAACTGTAGAATTAATTATGTGACATTAAGCTCAAAGGGCAAAGATCATCAAGCTTATGCGTATGGTTTTACGACTCGTCGACGTCGAGGTCATTAGAGGCGGGGAAGTATGGGGGGCAAGGAACGGGAAGGAATTTGGCCATGGTCATTTAAAGGAAGCATCCCTGCATTCGCATGGAGTGTTTTGGTGAAACCATGGAAAACCCAAATCTGGATGCTCGGACGGGGATTCGAATCCCCGTACTTCTGAATGCGAGGTCAGAGCGTTACCGCTCACCCATCACGCTCAGTAAGATGATCCAACTAGGAGAGGAAAAGACTCTTTGGGTTGCTGAAACCAGAGACGGTTCCTATGAGTGAGCTGATTTTGAAGAAGCGGAAAAGTCGGTATTTGTATTGAATGTATAAGGCCGAAGGCGTGAAGAAATACTATTGTATGGGTAATATGTTATTGGTTAGCTGAAAGAAAAAAAATCATGTATTGAAATTATAACAAAAGTTAAATATCGATAACAGGATACGAACTTCGAAATTTTTATGAATAACGGGTATGTAACGTAAAACGTGAAGAGAACATGTTGACGAGGGACTGATGTAAATTTCAACAGGTAAGTACCATTTTCTGGAAGGTTAACAAAGTGGTGCAGTCCCCATTTTTACCTATGCGTTTCCTGAAGCGTATTCAGTGGTTTAGGTAAATTTCGCATGGACGTTTTTGATGCAATGTTCTTCTGATTTTTATGGTTCTAAAATCAATTATGACTGTTTTTTAAAATGAAACATTTCCTTTCTCTGCACCAACAGTAGAACTTGATGATGTTTGTATCATTTTTCGTATTTGCTGGAAATGTATGGAAACGTTGCATTGTGTGTTTTTTTTTTTTACTGGACCAGATCTTATCTTTAGATTGTTATGTTTACTTTTTATATTCATTTATTAGCCTTTAAGGTCACATTTTCCAATCAACGTGTTAGTATCTCCATTACTTGATCAAATATTTTCTATTAAGTACCAATTAGGATCCGTAATTACCACATACTTATCAAGCTATCGACAATGGAATGTTGTCGCCATATATTTGTTTGCCTGTTTCCAAGAAAATTTATTTATATTCTTAGTTTCTCCAAAGTTGTGTCGATTAAACAAGTTTATCGGATGAAAACTTTAACGCTTAACGCTGATCGCTTTGGTTAGCCAATGTCTTCGTATATTACTGTATCCCGTAGGTTGCTTATGAATGTCATTAAATCATTAAAATACATTTTTGGGAGTGTGATTAATGAAAACCTTCATCTCGTATAGAAATGGATTACGTGTTTAATGCTATTTCTTGCAACTCCAGGCTAATAGAGTTGTGTTTGAGGAGTCACAGTATACGTAATTAAAAAAAAAAAGGAAAAAATGAAGGCTTTTTTATTTATAGTTGGTTTAGACTGTATCAATCTTCAGTTTTTAAATTTTTGGCTGAATTGTTTCTATTTGTAGTAGATATCTTTATGTATTGGGGTAATCTAATGCAAACAGTTTTTATCTGTGATTTATTTTAAAACAACACCTTGTTGGTGCTGTTTGCACTACATTTTGTAGTAAACAGAAATAAAATGTTGCTATCATTTAGCAATGCATTAGCACTGAATCATCTCTTATACAGGGTGCGGCAAAAAGATCTGACGGTTTTAAAATAAAAACAACATGAAAAATAAAAGTGATACAAAATATTTTATTGCTTTTTACAGAAGGGTATTCATGCAAATTAATGACAATAACATCAGAACAACCAATTTCATCCGTTTAAGATGTGAAGATAACGTCCTTTAAATGACGTCCGTCTTTGACCAAGCCATTCTTCCAGCCTTGCACTGAAGCTGTTGAACACCTGCTCTAACATTGCACAAGGCAGTCTGGCGATTTCTTGGCGTATGTCTTCTTTTATTTCGTCCAGTGTGTGGGGTTTGTTTGTGTAAACTCTTGCTTTAAGGAGCTCTCACAAGAAAAAAAAAATCGCAAACGCTAAGGTCTGGAGAGCGAGTTGGTCATTCAATGTCCCCAAAACGCGAGATCACTCGACCATGAAACATGCTTCTCAAAACGTCCATAACCTAACTGGCTGTATGGGCAGTTGCCCCATCCTGCTGGAACCATATCCTACTGCGCACTATACGATTTCTCTCAAGTTCAGGGATCATGAAGTTTTTTAGCATCAACAAATAACGTAGCGAATTGACCGTAACGGTTCGACCACCCTCTTCGAAGAAGTATGGCCCAATGACACACCTTTTCGTTACATCACACCACACGGTAACCTTAGGACTATGCAGAGGACGTTCATGCAGTTGTTCCGGATTTGTAGCCGACCAATAACCAAAGATCTGTTTGTTCACATAACCATGCCTCGTCGCTCATCATTAAAATTTTTTCATCAGTCAGTATTGCAATCATTTCTTCTGCAAATGCTTTGCGCTTTGCATAGTCAAAAGGCTTTAACTGCTGGACAATAGCCATTTTGTACGGGTGGAAGTGCAGATTGAAACACAAATTCGTCTTACCGAGCGGTCAGACAAGTGGAAAGCAGCAGCTTGTTTACGGGCCGACCGCCGAGGACTGGCTTCCACAGCTCCTCTTACTCAATCGATATTCTCTGGCGTCCTAGATGACCTTGGTCGACCTGTTGACTTCTTTTTTAACACTGAACCGGTAGCTCTGAAGGTGCTCACCCATAGCATAATGGTGTTACGAGTTGGGACTCTTCCTCTTGGACCCACGTTAAATCGTCTACGGAACTGCCGTTGAGCAGCAACGCACGAATCGCCACTTTTAAAAAACGCCTCGACAACAAACGCACGGTGCTCACCCGTCCATTGTTCTATGGCTACCACAAATGTCCACGTGTGGGCTCTGGATTGCGCCTATCCGCACCACCCCCCACCATCTACTCGCTCGACAATACGGCGGCGAAAACCGTCAGATCATTTTGCCGCACCCTGTATCATATGTGCTGGGGATTTTTAACCATGTATCTTATAAGGGTCATTAAAATTTGTAATAATCTGAACAAATACATAAATAAAATTGCAATTAACTTCAGCACTTAATTAATACCGCAATATAAGAGACGTATTTACTAACTCTATATTTTATGTGTGAATAGTGTTTTCGTTATGCCACACACACGTTATTTACTGTGGTATTAGTTTATATCTTCCTTCTATGACTCGCAGATCAAGTACTACTCTAAGTATTACTTCGAGAATCGTGGAAGTAATGCACCATATAACTTGAGATACAGTCAACTTGATGCCAATGTTTTAGGAGAACACTCTTTTCTATTTACCTTAATTCTAGACACAACAGCGAGTAATCGGTAACTACATCTCACGAATTAAATTTTATATGCACGACAATGCAGAAACTGAATAACAGTTTTGCGTGCTCGAGTTATCAGAATTTAAAAAATTTTACTTCCCTGCTGTTAGGTATTGCAGATGTACAAGCGCGGAAGACAAGACAACAGAAACACTTGCCTCTCCTCACTTTCAATGGACCAAGCAGGGCTGCCAACCCTGCGGTATTTCAAGTTTCACGTTTCGCAGAATACAATTTCGTAATTTGCAAGCCGTATATTTTTTTCCCCTTCTCCGAAACTCGGCTTTGCGGGCAGACACATTAATGCAATTCTTGCTTTTTTATGAATTATATATTTTGTATCTTTCCGCGAGAAATAAGAATTACTAATCACCAAATAAGCTGCTCTTTTGTTTGTCATTTTTCCGCGAGAGAAACATGAGAAATTATTGCATGTATACAAGTTCTGGAATATTAATAATATTCCCCATTAAGTGTAACCATGCGAATATCATCTTTCTTCGCAGCGAAAGCGCCAGAGATCGCCTTTTTTTCTCATTTTTCGCCGACTTTTACTTTGTCTTAGGGACGAAAATGCTGATGTCATTTTTATTTTTTCGCTTTATTACTTCTCCCTTTCTCCTTTTTTTTTTATTTCAAAAGGCATGTTTTCTCGTTTCACTCTATCACGGATGGCTGAACTAAAAGCTGTCAGATATAGGAAATACAGGGAATTAAAAATACAAGACCCGCACAAGGAAAAGCATAAAAGACAGAGCTCTGACAATTAGGGTGCATCTACCCATCCCCTCCTAAACCCCAGCCCTGGGGACGCAGGAGGTATTTGCACGTTCCAGCTGCGAGTCTTTTCTTCTCTTAACGCTGGTGAGAGGCGGTGAAAAACGGAAGGCGATCTAAAAAGAAAATAATGGCCGACTATTAGCAGAAACAATTAGTTGACACAGGAGCGCCCCCATTGGTTAAGCCGCTGTTGTGTGGAGAGCAGTGTTGTGAAGCTTCCTACAAAAAGGAACTGTCTCTCCAGCACTGAGGAGTATCTTGTCATACGGCAAGAAAGAATCGATAATCTCAGTAAAACCCGAATATATGAACATCACTGTTTGTGTACAAATTGTTGTTTAAAATGAGCAATTTTTCAGTTCAGGTGCAGTATGAAAGTATCGAAACAAAATTCATCAACTGACTAATCAACTATCGCGACAAGGGTCACCATTTCTGGCATATGTTATTTTGTAAACTGTACTGTCCTTTTAACCTGCTACGAATAAATCTCTGCCGAAAAATACAGATCTGATATCTACTATATAATTTCGTGAGGTCACTCATTCAATCACCTCGATAGCTATTGGCTGGAGAACGGTGTCACATGTCACGTGTCAGCCTTCGCACTCAAACCAGCGGCTAGAGATATCATTAGAAGAAATTCGTGGTTATGTTCATAATTTAATAGTTAAGAAACTGCTACCAAATTAATTAAGTCTGCTTTTCGTAGCGTTTCATAGTTAAAAAAATAAATGTTGCTGCTGAAAAAACGTGTGTTTGCTTTTTGGTAACCTGTTGTTAATGAAAGCAACTTAAAAGAATAAATTTTAATAAAAACTTAATTACTCATGGTCTCTGCTATAACCATGAATGCCAATTGCTATTCCTGCTTAGAATAAATTTCTATTTAATTAAAACTTTCACTAATGTTGTTGCTTGACCAAAGTTTGTGCATTACAGTTTATTTGCTTTTTAGAAATTTTACTGACCAATTTCATTTATGGTCTTTGTTCATGTTCGCTGTACGTGAGTTATTAGGTTATTATAAGTGGACATCAGATCAAATATGTTAGCGAATCGACAATTCAATTCATTTCTCTGGAGTTGCTCAACTCTTTAATAATATGAAATGTGTATTAAGTTCTGTGGCCATTACAGATACTATGGCCAATGATTACATTATGATGTGATACTTTCGAAGCAAACAGGAATTTTTAAATTTTGCAGACTGAATTTTAAGGGTCAAATACAAGTCAAGTTTATATTTAAGCAAGTTCGAGTCTATGACCTTTGAAACAATTATACTACTGCGCTATCGTTCCTGTTCGTCTTTAATACCTACCTCTATTAATGCATCTTAGTTCTTCAAGAAAGGGAATTGGGGTACAAAACTTTGGCCAGACCGCTGCTGGAATTTGGTGATGTAGTTTGGGATCCCCATGGGCAGCCAGGTTTGTCTTTGGAAATTACCGCAGAACACAATCGGTAACTAATATGATAAGGAGCTGGAGTGGGATTCATTGGAGGATAGAAGCAGGGTGAAGAGAGTCATACAAGTGTACAAAGCCTATACTGGTGATGAAGCATGGAAAGATATTGGTGGGAAAATTAAGAGAGGTGCTTGGAAGGGTAAGGTTGACCATGACCACAAGCTGGCACTTGATTTCAGACATAAGAGTGTGGGAAAATTTTCTTTCGTAGTAAAGGGAGTGAGGGACTGGAATAATTTTCCAAGAGAACTGATGAATAACTTGCCGAAAACAATGAAAGAGTTTAAAGTAAAAAATAGTAGATGGCAAAAGTAGGTTGGAAGAGGAAAGGAGAAAGGGAGGGAGTGTAGGGAGATCGCCACCGGAACGGGCGCTCCAGCGCAATTTTATCAATTATTATTATTATGATTTTATTCACCCTGAAACACAGGTCAAGTTTATATTTGGTCAAATCAGGTCAACGTGTCATAAGCTTTCGTCCTAAATACTGGAACTATTCTAGACGCGTGACGATACGAAGAAAATGGTCACGGGCTTACACTAGTAACTGTATGTAACTGCGAGGTTGGATACACTATTTCTAAACTCCGTGAAATTAATGGTATCAGTAAAATTTTGAATTTATGTTTCTCCTACACTCACTTAGCGATCTTTTCTTCTAACTAAGTAATTTCGTACCTATGGTTTGTACAAAGTTGTTTATTTGAAATTGCGAGAGATTATTCAATCAGTACATCATAGCATATTGATTAGATTGTGATAAAACAGTTGTGTATGTGAGACTATCGTAAATGTTAATTACTTTTGATTAAGAATATTTGAAGGAATTTATTTGGTCTTCCGCAACAGCCGCTGCATTCAACTGATTTTTTTTGCTACTTCGAGTTGTCTCACATAATAATGCAGTTTCTGTCTATTAACGAACACAGGGAAACTAAAATTTACTACATAATAACTTGATTAGTAATGTTTAAAACTCCCGTCTATGTAATTTTCTCTTAAAAATTTAAAAGTTTAATCATATTCATGACTGATGGATAAATCTACTATTCGGTGTAAGCTGAACCAAAGGGTTATGAAGTAACGAAATAGGCTATTTAAAAATTATGTCGATCATCAGTAGATCTCGGATATTTAGGTTCTAAAAATCTTATTTTAGGTGCCTAAAATAGGTTCTATTCCAATACAAAACAATAAGGTAAAATAGGCTATCAAAACTGCAGCTATGTTTATGAAATTTCACAAATAAAAATTCTTTAATTAATAATGTAACATCGGGAAGCGTAATTCAGCAGAAAATTATTTAATTTAATTAATTTTAGTTGGATGAGATTTTCTAAAATCAATAAAACGCATAATATTCACTTGTCACGTATTTCCTATTGATAGAGAAATATGTTTGAAATACACATCTGTTGGATAGTTATTTTCTGATACATAATTTCGTATGTTCATATCTACGGATTTTTTTATTAAATTACTATCTCTACTGTAATACATATAAATATTATTTTTATTGGATTATTTATAAATAGATATTCAATTTACAACGCTGATGGTTGTGTCAACATCCTCAGATTGTAAATTCCAAAATTTGCGGGTTGTTAAACTATTTACCAAATAAAATCAGGCATTTACTTTGAACAACCAAATCGCCCCGTCTATTTATTTACAATCCACTGTTTGCAACGTAGATTCTTTAGCAATCCAGAACTGTCAGTGCGAAATGTTAAATTTACAGCTTTTACAGTCTTTTAATAATATCAAATTAAAAATTTCGACAGTCGATCGCATAAATCAGTTGGTAAATCGCCTGACTGAGGCCTGAACGTTCGGGGTTTGAAGCTGAACTTCCGGAACGGCTACCCAGACGCACTCAGCCTGCTATCCGATAAGTACCATGAAGGAAATTTTGCGGGGAATTAAAGAACGGCCGAAGTCCGGCGGTGACCCCGTCACATCCTTCTGGTGTCAGTGGTTGGAATAGGAATGCGGAGCTCTACCTCTGTGATCCTTGAGGAAGTGACAGGAACCTTAAAACCATATAACCTTTACCTATTAAAAGTTTTGAACTAGTTGGCACACATACGCACAATAACAGGGCTACCAGACGTAATGAAAATTCGTGGCATGCTTTACTATTTAAATTCCTGTCCGGTGCCTAGGAGCGTTTTGAATTTTGCGATACTGTGGAAGGATGCCTGTCCTATTTTTCATTAAAAATTAATAAACATACATGTATGACAATTACACTATTAAAGTATTGTCGATATAATAGTGAAAACTGTTCAATACATTGCTACTTTTTATTAACTTGTTAGCTGCACACGTAGCAATGTTTCCACCTGTTGAGAAACTGAGAAACCGGGAAACTGGTTAATCCACTACCTAATTAAAGACGACTTGGAGATCTGTATCTCGGCCATTCCAGTGCCTTATGAGAATACACGGCTCACTGCATTAATAGCAAACAGGATTCGAGCAACAATGACTCTTTACACGTTTCAATTGTTGGAAATTAACACTTAACAAAATATTTGTGTTTTTCTGAGTTAAAACTCCCTTGTTGATATTCAAAAGAAAAATAGGCAAACATAGGTCCTAACGACAATTTAGGTGTTTTTAGGCACTATAAAATCACAAATAACTGCAATAAAGGTTCATAAATCGTATATATATGATGTTACTATCAAGTATTTCAATCAGAAATAAAATAGGTTTTTGCCTAAAATCCCAGATCTAAACATCAGTTTTATCGTTTACTGTTCATGTGCTAATTTAGAAAATTAATTTTATAAATACAAAAATGAAAATATTTTTGATAATGCTTGAGATATTGCTACGAGTACGTTTCATCACCACCATTATTGATATTATAACAATATTGCTTCAATAATATGTGAACATTACATTTCATAAATAAATTTGCACTTTAATCAAAGCAATGAATCCATTTCTATAACTACGTAAAAAAATTGATTTCAAGCTTACATTAATTAAAACTTATTTTAGATCTTTCTCTTATTTTTAGAGAACAAAAAGAACAAAGCTAATTCCTCTTTCCTAACTTTGCTTCTTTGTTTTAATTTTGACGTTCAATAATAGCTGCAACTTATTTTCTGAGATTGTTTCGTTATCACCAATGTAACTATTATAACTATAATGTTTCATATAATTCAAACATTATACTGCAGAAATAAATTTGCACTTTAGTTGTAGCAGTGAATCCATCACTACAACTTCGTAATAAATTGATTTGGAACTTACATTAATTAAAATTAATTATTGACCTTTCTTTTATTTTTAAAGAATAAAATATCTGATTAACAAAATAGAAAGTTTTATTTCATAACTTTGACACCTTTTCATACCATCATAACTTTCACACTTTTTTTTTTAAATTGCTGACGTTCAATAAGTACTGCAAATTTATTTTCTGAGATTTTGTCCATCCGAAAATTTCATCGAACACGTAACTGATCACCTATGATCACTTATATGGGATTGTCGGGACAGGTGACCCATCGCGCTCAACATTATAACACGCGTGAAACGATTCCGAACGCAAAACATTGCGAACGAGAGGAATCACGAGTAATTAAAGCGGAGAGCCCAAAAGGAACACCGGGAGAGCGAAAACAGAGGCGAAACCGCAAAAACCGCAGCGCGAAATCAATGTGTCGGGAGCTCATAAAACAGCGCGGCCGAATGGACACAAACTGCCCCTCTCCAGAGGTAGAGCATATTTTTAATACGCGCGTACGGAAACAATTCAGTCATTCGTTATCTGTCAGCGGGACGGTTTAAAGCAGTATGAATGGCGCCGGTGTTTATTCTGATGGCACCCGCGCGGTCGGCTTGTGTGTGTGGTGGGGGGCATATTGGCCGGCGCGCTATTAAACTCGCCGGCCCGAAGCGTAGGCTGCCGATTGAGATTAATTGGTGTTCCCGGTGTCAGCATTCACAGATCGCCGCTCCCGAGCGGGCTCTGATTGATTGTGGCGGGCCGCTTCGGGCCATTAATAACTATAGCTACCTCCTTCACGGTAGCTGTACTGTGTCAGCCACCTGCGATTGGCGCTACCGACACATCACTCATTCACCAGTCCTTTTTTCGTATTATTAGTTTCGAAATCTTCATTCCCTATCATCAGTCACTCTACTATTCTAAAATAATCTTCAGTCTCCTCTTCTTATCAAGTCCATTCCAACTTACGTCCTAAGTTACCCGCCGCACATATTCTATGCACCGAGAGTGGTGGTGTAACGGTTAGCGTTCTGGCCTCGCATTCGGGAGGACGGCGGTTCGAATCCCCGTCCAGGCATCCAGATTTGGGTTTTCCATGGTTTCACAAATCACTCCAGGCAAATGCTGGGATGCTTCCTTCAAAAAGGCCATGGCCGAATTCCTTCTCATTCCTTGACCCCCATCCTTTCCCATCTCTAAATACCTCGCAGTTAAGCAGTTTAAAAAATATTCTATGCCCTGTTCACGCTCAACTTGAGGCTCAAGGTCATGTTCCCCATGCCCCCTCCTCACGTCACCACCCCCTCCCTCAGCCTACCCCTCCGTGCAGACCACTATGTCCACGCAGGTGAGCGGAAAATTTTGTCGCCGGTAAGTCTTTCCATTTCCAAAGTAGAGTAAGGATATAGCAGAGTGACCTTGAACCGTCTCAGTTAATTTTTTTTTTTTTTTAATGGCATTCGGCAACGGAGGCGACACAGCCAGCTCAATGTGTATTTTTTCCAATGTATGGACGCCACAGGACGGACAAGACATTCACACAGACACACAACACTTAACATCCATGCCCGCGGCCGGATTCGAACCGGCGGCCTTCGGCACGTGGGTCTCAGTTAATTGAACAGCCTATAGACTTTGACCTCTTCTGCAGATGCTCCGTTAGACCATTTCCTCCACTAACGAATTTACCAGTCCCTCAAGACTTTTTTTTTATTCGGGCTTTACGCATCGTCCACATTGAGACCATTAGTGGCTGGTGGGAATGTGGAGCAAGATTATTATTATTATTATTATTTTGCTTATGGCTTTATGCCTCGTCAACGTCGAGGTCATTAGAGGCGGGAAAGGACTTGGGTGAGGAAGGGGATGGAATTGGGCCATGTACTTTCATATGGAACCAGCATGATTTGGGGAAACCATGAGTAACCTGGAGCAAGAAACAGGAAGGAACTTGGTCATGGCATTTTTGAAGGAACCATCCCGGTATTACGCTGGTGTGATTTCGGAATGTGGATGGCTGGACGGGGATTTTAAATCGTGTCCTCCCGAATGCCAGGTCTGAGTTTTCAGCTCATCCATCGTGACAAACTAGTCTTAGGAACCTTCTTTATGTTCTTCTCGATAGAATTGTAGTTTTGATTTTTTTCTCTTTCGTAGGTATCTAAAGAATGGCCTGGTGGCTCAGTGATTAAGGCATGTAACTGGAAGTCGGAAAATCCGCGGTTCGAATTTCTGTCTACGCGTGGATTTTCAATGGGCCTTAACTCAACCTTCACCTCTAGCACAGCTTGCTGTTTAATGTGAATTAATTCAGAAAGCATCCGTAATTCGAATTTCAGCTTAAACTTTAGTTGTAGGTATAATTACCGGTTAGATTAGGTAAGAAGGAAAGGAAATGGCCATCCTACCTCCAGTACTGGGCCAAGTATACCTCCTTCGGTAGGGTCCAACCAACCTTCGGATTGAATACCAAGCTAAGCTTCTGATGTATCTAGGCTGATTTTATGTAATCCCTTCCTCTCCTAAACCAATATCTTCATTCAAATATACGCCTTAAAACTACGTCCTTATATGCGTATGTTGCAATCTTTTTTTCTGGATGCAGCTATTTCAATAAGCCAATTCCTCCACTAAAAAATTAACCACGGAGTTATTTATAAAATTATTGTTCAACAACTGCGGCCAATTACCAGATTTAAATTAACCACTCTTTCATGTCTTCAGATGTGACCTAACATTCTGTCTCTTCTTTCTTTTTACACTCTTCAAAGATTTATTTCCTCTGTTTTCCTTTCCAAAACAACTTTAATTTCCTACCTTATTTTTACCACCTGATATTCAACATCCTTTTGTGGAAACACATTTCAGATTCTTCAATTTTTCTTCTTTCTGGTGCATTCCTAATGTCCAACCTTCACGTCCATAAATTGTTGTTTTCCATAAATAAAGGTTTAGAATCTTAAGTTAATGTTTGAAGTTTTTTTTAAATATAAAGGCTGATTTTTCGTAATCTCTTCTGCTTTGTAACCGTTAGTTACTTCAGCCATCATTTACAATTTTACTTCGCAAGTAACAGAATTCTGATATTTCTTCTACTACATTTGATTCCTCATTTGTATTTAGTCTATTGTTACTGTTGTAATTTCTGCTCCATTTCATTACTATTTTTCTGGCTTTGTTTTACAGTGAGTCCATATTCTTTTCCCAGTAATTTGTTCATAAAGTAAAAAATGAATTGTAGCAAATATTAATCTTGAGTCATTAAATTATTGCATTCCACTCATAGTTTTAATCGGACTTATTAACATGCCTTGTTGGAAATGAGACAGACCACGGTTTAAATCCCTGATTTTTTGTGCTCCTTACCTCTCCTTCAACTCCTATAAAACTTCGCTTTGCTCATGTAAACAATGCTGACAAGTATTAACAAAAGGTTGAAAAATCCTTCGCTCATTGGAGAGAGTGATGAAGGTATGTACCAGAGTAGTAAGGTAACTGGGTTACAGAATTTTAGTCAGACGATTGCTTGAATATGGTAGTGTAGTATGGGTATCAAATACAGGAGTTGGAGGATATGCAAAGAATAGCTGCTAGATTTGTCTCTGAAAATTAGTAACCGACATGATAAAGGAGCTGAAATGGGATTCATTGGAAGACAGGTGGAGTGTGAGGGTAGTCTTGTAAGTGTACAAGGCGTATATTGGTTACGAGGCGGCGTGGAAAGATATTGGTGGAATAATTAGTGGTGTATGGAAGGTAAAAGATGATCATGACCACAAAACTGACACTTGATTTCAGGGATAAGGGTGTGGGAAGATTTTCTTTCGCAGGTAAGAGGGTCAGCAATTGGAATAATTTACCAAGAGAAATGATGAATAATTTACCAAAAACGCTTAAAGAATTTAACAATGTATTAATTATTTTTAAACAACTCCCTTTAAACAATAAAAGCTATCATGAAATTATAAAATTAAATCTAAAAGCGTAGGTCAAAAATTACAGTACAAGGCACGGTGTGTATCTTCATTTCAAACCGAGCATGGTGGGTAAACGGTTAACGTTCTCGCCTCACATTCGGGAGGACCCCGGTTCAAATCCCCATCCCGGCATCCAGATTTGGGTTTTCCATGGTTTCCCCAAATCACTCCAGGCAAATGGCGGGATGATTCCTTCAAAAGGCTATGGCTGAATTCCATCTCGTTCCTTATCACCAATTCCATCCCGCCTATAATGACCACGGCGTCGACAAGGCGTAAAGCCAAAAGTAAAAAAAAAAATCATTTCAAGTAACACCTACCGTCTTACAGACAATGACCATCTTTGAGCTAAGCTAGAGAAGTGAGAGAGCCTCCACTATCTACAAATCGTAGCAGTTTCCGAATCACTTTGTTTATTACCACACAGCTTTTGGTAATGGGCTGTTGAGGGCTATCTATATTTGTGTTTAGTGATTACGAATATGCTGCTTCTACAGCAACATATAATTTTGCATTATTTAGAAATCCGCGATTCAGTTGCATATTTTTTGCAGTAAACCTTAAGCATGAAGTTTATTCAGCAACGTGCCTTTATATATATATATTTATTATCCGTTCAGCAAATTTTGTTATACAGGACAATGTTGAATCTTACAAAACATAACTTACTTATTATCATGGTTGAGGTCAGCCCACTAGGGCCCCTCGGTAACTACAGAACTGTGATACAATAAATAGTTTACGACTATAATAAGAAAACTGTTATCAATATTAAAAGTAATAAAAATAGTTATCAGTATTAAAACAGTTAAAATGATATTGGATGAAAATAATTACACTGTTTTTTATAGTATACATTTAGTTCTGAACGCTGACGAGAATACAATCTGCAGTTAACAAGCGAAATAGCAAACAGAAGATGGCTGGCCACAGGATATTTTAAATTTATTTGCTGGTTAACTTTTTCTTCGGAGTCACTGTTTGATAGATAAATACCTTGAGGAAGGTTCTTTTTAAGCCTAGTTTAACCTGTTATTCTCCTTAGTTCATGAAATTACGCACCAGGTACGATATTTATTCGTCTGATAAAATTTTTGGTTTTGTTATTTTATGAATTCATTAATGTGAGCGACATTCAATTCTGTGTGTAACTGACTATTGCGTACATACCATCGTGCGTTTACCACTAAACTGAGTACTTTGTTTTGTAATACTTGTGCTCTAGTAATTTGCTATGACTAGCACATCCCCATTTTGGACATGGATATGATATTAGTGGTCGTAATATCACGTTGTTAATTAATAGGAAGCACTCTGTTTTTAAGATGATTTTTTATTTATCGCTGGTTACATATTGTGTAATCTGGCATAGGCTTGGTTTAGTTTATTATTGATGTACCACGTTAGCAACGTGACGCAATGCTATTACAGATAAGCTTCTTGGCAGCGTTTAGAACACTGACTGTACCCACGCAGACAGCGAAACACTGTGCCGAGGATCCACTCTGCGGATAAGCACGGTTTGCTTACTCTGAGCTCACCGTAGGACAAGTGTTGAGCGGAGCGGACAACGCAGCGTTCGTTCCGCGTGGGCGGTCGTACCTGGCTCGGCCCCGCGGCTAGGCTCAGCGTATTAGCATAAAGACGGGCTTGCGCTCTCGCCGGGGTTCGACCCGAGACCCGCGGCAGCCGCCGCCACTCGCCCATCTATCACTCAGGCATGATGGAGCGCCGACCATACGTCATGCCGGATTGTCGTCGTCATTTGTTACAATTGAATCGTTTCATTGCCATTGATTGATTCGCCCCTGCTGGCCGCTATAAATCAGCATCTGCTGCAGGCGGCTGCTGCAGCGATAGCGGCCGAGCAGCCATCCGTCTGCAGTCGAACCTACGGGGAGAAGCATGTGTGTACAACTCACACGTGCTGTAGCTCACATCTGTATCACCCTACCTACAACTCCGTGGCACCAACTACACAGAAATCTCTAAGAGTCAGCAAATTATGTAAAACACAAATTGGTAAAATAACATCAGGTGATCTCAGAACTGACAGTTAAAAACTCAATATGGATAAACATACGTGAAGGAGTACAAAAAATTTGAGAAAGCTCTAGAGAGGTTACTGAACCACATGAAGGAAGATTTTGGACTAAACATAAACCAAAGCAAGAATAAAGAGGTGAACTACTACAGAACTGATACCAATCTTTATATATAAAGATGAATGTATGTTTGTTTGTTTGTTCTTCATACAAATCCACAGTTTTCATCCAATCTCGATGAAACTTTGCACACTTATCCTTTGAAACAAGGAGAAAAATAGTGTTTACATTTGGTTGAAAAATTATCTGTATAAATAACACATGTTGTCTTATACTTTCGAAAAATTACTGGGTGGCGATAGACAGACGCGTTGGATATGGTCGTCTCTGGACTGTTTTTCCGTGTAGCGGTCAGACAACTAAGTGGTTAAAGCGATTCCTTACGAACACGTTGGGGTCGTGGTCTCCGGTTCAAATCTCCGGAGAGGCTAAGATTTTTAAAAATTGTTTTTGATCGTAAGAGTCACGCCTGGGCCGTAGGTTATTCGGATTGAATGTTAAACTGTAGATAACACAAAGTTAGGGGTTCAATGCGAGGCAAATCGTAGGTAGTCTTGCAATGCTGTAGGCAGGCACTTTTTTACGTTGTAGTGATCCGTCAGGTATTGTTCGCAGTCAGTGTGTGTGTGTGAACCGCAGTCATAATATTATAAATACGGAAGTAAGTCTCTGTCTTTTTGTTACGTTATGACGACTAAATGGCTATATCGATATTGATGGAATTTGATAAGAAAATCTGTATGAAGTGCACAGGACATTTTTTCCAGTATGATTAACAGTTGTAGTCACGAAATTTTGAT
Organism: Vandiemenella viatica; assembly: GCA_031002005.1. NCBI lineage: Eukaryota > Metazoa > Arthropoda > Insecta > Orthoptera > Morabidae > Vandiemenella > Vandiemenella viatica. The sequence continues at coordinate 119,078,267 of CM061914.1, forward strand.
ACCTTATTGAATGGTGACAGAAAAATGTTGGAAATTGATTCTCTTAAAGAAACAGGTTCGACGGTAGAGTGATATAGTGATAGCTTTCCTGTCATATTATGCCGACTCGATATTGTTTGGGACCAATCTTTCGTTACCAACAACTTTCTATATTCAATCCTGGAAAAAATTTCTTAATCCACGCGTACGAAGTCGCGGGTACGAGCTAGTATAAAAATAAAATCCGATGCGATGTAAGATGTAACTAAATTCTCCTGCTTAAGGAAGTAAAATTACGACTTATGGCCGGAGCAGGAATGATGTTGAAGACAGAATAGAATTAGTAAAAATTGCCTTTATGAAGAAGAGGAATTTTTTTGTTTAAAACATTGATCTAGAACTCAGAAAGATTTTTTTAAAACTCTGTGTATGGATCACAGCAGTCCATGTTAGCGAAGCATGGACTGCCAGAAAGACAGAATATCAGAAAGAATGAATACCAGAAAGAAAGAAAATTGAAGCATTTGAATGTGGTGCAACAGAAGAATTCTGAAAATTAAGTGGACAGATGAGGTATGAAATGAACGTGTTTTGGAAATCGTGACTGTGTAAGAAGTTTGTGAAAGAGTCTTACAGAAAGAACAGACAGGATAGTGGTTCATATTTTGAGACATGCGGTATTGGTTAATGTGTTAGTTGAGGGAACAGTCGAAGGGAAGAACTGTGGACAGTGATTAGTATAAATAAACCCACAAAAACATTAAAAAGTCTATCCAAAACCTCGAGGTTGAAATCAGACATTTCGTTCTCTTGAAGGAAACAACTTAGAAGGCATGATGTGACAATATTACACCCTACCAATCATTTTTATATTATTATCTTTTTCTGTTTAGTTAATTTTATATGTTTATGAATAGTTGTACTGGTGTATGTAAATTAATCTGTGTATCATAGGATTTCCACAAGTCGTAGTATGTAAGTGTAGTTAGTATCGTCAGCTAGTGTTATGAATCTTTGGCTGGTGAAGAAAGTTGCACACCTGTATTGTAGCTAGAAGCCTTTGAGAGACGGAATGTCATTAACATGAACGATTTGAAACTTTAATTTTCGTGTTGGTCATTATTGTAAGATATGTTTTAAACAATATTTAAATGACGATTTTTGTAACAGATAAAGTGAAAAATAAATCGAGTGATCTTTCTCTTTGAACAGTAATTTTCATTTTTTTGCAACAATAACTCATATAATTTCAGCAGTTTTAAATTAATTACTGAATTTTTAATTTAAATACTAAATGAGCGGCTGTTAAAATGTGTTTGTGATAAAATGGGCCTTCTCATGTGGACATGTAGAGCCATCTAGGTCTTCGGGAGCTGATCTGATGATCGTCGTCAGTTAATTATCCAGTTTAATTAAGGAAAGTTCATAAGTACTAGAAATACCGTAAAACTGAATACATCAACATAGACTCAAAAGATCAGACTTGAAAAGTTAGGACTAAATATGGTGATACTATCAGAACCCAAAGCTCAAATATCTTGGTGAAATTTTGACTCAAAATGTTAATGAAATGGCTACAGCTGAAGGTAGAGTGAGAAAGATGGAAATAACTTTCAGGAAGTGTCAGAAGACATAGAAATATAAATTTATTTCCCATCAGGCGAAATACAAGTACTATATTACGTTAGTGAAGTCATAATTTTTATACGTAGTAGAACCATTTGTCAGAAGTGGAAAAGAAAGAAAAGGAATTCGTAAGGAAGGTCATGGGACCAAAAAGGTAACAGGAAGCGAATTTAATTTCATTTTGAGATCGAACCAAGCATTATATAATAAGTTTGTAAGGATCTCATACACAGTTAAGGAAGAAGATTCGCTTTCCATAGCTACATCAAGCGAATGTTACCATATAGAATGACAAAGAAATTCCTCAGATTTCAAGAGAACATGAAAAGTTCCTTGGGTGAAAGAACTCCATCAGGATCTGAAAAAGTGTGGAATCAAGGTGGAAGACATTAAAGGGAGGAATGTAAGTGCTGAGAAGAAAAATTGCTGAGGTAAAAGATCAGTCCGAAGAAAAATCACTCAAAAAAGGAGGGAGCGTATTCTCAGAAGAGTAAAATGCAAGAGTGGGCCAGAGAATGAGGGTATACTGGCGACGGAGGAAGGAAACTGAGAAGAGGAAGGGAAGTTGCGTAATCGTACCGATCATGAAGAGCAAAAGTGATCATGATCTATTAATTCAACTCACGTTTGGCAACTTGACCAGAATGTAACATGTGTAAGCATGTTTTATATATTAAAATGTACAGTGAGTGGAAAATCTCAAGAAGCAGGAACAAAATTGATATGGAACAGCTTCAAACTATAATTTAATATACAAAAATTACAAATAAAGTAAAAATATGCTATAAATAACATTTAGTAACAGATTTAAACTATTAGTTATATAAACATTATACTAAGCATCAAAACTTGTACATAACTTGTTTTAGGGAACCGATGATGATATAATAAAACAAAACGCGAATGCCGTAACAAAGTTTCATTTTGAAGCTGCAATAGACGGATAATAAAACCCAATATTAGGATGTAACACAGTCATAAAAAAAAAAAAATGCAGGACCATGACATTGCAGAACAGAAAAGGAAAGCTGATCCCAATAACCAGCAAGACTTACAAACGATAACGTGGCCAAATCCCTTATAACGTACTACTTGTGGGGTGAATGGTCGGAGTTAGGGGATACAGATTTCTCCATTCCCTTTTGAAGACAGCTGAAAGGGCAGAGAACTTTCCCTACCAGCCCCCTGATTTAAGTTTTCAATTTATACATTACTTAAATATCTTATGGTAATGAACATAAGAGTAAGTTATTTTAACTGACGTCCTGGTTGGATGTGCTTATTGAGCGAAGCCACGTATCGGGATGGGGATACAGGTATCGATACGCATATCGACAGCGGAGGACGCCGTCGTACGGTATTCCCTCGCAGGAGAGGAGGCCCGGTGTTTCCTTCCGGTTGTCAGTGGCCACCCTCACGCGGCGATAACGAGATACCGCAGGATCTGCAGCCCAACAATGGGCTGACAGCGCAGGTAACAGATGGCCGCCAGCAGGTATGTCGGCCGAACTGAGAGGCCCCGGCTCCATATTCAGCCCGCGGCGGCCGGCCACTGTTCGAACGCCTCTTGTCGCCGCGACAATTTGTTGATATAATTATTGCGGGGGCGGGCGCCCCGGGCCGCATTCCGTCAATGTGCGGTCGCGGCCGCTGTGTTGTATCTACTGTGCCTCGCCTGAGTGATGTACGGCGGGAGGCGCAATTGCTATTCATCCGGCTGGCGGCAGTTTCGTGTGGGCTCCGGTCTGCGGCGTCTATCTATCACTCAGTCATTGGTCGCCGTTATTAGCGTCCTGTACGCTCGCTGTAGTTCTGGATTGCTCGTGTTGTGTGGTCGCATGCAGTGAAATCTCACCCTCTGAAGATAGAGGCTGTCAGAGGGGCTCGTGCTGCTTCAGGAGCTTCTATAAGTAGATACAGCGCATCGACCAAAGACTCCAGTCAACATTTAGAGGTGGATAAACATGTGCTTATTTCATAACAAACCTCCTATTAAGAATTTCTTGTGACCTTTACTACCCTGTCCTATAACTTAAACTGTGGGTGCCGAATATTCAAGGTCGTCTTGACAAGTAAACCTACAAAATGTCTTGGGATACTTATAATTGGTCACAAACGTACCGTGAAATTTAACGTTTTTCAATTTGTCACTAACATCAACATTCACTGCAAAGGCCTAGAACTTTTCAGACATATAACACCCTTCGGTTGCGTCTTGGACTATAGATATCACATCTCTGACAAATGGGCTCTGATCATGGTAATACAGATTTCTTACGAGAAACAGCTTTTTCGATTTGACATTAAGGATGCTGCGCTTAGCAGACACTAGCAGAATGGATTAAGATACAAAAAATGATTGTTTCCCGAATTCGGTAAACTTTGTACCACATAAAACTTAACTGTGTTTTCTGTAGTATTTTCATATCTTTCGAGAACATTCTCATGATACGGTAAGCTTGGTATTCAACCAGAGTATTAGTTGGACCCTACAGAAGGAGGTTTATTTAGCTTGGTATTGACGGCAGACTGGCCAGTTCCTTTTCTCCTCACCTAACTTAACTCGGTAATCCTACTGGGTAAAGGGAACCTACAGTTTAAAATGGAATCCGACCAACGGTAACTTTCTGGCGTACTTCACATTACGCAGCAAGCTGTGCCATAGGTGAACGTTGGGTTAGAAGCCTACATAAATCCCCTCCGGGACAGGAAATTGAGCCGGGAACCTTTCGATATCCATTAACACGCTTTAACTAGGGATGTAACGGAGATCTACAACCGCATCCGCAAGTGCGGAACTTCCACATGAAATTATACCTCCGCTTTCGCATCCACAACTTTAAATGCGGAACTATAGCGGATGTTTTGTTTACATTGTAATATACATATCTTATTCTTTTCTCTTTGTACGAGAATCGCCCTATTGTCGCTTAGCTAATAGAAACGTGGTTGTTTCGCTTCTTGCAATACTGTAATAAAGTAACAATGAATTGAACGCTGTTATTACCTAAGCACAAATTTACAAGTTGGAACTTGCATATAAAGTAAAGTCCAACTTGTACAAACTCGTGTAAAGCTACCACAGTATGTGCTCACCCATTCACGGTACTAGAAGGGGTCCAAGCAGTCACACGAGTGTCCTTATCGTGTTTCCTTCAATCAAGATCCAACGCTATTGGTTGCTTATTTGGGAGTCAAACCACATCTAACAGGCACTACATGAATTACTGCAGCCCCTTTAACGGCCAACAAGAGTCATACTTCGGAAAAATATTAAATGGAAATTGACTTTGCTTATGTAAAATGTAGAATTTGTGATAAAAGTATACTTATTTTGATTTTAAGTTTATTTTTGATAAAATATTAAAATCTAAATAATTATAAATTTATTTTTCCACATCCGCTTCCGTAAAACGTCCGCTTCCGTAAAACATTCGCTTCCGTAAAACATCCGCTTCCGTGAAACATCCGCTTCCACAAAACATTCGCATCCGTGGATGTCAGGGACTGAACATCTGCATCCGCATCCGGTAAAAATGTACTCCATTACAAACATAACTAGCCTTAACCACTAATCCCCCAGGCCAGTCCGTTACTGTGACCATGGTACTATAGTCTGTAACACTGAAAAAACACCGTGGTAATCACTTTAGAGAAACCTGAATGAGCTTGGAGTGCCATTCGAGTAGAAGAAAATATCCTCTATTCCGTCATGCTTGGTCCGTAGCTCCTGTTGTTGGCTGTCTTCCTAGTCTACTGGATCATCTTCCTCGCTTGACGCTCTGTCCGATTGATGACTGCGCTCCTCCCTCGCTGTTGATTGGTGTCCTGTGCGCGCAGTTCCGCACAATGCATCGCCGGCGCCGGGCCAGGATGGCGTCCCGTCGGAGCGGCGTCTTGTGGCGGCGTCCGGACGGCGGACACATAACTCACGACCAGCACTCGTCGGAGCGAGAGCGCATATTGCGCGAGCAAGCACTGTGCGTGTAGGTACGCACGGGGCGTCTGCAAACTGGGACACAGACCAGACAGGTAACAAGAGAACCTTCACATCCTTCAAAACTGAGAAACTCCAGTCTAGAGACCATAAATGAAGCTTGGGAGCTGTCTTAGTTTTTACAAAAGCTCAGCGATTGAACGAACACGTAGCTTTGCTCAATACGCAAGGGTGCATTCATAAATTATATCACACGTTAATGGGGAGGGAGGGGGTCAACAAAGTGTAACAAGTAGGGGGACGAGTCATAAGCTTTGTGACATCACTGTTTCATTCTAATAATTTCTAAATTTAAAATTGAAAAAGATGTGATGTCACACCAAGGGAGGGGGTGGGGGGGCCACATAAATGTAACCACCTATGACATGTAAAAAGGGGGGGGGGGAAGGGCTGAAAAAGTATAAAATTCGTGTGACATAATTTATGGATGGCCCCGTACAGTTTGTTTTATTGCTCATGCAGCCTGTCAGTGTGACGAACTGTCTGCTCTCTGTCGCCGTATTGGTCTGCGGCTCCTTCTGACTTTCCTTCCGGCTTCAAGTATCCGGAATCCCTCTCAACCGTTTCTGGGCGTACGCGCAATGTTTTAGAAGCGTAAGGTTTTTGCGGGAAGCAAGGGAGGAGCAGTAACATACTAGTCTAAACAGTAACACCTCCCACCTTACGTGTCACCACAAAAAATATACAATAGTGATCAGCGCGGATTCATTTAAGGAATTTTTAAGGCTTACTATTAAGCGCTAAAACCATTTTAATACTGCGGTTAGCTTATAGAAAATGGTTTTAAATTCAGGCAACCAGATGAACGTTTTACGACACCAATTTACTTTATTCATCAGCTTTGTTTTTGGCAGGGTTATGTCACATTCCTTTTTTATCCTTCGTTCCCAAAGGGTGTCTCTGTTTTGGCCTATGTCTGGTTCAGCCGTACAAAGTTAACAACAACCTTAGGTGAGTCGAAATTGTTTGGTCAGAAGTCTGCCAATAAAAAAAGTCGAGATACTAAATTACCGACACAAAGAAGGGGTTTCATGCGCTCTGTTTATTGCACTTCATGGGGATTGAGGAATAATATTATTACTGTCTTTTTTTTAAAAAAAATGATATAAGTTATTTAATTAAAAAAGTCAAGGTAATTTAAATAATCTTGGTACATTTTTTGAATATGGAGCTTATTGACATCCCTAATTTTTTTTATCTTTTTTAAAAAGATAAATAAAAAACTTGGAGAGGGTATTGTCATGAACATATATCTTTCTGCAGACTGAAAACATACTTAGAATATTTATGAATTGTAATTTGGACATTATGAGTACTCTATTTGATACAGTACTTACAGTATATTTTTAAAATAAATTAAAAATTTAATTTTGTGTACTGGGTACTTCATCACTGCAGATGATTTTCGCAGAACAGTCCTACAAATAGAAATAGAAATTCAAAGTTATTTAAACGATTTGGCACTTCGTCTTTCCCTTACTTCATCTGGGAGGGCTACGTAATATGCATCATTCGTCCACAGTTTCAGATGGCCGCGTTGTTTTGTTATCCGGATCGCCTCAGATACAGGTCATGATAATCGCTGTATTGCTTCGTCAGGGAAGAAACAATGTGAACAATAAATCCCACTCTTTCTCGCCGGTTCAGTAACTATTTAGCGGATGACTGACATACTTGTATCAGCCATCGAAAATATGAGGAGCTTTTCAAATCTTAACATGCATATTAATATACTTAATTTACTAGATAACACTTCCGCTGCAATATGAAATTACCAATTAGAAAATGCGCTTGTAAGTAGAAACATATGTTCATATTCACACTGAAAAATCGATTTTAGAGATATTCTGGACACCAACCAGAATTTTTGGGTTACATAATCTATGTAGGTTAGAATACGTGATAGGTTCCTTCACGAAAAACGCTCAAAACTTGATATGTACGGAAGCCATTTACTTAAATATCACGTCCCGGGCGAGCTGAATACTGCTGCAGGTAATATAAATTTATGTAAATTAACTAATCGGTAAAAAAAAAGAGCTACAGGGATACTAAATAGAAGCTATTATGGTCGCGTTTAAGATACCAGAATCGTAGCTGAATGTGTAATTTACGATAAACATAAGTTACAAATCAGCAAAACCATGCTCCATTTACGTCCTTTCGCTAATTAATTAATTAACTAAACTGAATCACTTACTGTTTGTACACGTTACACCCATATTACCAAAACTTCGTGAAATAACGATTCATTACAGAAAATCATCAAACTTGCTGAATTTACTCACTAAAAAAACTTCAAACCACTAGAAACTACCAATCTCTTTACTGCCCAACCTTTATCCTTCATAAATTTTACATTTGTGAGGTGCCATGCTCTGTGGGTACAGCAACAGTAAATATTTTGTAATGCTGCATCAATGTTTAATTCTAATAAGGTTCTCTATTTGAAGTAGATTTTTATGTTGGTGCCGTTCTAGTTTAATTTCTTTTTTTGTATTGTCGAGCTGCAATTACAGCATTCATCTCTTCCATGAAATCGATACCAGTCTTGCAACCCTTGTTCTCATTTATGACGAAATTCATTATCTCTGTAGTCTTTTGTTCAGACCAAGTATCTAATCATCTCGCAACAAATTATTCATCTCATGCAGCAACTCTACTACAACTTTATTCTTTTCACTTAATGAATAGAATTTTCATCAAGCTACACCTTGGTGCTTCTGATCTCATCATAATTGTGGTTATATCATTTTTCTCTTCGCTTCCTTACTTGCCTTCTCAGCAGAGAAGGCAAATATCAGCGATGACTAGCTACAATTGTATTTCACTGTCTACAACTAGGGACCTAGTGCATCAGTGGTTAAGGAGACTGCCTGGAGATCGAGAAGTCCTCGGTTCGAATCCCTGTTTCGGTGGGGATTTGGGGATTTTCAAAATCTCTTAACCAGATCTTCACCTGTCCTTGCTGTACAATATGATGTGCGGCAGAACGATTCCGTGGTTCTGATTCCACCTTAAACTGTAGGTCCCCTATACGTGGTAGTATTATGGAGTTAGGTTAAAGCAGCTAGAATCGTGGCGGATTGGGTAGCCAGTAAAAGTACTGTCACCAATTCATTACGATCACACGAATCTTTACTGTCTACAACTATTTGATCAGCGCCATTTCTTAATATTCTACTGTTTTACTGTGAATATTTGTGTTTAAATCAACCATAATAACCATTTATTCCATTCAGGCTTTAAATAATTATACTGTTAAGAATTTATTTCCATCGCACTATGAGTTGTAGGTACACTTCGATTCAGTACCGGATCTGGGGTGGGAGGTGAAACTGAGGCGCTTATCCCGGGAGGCAACTTCAGGAGGGCGGCAAAATCGTGTTTGAACGGGTGTTAAATGGCAAATTCGTGTGACGCTCAGTTCCTTTTAGCTCTACTGCCCCGAGCGGCAACCATCAGGGGGGCGACAAGTTCAGAGAATAGCTCTATACCTCTCCGGGCGGTTAATTCATGTTGAAGGGGTGCCAATCTCAAGTTTTTGTCTGGGCTCGGAATATTCGTAGATCGGCCACTGCTTCGAATAATAAAAAGGATTCCAATAAAATCGTAGACACTAATTTGTTGAGCTTAAAGAACAAATGATGGCAGATACTGTAGGCTTCTAACACTGATAGAAGACATTGAAAGTGAAAGAGACCGAGCGGGGCGGTGGAACGGTTAGCGTTCTCGCCTCGCATTCGGGAGGACGGCGGTTCGAATCCCCGTCCGGGCATCCAGATTTGGGTTTTCCATGGTTTCCCCAAATCACTCCAGGCAAATGCCGGGATGCTTCCTTCAAAAGGCCATAGCCGAATTCCTTCCCATTCCTTGCCCCCATCCTTGCCCCCCATCCTTTCCCGTCTCTAAAGACCTCGATGTTAAAAAAGAGACGTAAAGCAGTTACAACAAACAAACAAAAAAGTGAATGATCGTTAAGTGTCTGGTAGTTCAGAGCAGCAGTTTACATTACCTGAGACACGTATCATCCTTGGAGAGTAGTAATAAAGGCGTAATCCCTGCTTCTGAACCCCACAACACACTTTCAATTATGCATCCGTGGTTCCGTATTCATTCCAAAGTTTTTTGTTTTTTTTTAACTTTGTTTTGTGATCAACAGCAAGTCAGTTTTCTCTCCCTTTCACATTTTCAACGGGCAGCAAAGGGGCAGTAAAAGTACCTGCGAAGAGGGGGAGAAACAAAATATTGCGACACTGGGGTGGAATAACTAGTGTGCTACCACTGTAAGCATTTCCTTTCCAATCAATCTCGTCAGAGGTGGCACGGCCCCTTCACACGTGTGCCGCCACAAACCCACACGCACAGCTGCGAATACAGGCGGTCACGGGGTGGCGCGTTGTATATGGCTCGCACATCAACCGCGTTAGCGGTGAAAGCTTTTGGCGCCAACTCCCGCGTCCGCATTCTGATTGAGGTCGGATTAATAGTTCATGTCAATTTTTGCCACTCTGCTCGGCGCGGTATGTCCACTTTGCTCTGCCCCTCCCTTCCCATCACCACGGCAAAGCAACAAATGGGCGCGGAGTCCCTCTCTTTTTATTTTCGTTTCACTCGTCATCTCTCGCTCAGCTCGGCCTGTTGCCGGTTTGTTGATTTCTTGCGCCAGGCGCTGGTTATACATCCCAGCGCGACAGCGTGCAGCAGGTATTCGCTCCCCGCGTGCGTTGCGGTTCGTTCGCACTCGTCCGAACATAGTCACCCCAACACATACACACCTCTTGGGCAAATCCATCTGTAGCCGCGCTACCTCCCCGTCGCGCCTGATGTATAACCGACCGCTGAAGTAATTAATCCACTTTTAACGCCGACATCCACTCTGACAGTACTCCCGCCCCTCACTCACTTATTATGACGTCACCGAAATGGGTTTTGCTTTTACCTTTGTAGATCGCGCTTAGAGGTTGCCGGCCGCGTCGCGGCAGCCTCGCTAATATCACCCAAGCACTGCGTATTTTTTTCTATTTAATTAACGCCCATACATTTTAATGCTCGCGGATGCCAAGTAACGTTGTAGCACTGTACGCCGCGATTTTTCAAAATAATAAACAGGAATAAGAGCAGCAAGAAAACACAGAGAAATATACATTTATATTAAAGTACCTGAACTTTTATTTTTGCTAATGTAATTGTGCGGACCCCCCGGTGCTGTTAGATATATACGTGATTTTTTGTCTTTCTGCCATTTTCGTTTTGTTTCACCTCGCGAATGTGAGTTGGCGCGGGGCGCTTTTAATGTTTCTAATACGGCCGCGCGGTTGGTCGGGTGGCTGGCGTTTTTTGTAAACTTAGACTAATGGCCTATTAGGATTCCTTTTTATGCAAACTGGATATGGGGTGGCCGGGCTTGGGGGAGTGAGGTCGCGGGGCCATAAATTACAGGGATGCCACCTTCAAAAAGTTGCTGCGACGTCGACTAGGCAGGCGATGGTGGCGCCGTCCGAGGATGGACGGCGAGCGATAGCTGCTCGTAATGTGCGTCCTGGGAGGGGAGAGCCAGCCGGGATAATGGACAATGCCGGCAAAGAAGGGCTCGGCCAAGTCAGCTTGCACAGAGGAGAGAGCAAAAATAATCTCTTTAGGAGGAGGCTAGCTACGATCACGTACATTTCTGAAGTTAAATTTTTTACTAGCATGGAGCAAATTGGCAAATGAAAAACTTTTATTCTATACAGGGAAGAGATTTGAGATTTCCTAAAAAGATTCCAATCCTTAGTCGGAAAAACTACAAGCACTCATCTCAAAATATGAAAAACTGCTACCATTCAGAAATATTTCGATTCAGGCACGTTTTTTTGAGAATGGTACTCTGTCTGTCTTTTGCTCTTCCATTCATGACGTTTCAACCACTATCTTACGTAACCCTCAAAAGATTAGATCTATTGCAATTTGTTTCCTGAACCCTCTGATGATGGCCTTAGGCAATGTTATGTATTTGTCATGAATAATATTATAGGAGCTAAATGCAGAAAACCTTTTACACATTCTTCTAAATCTGTAGGTGTCTGTACCTCCAATGTTGCTGCTCGTGATAGAGCTACAACTTAGGCCAGTTTACGCCCGCAAGGCATGTAAAAAAAGAATGCAAAATAAACTGGTGCCAGAAACATTTAAGCAGACACAGAGTAATAGGACATAGAAAATCGCCAGCTATACTAAATAATACGTTTTTTCTCTAAACGAAATTTATTAACATAATGCGTGAGAACCATAGATTGTACAAGCGACGTAACATTACAGACTAACACATACATCCGTCTATCTGTCACCATTTGATAAGTTCTCAAAATTTCGTGACTAAAACTGTTAATCATACCAAAAAAAAAAGTCCTGTGCCCTCCCTACAGATTTTCTTGTCAAATTCCGTCAATATCGGTATAGGCATTTAGTTGTTAAAACGTAACAAAAGACAGAGACTTACTTCTGCATTTATAGTATTATTACTGCATATCACACACACACTGACTGCGAATCACCTCTGAGGGATCATTATAACGTAAAAAAGTGTACACCTACAGCATTGCAAGACTACCTACGATTTGCCTCTCATTGCATCCCAAACTTTGTGATATCTACAGTTTAATCCGAATAACCGATGGTCCAGGCGTGACTCTTACGATCAAAAACAACTTTTAAAAATCTTAGCCTCCACGGAGATTTTAACAGGACCTAAACATTAGTAAGCAAGCGCTTTAACCACTGAGCTGACCGCTACACGGAAAAACACTACAGATTCCTCCAAATCCAACGCGCCTGTCTATCGCCGTTCAGTAATTTTAAGTAATTATAAGACAACGTGTATTATTTATACAGATAATTTTCAACCAAATGTAGACAGTATTTTTCTCGTTTCAAAGGATAAGTGTGCAAACTTTTATAGAGATGGGATGGAAACTGTGGATTTGTATGAAGAACAAACAAACAAACATACATACATTCATATTTATATATATATATATAGATTGCATATTTAACTGATAATGCATTTGGTCCTTACAGTTCGTACATACAAAGAAAGGTGTGTAGTGATCGTATTATATTGTATCTCAGTGTTTGCTCACGAGAGAATGGCTTGGTACCGAGTTACAAATATTCGACAGAACACTTTCTGGAGTTTTTGTATGGGTATTGTATTTATCTTGCACCAAGAGCCTTGTAAATCAGTGTATTTAAAATTAAAAAGAGCGAGTCTTCAGTAAATTATGCAGAGTTTAAGCAACTGAAGATATATGAATCATTAATGAATTTGTCTGAACAAAACGATGCAGGCTTCTGTAGGCTACCTCACAAGCTATCACTCATTACCACCTTGTTGTTGTGGTTTCTCCGTAGACAGGGTTTGCTCGTGTCAGGGGCGCCGTGGTTTTCGGACGAAGCAGCACAGACAATGGGTCTGCCTCAAGAAGCCTGTCCGGCGCTGACCACTCGTATTCACAGCGGTCGTGAATGTTTCACGCCCGGCGGAACGGAAAGCGAAGCATCGCCACACAACCCGAGGAATTGAAACATCTTTCACTGGGGCAGCTGCAAGCAAACTGACCGCCTTCTCTCTCTTTGTATTCGTTCAGGGAAAGGATAAACTCACAAGTTGACACGATGAAAATAATCTCGTTGTTTTTAAAGACAATGTGATGAAATGTTGACTCGCATCGTAGCTGTGGTTGATAATTCTCAACAACTATGGTTGTAGTGGTGATGGAAGAAATGTTCAGCATCTGTTATTTGGCAAACAGGGGATGAAATTCGGTGATATATAATTTATTGTCACCAGACTGCATACCTTAGTAAAATCTAAAACCTGACCACAAGGTGTACACATTGCTGATAGTTCTTCTTCAGTCGAATGGAAACTATAATCTTGACCATACCCTTCGTGCAATTCACTGAAGCTGCCTTTAAAAACATTTCATCGACTACTCTTAGTTTTACGTTCTAAATTCTTTTTTCTGATATAAACATATGCATTATCTCCTGTCCACTTTTGTAGCTGGAATGAAGGAAATGATATCTATATGCTACTGTTATAAATCTTCAAGCAAGCTGCGTCTGTAGTAAGGTTTGAAACGGTGCCACGCAAAAATACTGCAGCAATCTGGATGGTATTTTCAAATCTTTAGAGCCAATGACCCAGATTAAATCTGTGTAAATAGCTTATGACTTATATGTATCGAGGAATGAAGCAATAAATTAAATTCTTTTAGAACTGAAAGAAATATGTGCACAGATCTCTCCGTATTTGAGATGAGCACTGTTTTGAAGATACTTTGACAAAAGATTGAGATCGGGCATAGATTCTGTTTTATTTTTTGACTTTGATTATTTAGTTCTTAAGTTTTGTATAGTAAAATAAACAGACTTACGCGACTCTAACGTAATAAGACTCTTGGATCGAATAGTTCATTTGTGATTTGTCATTACCAATTCAAATTTTACGAACATGAAAGAACCTCCTATTTCGTATCTGGTACTGTCATCTGTAATCATTGCTTTTCACAGATACGGAATATAATGCTAAGCAATATCGTTATGACATATTCAATGATTTGCTACTTTTAAAAGCACGAAAATTAATGCTATTGATAAACTAATGGTTCCGGAGTATGAAATATAAATCCGTTCTTATATATATATATATTTTTAAGTCGTATCAACTGGAAAAAGTAAAATGGTGGTCACATATCAACTGTCTTCGAAGCCCGTCAGAAATGTAGATTTGAATACAGTGCTCCGGCAATCAATTTTTCGCAGTTGCTTAGTAAAATTGTTATTTAATAATGCACATAACTCTGGTTTTGTTTGTAATGTACATTTTCGGTTGTATTTTATATCATCATAAGGTTGAATCTTCTTACGTGCTATTGAGTTAACGATGCAGCAATATGAAATCAATGAATTTAAAAATTAACTCGGAAGCGTAAAACCGTATACTACATCATATAAATTATAAAACTAAATCCATCGTGCCTATTGCTTTAACAAAGCGTATCAGTTGTCATTCTGGTCCAGGCTGCATTTTGACCAAACCCCAATCTCCGCTAATATTGCTGTTGGAAAATCATAGTTTCTTTCACATGCGCACAAATACATTTACTGTATTGCGATCGAAACTTATCCGTGAATCAATGAAAGCAAAGGAAATTAAAAATAATTATTTACGAGCTTATGTAAGATTAGTTTTAATCCATGCAAATTTCTATTTTAAAGCAGAAATAATTGAACGAATCAACGTATCGTCATAATATAATCATTATCCAAACAGCAAATAATTTAACAAATATACAATTACCATCTCTACGTATTAGTATAGCAGTGGTCCAATAAGAGCATTCCGAGAATAAATTGACCATTTGGTCTGAAATTTGATAGAAATGTTGCTGAGGCAATAATATTTTATGTAACGAGCATACAAAAACCACAAAATACATACTAATGAAGTAAAATAGCTTGAAATGTGGATAGTTGTACAGAATTTTCCAAGCAAGAAATGGAGGTGATAACATGCATGTTACCTAGCATGGTGGTGTAAGGGTTAGCGTTCTGGCCTCGCATTCGGGAGGACGGCGGTTCGAATCTCCGTCCGGGCATCTAGAATTGGGTTTTCCATGGTTTCCAAAATCACTTCAGGCAAATGCCGGATGCTTCCTTCAAAAGACCATGGCCGAATACCTACCCATTCCTTGCCCCCATCCTTTCCCGTCTCTAAAGACCTCGCTGTTAAGAGACGCTAAGTACTTAAAATAAAAAATAAAATAAAAATAAAAAATAAAATCATGCATAGGAATGAATTCATATGATATTACGAAAACTTGCAGGCGATTTATATCATTGCTGCAAATGCTATAGTTGGCGCCAAAGATGTGTTTTTTATTGGACTGTCTACACTATGGTAACTTTCGTGTTTCCGTATGTCTAACGTAGATTTCTTTTCGCTTTAATATCAACATTTGATCGAATGGTACGTCAAGAGGAAAGTGTGATGCAAATTTCGGACCAATGGGATAATTGCTTCTCGGTACGCTCGACCGTTACCGATAATGTTTCACGTAACTTTAATTTATTATGTTTCATATATTATATTGTGTTAAAATATAAGTCTAACAAAAAACTTTCAGACATCAGTATGAAAACCGAATCTAAGGTAACAATTAAAAGAAAGGATAGTTTTTAAATGGAAATTATATTTTTTCCTTCAGCATGTTAATATTTGGAACTAGAATAAAATGGCTAAAACTTTTTTTTACACGCCAATGTTCGCGCGCGCGAAACGGTGGGAAAATGATAGTTTTAAATTAAATGAAAGAATACACAATACAATCTTTTTGTATTAATTGCGTATGTTGTTTTCACACTTTCCAATAATGATAGAAGAAAACATAAAATTTAATCACTGTTTCCAGCACTAACAGTGATGTGCTGATCCTGGTTGCTAATCGATAAAATCTCACGCATGACATTTTGAAGGACGCAAGTTTGATTCTCGATCAGATATCCCAGTAACCATGGTTTCTCTGTATCACCCCTGTCTAATGCCGGGATGGTTCTTTCGTTAAGTGTATGATAGATTTTCTTTTCAATTCTTGTCAAAAACATTCCCAGGATCTTACAACCTCACTTTCTACGATTTTTCAAGCCTTATTAAATAAATAAAAAATAAAGCTTGATTGTATTCCTTGTACTTTACTATTGATCGTATAAGTGTTCAGCTTTATCTGATGCAAAATATAAGAGTGCATGTATGTTGAAAGGAATAAAAGCTATTTTACCCAGATGATAGTTTGTTGCCTGTATACATTATTCTCATAGCTCTTCTTTTAGCCTTGAAAAATTCTTAGGTCGTGAGAAATTATGAAGGAAAAAAAACTTAAATTTTGAAATCCAAATGTACTGTCACCTTAAACAAAAAACTGCAGATGCATCAATGTACCCAATGTGCAGCCAACATACTCGTACGAAAAAATGCTTAGTGTTGCCACAACTGACTTTGAAATTTTTAATAATTTAATTTTTTCGATTATTCATTCTCACCTAAAATTGTAAAGACTCAGCAGGAAAAGCCATTATGACAAAGTCCAACAAAACGGCGACATCAAATGTACAATTTTATCAAGAATTTTATTTTCATCGTCTTTCAATTGGCTTAGTGAAACGCAAAACAGCTAACTTCTATAGCCTAATTTTTATTATCTATTACTGAGTTACGTATTGAAGGTGGTTTGGATCTCTAGAAAATTTAAGAACACACTAGAAGAGAGCAAATATACGTGTTAATTAATTTAGCCTTTGAGATTATGCATGCAATGAAGACGAGAAGTTAATCATCTGTCCCATCGACATAAAGATATGGATCAGCATGGCTGTCACGTTAATCAATGTCATCTTCCTGGTACTGTAATTCCGCACCGGTGAGTGACAATTGCTAAAATCTGATAATACTTTCATAATCCAAATTTTTGACAGCGTTCCTACCATTATTATATTATAGATTTTTCCTTATTTTACCTGATTTATTCCTGAATATTCATGTCACAAGTTTTCACTTTTGTATTCATGATCTTTTATCTCATTCGCTTTTATAACTTCCACACAGAATGAAAGCACATTTACTAATTAAATAAAATCGACAGTTTAAAACTTCTTTATGCTTAATCAAAGGTAAAAATATGTTCTTTTTAACTTAATTTTATTGATATTCCTCCAGAAAATTCTTCTATAAAATGTTGAGAAGAAACGGAATATAATAATCTTCAATAGATAATATAATATTTTTCTATTTTATTCACAAAATCTAATCGTTGATTTTTTTTTATATATAATTTATGTGTGTTCAATGTGAGTTCAAATAACAAGGAAGAATATTGCCAAATCCTATCTTAACAATTCCGTTTGACATGCTCCGTCCTTTCTAGCCAGAGATCTTATTTGCACTCCTTGATCTAAAACAAAGACCAATGTATATAGAACTTCTTTCAATCATCACAGATATTTCACATTCGTCTTTTACTAAATATTTTCTCGTAACAATCAAAGCATATAACCGGGTAAGCTTCTATTCCATTCGGTTTAATATTAAAAGGTAAACTCATGTGGTGGTAATGATCTGACGACAGGGGTTTTTATCGGCTGTACAATACGCCCCTATCGGTGCTTCCTAGCCTAACCCAGTAATCCCTCCGGGTATAGGAGACCTTCAGTTTAACATGAAATATGAATCACAGAGGCGTTCTGACGCACTTCACATTACATAGCAAGCTGTGCCAGAAGTGAAGGCCGGGTTAAGGTCCAATGAAAATCCCGTCGAGACAGGGATTCGAACGGGGGACCTATATAAAAAAAAGTCAAAATCATAACAGCTTACATTTTTGGTCCATGCCCTTACAATGCTTAGCTGGTGCGAACATTATTAACTTGTTTTGTGAACTGAAATCATTGAGTGTCGTTCAGTGTCGCTTTGATGGTTATGTTGTCTTCTTTAATCCATTATGCAGCGGTAATCGCCCTCCTAAAGAAGCTATCCGGGTACTAGTACCCTTATTTTGTGTATATTAGTCCATCTGATAGCTTTTTTTAACAGCCGTAAAACTGGGTTCAGTGTAGCTTTGATGCTTATGTTACTTACATACTTACTTCCTCTTCATGGATAGGCCAAAAGCCTTTTCCGACCTCATTCTTCCGACCATCTCTTCCTAGGTCTTCAAATGTCCCTTCTGCCTGTGGGATGGTACTCCAGGGCAAGCTTAGGAAATCTTTCATTTCTCATCCGTAGGACGTGGTTCTTCCAGTTATCCCTTTTTTCGGTAATTCTGTCATTTAGCGGGGAGATATTCAGTTGTTACCTTATTTCCTCATTCCTCCTCCTATAATTTAGGGAATACCCTTTTACTGACCTTAAAAACTTCCTTTCAGATGATTGAATTTTGTTTTTGTATTGTGTTTTATTTACCCATGTTTCACTGCCATATAGCAGAGTCGGTACGGCCATTGTTTTATAAAACTCGACTTTGAGGTTTATGATTAATATATCTTTTGATGTGGAAGGTTTACCAGCCCTTCGCACAACCCCCATTCTTGAGGAGTAGGGTTTTATTTCAGGGTTTTCCTTCGCTTACCCATGCTTATGTTGTCTTCTTTAATCCATTCTGCAGCGGAAATAACCCTCCTAAAGGAGGTATTAAGGTTGCTTGTACTCTTATGAACATTTCGGCCAGAAATAGCCTAATTTTATATTGATTTGATAGGTAGATAGTACGGAGACTAGAACTGATACCTGATGTTTGGGATGGTTCTGTATTTAGATTCGGTTATCGGCACTGCTGCAAAGATGTGCAGCGAAGAAAGCGCCTCCGCTGTTAAAACAACCCCGTCGGTTGATAGAGCCACTGTGGCTATTCTTCCGCCCGCGGCACTCCGGTCTTAGCCCGAGAGGTGAGGTCTGAGCCTCGCTGAGCCTCTTAGCAGCTGAGCCCGGCCGCACCTGGCCACTCCCACTGCTTCTTCATTAGCACCGGATCATCCGCCGCCGGAGCATGCCAGAAAACTAATTAAAACCGGAATAATTTAAGTGAGGGCGGAACGGGGCACATATGTCTACACAAGATCCGGCCGCACAGTTCCCGGCAAAGCAACATGTTTCGCTACCACTGGCGGATACTGTTTTCCCCGTTACACCACTCTTTAATGAAGGTAACTGTCGTCTGCCTGAGACCTCAAAGTATTGTAGCAACATTATCTTTTACAGTAGAAAAAGACAAAAAATGTAACCTACTTTCTGGACATACGCCAATTTTCCCCGTAATTATTCTACACTGTTATAAATCTGTAATGGGACTTTGTTTATTCCGGAATCACACAAAAACTACTGAAAAGATTCTTCCTTCAAAATTAAGAAACTTAGAATTAATTTTATGTCTGAAGTGTTTCTTACGACGCTACATTCTCTGACAAAGGAACAGCAAATTTAATTTTGAACGTCAAACATTTTTTCCTTTAAGCTGGTATAACTAACACTACTGCAAATTTCATAACTTACTGTCTTGACATAAAATATTAGGTATGTTTCATCATGTTGAGTCTACTGGCGCCGAAGGAAAAAATAGCCGAGAACTTTCGACATCCGCCTCGTATATTGATACTTACAGTGCAATATAATGTCTTTGACAATAGTTAATAATTTGATCATTTAATAGTTAAACTATAATTTTTTTTACGCAGCAAATATTTAATCTTGCATACCATAGAATTCAGAAGATATTAACGAAACTAGTCAACCGAATCTCTTGGGAGCAAAAATAATTTGGGATTTAGAATAGTGTTAGAGCATGATTGAGCCACGCCACATGATCATATATCCTGTTATAATTGTGCACAATGTAAAAATGTTTAATGGGGAATTGAAGTAATGCCATCTATCTGTTAAACGCGTAGAAGTATTATTTTGTTTGGTTGTGAAATGTGTTTTTTATGTGGCAGAGTTTGTTTACCGTCCCAGCATTCGTCTAGATGACTGTGGGAAACGTCCTAGAAACCGCAATCAGCTTACGGTTTTAATTATTATCTAGGTGGCCCGTGCGAAAATTTTCAAATTATATACTCATCGTAATAGGATCAATGAAGAATCGGCTAATTTGTAACAATTGTTTATTTGTCAACTGAAACAGGTACGTAGCAAAACACTTACAACGTGTTACGAAACAATTACAAATGAGGAAATACTTCTCTAACACAAACAAAAATATCCGTAAGACTCCTTACTCCAGAAAACACATAGCATAAATATATCTGTGATTTGTAGCGGTAATGCGACCACTCTTTGGCCAACGCCAGCGAAGCCTAGTGGCTTGACTCTGAACTATCGCATACCCGTGACCTTGATTGTTCATAATTTTACCACTTAAAGTTTTAATTTGTCTTGACATTGACTGTCCATAATACTGATGTCATCTCTACATTACATATTTTTCTGAGAAATAAGAAGAGAAAAATAATACAACATTTGAAGTGCACTATTAACAACTTAATTCAATTCGGGGAATCCCGGGCATATACAGTATTTGATATTGTCTATGCCCGGGAATGATTTTGTAATAAAAAATCCTATATGTTATAATAATGTCGATTCTCTTCATTAAAAAGGAAGTGTAATAGGACCACTTCTTTTCTTAATTTTTATAAACGATCTCAGAGACAAAGTGAAAAGCCTTTTTAGATTGTTTGCTGATGATGCGGTTATTTATAGGGAAGTAAGAAATTTGGTCGATTGCTTAGAAATTCAGCGCGATCTAGATGTTATTTTGGCTTGGTGCGCTGAGTGGCAACTTACTCTAAATTGTAAAAAGTGCAAGACAATGAGCATAACTAACAAAAAGAATCCGATTGTTCAGAAATACGAGGTAAACAGTTCAGTTATTGATATGGTCGATTCTATGAAATATTTGGGAGTAACAGTACAAAGGAACATGAAATGGGACATACACATTAATTCCTTAGTAGGTAGAGCAAATTCTAGGCTGCGATTCATAGGTCGAATCTTGAAAAATTGTAATGAACAAACAAAGGAGATAGCGTACAAATCTCTTGTGATTCCACATTTGGATTATTGTTGTGCCATTTGGGACCCGTTTCGTAAGGGATTGATCGAAAGTATAGAGAAAGTACAGTGAAGAGCCGCTCGATTCGTGACCGCTTGCTACAGTTCTTATGAAAGCGTCACAGAACTGATTAGTAGATTAGGTTGGGAGTCTCTGGTAGATAGACGACATACGTTTCGTTTAAACTTATTGTAAAACATGCGTACTCCCACTTTCACTTTTGAGTGTAGTGAAATACTTCTTCCACCAACCTATTTGAAACGGAATGACAGGAAAGATAAAATTAGAGAAATAAGGTGTCGGACTGATTCTTATATGAATTATTTTTTCCCTCGTACCATTAGGGATTGGAATGCCCAGTAAAGAGATTAGCTTTGGTGCTGAGCACCCTCTGCCACCCACAATTTTGTGAATTGCAGAGTATATATGTAGATATGTAGATAAAGTTGACGCAAGATTTTTATTGATCGTTATCCCTTTAAATGAGCTTTGTCGAGATTTTGCTTCATTCCTCCTATAATGAGCTCACGTATATAATAGGCGCCCCATTACTAAAGCGGAGAACTTAATCTTTAAAACGTTACCTCATTTATCGATTTTGTTTAAATAAGAAGACAGAAAGGTGGCTGGTATAAAAAAAAACTTTTAAAATAATTTATATGATGGTTTATTTGGAAGCTAGTTCTGCTATCCCAGGCTGATTCAGTATAACTCTAGCCAAATACTCAGAGAATCTAATCAGAGTAAGTTTATTAATATCACGAAAAATATCGATAAAACAATAATAATTAACCTTCAGAAATTTTTCCACAACAAATTCCTACTATGAACACAGGTGATGCCAGTCATTTTCGACGAGCGCTCAAGATAGTAGGGCTACATCACACGACGATGCAGGTCCCACACAGTAGAGGGTCAGAACAGGCCGGTGGAGGAGGAACTTGCCGTGGCAAAGCCCCAGTGCCGTCCCAACTTCCTCTCGAAGAGGTCGCAGCCAGCCCATTGTCTGCGCGGTCCCGATCCTGCCATTTATCGACAAGGGAAATTCATCAAAGAGCGCATTCAGGGCGAAAAACAGGGAGGCTCGGGACGATTGGCATTGTGCGCGGCGGGCGAGCAGGAAAAGAGGCGACGGACAGACAATAGCCGGCTCTCGATACTTGGTGGTAATCCTCTCGACATGGCAGGGTTCGATACTTTGGAGCCTGCAGAGCGGCTTACAGCCTCCTTAAGCGGGCTCTCGCAGCTCGCGAACGTTCGGTCGAGGAGGGCGACACCAACTGCGAGGGTCGAGAGGCCGTCACTGGCTGCTCTTACGCACTCTCGACACAGTAACTTAAGTACTTAACATTTTTTATAAAACTATATCAGGTTCCATTAATTTTATAACCAATATAGCCTTGACTATAATTCGTTACTAAATTTTTTGTTTCCCAAAAAAGTGAACCCAACTCTTGAACGAGATCGTTGTAGCTCCATAGTGGCCTCTGGCAATATACAATAAAAATTGGGTGACTGGATCGCACCAGGACAGATTATAAACGCCCACCCACCAGGATCGGGAATTTATCGTATCCAACAAAGGAATCCGCGTATATAATTCAGTGAAATCAAACACTGGTTTACCACAGAAAGAGATGTATTGTGTCATATTTGACAGATAATGTTAAGTGGGATAAGGTGTTAGAAAATTTAATGAAGTCAGGTCTAAAACATATAGAAAGACGAATATAAACAATGTAAGAATCAAGTTGCTATAATAAACGTAGATAATCATGAGAGTTGTTCATCAGTTAATAATGGTGTATACCAGGTTGTAGTCCATCCCCATTAATATGTAACCTGTATGTAGAGGAAGCAGTAAAGGAAGTGAAAGAAAGATTTTCTTGTGGCATAAGTGTTCAAGGAGAAAAAAAAAGTATGCTACGATTTGTTGATGACATTGTTTTGATAGCAGAACATGCCGAGGATATTGAAAAGTAACTGAATGGCATGAACAAAATACTAAAGGAACAATTTGGACTCTATGTAAATCAAAGAAAGACAAAAGTGATTAAATATAGCAGAAATGATACCAGTAATAATAGATTAAATATAAAAATAAGATCGGATGCGATAGAAAAAGTAAGTGAATTCTGCTACTTTAGATGTAAAATTACAACTGATGCCCGAATCAGGATTGATAGCAGAATAATAATAGCAAAAAGAGTATTCATGAAAAAGAGGAATCTTTTAGTTTCATATATTGGTCTAGAACTTATAAAGAACTTTTCAAAACTCTATGTGTAGAGTACAGCTCTTAATGGTAGCAAATCATGAACTTTAGGAATACCAGAAAGAAGGAAAATTGAAGCATTTGAAATATGATGCTGTAGAAGTATGCTGAGAATTAGGTGGACAGATAAAGTACGAAATGAACGAGTTTTGGAAATGATGGGTGAGGAAAGAAGTTTATGAAAGAAGCGACAGGCTGGTAGGTCATATTTTAAGACATGTTGGACTGGTTGATTTGTTAGTTGAGGCAACAGCAAAGGTAAGAACTGTAGAGGAAGACAGAGATTAGAATATATGAAGCAGATAACAGAGGACGTAAGGTGTAAGGGGTATGTTGAGATAAAGAGGTTAACGTAAGATAGGATAGGATGGAGAATTGCATCAAACCAGTCGAAAGATTGAAGACAGTAAAAAATAAAAAAGTGACATTTAATTTCTGTCTCCCTCCGATCAAGGTAGGATTCGGACAGTAACATGAAAGATCACGGTTTTGCTACTCCATCTGGCCATCCAGATTTTGTTTTACCATGGTTCTCGAAATTACTCCAGGTGAATGCATGGATGGCCAAGGCCAAGGCGGAATTCCTTTGCTTGGCTCTTATCCTTCAAGGTCCTATTAACTTCGTCGTATCAAAAAAAGGAAAAAAATCAACATGGAAACTAGTCTATTATCTCGTTGTTAACTGTCAGTTTATTAAATTGGGCTTAATGCCTTGAAAAATGCTAATATTTTAATGACAAACAGAGAAAATGCTTACTTTCGTTGTAGTAGATAGCGTGTGAGAAGAGCATTGAATCATTTTTCTCAACATTAAAAAATATTTCCTTTTATTTATTTTTACTAGTGTTCGACTATCAGAACGCAGAAGTAATGAAAAGGAAAATACAAGAATAAAAGTTCTGTGCGTCCGTAGTCACTGTGAAAGAAGATCTGTGTCCGTTTTGTGTCTGAGTGTCCATCAATTTGGATCATCATTCAGCCATTCCTCTTATCAGCGTTTTGCTGAAATCTCTTATTTAAATACTCTTGTTTTTGCTGACCAAAAAGCTTATTTAGAGCCGTAAACACATCAGATAAACATTAATGCGACATTAAATCCCACTGTCACAGTATTAAAAGTCTAAATGATCGCGGATCACGAAACCGAGCCAGCAAGAACTACCGTTCATAGTTATCAGTGTTTCCACGTAATTTCCGACAGGAGAAAAGAGAAAAATTGTTATTTGTTGACTTGATGACAGTCAGCACAGCAGTTAGGCTAAGTGAAAATATTATAGCCCCACCATGCTATACTTTGGAAGGTATGACCAGCGTCGATTCAGAACACTCGTGATTACCGTATGGGTAGTTTCTTCATAATTATTCGTATGAATGCAGCGCCGTTTTAATTGAATCTAATTTTAATGGAGTACATGCTTCTACGGCAATTTCATCACACATCCATTTTTCTCTTTCTTGTACATACCAACTTTTTCCCTCTAGGAATTTTAATAAATTATTTCGGTATTTTTGATAAATTATTCACCACTTCCCTTGGCAATTCCTATCCCTGGTTCCCTTAAGCAAAAACGAAAATTTTCCTACACTCTTATGCCTGAAATCAAATGCCAGCTTGTAGTCAAGACCATTTTCTCTCCTCAATGCATCATTCATAATTCTTCCACCAATTTCTATCCACGTCGCCCAACCGAAAGACGCCTTGTACACTCCATGCGCTCTCTTCACCTTTCTTTGTTTCGAAACCTAAAGATTTCACAAAAAAAAAAAAAAAAAAAAAAAAAAAAAAAAAAAAAAAAAATTAACACGAGAAACAGTGGTCAAAGTTTCTAATGTTCTTATACAGACACTTGGTTCCGTTCCTTAGTGTAGAAACCAATGTCAAAATCCTTGGCAAACTGTTTAATATATATCTTCTTAAACAACAAATTAAAATCGCTGCTATAAAATTGGAATGAAACCTAGCAAGAAGACGAGGGAGATACTGAGTGGTGACCATTTCTAACACATGATTGAAAATAACAGCGCTGTACACTGTATGAAAGTCTGTGGGAGTATTAACGGTGCTACTGACAACAGGTATTTTGAACTGAAACTTCTTTTGTGTCTTGAAACTCACTATCACTATAGTTATATACAAGGGGTGATCAAATGGAAAGGTACGAAACGACGTAAAAATGTAAGAGTTAAATATTTGCATATTCCGCCGTGGGAGAACGTAGCGAGACATCTCGGGATGCGATTGGAGTCTCTGACTGGGATCGGAGCATGCGAGGGCGCCCGCATGCGCAGTATAGAGCAGAGGCTCTTATCAAAAGCGGCGTCCAAATGATGCGGCAGTCCGTATGAGGACAGGATGGCGTATAGGTGGGGGATGTGTACTGTGAGACACTCTGACGCCTACGCAGGTACATCAAGAGCAAAAGACCGGGGCTGCGTCCACACGTCTCCAGAGTCACACACATGGAACTGGCCAAGTTGAAGTGGGAGACGTTGGACCATCCGCCCTACAGTCCGGACATGTCGCCCTGAGATTTCCATGTGTTTGGTCCACTGAAGAAACACCTGAAAGGGAAGCGCTTCAACTCGGACGACGAACTCAAGGACACATGGAACTGGCCAAGTTCAAGTGGGAGACGTTGGACCATCCGCCCTACAGTCCGGACATGTCGCCCTGAGATTTCCATGTGTTTGGTCCACTGAAGAAACACCTGAAAGGGAAGCGCTTCAACTCGGACGACGTACTCAAGGACGCGGTGAAGGACTGGGTCTCGTCACGGCCACAGGAATTCTGGGAACAAGGAATCCTGCGGCTTGTTCATCAGTGGGAACGTTGTGTTCAGGCCTAGATGTATATTTTGAATAAAGTCTACATTTGTACCCACAGTGTCGTTTCGTACCTTTTCATTTGATCACCCCTTGTACAAGAACCAATACATATCTTTGTGAAAACGTAAACTGAGAGTCAAGCGCGTTGTTGAGGCGACATCACAATGAAGCGAGAGGATACAACGGCACCAGTTATGGTTCCTGGACCTGTTTGCGGATTTTCCCGCTATCACCTGGGCAAATTTTTTTACGGTCTCTAATCTCCACTTCATTAGCTACACATTTCACAAACAACCTTATCACACAAGTTACTTGTTTCGCAACACAAACATTCTACTCTTAGGGTGAACGCTTCATGTCTAGCAAATATGATAGCAACTCCAGTGGGAAATTCACCCTCCCCCACTCTTTCTTTATTCACACTAGTTACCTACGCAACAGTTAGCCGGTGTCTACGTAGTTCACGATCATTATTTCAAGAGAAAACGATAGTAAATAAATAAAAATGCGAGGATACTTCCAAAAATTCCACCTAAGGCAATCGTTGAAGAAGTGGAGAATGTTAGTAAATAAAAACTCAATTTGTTGATAATAAGTTTTAACCCTATACTGGTATCGTCTCTCGCAGGGTCTTTGTCAATTAAATTATACAAAAATAATAAAGAAAACCTATGGAAAACAAGGATAGGAAAAATTATCGAGATCAAAACGTACCACATTTAGCGGTGAAATAAAAACGTCCTAAATCCAGTTGCAGTATTTATTGAATACAGTCGTACTGGCCACATTTCATCAATCATTTATACAGGAGTTTTTTATAATTGTGGAATTGAGTGCGATGTAGAAAGTGGATAGAGTTTTTATATGTGCGAGATATATAATATTTATATGCATACCTGTTTTTTGTTAAACTTAATGCTCATTTCTTTTTTAATTTATTCAGTATCTCAGGTTTTGTGCAAGCAGTATCTTTGAAACAAGTAATTTGGCTGGTCTTAAGGCGAGTACAGTATTGTAATGATTACACAATAAGGAAAGGAAAGAAGATTGTGTCAGAAACTGCGAAAGAGTAGTACCCCACTGACCTGCTAAGGACGATAGCGAAGGAACGTACAGTGGGATAAGTGAGAACAAATGTTGATAAGAGTTAATTATACTATTAGTAAATACTGTTGAAATAGTTATCGCTAAAGACCAGTCCAACCTTACACGAAGAGAACATATCAGACGACATAGATTAGTACGCGTGTTTGAAGTTAATGGGAAGTATATTTGTTTTATTGTGACAATTATATTTTTAGCTTTATTACAAAATTAAATGAGGTTGTAAACAACGTTTACATCCGGCTAAAAACACTCGTATTAAAGCAAGGAGTTAAAATGATTCATGTCTACTGGTTTTTATTGTATCTTAATAATAACGACAGGTAGTGTCAGTTACTATTAATTTTAATATTTTTTTATAATTATGATCTAATTTTAAGAGTGATGGATACTTCAACAACTAGGCAAAAATTCCAGGATGTAGAAATATGATTGATTTTTTATTTGACACCATAACAAAATACGTTTCCAGCTGGCGTTGTGTGGGTTGGTTTATTGTATACACTTATGTAAAAAATTAGGACCTTAATCAATCCGAAGAATTATTAATATTTTACTAGCCACCAGATTTAAAAATATTTAGAAACACTGATTTAGACCATAAAATATACTGGTATATCTTATTAATAAAAAAGTTTTCTCATCAGGATTTTTTTTAATACTCGCTGCTAACCTGCAGATACCATGATTTTTTTATTATTATTTTTAATTAGTGTTGTACTGCACGAAAAAAGTGCTATGTAGGTACTATCATACACTTTGGAAGTGCCGTTAGCAAACGTTTGGCGACTCATTTAGAAGGGTGTGTGAAACATCCTTCAAACGGGATATACTAATGGCTAATGGAATTTGGAGAATGACGACTAAATCAAGATTCCACTGAAGACAAAAGAGTTTGCTCAATTTGCCGAGGCGACGTTTAGATTGAGCCTTCGGCAAACACTTTCCGGTACAATCTATTTTATCGGAATTGTCTCCCATTCAGCCTTTAAGTCGGCGCTTTGTAAACAGAACGATATTGAGATTGGAACTCGGATTACAATGGCAGCGCCACTCAACTTCGTCCTTAAACTTTGCCGAATTAATTTCCTGTAATTGATCTGAATCTGTTTTTAAGCTTAAAGCCAAGAAGCTCTCCTTCGTTCGGGGACGAGGACTCCTTAATGCTACGCCGGTCCGTCTGCAATAGCTGCAAAATTAATTCAGAGTTAGCCCGGCGGAATCAATGACATTAATACGGCTGAATTGTCAGCGCCGGAGAAGATGGCAGTGTTTTTTACCCCCTTCGGCCGGCAATAATCGAAACCCAAAGATGTGAACTCGAGATAATTCCCCTTTTTCTTGAGGCAGCTCTTTCTGACGGAGACCGCAGGAGAAGGGGAGCGAATAATTGAGAGATCGCTGCACGAACAGCGGCAGTGGAATTGGAATTCGAGAAAGACAGAACTGAGCTGCCAGACAGAGTAAAAGAAATCGGGTACAAAAAAGAAAGAAAGAAAAGGGAGACTTGAAAGGATAAAGGCGATCTCTCAAACATTGCGGTCTGCAACCCCCGCTGTGTTGTTTGCCGACTCGGGGGCAATCGAAGTCGGTCGACAAAAGACGCCTTGTCGAGGGTTGGCTCGATGGACAATCATATATCGACTGTTGTACCGCAGCGATAAAGAGTCGCTACTGCCGCCTCAGAGGATATTTCTGGGGTGTGGTGTATCTCATAAGTAGTTTCTGTTGACAGACTACATGTTCCATGTTGATACCTCAGCGAGCCATTTTGGAATACAATTTTTATTTTGTTAACGTATTGCCGCTGAACTAGCATAGTTCCCGTTTTTAAGGTCTAAGATTATGACAGTTTGACGTGATTTGGTGAAACATGAGCCTGACCTGTGATTCAGTCTGCAAAATTTGAATAAAGTCTCTTGACCCTACAGAACGTAAAGAATTAATAGACGTATAAAACACTGACTGAGTCGATCGTGCTGTCGTTTAATTGTTGCTAGACTCAAACTGGCTGAAATACAAACTTGACTCGTACTTGACTCTAAAGCCTCACATTGAAAATTAGAAGAATTTTTGTTTTGTTTCAACGGATTGCGATCATTCATCGAAACAATCGTTTCGAAAGCATTATGTTGTTCTTGACTGAGGATGGCTAGACATTCATAATGTAATCTTTGGTCAGCATGTACGTAGCAACCAGAGAACCTATTACATATTCCAGGTAAGTAAATAGTTAATCAACTCCTAAGAAAAGAATTTCCGGAATGCTCCTTTTATGTATCATATCCAAAGTCTGACGTCCACTTTAAATAACCTAATAACTCACGTCCATTGAACACGAACAAAGACCATTAATCAAACTGGTTAGTAAAATAAGTTAAAGCAGATAAACCGTAATAGCGAACATTAGCAAAAGCCTTAGTTAGATTAAAATTTATCCAATGCCGGAATGACAATTGGCTTTCATTTTTACAGCAGAGACAATGAGTAATTTAGGGTTTTTTTTATGTTTCTTTCATTACCAACATGTTACTGAAAAGTAGTTCCACGTTTTTGCAGCCGTAAAGTCTTTCAACATTTTGATTATAGGAGAAATCAGCTTATTATTTAAGTTCAAGATCATGATGGAACCATCAGATGCACATCCATGGTTACATTACAGCATGCTACGGCGATTACTCCGGATGTGTATCTCACTTTACTGCTTGAACTCTGGACTGAACAATTTTTGAAACCCATTCAGTAATTACTCGTATATCATGAATCACAATTCACGAAACCAAAGTAGCTACTCGCAGTCGAAATATTTGTTATCTTATAATATATTGAAATCTAATAACAATTATTTATTATTACATCATTCATCGTTATCTACAAATGTATTTCAAATGGATCTTTGAGAAGGGAGTTTTACTTTTATGTTGTGAATATGTATATAGATTTGTGAAATTTTTAACTTAAGTTGTAACTATCTTCTCCATTTACATCGGAGTAGGAAAATTTGTCAGGTTTTCTTGAACGGTCACAGGTCACTAATTTAGATGTAACTAATTTAGACGTTACTAATTTAGAAATTTAACTGTCTTGAACTATCAATAAAAGAAACTGATAAACTTCAAGTAACTTTTTTTTTATTAAAAAAACACCATAGTACCTAAAGCTTAAATCAAAACGATCTATACCAGTATAGTGCGTGTCACCATCTTTCTACGAAGTTATGGTTACTTTGGTTTCCTACGTTTTTTCTCTCTCCCGTGGATGACTATGATTTACGTATTCGGAGTATTGCGTTGTGAATGATTGAAACATAAGATAAGGGAGTGTTCGTAACCCGGTGATTAGCCTTTAATAAATACTGTTTCGAAAGATACCGAGCGTTCAACCAGGTTAAACGTCTCCAACCGACGCGACGGTTGAATCAACGAGAGTGTCGTATGGCCTCATACCATACAACTGGATTTACTGTACATTATGGTGATCAGGAATCGTGCAACGACACCTCTATTAAGGTCGGGCCACACTAGGCCGATACTGGTCCGCACCGTCATCGCACCGACACTCGGCCGAGTTTCGGCTCGTCCACACTTGTCTGTTGCTCGTCACGGAATCAATTGTTTTTTTTTTTTATGAAAGTGAACGGGGACACAGTTATGGTAGGCATCCGTACTCTTATAGTGTGCTGTACTTTATTTTACATAGCCATATTTTATAATTTATGAAAATAATAAAGTACGTTATAATACTTTTTTTTAACCTGAGTCACGTTATCACCTCACTGATTTATCTTTTATGTACAAAAATAGTATCCCAACCCAGTTTTAACAACATCATCACACTGTACGGGGATGAAAGAATCTCACGTGTATTAACGCATTCACAATGAAATATTATTCGATTCACTCAACATTTTTTGTTAATAAAGCATGAGATTATTACATATTTTAATTTAAGTTCATACTATAAAGATTCTGTATAGTAAAAATAATAATTTCATGTTATCTCAAGGTTCTAGTCACGAATCTTCTTATCGGATGCGCAGCGCAACTCCACCGTAACCACCTAACTAGAAAAGGAGACTTTCATCAGATTAACGTGAAATTCGAACCACAGAGCATCCTAGAACTTTTGCATTAGCAAGTAAAAGCTTTGCCACAGGTGAATATCATTTTTTGTTTGTTTATGGCTTTACGTCTCGTCGACGTCGAGGTCATTAGAGACGGAACAGGACTGGTGATAACGAGCAGGAAGGAATTCGGCCCTGGCCTTATGAAGGAAGTTTCCCGGAATTCGCCTGGAGTGATCTGGGGAATCCATGGACACCCCCAATCTGGATGACCGGACGGGGATTCGAACACGCGTCCTCCCGAATGCGAGACCAGAGCATTACCGCTCACCCACCAATCTTAAGGCCCGTACAAAATTATAGCTGAACCAGGATTTGAACCGGGGACCTTTAGTACCCCAATCGCACGCCGCAACCACCTGAGTCATCAGACGGAATCTAAATGTAATGAAAAATAAATAGTCAAACAAAATAAAACGTGCTCGTTTTTGATGACATTTATTTTTGCTATCCCAAAACTCAAATGTACTGGTATATGTTTGAATACGTATTTTTCATTACTTGTAGATTTGTCTGGTTTAAATCCAGGTCTCTGCCGAAATTATACGGGGCTTAAAATCGACCTTCACCTCTGGCAAAGCATTTATTAATATGAACATGCTAGGATTCTCCTTACATTTTACGTACATCTCATGAACATGGAAGTGAGATTGTACATATTTGTACTTACACATTTTCCTTTGTAACGAAGCGAATTCAAATCATAATTCCCAAAAATATGCTAAACACGATGTTCAGACATTCATTCGATTCAAATTCGTTTAGTCGCTAGGCGAACCGTTCCCGTACCCGCATGATGCGTCATATTTGTTCGTTTATCGAATCAAACTGACATCCATACGACAAATGCAAGTAACGAAACGGATTTGTGAGTAAAGTTTCGGTACTTCGAGTCAGGTGACGAACCAGTTACTCAGTAACGAATACATACGGTTTGCTACAGCTCTACTGTGGATTCTGAAAAAAAAATTAACTGCTGGTTTAGGAACCAGCTAATTCCATGTCCGGCACCAATACCATCAGAAGTCATTACGACCTATCCTGCGGGGCGGGCAGTAGGTAGAATTGGGAACAAAATTATCAATATTAAAGATTATCTTGTCTTAATTCTAATAAGTGTGTGTGTGTTTGTGTGTCCTACTCGATATCCAGTCGTAGGGGGTTATTAATGAGAGTATTACCACACAGTGAGCGATCTGATGGCTGAGTTGGTTAAGGAACCTTGCTGAGGATCATAAGGTCCCCGCTGCTTTTAACCAGACCTTCGCCTCTAGTAAAGCTTCGCTTTGCTGATGTGGTTGATGTACACTAGACGCTCTGCAGTTAAGGTCCCACCTAAACAGGTTGTTCCCCATTACCCGGCAACATTATCAAGGTAAAATTAGTTCTTTTTTTTTCTGTGCGTTGATCGTCTCGTAGACGAGATAAAGGGTAAGTAACAGAGAAAACTTGGTAACGGCCTTTGCAGGCCAACCCTTTCGAAAGACACCAAATGGGCCGCCAAGTTCAAAGACCACATTCGATGGCCATATCATCATCAGCAATACGCACTGTGAAGAGGTTGGTCATGTTTGGTACCCAATCTGGTCATTAGAAATTGAGTGTCACTACATTTCCTACTCTGCTCGCATTCAGGAGGAAGTGGGTTCTAATCCCCATCCGGCATTCTAGATTTCGCTTTTCCATGGTTTGCCCAAATACTCCAGGCAAATTCTAGCATCGGTCCTTCAAATAGACCATGTCCGCATTTCTACCCATTCCTTGCGTCCAGTCCTTTCTTGCCTCTACTCACATTGACTCGACGATGCGTAAAGCCAGAAAGAATCCTATCCAGAATGGTGAGATTTCCATCACCACCGAGACACGAACCAATTAATCCCGTCTCGAATGCCAAACATCATTGTGGTCTTCGGCAAAGAAATGGCTTATTACATACTATCAGGTTGAATATATCTAAAGAACGTCCGTACTTCAGTTTGCTTTGGGGCCAGTTTGGCCCAGCTTTGACATACTTACTCACGATCTTAGGGGCATCCATAAACTACGTGAGATGTTTTTCCGGATTTCCAGACGCCCCCATCCCCTCTCTGGTGAGACTTCGTGAGACCTGGTCCGACCCCCCTCCCCCCCCCCGGTCCCTCTGGTGAGATCTGGTCCCGTGAGACCCCCCCCCCCCTAGAGACTGCCCTCGCAACTTAACTTTTTCAGACCTTTTTTTCTTTTTGTCAAACCCTCCCAAAGCCGGTTACACCCACACTTTACGGTAAAAAAAAACCAACAATCGATCTTCGCGTAGTTTGTAGAATTTTTTTTTTAACTCTACAGCCCAACAAAAATTACCAAAACCTCATGTGAGATTTCCGTTGTCCCCCCTCCCCCCTCCCGCTTGGTGGGATTTGGTGTGAAATTTCGCCGGACCCCTCTCACGTAATTTATGTACGCCCCCTTAGGTCCATAAAAACTGTATGCGGCTTCAAGGTTTTTTTTTTTTTTTTTTTTTTTTTTTTTTTTTTTTTTTTTTTTTTACTTATGATGATTTTGTTCATATTATGAAAACATTTTTTTGTTTATTGCTTTACTTCTCGTCAACGTCGAGTTCATTAAAGGTGGTAAAGGACCAAAGGGCAAAAAATAGGAAGTGATTCGGCCAAGGCCTTTTTATGGAACTATCCCGGCATTCACCTGGAGTAATTTGGGGAAACCAGAAAACGCAACTGGATGTTGGCAAGGGGATTCGAAACCGCGTCCTCTCGAATGCGAGGCCATAACGTTACCATTCACCCACAATATTCGGTGTGCTTCAAGTGTATTGCTGTCTATTTTCTTCGCAGTGAACTATGGTACTTACTTGTGCTATTTAACTATTTAATTATCGACCTTACTATAGCAAATCGTCGGCATTTTATAAATCAAGTTTTTCTGTTAGGAAAAACAATTAGTATGGTGGCAGTAATTAAGAAACCCCGTTGCTTCAATGATGACAACCAGGGATCTGTGCGGGAACTCTTAGGACTGCGATTGTGATGTTGAACTGTCCGTCAGGGTAGGACGGGAGAGATGAAAATAGCGACCGGGGAAAAAACAAAGAGGGTCGCTCAGAGGGACTGCTAATGCCGGCGGAACCTTGGCAGCGGTACTCGACGATGAATAAGTGATGCTCCCGCGTTTCCCCGGTCTCTCATTGGCTCTCAGACGGCACCTTTCTCCTCCACCCCACACCTCTTTTTTAACCTTTCGTCGGATGGACAGGTGTGCCGGGGACTGAGTGATGTAAAAAAAGGGAGAGATCGCGAGAGGTGAAGTGGTGGCAGGAGACGTGTGTGTAAGGCAGGCTAATTGCCACGGTCTGCTTATCCCCCGCGATGAATAAATGAGGCGACGACTGCAATGCCGAAGAAGTGCTCGGCTTGCCCCAGCACGGGTCTGCAAATCGCCTCATGGTTTCTTCTTTGGCACTGTGTGTATAGATTCTGACAAATTTTTTATTGCTTCCTTGACAGCTCTATCATACCCGCGGTGGCGCAATTTGATCATGGGAATTCATATAACCCAAAGAGACAAATCGAAACTGAAGAGCAATTTTTTTTTTTTTTTTTTTTTTGGGTAGTTCTCGAGATATTGGCTTTAGAAAATTAGTTGTATCTATAATTCCTTGTGCCGTTGGTGACATTTTCCTTCTACTTCATGCTGCATTTCAACATAACCCAACCGCAACCACTGTGCATGTCCAACGTGTTCCTTGTGGCTTTGGCAGAAAAAAAAGAACAAACAAAAAACCTGGTTCATGTTGCATATCATAGTATATCTCGAGAACTACGAGAGATATCGAAATATTCTTCACTTTCGGTCTGTCTCGTCAAGTGACATAAGAATTCAGCATCAAATTTCGCTTTTGTTACAGAGTGAAATATTTGGACACACACGTATATATATATATATATATATATATATATATAACTAGAATCATCCACTAAGACATCATTTTATCTGTGATGAATATATTGTTATGGCTTACTTCTTATATAGTTGTAGGTCATTAGAGGAGGGAAATGAGTAGGAGCAAGAAACGGGAAGGAATTCGACCATGGAATTTGGAAAGAACCATCCCGCCATTCGCCTTCAGTGATTTGCGGAAACAATTGAAAACCCAAATCTGGATGGCCGGACGGGGATTCGAACCAGTCTCCTCCAGAATGCGAGGCCAAAAAGTTACCAATCACCCACCACGCTAAGTTGTGATGTATAAATATTTTTAATAAACCGGCGGAAAGAACGACTATCGATTTGAACTGCACTGTGATTTTTTAAGTCCATTTTGTTTTTTTTTTTTTTACATCTTACGTAATGATCGTTAATAAACAATTAGAACAAACAACGAATTTTCAGCAGTTTTCTGGAAATTAAACAATTGCTAACGTATAGAACAAATAATTTCTTCTTTTAGAATTACTTAATAACGATCTAAATGTTCCTATTTTGCTTGAAATGGTGATACGATAGCTTTAAATATCAAACCAGTAATTCAAAGGTTGTGATTATTTCTTTTAGCTTTATAAAAATTGGTAAAAACTGAAAATAAACTGAAACTGACGTCGCCACTAAAGACATATGAACTAATTTAGCTAAATCGAGAGTTGCAATAACAGTTGCAATTATTCTCATTAAACCCGAAAAATTATTTTACAGAACATTAGATCATTTTTTACGATATTTCATGGAATAATATCTCTGACAATTCACCAAATAAAATCATACACCTTAAATTAATTTATAGGAGGATGGTTTAATGAGGTGTAAAAGTGATTCTTATATTACACAGTGGAATTTTAGAATCATACTCCTTCAAATATTTAGTTATTTTTCTACATTATTGTGTTTAAAGAAAGTATAAATAATTTCGTGTATCGACAAATCGAACTTGCGCCTCTCAGCTGAAGTTGAGTTGTGGCTGTCCGGCGTAGATTCCCCCATCAACACGTGGACGATTCAATCGAGGGAACGGTCGGAGAGAAGTCGGCCGAATCTTGGGATGTAAAACAGCGATCTGTGCCTCAGAGTTCAGAGGCGCCTCCGGGGAATACCAAAGCGGGCCAAATGGCCCATAAAATGTGTTTTCCCTCCGGAGCGGACTCCTCTTTGCACAATCAATGAGCGTTTAAACGTCGAGCGCCCTCTATCGGATTCTGCCGGCGCCCGCCGCCGAGGGGATTGGATTCTGCCGTCTGTTCCACTTGTTAGCGGCGCAGGGCTGCCACCATTGCCCGCACAAAGTTCCAGCAGCCCTAATTTTTTTCACCGCATGAATTCTATGCCCTAATTATCTTTCTTCTGACTTAGTTCAATCATTCCTCGTCGAAATTAAACCAATTACATAAATAATATTTCATAAACGTCATTCGCAGTCGATAATACTTTGGATTTCTGCCACTTGATTTGATTGTGTTATTAAAAATATTATTTGTCACGAGAAAAATCGAAACTAATGAACAAATTTTTTGATATGTCGCATTTTTCTCGAGATACGGTATCTCAAATGTGAAATGGTTAGGTTGAAATTCAACTTGTATCGTTAAAGCCATTCTCATGTAACCAGACAAGACAAATCGAAAGTGAAGAGTAAAATTTTTCGATATCTCGCTTAGTTCTCGAGGTATACTATCTCAAAATTGAGGTAATTAGTTTGAGATGTGGCCTAGACCAAAATTTTTTACCAAAGCTCCAAACTACACACTAGACATACAAAATGGGTGTTTTGCTTTCATACTACTGGTTGTGATAAAGTGGAAATTCTACCTAGACCAGATGAAAAATTTCACCAAATCACAAGGAACTATACCTAAAACTAATATTTGATTGCTGATGTCTTGAGAACTAAGCGAGATATCAAAACAAATTTATTCTTCACTTTCGATCTCTCTCCTCGTGTTTCATAAGAATACATACCAAATTGCGGTGCCATAGTTATGACAGAGCAGCCTTAATGGTATATCTTCTGCAACATTTCATGACTTTTGGCTTGCTTTGGTTTATATTTGATCAGAATTCTTCTCTCAGAATTTTGTTGTGTAGTATGGATTACTGGCAGTTCTATCATTACCGTGGCGCCAAAATCTGATGATGAATTCTTGTAGAACTCGACGAAACAAATCGAGAATAGAGAATAAATTTTTTTTATATTTCGCATGTTAAAAATCAGTCATAGGTATAGTTCCTTCTGCGTTTGATGTTTTTTCTTCGGGTCCAGGTCGTATTTCAACCTATCAACAATCACTAGGAAGAAAATAAAACACCTATTGTGCATTTAAACCGTGTATATATGGTGGTTTTGGTGAAAAAAAAATTTCTGGTCCAGGACGGATCTCACCCTCAGCCCCTCACTTTTGAGCTCGAGAACAAAGCGAGATATCAAAAAACTTTATTCTTTATTTTCCATTTATCCCGTCGAGTTACATACGAATTCATCATAAAATTTGGCTATAGCAAAATTTTTCTTCTGGTACAGGCCGTATTTCAACTTAACTACGTCAATTTTGAGGTAAGATATCTCGAGAACTAAGCGAGATATCAAAAACATTTATTCTTTATTTCAATTTTTCTCGTCGAGTTCAACAAACAATCATCAGATTGTGGCGCCACGGTAATGATAGAATCCCCCACCAATGATTTAATTTTCTTTTTTAAAAAAGGAAAGTAACGCGAGAAGGTGTACTTACATATTAACAGCACTAGAAGCTAGCTGTCAGATTGTTGCTTTTGCTCCTTAGATCCTCGAGTTGCACCTGACGACTCGTATGACTATGTAAATATATTGTGTTTCACACCAGAACGTTCACATTAAATCGCGTGCCAGCCAATGACAGTAAGATCTAACACGGTGAGGTCGCTTTGCTAACGACTGCTGGAACCGTGCGTCGTGATTCACTACGTGACACGAAATATGAACAGGCGCAAGTCTGTCCACAATTACCTTTCATTTCGCCCATTTCATATGGCAGTATGCTCTTAGCACTACGGAAATACGGTTACCAAATTTTTAAGCGTCCTATGGCATCGTTTCCAAGGAAACAATTTCACGTCCATGACGTCACGGGGCGTTGCCTAGGAAATAGTCCCCGCTATTGTTGGCAGGGTATAAAAGGTCCGCGACAGTGCGAGAGCGCAGTCGATCCCCGGACAGGACAGCGAGGGACGCCATTCAGCACGAGGTCAGTAGTTCGACGTGGTGTACCGTACATTATCTGGAGGTGGTCGGTTTCTTGAGGCAGTGGTTGGGGCTGGCAGGATGGTGAATGATAATGCATAGACTGTGGCCACGGGGACTCCCCGCGGTATGCCC
This sequence comes from Vandiemenella viatica, assembly GCA_031002005.1. Lineage (NCBI taxonomy): Eukaryota > Metazoa > Arthropoda > Insecta > Orthoptera > Morabidae > Vandiemenella > Vandiemenella viatica. The sequence goes on from CM061914.1 coordinate 119,117,177, forward strand.
AGTGGGAGTGGTGGTTGGTTTGTATACCGTTGAGGAGATCCCGCTGGTGCTGTCTATCTCTAGTTCACAGCTTCTGGCTTCCACCAACCGTTTTTCCAGACAGCTCTCGTAGCCTATGGAAGAGGGGCGTGGTCGGCAGTGGTACTGGATGAGAGGCTTACGCCTGGTGGTGTAGATGGCGGGAGGTCTAGGAGTGTGTCGGTGACTGACCGAGTCTCACCGCATCCGACGTTTGAGGCTAGTTCGCTTGATCTGGCAGCTCCGTCCTGTCAAGGGAGATCGGGGATCTTCACGACAGTGCACGGCTCAGTACATCGGCTACTGACTCAGGCTTGCCTGACCCTCTCACTTTACAGTTGCAGGTGGAGGCGGTCAGCGGAGGACGTGATGGGACCTCTACGCCCAGCAGCCTGACAGCGGTGTCTCCACGTTCGACAGAGCCAGACGCAACGCTGCACTCCAATTCTGTATCGTAAATGTTGGAATTAATTTGTATTCTAAATCGGAACTGAAAATATATGATAAAGTATTTAAACGTGTGTTTTCTTTAACAGTTGCATTAGTGAGAATGAATGAATTCGTTTTATATATCTGGTGCTCTGTATTAACATTACGTAACGTGATTCAAGCGGTCAATGTGGATTTATTTCTCCGAAGAGGTATATAAAGTCTATCACTAATAGCGCAGATTGTAAAGAGAGAAAACTTCCTAATCAGAAAAACGATACAGAAGAAAATACGAGAAACGCCAATTTCTGCGGGCAAGATAGTATTTAAGATTCATAAAATACACTCACTGCTAGCTAGATAATATTCTAAATAATCAATATACATTCACTGTCTGTTAGATAGTATTTAAAATCCATGAAATACACACACTGCCTGTTAGATCGTATCCCAAGTAAATGAAAATACACTCACTGCCGGCTAAATAATATTCTAAATAAGCAATATACATTCACTGTCTGCTAGATAGTATTTAAAATCCATGAAATACACACACTGCCTGTTAGATCGTATCCCAAGTAAATGTAAATACACTCACTGCCGGCTAAATAATATTCTAAATAAGCAATATACATTCACTGACTGCTAGATAGTATTTAAAATCCATGAAATACACACACTGCCTGTTAGATCGTATCCCAAGTAAATCAAAATACACCCACTGCCGGCTAGATAATATTCTAAATAAGCAATATACATTCACTGACTGCTAGATAGTATTTAAAATACATGAAATACATACACTGCCTGTTAGATCGTATCCCAAGTAAATGAAATACACACACCCTGTTAGATCGTATCCCAAGTAAATCAAAATACACTCACTGCCGGCTAAATAATATTCTAAATAAGTAATATACATTCACTGTCTGCTAGATAGTATTAAAAATACATGAAATACATACACTGCCTGTTAGATCGTATCCCAAGTAAATGAAAATACACTCACTGCCGGCTAAATAATATTCTAAATAAGCAATATACATTCACTGACTGCTAGATAGTATTTAAAATCCATGAAATACACACACTGCCTGTTAGATCGTATCCCAAGTAAATCAAAATACACTCACTGCCGGCTAGATAATATTCTAAATATTATATATTTTTTGAATCTGATGACTTGGCCATTATGTGCGCCACGTTTTAGTTAATGTATATTAGTATCTTAAATGTATTGCTTTATCAACTTATCTATACATAAAAGCCAAGATTTCCCTCGCTCTATTTAGAATTTGACAAGTATGTATTATGCCCTCAGTGTCAGTAAAAATTATGACGTGCATAATCGTCAAGTCATCAGAGATTTTTTATTCTAAACTAGTGTAAGCCCGTGGCTGTTTTTGCGTATCGTCACGGGTCTAGAATAGTTCCAGTTTTTACGATGAAAGATTATGACAGGTTGATCTGATCTGGCCAAATATAAGTTTGACCTGTGTTTCACCCTTAGGATGAATAAAATCTCTTGAGCTTGAAGAACTCAGAAGCATTAATAGAGGTAGGGATTAAACACGGACAGGAACGATCGCGCTATCGTGTTTCAAAGGTCATACACTCGAACTTGCTTAAATACAAACTTGACTTGTATTTGACTCCTAAAGCTCGCTCTGAAATATTTTTTTTTTTTTTAAAAAAAAATCCTGTATGCTTCGAAAGAATCACGTTGTTTATCATTGAGACTGGACAAACACCCATAATGTAACTATTGGTCATAGAATCTGTAACGGCCGGAGAATTTACTACTCGTTCCATATGATGAAACAGTTGAGCAACTCCGCAGAAATATGTTGCCAGAATAGTCGATTCGGTGACACATTTGGTCTGATGTCCACTTAAAATAACCTAATAAGTCACATACAGCGAACATGAATAAATACCAATAACTAAAGTGGTTAGTAAAATGCCTAAAAAGCAAATAAACCGTAATGCATAAATTTTGGTCAAGCAACAACATTAGTGAAGGTTGTAATTAAACTGAAATTTATCCTAAGCCGACATGACAATTGGCATTCGTGGTTACAACAGATACTATGAGTAATTTTTTTCAAAGTTTTTTTAAGTTGCTTTAATTAGTAACATGTTACGGAAAAGCAGATCCACGTTTTTTAGCCGAAAAATTTATTAAATAATTTTTAACTATGAAACGCAATGAAAAGCAAACTTAATGAATGTATTATGCATGGACGCCGGGAGAGGGGTGCAAGGGGGTGCTGTGAAAGAAAATACACTGAAAAAGATTAAGAAGCAAAAATTATATTATTAAATTCACTGTTTGAATAATAACTTAAGGCGCCGAGGTTGTTGTCGAAATTTGTTCAACACCTTGTCAATAAACTCAGTATCCTCAGTTAATGGGCAATAAGTGTTATATATAATGTTTATAAAATAAAAAAAAAAGATGCACGTATCTTAAAGTAATCCTGCTGGCGCCCATGGTATTATACCAATTAATTTGGTAGCAGTTGCTTGATTATTAAATTGTGTACATAACCACGAATTCCTTCTAATGGTATCTCTGGTCGCTGTTTTGTGAGCGAAGGCTGACACGTGACACCGTTCTCCAGCCAATAGCTATCGAGGTGAGTGGGTGACTTTACGAAATTTTATAGCAGATTTTCTCGCACACAAAAAACAATTAATTACTGTATGCATATAATATGACTCTTTACAGAGGTACGTTGATGAATAGCTACCTCGATGGTGATAGAAAGGTCCCCTGTTTGAATTATAACTCTGTGGGTCCTTCAAAATGCCTACGATGCCTTCAAAAAAAAGGTTTAACTTCATTCAGTCTTTACTCAAAATCCTGCATATAGAACAGAAATCGAAAGATGCCGAAGGAAGATCGGTCACTCTACTATACATATAAATAGTGCAATATGTTTTTACAGGAACCTACCATTTCAAATACTGCTTGCCACGAAGCCATGTGAACAATACTGAAATGTGTATTTGGGTCATCAAAAAATATAAACTTTTCGAATTAGTGTAGTTTCAAGAGGAGGTAGAAAATAATGATGCTCTCAAACGTGCTTAATGTATCGCAGGCAAAGTAAATTCAGAAGGAGAGGAGAGTTCCAAGAAAAAGGAAAAGTAATATAACTACTCCAATGCTTTTACTTCCCTATCAAATTTCCAGTTGCAAAATGATCAACAGTTCGTTTAATTTTAATCGGTATATTGCAGAACTAATTATACTTCAATGGTAGTGTTTTAGATACATCTGATAGCGTCAACGGTAACGCTAGGACTTGGTATTCTGGAGGACGTAGCTGCAAACCCCTTAGAATCAAGATTTTGGTCTTCCATGGTTTCCCGAAATCACTCCAGCGAATGACTGAGCAGTTGCTCAAAAAATCCATGATCAAATTCCTCCCCATTTTTTGTTCCCTTATCTCCTTCCAGATCTAAATACTTCATAATAGTTCAGCACTAATGTTCAGAAGAAGAACTCGCATTGCTATAATAGCTTTAATTACAATTGAACAATTGTAAGAAGTACAGTAGAACTCCAATTATCCGAATCAATTGGGACCGGACCCCATTCGGATGGTAAAAAATTCGGATAGTTGGATTTTTTTCAGAAAAAGTGTCTATTTTAGAATGTTGAAAATGTGAGAAAAAACTATTTTTAAAGAAAAAGAGCTTTTGATTACAGTAGGTACTTACCGTACTGTAAATAAGAGTCATTGCCTGCTGAACATCTCGCTCAAAGTAAGCTGTTTGACTGTATTTATCCGCTTGACAGTGAGAAGTTGCATGAGGTCACACTCGGGCTGACGTTCCATCCACTTCAACGCAGTTTCAATGCCGGCAAATGCTTGACTAGCTGATGGTTCCGTGTCTGCATCAACTTTGACATTAAGGTCATCTTATTCCTCGACACTTTCTTCTCTCACACTTTCAATAAGTTCATCGTCATTTCATACCCAGGGTCTGACGAATCACACACCACTCATTCTCCTAAATTTTCAGCCCTAACTTCTGATCATCCACGAATTTTCAAAAGAATTTTTCTGAATTCCTCAAGTGACAAGACATCCCCATCTTCTCCTGTCTCTTCCCTCTCCTTTCCTTTAGCTTCTTTTTCCTTTTTCTCCTTTTCCATCTCTTCTTCAGTTGGTATGCCTTTCAACTTGTTCCACACACGTCTTAAAAAAAAGTGATTCGGATATTCATCCATTCGGATAGTCGGAGTTCGGATAATTGGAGTTCTGCCGTAGTAGGGAGCTTAAAAATACTCATTTATTGTAGGAACTTTCAGGTTATGATCACAAACATAAAATTATCTTTTATACATCGGAATGCCGATCAAAACTAAATGCAGGTGAAGGAGATGTCTAAATATCTAAGTTTTTCTATTGGCTTTGAGGGCTCTGCTGTTGCTAGATCTGTTCTGTGCTCTCCTGTAGAAATTTTAGAGATCCGTGAAATATTTACTTGAGTTCCACTATGCACAGAAAGTCTACATACATAACATGCACTAAGTGACGTACCGAAACAAGTAGTTGATTGTGTGTTGTTCCCGGTGCGAAATGAAACGGCCAACAAAAGGTGTGGGGAGATGGTCCGTGCAATATTAAGCAACTCAGAGGATGTCCGTCCAGAAGAGGGGGGAGTTCAAAATGAGATGAAGAACGAGAACGAGGCGGAGGCGCACAGTGTCAAACTAACGTCACCGTCCTTCCAGGGGGAAAGGGGCGCAAAAAGAGATGAAAGAGGCGAGGTGTCCGGGCAGGTCCACGTGTGCCGTGCCGGCGACAGCACGTGAATTAAGGCTGCTTGAGGGCTGGGGGAGGAAAGTCATCGCAAAATATGAATTATTATCAGGGCGCAAGGCGGGGGGCAGGTACCGGGTGAGAGGTAATCCTGCGGGGGCGGACGAGTCCTCAGGGAACACCCGGGATCCGTATCCCTGGACATGCTGAATAATCCACAACACGATAGCGCACTCGTGTCTGTGCCCGCCTTAAATAATGAACCCGGGGCCAACTGCTCTTAGAGGCAGCCGATATTACAGCCACGGCCCCCCTGTGACCTGTCCGGGTACAGTGGGTAAACACACAGTGAGAGGCCGTGGTAGTCGAGTCAAGGATAGAGGAAGAAGCCTCCACTTAACATAGCAGAAGACATGAAAAAACAGGCAGACAAAGTATTAATATTTTGTCCATGGTGGACTTGTGTAATCAGCGACTGAGATATCAAATTTGGTTGATAATTAAATACAGCGACCAGTCACAGTGTCTGGTCGCTGTATTCAATTATCAACCAAATTAGACAAAGTATTGTCATAAAAAGTAAATAATTTGGAGCAAAATTATTCATAGAAATTGGGGCGTTGTGTTAAGTTGTTCTGAAGTGTTCTTCCACTCTTGAATCACCCTATCTCCGAGGAGGACAAGCTAAGGGGACACAGTCGCGAACAGGCTTAAAAAAAATATTTTTTTATTTTATTTTAGTCTTGTTCAATGCTCCAATTATTTAGCTGAAAAATGCCGTTTGTTTCATTCAAATTTGACGATTAGATTCGGAGTTATTAATTCAGAGTCATTAATGTTTCGTGATGCGTGGTAATAGTGTGTCTGTATTGTAATGTACATTAGTTTCTTGTATGTAAAACTTTAATACAGTTTTTTCTCAAAACTACATTTTTTGATCTTCTGGTACACTTTTCTCAAAAACTAAGACTGATAAAGACATCAGACTTACAGTATCTCTTTTTAATAAAACGATGATTAATCAGTTAAAAAATGGGACCTGTCGTAGTAACAATAACAAACTTACAAGCTCCAAGGTATTTATAAAAGTTATACTTTTTTGGCTTTTAGAACAAATATAATTACTAATAAACTATTTAAAATATAGTAACAAATCTTCATGTAATTTGCAGATGATGTTTTATCTATATACTGCAAAAGTTTCAGGTCTGCATCTCCATTAGTTCCTGCAGAAAGTGTACCTAAAGTTTGCTTGTTTTAACATTGATTTCTTATGGGAGGTCCATTATGATTGTGTCGCCTTAAAATAATTGGTGAAAATGATTAAGAAAACCACGACTTCCAATACATTAGAACTGCACTTGTCAAACTCAAACCGAGCGTGACGGATGAGCAGTTAACCCTCTGACCTCGAATTCGGAAGGACGGCGATTCGAATCCCCGTCCGGGCATCCAGATTTGGGTTTTCCATGGTCTCCCGAAATCACTCCAGGTGAATACCGGGATGCTACCTTCAAAAGGCCAGGGCTGAATCCCTTCAAGCTCCTTGTACCAAGTCCCATGCCGCCTCTAATGACCTCGACGTCGACGAGGCGTGAAGCCATAGGTAAAAAAATATAATAAAAAAGTCAATCTGAAAATATACTAAAACCAAAGTATTCAACGTAGAGGTTTGCTGAGATGCTGGTCCAAAATCACTTCAACACAAACAAGGCATGGAGCGGTGATGAACCAATTCCAATCATGACAAACTATGTACACAGAACAGTACATGCACAATGCCTCACTTACCTAGGTCATTGGTAGTTGAGAGGGTCTAATGAGAAATTCCTGAATACTGGAGCCAAGTGTAAGGACCTAAGAGAATTGTTTTTTCTTTAAGTAAGTCACCTAATGAACAACACAGTCCGTTGTTTCGTAATTGGCTCGGTGCTTAATGCAGCATGAGACAAAATCATATGTGTCAGCTATCCTGTTTGGTATGTTATAGAAATAATTGAAAGCAGGAGACCAGCATGTAGCCAGGCTTTGTTCAAATTTTTTCTTAAACTGACAGTATCCTTCAGTAAGAGCTAATGTCATGTATAAAACACGCATATAATCACTACGGCTTGTTGTGAGCATGACGTATATTTGTAATGGTAAATACAGTAGATCTAACAATAATCCAAGACCCTGCAAGTCAGCCTCCGGGATTCAACCTACCTAGGAAAATCAGGATGAAACTGAACCGTTTGAGAAAATGCAACTGCAGATGCAACTACTGGATGAAAAAGTGGAGAATAATAGAGAATCCTTCTTGTGGATGTGGAAACCACGAGCAAATGATCCAACATATCACCATGGAATTCTCTCTTAGGAGATTCAATTGAAAAAGTGGCTTGCGACATTAATCTATAGAAACATCTATGTCTTAATCCATTAGTTATAATTCTATATAATTTCTCTTTTGTACCCGTGTGCCCTACTAAATAAATAAATAAATCACCCAAAGATTTTTCTACACATTACTCGTATGCTTCATCAATACTTGGAATGTCACAAACTACGTTAAAATTTTTAAGTAAGAAAAAAAAAAATGATACTTAAGTCGTGAAATATTGTACGATTTTATACGCTGTGTAACACCTTACAATGATAGGTGTTGGCTCGATCCCAGTCCTCAGTTACAATACCAAATGTCTTTTCATATTTAAGTAATGAATTATAAAATCAGAACAATAGTTTGAATATCCGAAAGTTCTTGTGAGGTACGTTATATTCTTGAAGGGGTCATACTTCCTTTCAGTCGATAAATACATATAAATATGGTTGATTATGTATATTATAATTTGAAAATATCATATATTAATGGAACTTTTGGAGCATCTTAAGTGAAAACCTTATTTCTACAAAAGTTAAGTGTATGTAAAAATTGAGTAATTTGTGATATCTGTGAGGCCGCGGAATAAATTGGTGTTTAAGTTAAAGGGGGGACAGACTAACGATATAATTATAACCAGGGAGCAAAACATAAAAGCCATTTATGTTTAAAAGATGGAAAAAATGTTTTTAATCCTGGGAGGAAGTTATTAAAGAAAGTATAAAAGGGTAAATTTAGCATAATTCTGAATTGCTTGTCAGACGGTCAATGGTAGTAAACGGTTAGTATTGCGAAAAAAAAATGTGTAATGTTGAAGTTACCGAGGAGAAGATTATGCTCTTTGTGAAGATCATGTTGCATTTCTGCATTTTTCATTCTCGGTGTCAATGTGTTCCATGCGTGAAGCACCAGAAATATTTTTTTTTTAAAATATGTGCAAAAGATTAAAATTTCCCTGCCTTGCTCAACTTTTACAACATAAAAAAATGATGCTGCCAAGTAAACAGAAATAAAACGAGAGGTTTTAATAATTACTATGGAAAGAAATTTACTTGTTAATAGATAAAGAATTGGAATGAACAATGCTATCATGACAACTATGTATTGTCACGGCTCATAGGATATGGAGTAACTAGGGAAGATACGTTTAAGGTGCGTGCACGTACTACTACGTAGATGGAAGTTAAAAACTACAAGGAGACAACTACTGTGTGAAATCGTATACATAAGGAAAACTATATTAACTCTAAGGACCTCATCTAGTACAACAATTGTAATATATATTGATATATTTTCTCTTTTGTTTAAGTTAGAGAACGGCGGCAATGAGGTCTTCCCTTGGGTACTTATTGCAGACTGTATAGCACTTCTGGAGAGGCCAAATTCGGCCGTAAGCTATGAAATAATTCATTTTTTTTTAATAAAATTAGCAGAACAGTATAGTTAGAATACTATATGAATTTTGATGCATCTTTAATAAAGTACAGATAGATAAAAATCATTTGTGAAAACGAATAAGTATGACTTCCAGAACACTAGACAATCAACGCTAATCAGTTTTCGCGCTGTAGAATTAGAGAACCTTTGTGCGAACATTATTTTATGAAATTGTAGCTTATTCAACAATTTCTTGGAAACACTCCGACTGTATAGTTAAGTATATTGGTTACAAATACAGACAAATGTTTTCTATAAATATTTTTCGACCATGCAATCGACGTATCTAAAATGTAAGAAACTTTAAGAACTAACAAGGCATATAAAATTTTTAATTAAAATTACCTCTATCCGTTGCCTTGTTCATTCCGCTGGCAATGGGAACATGAATTCTGCATGCTAGCCACAACTTTGACATATTACCTTGTTGTCTTGGACCGTCAGAATGATTCTTTCTTCCGTAAAATTAGATCTTAAAAGAATTAAGAAATCAGTGATTAAAATATAAATTCATTTCCAAAGGAAATATAACTGGATTAGTTGGCTGGAGAAAAGAGGACTTTAATGAAGAGGATTATTAAAGGAATGAAACTGATGAAACAGATTTTATTATCACATGTACACCATAATGATACAGTCATCTTATAGCTCGTTTGTGGATTCACACGCTATCAAGATTGAAACATATTGCCGGCTTATTTCACAAACTGTAACTTGCATTATTACACGTGTCTCCTCGTGGAATAGAAGCTTATAGATTATGATGATAGAAGGGTCTTTTTGAATAAGACTTTCATTAATATAAATAAATACATCTCCTACAAAATAAGCGTAATTTTATTTAAAGTCTGTCAAGAGAATGGATATAAAAACGCTTATTAAAGCCCAAATTATGCAACTATGAAAATATTAATTAGCTTATAGTTACTAGAGTTATTCAGAAATTTCGATCAAAATATTTTAAAAAAATAACAGTTAAAAAATCCTGTTAATATTCAAGACATTGTCAAACTGAAAAACAATATGGTTGAGAATGATAGAATTTCAACTCATATTTCAATGTGTATAGGCAAACGGCAACCTTCGTGTGATTTTAATTTTCGAGACTACATCGGCGAATTTCTATGATTGCTTTTTGGGCCTGAGCTACTGGTAGCCATACTTTCGGACAGAAAAAAAGTGGTACAAGGATCTATAGTCTGAATTCCTAGCCTCCCCTTCTACAAATCATCAACAAAATACAAATTTTCACTTCTTCAGAATACGGTTTATTATCATTAGCTTTTACAACTAATAGTATACGCAAGAAACAGTCAAATTCTTGAGAGCAATATTACATGTGAATATAATACAAATAAGCCATTATTATTTGAACAAAAATATGTTAAATAGTAGAGTACACAATCTTTCAGTAATATGGAAGCCAATATTTAATATCTGGCTTGGTATATAAAAAACTTAAGAATTTTATTAAATAACGACTTGCACATTTTTTACAATTTTTCATAAAGGAAATCGCAACATCTGTATTTATTGTGATTCGGCACTACAGACAAAAAAATATTTAAGTATTTCTTCATAATTCTATGTCGTTTAGCAAGGGAATAAATGTAAAACCTATTCGATTGTACTACGAGTCACAGCGAAGTAATGCAGAGGTTTCAAAATTTAAGTACAGTTGAACTATTTTAAGTGAGGTGTTATCGAAGGATTATCAAAATTAAGTCGACAGATAAAGTACGGATTTTGGAAACAATAGCAGTGGAATGAAGTTTGTAGAAGTGTTTCCAATAAAAAAAGTGACAGTGGGCTATGGTGAGTCACATAGCCAGACAGCATTGATTAATGGGGGGTAAGAATTATTGAAAGAGCAAAAAGTTAGAATATACCAAGTGGATAATTGTCGACTTAGTTTGAGATGAGCATGTTGATGGGAAGAGACGGGATGTTTTATCAAAACAATCGATAACTTGATGATAGGAACAAAAACTGTTATATTGCAAGTCTTGATTCGTTCACTAATAGAGATCTGAAGGCGATCCACAAAGGAGGAAAGTGTGAGTGGAAGTTGAGTCAATTTTTCAACGTCGCAGGGTGTTACGGTGGGTTGGTTACCACTGAATTACGCCCACCTCTGTTCCTATAACGGCTCTTACAGCCGATAAAAGGGGTCGAGCGGAGATTGGGATCAGATTTCCGGCCTCTTTTTCTTTTTTCCTCTCCTTTGAGACCTCCGCACTGCCAGCTGATCGAGTGCCGAAGCCCCCAACGGCAAGAATCGATCCGCCGCTAACTTGTTGGAGCGCCCGCCCCGACACTTGTTGCAGAGCCGATAAAAAGCCCTTCGCCCCCTATAAAAATCGGCAGCAAACCACTGGCGGCGAGAGGCCGATCCCTGTGGGGTGAGGCTGGAAAAAAAAGAGAGTGAACGAGAGCGAAAAAAGGCCGGACGGCGGTATTGGGGCTTGGTCGAGGTGAGGCAGCGCCAAGGGTGGCCAATACTGCCGTGTCACGCGCCCCGATATCGGCACGTACCAGACACCTGCTGCGCCGATATCTACCACCTCGTATGTGACAGAAGTGACTTCCCTTATTCCATTACTAACAGAACAGTAGTGAAAGAAACGTTTGATGTTCCGTTCCCGACCTTATTCCCTTATTTAATCTATGGCTAGTACTGAAATAAGAACTTTATATTAACAGTCAGAACTAAACTTTGGACATCGCAAATCAATAGGCGATTTCAAGTGAAATGTTCCTAAGCCCTGACAGCTAAAACACTTCACTGAATGTCCCTACCATGTCAAAAAAGATTTTATATTTTTACAGTACTTTTTTGCTATTAGTTGATGATATTGAAGGTACTTTATCTGCTATGCATTCGTATTATTGAGCGTGGTGTGTGAGCGGTTAACGCTCTGGCCTCGCATTTGGTAGGACGCCGGTTGGAATCCCCGTCCGGGCATCCAGATTTAGGTTTATCATGGTTTCCCCAGATCACTACGGGCGAATTCAGGGATGCTTCCTTTAAAAGGACCATGGTCGAATTCCTTCCAATTCCTTGTCCCCAGTCCTTACCCGCCTCGAGGCGTAAATCTATAAGAAAAAAAATGTATTCGTATTCTTACTAAATTTCTTTCATTTCAGAACATCAAACGGGGAATGACACCATTATCCACAAATAAAATTATATATCGATCCTGTTTCATGTTTTTTTTCTCTTTTTTCTTATTATTGCACACTTCCTGCTGAAAATGCGTTTTCAGTTTTCATTTTGCTTGATGTATATAACAATATGCTGAAAAAAAAATACATCACGTTATTGGTTTTATTATTCGCAATTCCCAATGTCATTTTTTAATATAAATTAATAGATGATCTGATACAGTAATATGAAATTTGTAACTGGATTTCCTGGCTTAATACCGTCATTACGCGAGGTTTCACCGAACAAAAGGAATCGCCGCCAAATTTGTTCGTTTAAGAAACCTAACAACCATCTTCTAAACTTCATGTGGTCCTCTTTAGCTTTAAAATCAACTGTGCTTGTATGCTTTATAACATCTTTCCGTATGTAAATTTATGTTTCTCTAGTGTCCACAGAAACAGTTTAGATCACAAATTTTGGACATATTCTATTATTAATCACATGGAACGATTGTTAAATTTCAAGTTTTCCAGACGTTCCGTAAAGTGCGCAAATTTTTCTGATTATTCGACATTAGCATAATTCAAAAAAAAAAACTACAATATTTACTGAACATGTCACGGAGATTTTACAGTTTAAGTAGATACACAGTAGTCTGCCTGCCGTATGTATAAAATTGATGTTACGTGTATACCATCAACAAAATAGTGTATTGATACAAATTCTTCGTGGGTTTGCCGCCGGATCACATTTTCTAACGACAAGCTTTCGGTCACTTGCACTGCCGCCATCATCAGGTCTGTTGTATCTGAAGGAATATGAAGTTTTCGTTGTTCCTTCAGATGATGGCAGTGCAAGTCGCCGAAAGCTTGTCGTTAGAAAATGTGATCCGGCGGCAAACCCGCGAAGAATTTGTATCAATAATACGCCGGGAAAGACTTATCTTACATATAAAATAGTGTATTGTTAGTTCAGAAAAATATAATTAAATGTTGCAATAGGCGCTCAAGTAATTATATTTACCTAAGCTCGTCAATGATGTGCGTAATAGTTAAAAACGCAGAAATTTTCTCCGATTATTAACTAACTGATTATGAAGTTATTGTGAAATGAATGAAAAACTATACACCTGTAATTATCATAATTAATTTGGTCATAGTTTCACATCTCAGTCAGAAATGTCAGGCCTGCGTTGATAAGGAACAGTCTCTGGTACTTCACATGTGATTAGGCGGTTAGAGCTAACTTAGTGGAAGAAATTGTCTTCATTCTGGGCTTTGCCAACAGGTTAGGAGGATGTGATGGTATACAATTCCTGTTCATCAGACTGTGTTACATACAAACCGCTTCGCACTGCGTAAAGGGTATTGAATTCTATTCTTTCGCATCAATTTCTCAAAAGTACCACCCCATCAGGGAGCGTCCAAGAACTACGAAGCTCCGATATTGCCTCCTGTTAACCCATGTATCACTTATTGATTCCTGTTTGATGTTCTAAACCTTATTTTAACTGTGACAAATAATATGTATGAAAAGCTACATTGCTTGGCTAGAAATCCCCTACCTCTCACCTACGTAGCCCTGCGTAGCTTTCCAGCTAACCCCTATCCTCCCCCCCCCCCCTTCCTTAGACCGAACCACGTAGTTTATGGATGCTCCCATATCGACAAACTGGAAACTTAAAAAATATTTAGATAATTCTATCAGAAAATCAAATTTCTTGTAGATCTTCATATCAAACTAATAAAGGGTAGATATAATCCTAAAAAAGTAATCATTTCGAATTTACGAATACGATTACTAAAGTAAAAGAATATAGTGCTTTTCTGCATTTGTAAAAACTAAAACAATCATGTGACACTGAATGTTCTGGTGGAGCTTTTGGACATCCCTGATACAGTAGCAGAATCGCCGAGGGATGTAGCGAGAAAAAAAAAAAGGAAGCAGGGGGGGAAAAAAAAATCCAGAGAGGGCTTTGGCAAAGTGGACACACGCACGTACACACACGCGTGTGGTTTGCGGTGTGTGGGCTTACATAAACCCCCCGTCGGAAAGAGATAGCGAGCGGCCAATAGGGAGGGTGGCGGAGGAGGTATTGGCTCGCCGTAAAGTGAAAAATAAATTGCGGCCCAGCGGTGCGGTCGGTCGACTGCGCGGTGCGAGCCGTGCAAATTGGCCGGCTGGCTTTATCGCCCCTGACCGGGAGGTGGGCGCAACACGTTGTACACCAGCGACGATACCACACAGCTTTAAGGTAAGCCTTACCTCATTATCTCCATACAGTATCACGACACTCTCGTGCGATTATATGTTAAACATGCAGTTTATTTAGAATTAATCAGAGCTAATTTATATTTAAAAAATGAATATTTTATCAGCTGCACAGAGTAACTGTCTACTACATAACTTTGGAAGAACGGTGACGTCATGCTCCAACCTTCGCTCACAAATTAACAGTGACCAGAGATGTTACTAAAAATTTGAGGTTATGTGCATAATTTAATAGCTAAGCAACTGCGATGAAATGAATTGCCAGGATACATAAATTAAGACTTAGTTTCACAGCAATTATACATTTCTTTAAAAAAAATATGGTAAAACATTACTGCTGAAAAAAATCTACATTATAATTTCGTAAGCTCACTCACATATTTCGATAGCTATTTGCTGCAGAACTATGACGTCACACGCCGGTCTTCACTCACAAATTAACAGCGACGAGAGATGTTACTATAAATTGGAGGTAGCGTACACAATTTAATAATCAAGCAACTGCGATTAAATTAATTCCCAGAATACATTCACTAAGTTTACTTTTCGTAATACTTCATTGTTAGACAAATATGGTAAAACTTCATGCTTTTAACGTTGGCCGCGTGTTCACTGTTGCTAAGTCACTGACGTCATTTAATCCGCCTTCTTTAAGTATTTAGCGAGATAGTCTCTGGCGTTCTCGCCTCGCATTCGGGAGGACGGCGGTTCGAATCCCCGTCCTGGCATCCAGATTTGGGTTTTCCATGGTTTCCCAAATCACTCCAGGCAAATGCCGGGATGCTTCCTTCAAAAGGCCATGGCCGAATTCCTCCCCATTCCTTGCCCCCATCCTTGCCCCCCATCCTTTCCCGTCTCTAAAGACCTCGATGTTAAAAAGAGACGTAAAGCAGTTAAAAAAAAGATAGTCTCTGTCCGTTTTTAATACTTGTATTATTATATCTAAGTTACTTCAGACTTGAGACATTTTACACAAATTTTTCAGACATAACTCTGAGGGTGAAACACAGTTCAGCTTCGTATTTAAGTCAGATGAGGTAAACTGTCGTTACCTTAAAAAACAGAACTATTCTAGACTCGTGACCATACTCAAACCGTCGCTTGTTTAAACTATTATAATTACATGTTTTTTCATTATAATTATACTGTATTCATTATTTACAGAACTTGTTTGTGCCAATACTAAAATATGTTCAGAAGCAAGGGCTATGAAAGAAAGGGAAATTTGTTGAAATCAAGCCACGGAGAGGAAGTTTCACGGGAGAAGGAATAGTGCAACGACACTCTACGAGTTTAAGGATGAGCATGTTAGAAGGCCAGTAGTAGGGAAATATGAAGAGAATGAATGATAAAAATATGCCAGAGAAAATGTATAATTTGAAATTGGTAGGAAGCAGGCCCGTATGAAGACCACATGTTATATGGAATATGGGAGCGAAAGGAAAGTGTAAGATATGAAACCCGCCAGTGTGGTCAGTACGCTGAGGCGCCGCCCACTGAATCGGGGAGGTACAACGGGGCCGGACTCGAGCCCAAACGTCCACGTATTAACCGCCCTGACTGCGGTCTTTAGGCGGTTTCCCATAAACATCAAGGGTACGATACCTAATCTCCGACTCATGAACTACGCATTTCACAAAATAAAAAATACACTTATCATACGCACAGCATATTTATACATATCTCAGACAGATGGCAGCACTTCACTTCATCCATTAGTACGTTATACGACCTGGCAGTAGGTACAAAATGCTTGGCGTTGGCAAGGACATGCGGCCGTGAAATCAAAGCTCCAAATTTTATTATGTCATTGATGAAGAAATGTATTCGAACAAGTAGGTAAATTAAATTGTTCTTCTACTTCCTATTCAAGGATTTCGCCTGCTGACCTGTTTCTGTTTCAGGGACTATTCCCAACTCTTCCTTGGTCAACCTATACTTCCTCTACCTTTAGGTTTGTATAGTTTTAATATTTTTGGTTATCGCGCATCATCCATTCTATACAGATGGTCTCTCCAGTTATTACTGTGTTCATCTATTTGTCATTCACCCTATATATATTCAACTCTTCTCTTTGGTTTCATTTCTTACTAGTGTAAGCCCGTGACCGTTTTTTTGCATATCGCCACGGGTCTAGAATAGTTCCAATTTTTAGGGTCAACAGGTTGACCTGATCTAACCAAATATGAACCTGACCTGTGTTTACTCTTAGGTGAATAAAATCTCTTGAGCTTGAAGATCTCAGAAGTATTAATAGACGTAGGTATTATACACGGACAGGGATGATCGCACTATACTATATTGTTTGAAAGGTCATAGACTCATAACTTGCTTAAACACAGTATTTAACCTGCAAAATTCCTGTTTGCTTCAATAGCATCACGTTGTTTTTTTTTTTTTTTTTTTTTTTTTTTTTTTTTTTTTTTTTTTTTTTTTGAGACTGGTAAAACATACATAACGTAATTATTTGTCATAGTATCTGTAACGGACAGAGAACTTAATTCACATTCCATATTATTAAACAGTTGAGCAACTCTGAAGAAATGGATTACCAGAATAGTTGATTCGGTAACATATTTGGTCTGATTCCACTTAAAATAACCTGATAACTCACGTACAATGAACATGAATAAATACGCATAACAAAAGTGGTCAGTAAAATACCTATAAAGCAAATAAACCGTAATGCATAAATTTTGGTCAAGCATTAGTGAAAGTTGTAATTAAATTGGAACTTATCCTAAGCCGAAATGGTAATTGGCATTCGTGGTTACAGCAGAGACTGAATAATTTTTTAAAAGTTTTTTAAGTTGCTTTGATTAGAAACATGTTACTGAAAAGCAGATACACGTTTTTTTAGCTGCAAAATTTATTAAATTTTTTTTACCTATGATACGCTATGAAAAGCAAACTTAATGAATGTATTATGCCATTTAATTTGGTAGCAGTTGCTTAGTTACTAAATTGTAGACATAACAACGAATTCATTCTAATGGTATCGCTGGTCGCTGTTTTGTGAGCGAAGGCTGACACGTGACACCGTTCTCCAGCCAATAGCTATAGAGGTGAGTGGGTGAGGTTACGAAATTATATAGCAGATTAGATCTAGCCTTGTGCATCCCTTTACAGATCTAGCAACTTCACTTCCGCTGCTAGTATGCGGCTTTTCTCTCTTCTTTTCACTACCCAAGATTCAATTCTATAGAGAAGTTACGTTATATTAGCATAAAACATTAAAGATACATTCAGGTCTTCATCCTCCTAATTTCGATAAAGCAGAAACTGTTTTTCTCCCTGCGATCTTGATATTGAGGTTAGTCTTAGTGAGAATGGTGTTTTCGGCCAGAAGGTATAGAAGTATAGGTCGACCATCTAAGTAACAGTTTCAGTTTATTCCGCTATGGAGCCCTGGCAAGGTAGTCACAACCTAACCAGGTAATCATACAGTGGAATCGCTGACCCCGGCAGCGTAGGGGTAGCGTGCTTGCTTCTCGTTGCAGGGATCGCTGGTTCGAGTCCGGCCTAGGGCATGGGTGGTTTTAATTAAATGTTGTGTTCGTATTGTGTCGTCCTCACACAAGAGAGAAAATAATTACACTTATAAGAAATCTGTACAGTGCAAGGGAAACAATATATTGAGCTAGCTGTATGGCTAACACGGCCGAATGCCAATTAAAATAATAATAATAAAAAAAATACAGTGGAATCCAGATAATGGAGCATCCTGCCTTATTTCCCATGAACAAAAGATTTGCCAGAGGCAATTGTCAATTTAAAAGCATGAAGGAATTCAGATCGAATTCGGGATTAGAACCAAGAAACTCTCCAGACATGTTCACTAAGACACCAGACCGTTCTAAGTTAGGTAAATAGGGTGTCATACAAGAGCCAGTCACTGCAGTGTGAAGTGTAGGGTAATGTAGAGTTAGGTCTGTTTCCCCCACAGCCACTCTCGTGGGCGAAGCGCCCTCCTTGCGCGCGGTCGCCAGCGTCGATTTGATTTTCCCAGCGGACTCCCCCACCTGTCCAACAGCCGAAGTGTTTACTCTGCTGCCGAACTACTGTGTTTATTTACTTTATAAATTTCTGAGGTAGGAGGTGGCAGCATTCTTCCTCCGCAGGGGCTTGCGGGACAGGCGGACAGCGGGCAATAAAAAATCGGGGGGGAGAGGGGGGGGGAACCGTTCGTCAATGCTGACTGAGAGGAAGAGGAAAGGGGATTTCATCGGCGGTGGTCTCCGAAGAGGTACAGTCAACTCCAAATAATGTGGTAACTTTCGGAAAGCCAATATTGAGTCCAAATCTGCACTAGCACTATGTAGTTAGCAATCAAGTTGGTGCTTGTAGTTTTTAACACATTTTAGGCCCTTCTATTCTCATTCAATTTTCGGATTAAAGCAAGAAGCAGTTTGTTTACAGCCAAAGGCAAATATGCGTTAGATTATCTTTGTATTGTACATAAATGGAAAAAATCAGCCTTCTTACACATTCCATTACAAATCTCATTAATTATATCTGATCTAATTTTCTTGGTATGTAACATTGAAAGCAGTAAAACGTCTTTGTTTTCTATGTAATCTAATGCGGAAATTAAGAATTATTATTTATTATTGCTCAGTTTCTACTGTAGCGGCCTTGTGACTCAATTGTTAAGGCGTCTGACTGGAGACAGAAAGGTCCCCGGTTCGAACCCTTGTCTCGGAGGGCATTTTCAGCGGTCTAACCCGACCTCCACTTCTGGCACTGCTTGCAGTGTAACGTGAAGTACGCCAGAAGGATTCAATGGTTCCGATTCCACATTGAACTGTAGGTCTCCGTATCCAAGTAGGACTACCGGGTTAGGTTAGGTAAGGGGGAAAGGAACTGGTCACCCGACCTCAAATACTAGGCTTAATATACCACCTTCGGGTTGAATAACTAGCTTAACTCCAATTTGTATCGTTGGTCATATTTAATACGAGTCTCACGCACCACAACTGTAATGTAAAACTATTATAAAAATAAAATGTATCCTGGACACTATTAAACAGTTCTTTTCCCCTTGTATAATCGGATGTTGATACAACCCAGAATTACTCTCTGGTATTTCATTTTATTTCTGGTATTGCTGTCTTTTAACGCATGTGAGGCGTATCAAAGAAGAAAACAAAATGTATGGATTCCGAAAACCTTTTGGTACACACAAAGCAATAGTCTGTGCAGCACAAATCCAAATCTATTAATAAGTTGTGTCTGTGCATGAAATTTAGTCCTTCTTAATGATACACAATATCTTCCTAACCAAAAGATCTGAACATAAACAATTTATCTTGGCATAATTACTTTCCTGCACGTAATGACACGTAGTAAGAGTGAGCATTTTTACAGAGGCATAGAAAGAGACAATTGACTTATATCTAGGGTTCTGATCTTAACGACAAGTCATATTTTTTTCCTTTCTTTTTGAGCTGAAATGCTGAATTAAACAGTGATTCAACGTTTCTGCTTGTATTTAAATGAATTTTATATATCGTATAAATGCATATTCAGACCATTTTTTTAGTTTTGGTCATATTTCGATAACATTTATGGTCATATTTCGATAATATTTATGGTCATATTGTCATAATTTGAGAAAAAATCTGGTAGTTTTTTAATAGTACCGGGAATTCACTAGATATACGAGTGACAAGAATTTAAGATAATTATTCACAGATCCGTTCTTCTGTTGTACAGGTGAGGGTGGGGGGGAGGGGTAAACTAATTTTCACTGTGGTCAGAATTCACCAGTCAAGAATTATTGTCATTCTCTAAACCTAATGTTCCGCGTCAATCAATATCTCAATGAAATATCCTCAGTCATCGTTAAATCTGCACTGGATCAGTGGGTATACCTACCGCCATGCAGAAATTAAAATTTTGAAAGTGCGAAATTAAGTATGGCAATTTAGAGACGAGTATTTTAGTATAGATGAAAGAGTTCTATTCTGAAAATTATCTGAAATTAAAGTGACTTTAACAAAACGATTTAAAATTTAATTTCTCAGTGAAGCAGTGAGTGCACGGAAGCAAATTATGCTGTCTATATGACAACTATACTACTAGGTAAAATAAATCAAATATAATTGAACATGTTTTGATGTATAGTAAGTTTAAATGTTTGGTCATATTTTGTTATTTTTAGGTCATATTTACCCGATTTAAAGGTAATTTTTCCTGCATATTTCTCTATTTTTTGGTCATAAAAATCCGAACCCTACTTATATCTATGCAGAACAGGTTTCCGATACAGGTAGTAATAGTTATGGATCAACTCTGGGAGCCCTATTGTGTTCTAAAGGGATTAAACACCATTCGGGTAACTGTAACTTAGATCGTGTAATGTATTTTTGAAGTTTGTAGTACCAATCCTGACTTCGTGAATTTATGTTACCATTTGGCACCTCTCTGCCTTACGGAAGAATACACAAAATTCCAGATATAATACCTCTCTCACCAGATTAATTTTTCGTCCGTGGGGTTGGCATCCTGACCCGGCTGTTTGATACAAAACGTTGGCGGGGAAAAGAGGTTTGAATGACCTTTAAGCGTCTCTTCCTTGAACATAATGACTGACAGCAGAACGTTTATATACATAATAACATATTCCTAATTCCTCACGTCCACTACAGTAAACTTTAAATTCATAATTAATTGCTTATTACCTATTTAATACTACATTTTACAGTCAATAATTATAATTATTCGCACTTTTATTACGTGTATTTGTCTCCAGAGCAGTGGTCTCGATCTTAAAAATGCGAAATCGGTACATCTGCCAACTAATATCGGGATATTTGTATCCAAAATCGGTAAACGAAAAATATACAACCACAATTTGCTGGGAAAGATTTGCTGTCCAAGAATTTGTATCTGTTTGACTACCACAGTAGGGACTACAACACATCAAAAACAGTGCAGTAAATTGATGGAAATCGGCTGTGGCAACTGGACGACAAATTGTCACTACAAGTTGGAGGGATAATTTTTGTTTCAACTTGCATTTAAAGATGGGCTTAATATTGATGTAATTTTTCTCTTCCTGTTATATAAATTCATGTCAAGAGTTTTGCAGCCAATATGAAAATTCTTTTTTCCCCACTTTTTTCTATAAATTTGTAGTTTTTTTTCCACTCTTGTACTTGGTTTTACGTCTGACGATATTTTTACTTAGTAACTAGGAGAAATTTTCTCTTCTAAGTGAAGAAAACCAATGAACAAATAAAATCCGAATCCTCGTTTATATAGACAAGCGAATTACCTCGGGTAGCCGCTAAAAATATCGAGAATGTAGGACATGAGAGTATTCCCCAAAAGATACAGGGAGCATTTTTTAATAGGTAATTATTTATCATATAATCAACCTGTAAAACATAAACGAAAATCGAGAAAAAAAATCGAGAAAATGTTCATGTATTCTCAGAAATCGTGGAAAAATAATTGCATTTCGGTAGGATAGACACGATATCGGTAGAAATGCCGAAAAATCGGTGGGTTCAAGACCAATGATCCAGAGCCTGTATCAATTCTCCTTGAATCTCTTAAAATTTGTACCCTGAGTGTCTACCACAATGTCACGTTCGTAAATAAAATACCGGTGTAATTTCGCCCTGAGATGGTCGCTTTTGAAGATTATTATGAAGAATAGTGTTAAGACGATTGAGGAAACAGGGAAGAACGAGATATTTAAAAATAACTGCTTCACAAAGCCTTATTTTCTTCAGAATTAAGTGCTGATGTAGTAACCTAATATTAGCAAGTATTCGGTGCCGTGGCTATCGCACGGTAGGAATGACTAGACAGCAGTTTCGTGTGACGTCAGCTGTCAGTGGTCCCTCCATAACGACATCCACGCACCGCGACGCAACACGGCAGGTTTGTGTAATGATGCCGATTCAATTTGTAATTAACAGCCATTAATAGCATTGCGGGCAATAAATTTAGTTAATTGCATATACAAAATTTATACGAAATTGCCTAGCGTTGGCAGCAGAACTGGTGTGGGGTTGATTTTGCATCGGTCGTTCCGAATAGGAAGCCGCATAGAGACGGGGCTGGAATAACTAGGGGAGTGACAGCTCGGCCAGCAATATTGCAGCCAAACAGTCAATACCAGCCGAGCGCAACCACCTCGCAGTTTGGTCGTTCATTTAGGCGCACCCCCAATAATGCAGCGTTATTGGATGTTTATTTGGGGGAGGCCGGTTATGCCACATTGGATTTGATTCCTGTGTAAAAGTTGGTAAGAGTTGTCGAACTTTTTGATCATCAAATAATAACGCGTAAGTGCTGAGCAATAATTCATTGCAAACTGCGGCAGTTCGTTAGCCTATGCCAGCTCATTGAACGTTTATGGCCCGCGTGGGTACGCAGTAACTAACTCTACAACCGGAATGATGCTTCGGAATTCCTGTTAATATGATCGAAATTTGGTTTTCTAAATCTGTACCTCTATAGTAATAACGGCAGTTATATTTATGAACAAGTAATTGGGTTACACTCCACAGCATTTCAATGATGATTCTCCAGTAAATAATCACATATTGTTTCAATGTAAAAAATTTAAGTAGCAACAAGTTCATATAAAAACTAATCAGCGACCAACATGCCTAAGTCTATATCTACCAGCAATATCCTAATTATATTTTTCAAGAATGGAGGAGTAGGCCTTTGTGTTTAATAGCAATCCTTGAACCAAACAGTTGTCCATAATTTTTACGGTACATTTAATTTAATTTTATTGTAATGGAGTGCTCTCTTCAGTGACAATTTACCTACACACCTTTTTATCCACTTTCTTGTTTCTGCCTAATACAAATGTTAATTTCAAATTCTTTCATCGTTTTTGGTTAAATATTCATACCTTCCTTGATAATTTATTGCAATCCCTGACCCCTTTACCTATGAAAAAAAATTTCCCATACAATTTTTCTAGAAATCGGGTGCCAGCTTGGATCATGGCCTTCTTACTCTTCCATTCACATCCCTTAATTCTTCCACCACTAGCTTTCCACGCCTTAATATACACCCTATACGCTCCCACAACTCTCTTCGCCATCCTCCTGTCTTTCAATGAACCCCAATTCAGCTCCTTGCTCATTGTAGTTACTGATTGTGTTCTCCGATAATTTTCAGAGACAAACCTAGGAGTCCTTCTTTGTACCTTCTCCAACTCCTGTATTTGACAACCAAAATTTTTTTCCATCCTACTCCACCATATCCAAGCAATGGTCTGAATGTATCGCCGTTCCCTCACTTGTCTGGTATATCGCCTCATCTTTCTCTCCAGTAAATGAAAAATTTAGAAACCTTTTCTTACTACCTCTCCTGGACAGTTGAGGTTATTATACGAGGGCTGTCCAGAAAGTAACAGACGTTTTGACCTGGCGCAACAATGGGTGCTCCTAGTGCCGCCATCTTGGCGTCAGACTGTTCATATATTCAGTACGCAACCAGCCGTGGTAGTTTGCACATCGTTCCTATCGTACTTTGAATACAGTAGAGTGTTAAAATGAGCGCTGCAATTAAAAATCCCGCCAGTTGTGAAGTGCGAGCTGTAATACGGTTTTTGTTGGCGAAAAATCACAAACCAATTGAAATTTATCGCCAGATTTGTGATGTGTACGGCCAAGGAATAATCAGTGAAAGCCGAGTGAAGCAATGGTGCATTGATTTAAAAAAATGGTCGAACCAATGTTCACGGTGAGGACCGCATGGGTAGGCCTAGTGTTGTGAGTGATGAACTGGTGGTGAAAATCAACGAAAAAATCCGTGAAAATCGTCGTTTCACGATTACGGAGCTTTCAGAACATTTCCCCCAAATTTCACGGAGTTTAGTTCATGAGATTGTGGTTGGTAAACTTGGTTACCACAAATTTTGTGCCAGGTGGATTCCGAAAATCTTAACAGAAGACCACAAAAAACAGAGACTTGCTGCAGCACTGACGTTTCTGGAAGACTACGCCAAAACTGGAAACCAAGTTATCGATCGTATCGTAACTGGCGACGAGACGTGGGTAAAGCACGTCACCTGTGAAACAAAACGGTAGTCTATGGAATGGGGACACACGCATTCGCCCAAGAAACCGAAGAAGTGTCTGCAAACGCTGTCAGCAGGAAAAATTATGGCTACTGTGTTATGGGATGCTAAGGGTGTGATTCTCGTTGAATTTCTTGAACGTGGCCAAACAATCACTTCAGAGTGGTATTGCGAAACACTCAGAACATTAAGACGCGCGGTACAAAACAAGCGTCGGGGAAAACTCAGTGAGAAAGTTTTGTTTCTCCACGACAACGCTCGTCCACACACGGCCAATCGTACCCAAGAGCTCTTGGATGGTTTTGGATGGGAAGTTTTCAATCACCCGCCGTACAGCCCGGATTTGGCACCGAGCGACTACCACCTGTTCCCGGCGATGAAGACGTGGCTCGCAACACAACGGTTTGAAACTGACGCTCAACTGCATGCCGGTGGTAAACCAGTGGTTGAAGTCTCAGGCGGCAAATTTCTACAGAGAGGGTATCGAAAAGCTTGTACCACGTTATGATAAGTGCCTTAATTTAAATGGCGATTATGTTGAAAAATAGCCTAAGAGTTTACCTCTAAAATGTATATAATAAAAATCGTTTTTTTCACTTTGTTTATTTTTTAATACAAAACGTCTGTTACTTTCTGGACAGCCCTCGTAAAAAGTTATGCCAAGATATTTACATTTCAAGTCTTCAACAAGCAATTCTTTGCCTACCTCATAATTATAATCAACCTATAGTTTTTTATCAGTGTACTTAATAGTTATTTGCTTTTATCTTTATCCCATGTCGACCTGTCTAACTAGATATCCTGTCCAGATCGTCTAGCAGCTGTTCCCAGTTTCACGTTTCTATTACTATAGTAAGGGTACGGAATTCCGTAAATGATTCCAGGGGTTCTCTTACAATAACACATCGTGTCTCCATACGTCTTAATTTTCATGCTAATACATTCTACAGTGGAAAAAAAGATATATATATATATAGATATATATTATATATATTAAAAAAACGTTTCTTTATAAGAGATTGTGCTTGTATCTGTTGTAAGCTAATCAGTAAATTTCAGCTTCAGTGATTGTTAAAACTATTCTCAGCAAATAACTTCGGTATATATAGTCAGATTGAAATATTGCATGTCAATTGTTATCACTGACATCCTATTGTAACGAAATGGCCCAATGAAAGAAACCAAACTGACAAACTTTCCTCCGAATTACTTCAATAATTTCATGTTTTTAATACAGGAGAATGGTTATTGGCAGAGGAAGTACAGTGCATGGTCAGATTTTTTTCCCCGCCAGACTTATATTTTAAAGGCAATCTAAGTCAATAGAAATAAATGAGATACCATGTTTTCATGCTATTACCATCGTGCTATACTTTTCAGTTTTCCTACAACGTTTTGGAAGTATTTTTCAATTTTTAGTCAGTGATGCCTTTAATGTTTGGACTAAAGAAAACAAACCAAAATTGAAAATCTGTAATTTAATAAATTAAGACGTAGGAGAAGTGGATAAGAAACAAAGAAGAATTAAGACATTTTGCTGCAAATTTAGTACTAGGTATGAAAATTTGGAGAAAAATAAAGGGTACAATCTCTTGACAGAGAATTCTTTACCTGTCAATATATTTAAGATCGTATCATGATACAACCGTTGATCTTTTAAAACTTCTATACCCTTTTAAGATTTCTCCTGTTATCATCCGATTTCTTTTGATCATTGTTATTATTACTTGGTTTATATCCCACAGGATAAAGACTACAACCTATTTGCTAGTGGATTTCTACTATGCTTTCTTTCTCTAACATTTGTCAGTTTGTTACAGGACATACATTAAGCTGGAAATAAACGTTAATGGTTGTACTCACGGGTGTCGGAGTGTCCTTCAGAAAACTGGAGGAAGGAATACCACGAAGCCGATTTTCGCGTGGCCCCGGACAACTTTATAAATGCAAATATGACCTTCTTTTGATAAACGCATTTGCATGTTTGTGTGTCAATCGACTCATTAAGAGATAAAATTAAAATATGCAAATTTAATAGCTGGAAATTTCAATAAAAGCCGATGGCGGGTGGGAGGGGGCTGTAGGGAGAGGAAGATGGCGCCCGGCTAGATTAGGGACGGAAAGAATCACGTGACGCGACGTCATCGGCGTCCATATTCAGGCGCCCGGCTTTCAGAGCGCCGTAAATATTCAAACACGATCGTTTGCATATTTACGAGAGTGTTACATTAAACAGCTTTGCGTTCTCTCGCAATCCAGAACAAACGGCCGGGATCGTGACTTGTGTTCAAGGCAAATCGCGCGTCACCCGTTGCCGCTGGGCAAATGTCCAGAGATACTTACTACTCCAGAGACATTGCCTTTAATGTCAGAGCAGTTAGCCAAATTACTCCTTCAGAGACAATTGCTCGTGGAACAAACTCCCCTTCTGATAATGTTAAAAAGCTATTCATGTCATCCCTTTATTGGGGACAACGAATAAGACCCTTATGTATGTATGTACATTGCTATTCCCTAAAGGATGTGACGTCACATCTCGAAATTTTTTAAAATTTTTTTTTAAAATTTTTTTGTTAACTAACTATATGCATATATATGCGGTACTGTAATGATATGTATGCATACCAAATTGTATTCTATGGTTCCACAGTTCAGCTGAATGTAAAGTCTTTGGAGTAGTGTAGTCTTCTATCTGCTAGTATTAATATCTTTGTTTGTGAAAAATGGGACAGAAATACTCCCGTATAGTTTGTGGTATGCGTAGCTGGTTGTTATGGCGGCGTATTGAGAACCGTATGTAGGTAAATAATAATGAGTATCTTCTAGTAATTAAATTTAATTTTCTACAGTCATCTGCGGGCGGATCCAGAGGGGGGGGCTCAAGTCCCCCCAAAAGTATCTAGGTCCACCTTCCAACATTGTAATTTTGGAGACTTTTTTTTTTTTTTTTTTTTTTTTTTTTTGGTAGCTCTACGGGATTTGAGGCCTGAGGAGACTATAAATTACTACCTTTTGTCCAACTCATACCCCCCCAAAGCCAAAATCCACTAAAGGCAAGGCCCCCCCCAAACCAAAGTCGACTCAAGCCCCTCACAAACTAAAATCCTGGATCCGCCCCTGGTCATCTGAATTGTGAAGTTTAAGAATAATTCAGATTTACGAAATAAAGTGTATAAGCTAAAATATTTTTTTGTTAATAATCAGTAACTATATTAACTTCATTTTAAATTGCGTAATAATTAATTTGATTCTTTTAGAGAGAGGAATAACACGCTGTAACGAGTTTGGAGTGTAAATGTTGAATTACGGTGCTTCGTGGTGACTCTCCATGAGGATATATATAAATTAACAACAAAATTAATTAACCATTATAAAGGTAGCCCCTTACAGTGTTATAGCAACAAATAGAAGATTCGTAACGTTAATTAGTTCGAACACTAAATCTGGCACAATGATTGTGAAGAAGTGCTGTTCCTGGAATTCATGAAACACCAGTAACTTATATTCTACTGAAGATATCAAAAATACAGCGGTGAAACGTTTGTGAAAATAAAACTTTTAATTACAAAAATATTTTTAGCAGATGATCTTTAGATTCAAAATCATAAGAACTAACTGCAAAAAATAGCCATCAGCTACGTAAGTTAATATTCTAAAGTCAGTGCTGGAGGCCGTACATCTTAAGGCAAGACGCTGTCAGTACGATTAATGTTAAATTTTACTTAGTTTATAACTGGAAGGTTGGCTGGATCCTCCAGAAGGAGGCGTAGTATGCCAGTATGTAAGTTGTAAGACGGACAGTTCCTATCCTTTAGTTCAAAGAAGAATCAGAACCACGGAGAATCCTCTAGCAGTTCTTATGAACAGCTCAAACCCACAAAAATTCCTGTTCGCAAAAAACCAATTACGTAAGTTATAAACAATAAATTAAATACTATTTGATGATATCAAAAAAGAGTGTGGTTGCATGGGAACTGTATAAACAAAGTTTGTATACACAGGTGCTAATCCATAAAAAGAAACGCAAATGTATATATCATTTTTTAGAAATGTTGCTAGCACCAAAAAAACTTTTTTTTGTTGTTAAATTCACTAAATCAGTGTGACTTCGTTGCAGTTAACAAAGAAGTACGAAGCAGCAGCAATAATGTCGTTATTACGTGCATCAGAAGACAAAGAGGAATCACCCGTAGAAGTAAAGGAAGAAGTTTCATCGGAATTACGAAGGTAAAAGAAACCACTATTCTCTAATCTAACCAGAATATCAACAAAAATCTTTCATTTCGATGGTGACTGCTCCAGAATGTCTAAAATTGAAGATATAATTATTCAAAGTAAATATTAATTAACATATAAGAGAATAGCCAAGGTTATAGTGGAAGGCTAAACACAAAACAAAATTCATTAAAACTTTGTGATTATGTTTCCAATTCATATGTAGTGAGAATTCAGAAACCAAATATCGCACGTTTATTTACTTCGTTAGAGTTCTTACTGTTGGTAGGTAAGCAGTATGAACTTAAAGAGTTGCACAGAAGTAAAATGCTTAAAAATCAGATTTTACCATATGCTCGAGGTCTCAGTTATGTAGCTTATTAACATCGGTCCTAATACATAGTTACTTGACTATGGTATTCTCAAGAGAAGCTACTGACTTGATTTTGCCAAATAATTTACGAGATACTAGTGAAGTGAAATGTTGAACAGGTTCAGGTAATATTTGTGGTTATATGAAGATAACAGTTTGATAAAGAAGTAATTAATCTTGTATACCACATTTTTTTCCTGTGTGATGGTAGCTTTGAGCTAAAACTTTTTTATTTTAATAAATCTGAGTATTATTATTCTCGTAAATAGTACAATATTATTAAATCTATAAATAATGTGGTCTCAGTTTCTTCTTTAAGTAACAAACTGATCTGGGTTTTCCGTGGTTTTCCCTGATCACTCCAGGCTAATGCTGGGATGGTTCCTCACATTGGTCCATGGGCGCCTCCAGCCATATCCTGTATATCCCTTCCAAACTATTACCCTTTCGGATAGGTGCAATGCACCCTCCGCCACACACTTTTAGTGAATCGCGGAGTAATAATAATAATAATAAACTATTGTGGGGAAGTAATAAGAGCGAAATCGCCCAGACCCTTAATAAACTTTAAAAAATTTCGGGAAACTATATAAATACGATCGGTAACGAACCTGCGGGATCGAGATGTCTGACCAGAGGTTAACCGCTCACCCAACAGGTTTTCTATCTCAATTCCGAGTACTTGACACTGTTTTCTCAAATTCGCTATTTGTTCTTAGCGGAGACATTTACATTCCCGTTGATGGTGATCATATCCTCTGCCTCACAGTGTAATTGATAACATAAATCTTTGGTCTGTAAATCCGAAACCCTTGTCACGTAGCATGGAATGAAATATTCCTGCTGCCTTAAAGGAATCGCCGTTGCCGATCGCCAGAGTATCGATGGCAATTTACGACCCAGAGATGACGTCGCAGATAGTCCAGAACCTCCCGGCACTAAGCTAAACGTATGTGGGGATCAAGTTCAACTTCTACAATGACAAATATTGTAAAAAAATATGGATATTCTGATGCAAATTTCATAACTTTTCATCCAGGTTCTTAATACGCATAATACAGTGATACTGGACTATGATATTTTGAAAACAGAAGGAGGTATTTACTTCATTTTATCACATACTTCACGTGATATTACTCAAGCGAAATGTGACAGTAGTGAAGTTTTACATTTTTAATCTGTAATATTCTCAGAAGCAAAAATTGCACATACTTCATGGGTTTTTTTTTCTTCTTTTTTTTTTTTTTTAATGTCGTTTGTTAATGTGGAAAATATGCTGAAGTCATTATCTTTTGTGCTTTGTTCAAATTTTCAGACGAACGAAAGACTTTACGTGTTTTTGTATCATCGTAATTTTCTACCGCAAAGCTGAAACTTATATGCGTATCTCGTAGCCTATCACTGGCCGGGTAAAGAAGTAGAGATTATATTGAATGATCAGACGTGATAATATTACTTCTCCCTCTAGTTATATTTTTTTCTTCAGTTATGGCATCACTCCTCCCGACGTGAGATCACTAGAGGTGGCAAGGGACTGGGGAGAAGGAACTGGAAGGAATTCGGTCATAAATTTTTGAAGGAATCATCGCGACATTGGTCTGGAGACATTTGAAAAAAATAAATCTGCATTGCCGGACGGGGATTCGAACCCCCATCCTCCGAAATGGGAGTTAATCACCATCTAATGTTGATGCATCTGTTGCTAATTCACCTGTTGTCGGAAACAACGATAGTGTCATTACACAAACGAAGCGTTGACCCATCAAGCATACATTCCTCAAACCAGCGTGTAATCGTGAACGCTGTCTGCCCGTCTCCCACGGAGTATTCCTCGAATTTGGTCGATTGGTGTGCCGTCCACTTGTGGCTGGTCCGTGAGTGTACCCTCTGAATAGCGGACAGAAGAGACAGCTAGCTCCTGTTGTCTCACCGGCCTCCGCGATTCTCCTTTTGTTCTGGAGGGCGACTGCAAACACGCCGCCTGAACAAACTGCTCAGCTGCCACCCCAGCCTCCCGGACAAGAAGAGGGAAGGTCACTCAATTGGTTCTCACACAACTCTTCTAACCGGTATTAAAATCCTCCGCGTGGCTCCGCTTCGTTGACATTTCTACAATTCTTTTACGTTGAAAACTTACTGACAGCACACTTAATAGACCGCGTCTACGAAAGTAAAGCTGCGTTACCACGACGTCTTGTAACGGAGGCGGCACGCAGAAGTGTAGGGATGAGCGCGCGCCACAGGTTAGCCCTCGCTACCCCGCAACCACCTCCTCATCACGTCGCCTAGTGTCGTTTGGCACAGAGCACTTTACAGCAACAGAAGGGGTGCGCAACTCTGCTAGAAACCGATGGCAAAAGCGCACCACTACACACGCCTGTGATGTCTACCGACATAGAGCTGGTAGCTGCGTCTCATCCCCTCTAGCAGAGGTGGCCCTGTTCCCATGGCGTGTTGGGTATCCGTCCCATCCCGTCCCGGGAGACCTCCGTTAAGAGACATCGTGGGAATGCAGCTTAAGACTGGCAGTCAGTGGCACCAATATCAGTACCCTCTAGCATAGAATAAATAATTATAAAATGACAGCTGAGATGGGTCGGGCACGTGGTCCGAATGCCCAATACTCGCATTCCTAAGCAAGTGTTGAACTTAGAGCTAATGGCGGATAAGCGAGGTGTTGGTGCTCAGAGGAAGCGATTTAAAGATTTTATCAAGACTAGCATGAAGATCTGTCACTTGTTCATCATGGAACCAAGTTATTTGAAGAAAATCACAGACGATCAGCGAATTAGAAGAAACACCACAGGAAAGAAAATGAACAGTTAATGGAAAAATCACAGCATCTCGGATGTCCCTCCTGGGTATTCCCGTCATCATTGCGGTAAATTGTATATTTCTCGCATTGAACTCCACAATCACTTTCGGACCCATATATGAAGAGGCATTCTGCTAGGAAGACCAGCCTACTCGTTATTATTATTATTTTTTATCTGCTTATCGTCTCTCAAACAGCGAGGTCTTTAGAGACGGGAAAGGATGGGGGTCAAGGAATGGGAAGGAATTCGGCCATGGCCTTTTGAAGGAAGCATCCTGGCACGTGCCTGGAGTGATTTGGGAAACCATGGAAAATCCAAATCTGGATGCCCGGACGGGAATTCGAACCGCCGTCCTCCCGAATGCAAGGCCAGAACGCTAACCGTTACACCACCACGGTCTGTAGACAACTCGTACACCAGTGTTTGCTATTATTGTAGTAGACTACGTCTACAAGATTAAGAATGGCAACCAGTGTATACAAAGAGTAAAAAAAATAATATATATAAAGAGATCGGAATAACTAAAGATATGATACAAGATAGAGCAACATTCAGGAAATTGTTGTATAATTTTAGGGGTTTCCAGGAAAAAGAGAAGAAGAAGGGTATTAATATCTGGACTCAAGAAAGAAGGAAACAGCAAAGAGAAAAGAAAAGATACTAGAAGTCAAGAAAAGAAGCATGAAGATGAATGCACAGGATTACTTTTTTGGTGGGTATAGCTTACAAGCGTATGCTAAACTCGATCCTGAATTAATTGTGTTGACTTCCCTTTGCAGAAGTAGTTATACTTAGTTACGTTTCCAGCAGGTACCAATTTGCAATTTCCAGATTTTTACCAAAAGATTTGCATCAGTTTTATAACTTATCCCCAATATGTTTCATTGTTAATAAATCTTAAACCGAATTTATTTGTAAGTTATAAGGCAGACTAACACATGGATTTCTAACTATTTAATCGTTGCTCTGCTAATAATAAGTCGTTTGGCGAGGAGATACTAAATTTCACGAATCGCGGCGTCTTTATACAGTGGCGAAGATATTTCATCTTCCCCACCTTAGAAATAAGCCAACTAAGAAACAACACTGTCAACTGTTTTTTAATTGGCCCAAGATTTAATGCAACACGCGATCAAATAAGATCAATAAGTTATTCTGCCTGATTTATCGTATAAGTGGTTGAAAGAAGGAAATTGACAGAATGTCAGGCACTGTATAAATTTTGTCTGAAGGTGGCAGTATCCCATACTGAGAGCTAATGTCATATATATAACACGAATATAATCAGCCTGGCGTGCTGCAAGTATGACGTCATGAATTCAAAACATTTGTAATGGGAAATAAATGAGGAATAAAACATTAAAGTGAAAATATAGTGTGATATCCATTGCAAGCATCGGCACTATGTAATAAACATCATACTACGAGAAGGAAATTTGTATACTAACAACTTGTGATTAACTTTTGACAGTGTAGATTTAAATTTATGACATGTGTAATTGAATTATTGCTCAGGATTCACCGACAACTCACATGAAAGATAACTCATCTTTGAACCCTGAGGACAAGATATAGTTACGACTTATGGTTTCTTTCTTGTGATTACTCTTTCCACTGCGCTGTTTTGATAGAATCCCAAATATCTTAACTATATTGAGTGAATATCTTCATTTCAATATATTCATTGCAAAATATATCCTCAATAATTTGCTAAATGTATGTAAATCTTTATCTTCTTCAACAGTTATTCATTAAGTCTATTTCCTCCAGTAACGTCCCACGTATCTTAAAATTTCTATCAGACTCTTACACAAAATTGTTTCCTTAATGAACGTTTGCAGAACAAGTCGATTTCTTATTTAAACTGTCCGCTTAATTTTCAAGATACCTAAACCATGCCACAATTCAAGTGATTCTATTTTTATTTTTCCCTTTCTCTGCTGTTCTTAAAGTTAATGCTTTAATCCATAACGTGTTATACTCCATACGTACAGCTTTAGAGAAAATTCTTTCCCAGTCAAATGTCAGTATTGTATTTATACCTTTCCGGGAGGCATTCGAGAGAATGTCTGTTCGATTCCACTTGAGGCTATTTAGATTTCAGTTTTACACTGTTTTCCGAAATCACAGCAGGTGAATATCGGGATTATTGTTTCAAAAGGCCATGGCCGAATTTCTTCCCGTTCCTTTCCTGCAATCTTGCTCCATCTCCTATGAGATCGACACCATCGAGGCTTAACGAAGAATATTTATTTTTTGAAGACTTTTTTTTACTTATGGCTTTACGCCTCGTCGACGTCAAGGTCATTAGAGGTGGGATGGGACTGGGACAAAGAAAGGGAAAGAATTCGGCCATGGCCTTTTGAAGGAATTATCCCAGCATTCAGCTGGACTGATTTTGGGAAACCATGTAAAACCCAAATCTAGATGCCCGGACGGGGATTCGAACCAGTGTCCTCCCAATGTGAGGCCAGAGCGTCAACCACTCACCAACCAGGCTCTGTTTCTTTTTGCTAATGTTCTACTTTAACATTCTAGTTTCGGCCATCAACTGTAATTATACTTCATAAACAACAAAATTCTCTTACTTCCTGCAATATATCTGAAGCTATTTTTGTATTTGATCTATTGTTATTGTGATTTTTTATGCATTTCATTTTTTTTATTTATGTGGATTAGAAATAATAGAAACTACATAAGAGAGAGTAGAACGTTATAAAGTAAAAACACCTGGTTATATTATTTTTTAAATTTAGTTCCAACTCACCGAAACCGCGGAAATAAACGAACTTAAGGTTTCAGTTAAAATAAATTTAGAGTCAACGTGTGTTTGTGAATGGTCACATGTTTCCTTACATTAACGTGAGAGGTATATGTGTATGTATTACTGCTGGCGAGATTAAGTTACAATCGCACGGTGGTGGGAGAGAGGCTTCCTGAACGTTAAGGAATACGAACGCCTCGAGTCGTTCGTAATAGTGGTTATGAGTTAGCGCTCAGTAACGATTCCCGTCAGTTGACATACGCAGACGGCAACCAACCTTCCACTGTCGCCACTTAAGTCCCAGACAGACGGGGAAAAATTAATATTCTGTCGTCCCACCATACGAGCCTTGCCAGCCACGGCGATTGTAATAACACATGCACAGCTTGTTTGTTCGGTGCTAATGCTCCCAAGGGCAAAATAAATGTGGCGTTCCTAGCAATTATTCAAGTAACAGCAACACGAGAAGGGATACTTTTAAAAAAAAATTATTATACTTCTGAGATGCTTGAAAATAAATTCGTAAGTTACATAAAAAATCCTGATGACCACCTATAAATCGCTTTTCACTAGTTGAACAGTATACCGTATACTACAGAGCAAGGTTGTTTAGGGTCGGTCATCGTATGTCCCACCGAATACTTATGCTCATTGGCTAGGAATCCAAATACACCCGAAGTATTATTGTATGTTTTGTAACTGATGGCAGCTGTGGACTACGTTAGAACTGCGGACTAACAACTGAATTTAAAATTACTTTAAAAAAAATAATTAACACAATTTTTATTCAATAAATTGTCCGTATATTTCGTGAATTACTGATTACAAAACCAATACGTGTTTCCAGTGGTCCATCAGTATGTCTTAGTCCTGTTCCACTTATGAATTCTTATTTCTTGAAAAGTTTCTTCATTGAATTGTTTGTGAAGTCTTTCACAAATACCCAATCGTATCATTTCGTAACAAATGTAATTATAACGCGTTGTTACGAGCTTGGATCCAACTATACTGATACTTGCTAGCAGAACGACCAGTTCTCCCATACACAGTAATAATACCATTTTTTTTAACTTTTGTTTACCAAATTCAAATTTCAGTGCATCTGTTATATTAATTTTTTATTTCTGATGTATCGTTTTCAAAAAGACCCAGACAGGTAGAAGTTACTCTCGGGAGTTGAGGGTTCCGTACACAAACGTCGTGAAAGATAGAATTCACTAAGAAAAAGCTATTTTGTTACCAACGTAATAAAATTAAAGTTGGACTCAGTAATATTTTTTTTAAAGTTTTTTAACGGCTTATTTATCAGCCCAGTCACTAAAATCTTTGACGAAATTTACATTTGATTTTTCTGTTGGAAAAAAATTATTAATTGAAGAGTTAAATTTGCCAAAATAATTTTAATCATTATTGCTCTTGAGGACAGTGTTTAACTCAAATTATTAATGATTATTCAGTTTTTGTTCATATTTGTCTTCTTCCTCATTCCTTTCCAAAACCTCTTCATACGTTCACTGTGTTCCTGTTTACTTTGTTCTATCAGTTTTGTTCCTGATTTCTTCTGTATTTTAAATTTTGTTCATGAATTGTCCCCTATACTGTGTCATTTCCTTGCTGATCCCTGCATGATTGAAATCCTCTTCTATTTCATGGAACCAATTGGTTTTCCAGAGTAAACCATTTGCAAAAATTATTAATTTAATATTGAAAAAACATAAACGCTAAAACGACAGCTGTAATTTTCCTGTAATCATGTAACCATAAAACAGTAAATTACGAAAAAATCTAGACAAGAAGTTTTGGAAGCAAAGACTCAAAATAGTATTTTTAAAGTTTTTCGTCAAAAAAACTTCTGCAAATCATGGAATTAAAAAGAAATATCCGTACATTTTCAGAATCGGTGCGATTTCAGCTTTCATTTGATACTCATGAAGTTATCTAAAATATATTTTCATTCAACCCCCTTCATATCAGCTATAATTTTTTTTATAATTATAACCAGCTATAACTTTTACCCCCATGATTTTTCAAAAAGTTAATCTTATTTTTGGGTACGAAGAACTAAAAATGAGAAGAATTACAAATTTATAAATTATTGTGTTCAGAAGTTATCAGCCAGTAACATACAGAAAGGCGATAAGAGTTCCGTTTTTATTTAAAAAGGTACGTAATCCTAAAAACATATTTAAAAAATAAAGCGGTTCATACCGTCAAATATCTAATGGCAACATGTAAACAATATACTAAGCATTCCTAGTGTGTGGTCCGGTTGTGTTACTAGCACACAGAAGTTGCTACCAACTTAAAAACAATAGCACCAGCCTGAGATGTGGTCATTCGATAATTAATGCGACCATCTAGTAATTGTAATAAATCCACACCGTCTTAGCATCTGAGCAGGTAGCTGTTAAAGTGACGCTCATGTCGCTGGCAACCCATCCCTCCCTCCTGTACGACAATTATAAATCACTGTGGATATAAAAATTCCCTTATGGTCGCGGGTCGTCAATAACGTCAACATTCTCTGTCGTTCCCTGTCTCAGCTGCTTCCTCCACCGACGAAAGAAGAGTCTCGCGTCAAAACTTAATTCCCAAAGAGATAACTCCGCCATTTTTATAATCGTCCACTTACTTCTCCACGAATTACACAGATCGGCAAGGCGCGCATCCTCTGCAGGGGTTCTTGGACCACACACTGTATTCGAGGAAAAACGAGAAAGAAAATTCAGTGAAAGAAAGGAGGGAACAAAGACGACGAGGCAGAGACGCGACGAGATAAGAATCGCCGCGGCGCACGTTTTATATTATATTAACAACCAGCGGACCCATTAATTTATAGTGCAGTGGGCATCTTCGAGGGGTTTTAAGTATTGCCATAAATTGGGTTAGTCTTGAGGCGCCGGCGCGGCGGTTAGGGTGGTCTGTATTTCAGAGAACACTGCTATGAGCGCCTTATACGACTCGGTCGAAAGACAAGCGCGCGTATCTTCGTGACTATTAGTATGACAAGCCGCTCTGCGCAGGCTGCCACAGGAATAAAGGGGAGAAAGAATTGTGGTTCGGGGCCTCGAATACTGCTCCGCGGTAAAACGGCTGTTACAAGCAGTTTAAAGCCTCGAAGGAAAAGGAAATCACGGCACCAATAAATACTTGCCCACATTTAATACTCCCACTTCACAATCGAACACAAAGACGTTCTGTGGAACGAAGACAGACACTCAAATGGAGCTGAATTATGAGGCATTAATGGTACAACTGTGGATAGAAAGTAAGAAACGGAACATGAGCAAAAAACTGGATCTTTTTCGCTGTTGTTTAATAGTCCATTTTAGAATGAACCTTGTCATATACTGCAAAGGCCTACCACGTGACCAAAGCTCCAAAACTCAGTAACTGTGCTTCGTACTAGACCAAAGATTATATATTTTGAGTCTTTACCGATGGAATAAAATTTCGTGAGTTATTCCAGCAGAGTTTAAATATTTGGGTTACATAATCCTCAAACACCAGATTGCGTGTCAACGCCTGTTAGTGTTTGAAAAACCTATTTACATGGCATGATCATATAAGTTATGCCGGCCTCGGTAGCGTAGGGGCTAGAGTGCTAGCTCCGCGTGCCGAAGGCCACGGGTTCGAATCCGGCCACGGGCATGGATGTTTAAGTGTTGTGTGTCTGTGTGAATGTCCTGTCCGTCCTGTGGCGTCCATATACACTGGATGATGACTTATACACTGAAAACTATAAAATTACATTGAGCTGGCTGTAGAATGGGGTACTCAAGTCTGTTGATTTCCTTTCTGTCTTGTGAACTTGAAAATTTTGTCGTCAGCGCTAGGATAAGTTCCTATTTCTACTTAAATCTTATCGCTTCATCGAGGTAATTAGAGCTGCAATACGATTGGGAATTAGAATTTGGCCATGAAATTTCAAAGGAACCTGTCAGACATATACCTAGAGTGAACATGAATGGCCGGAGTGGGAATTGAACCCACGGATTCCCGAATGTGAGGCCTGAGCGTTACCGATCTCCCTCCAGTCTCGGTAATTTGTTCCTCACGCTTTTTCTATACTGGTAGACTGCCCAAAGAACATAATATACTTAATGCGATGTTTTAAAGTCATCATTACTGTGACTCTATAAATTGCAGGACAGTTAAACCATCTACATGACTGTCAATTCCAGTTAAACTGAATCCTGCAGACATTAGACCATCCTTAGGGTGAAGGAACTTTGAATGTGATTATCGAGTTTCTTTCACTTTCTGTGGAATTCTATTTCGCAAATCCTTGGTTTTACAGTGGATTTGATACCTTTCGGAGAATATGTAGTATTACTAGTCACATGCTGAAAAACATTGTTCGAGGATTAAGGCTTTTTTTTTTGGCTTTTGGCTTTACGCCTCGTCATGGTCATTAGAGGCTAGAAAGGATTAGTGATACGGAACGGGAAGGAATCCGGCCACAGCCCTTTAAAGGAACTAAATCTCATGGAGTTATTTCCGGAAACCTTAGAAAACCGAAAACTTGCCAGGCGGTGAGTCGAAAACACGTCCTCCCGGATGTGAGGCCAGAGCGTTACGGCTCACCCACCACGCTAAGTGCTCATTGTAATACAATTTGCGGATTTCATATTTGTCTGAAGATTTACTTCCCACTTCTACCTATCCTTAACTAACTAGCCTTAGTCCAAAACCCGAAGGTTGGATGGATCCTCCCGAAAGACGTACAATAAGCCATTGTGTCAGAGGTAGGACGGTCAGTTTCTTTCCTCTGGGACCTACAGTTTAACATGGAATCCGAGCCACGGATCGTCCTGGCATAGCTCATATGGTCAAACACAATTCTTAAAAATTCTGGCTCTTGCCGGGACTCGCACCCGAGACCGGAGCAACGAACTCTTGGAAAGCAAGTGCATTAACCACTGAGCTACCAGACCGCTCTACCTGTCCTTACGATCTCTTAAAATTACATGAATTTTATTACTGTTGTTAGTAGCGTATTTATACTAAGATCAATAGCATTATTTGCAAGCTGTTTGTAGGAAGTTATATCGGTACTCCAAATAGTTAAACACATATGTGCACTTAGCAGTTACAATATCAGTCGATATTGCATCAAAAGTGACATCAGGGACAGTATTCAACATCAGGAAAGAAGGAATGCTTGGTGAGTCTATGTTAGTGTTAAAACATATTATCCCCACGATTTACACACGTGGTGAACAGGTTAATAAAACGATTATTTACCATTAATCTTACCTAAAGATTCTTAGCCCAGTTAAAATACTAGCAGAACAAGTTACGTTAGACTCCCCAAATCTTCAAATCTCGAGATAACTGGCAGTCGAATCACCACATGGGTTACCTATATGATGAACTACGACAGAGAAACAAACGACCGAAGCTTGGGCAATGCGATTTCGCACTGCCACTTGCCATTCAGGAGGACCGGGGTTAAACTCGGTTAGGCCATCCTGTCTGAGGTTTTCCGTGGTTTCCCTCAGACACTCTAGGCGAATGCTGTGATGGTTCCCTACAAGACCACGGCCGACCTTCCATCCCCCCTCCCTCCCCGTAGTATAGTTTGGCTGAAAAGAGTCTCCTGTGACTCTCTAGCTGCCCGCCTCCCAGCCTTCAGCTGGGAGGAATGAAATGTAAAAAAAAAAGAGAAACAAACCATCTGAATAAGAGCAAAAACTGAATGAGCAAAAAGAGACGTAGAAAACGTTTACAATAACTTTTACAGCTTCAGTTTGCGGGACTCTCCGGCACTGCGAAATCGAACTGCCGGACACTGAACCGGGCAGTTGGGTACCAACTAAGGATTGCAATTCCGCAGTGTTTTCAATCCCGCGGGATCCGCGCGGGATTGGTAAAAACAGTTTTTTAACGCATCTATTTAAAACATAGTTACTTAAAACGATAATAAATTAAATAATAATTAAATTAATAAATAATTTTTAATGTTAAATGATAAAAATTAACAGTTAACAATATTTTAATTGGCAAAATGGCATTAAAACTTTTTAGCGTGTCTTAAGTGTATTTCGAGGTTTAACATTTTTGTTTTTTAATCTAAACCAATTTTTAAATAAATAATAAAAATGGAAAATATTGAGTCATAGGTCATATTATGTGCCTTACAATACATCACATAAGTTTAAAAATATAGTTTGCTTAATGGCCAAGTAACCAGAGTTTTTTTTTTTTTTTAATTCTAAATAAACGTTCCATAACATCGAGTAAAGCATTCCATTTCACAAAGTGAAGTGAATATACTCTGTAAAGTGTAGACTTGGCTCAGAACAACATCACATAACTTTTTGTCACTGCACAAGCACGAGACTTGGCCTTTTTTTGCGTGATTCATTATTATATCTCCTGATTCCTTGTTTGATATTACAGTTGATTCAATGTTATTAAAAGAAACTACTCACCAAAACGTAAACTGTCAAGTATTTCAGATTTACTTATGTGGCGTAAAGACGTTTTTAGAGTGGAAATTATTATTTTTTAGTTAGAAAGAAGACTTTCTCGGAGAATGATTGCAGTGAAGTCCTCATAGGTTGTATCTCCGGATTTCATTGCAAACACACGAAATTACACACGTGAGGAAGACGGCGGAGGCAGCCGTCGAAGTATGGTGTTCCTACAACACAATTCGTCGATACACCCGTGAAACTTTCATTATAACTTTTTTTACCTTTAGTCGAAATAATAACAAGGAGAAGAGGGATTAATCGAAAGCCTGAGCGGCACATGTAAGCAGGTGGCTTTCGTCAAAGAAACACATCGAGGCAGCGGCCAAAACAACAATAAGTCAAAGAATATAGAATTTCCTTTTTATAGCTGTTAAATAAATAGGTACGCGATCGTTAAAATTACGATAACATTAGTTTCATATCTACGAATAATCAAATTTTCAGCCGCAAATTGGGAAATTGTCACAATTACTTTATCTGCAAATATAAAAAATGGGAATAATGAAACCGTGAATAAAAAGCTGTAACCGTGCTAGTTCAGATAACGTGTGCGACACTTAAAAAATAATTATATAGTTAGAAAATCGTACTAAATACGCACCATAACTCAAATTACAGAAATGTGTACTCGAAACAAACCTAAATTTTGATGAATACGTAAAAGTGTATTTATTTACTTACGAATGACGAAGGTTGACAAAAACAAACGCTTGTTCACATGAGTCAAATGCCAACTAGAAGGGTACACACAAACAGTGCAAAATATCCGACAGAGACCGAGTGGGACAGCGTGTCACGCTGACTGACACGCGTTTCCGCCGGATTTTGTGGATTGCGGATCCGCTCAATTTTGTGCGGGATCCGCCAGACTGTCTAATGATGCGGGATCCCGCGGGATTGCGGGATCCCGCTTTGCTGGATTGCAATCCCTAGTACCAACCCCTCTCTAGAATAATTACTTAGTTTGCCGTGAAATGGCCCGCTGTGGCGAAATTACCTATGTTTATGAACTTTTTTGTCTGATGTTGGCATCAGCTTGTGACTCTGCTAGTTTCTGATGGTGAAGCGGTTGCCTTTGAGGAAGGCCGTACAGAGATATGGTTACTTTTACACAAATTAGGAATAATTCCTTAACAGCTTAACACGAGAGAAGATTTTTGTGATATGAGCTGCGGTAATGCGATGAATACTTATCGAAGCCAGCAAAGCCAAGTGGTTTGTCTCTGACCTTTCAGATACGCATGACCTTGATAGTTAATACTTTCATCCTTTAAATGTCAAATTCCAAAAAAATCCTTTCTTATTTCATGGTTTTACCAAAGAGGACCACCCTGTTTTACCAATTTAGATTAGAGGAATAGTGACTAGTCACAAGAAATCACTTTTTAGAAATAAATATATGATAATCTCCCATTTCTCCTAATGATGATCATCCATCACCCACATAATATGGTGACTACATATTCCATGAAAGCTTTCTTAGGAAATTACGACTTAGATGATTTGTTCTTGCCTATCCTTTATGGGTTATATGTTGTGAGCATTACTGATTTGACTGCGATGTGTGAACGTTCAGTAGAGTGTGCTATTTGAGCTTTGAATGAATTAAAAAAGGGAAGGCTGGTCAATTCAGGCCTACTCTTCCGAAAGAAAATTAAAGGAAACGGGACTTAGGGTTTCCATCCTTCAACAGAGTCGTAGGCCATCACTCCATACGTACTTCTGAGAGATATATGCCAGGTCTTAGGTGTACAATCTGGTGAATAGAAACTGTGTACCACCAACTCTACTACCTTGCCTGCCAAGTTCTGATTAGTAACCAGCTTCCAGGTGTTGCGTTACGCCTGTCCAGTAGTGTACTGCGGAACGTGTTTACACACATTTTCGGGCTCATTCGAGGCTTGGCGCCGCCGTAATTCCAATTTATCGCAGCCAGTTCGGTTCCGAGCGGCGTAAAAAACTGCGTCTTTGCTTCTCCCGTCCGAGGCTGAAACACAAATTAAAGTTTAATACTCCGTGTTTACCTTGGCGCCTGCTTACCGCCTGGCTCAAGGGTCATCGACAATAGCCGGAGTGACGTGTTCGGAGCCGGTACGTTACGTGTGGCTTTTATCTCTCACCTGATTCATACCGGCTGTAAGCGCTTTAACGGCGTCCCTCGAATTTATTAGCCTGATTGTTGCCTAGGAACGGAGTCGTTACACGCATGGGAGGCCGTAGAAAATGCCTGCCTGTCGATGTAAGTTGTTTGGAAGGCGAAAACGAGTGTGAGCTCAGCAACACTTCACAGGTACTCTGATGGTTATCAGCTGAAGTACCGTCTTGTCCTGCTTCCAGAATATGCAGGCGACGACACAATAACAGGTGTTTACATAATTTTTGCTGCTTCGTAGTGGTATCTGACTTTTGATATTATAGAGTTTACTTGGCACATTGCTCAGTTGGTTGCGGCACCGTGATGGTGGCCTGCTCCTGACAAGGAGATAGCTGGTTCGAATCCTGATGATGTAAGAAATTTCTGTCAACAGGAC
The DNA here is from genome assembly GCA_031002005.1 of Vandiemenella viatica. NCBI lineage: Eukaryota > Metazoa > Arthropoda > Insecta > Orthoptera > Morabidae > Vandiemenella > Vandiemenella viatica. Next base: position 119,160,858 of record CM061914.1, read on the forward strand.
TCGGTCAGCAGAGTTAGGGAGGTGGCATAGACTAAATTTCCAAACCTCTCCGTAGTGTTGTAGTGGGTGCCTTGGTGGGCAAACTACGTTACAATTATCTTTCATACCTTTATGATTTATAAATAGGGGATTTTTAAATTTTTATGAAGGAGTGAACATTTATTAATTTTGCAGGAATCTCGATGTTAGTTGGAATTTAGGAAAATTGTGACAATATGACATTTATTTTCTTATCATTGGCGATTACAAGTCTGAGCGAATTTACCGTTAACATTAACACAAATTGGTAAAATCATAAAAGCAACGCTCAGAGGTACAATTAGCCGTCATGAGCAAGCAAACAATTGTATATTTACTTTTAAATATGTCCCAGAATTAAAATGCAAGAAATAATGACAATTGGAAACAATGAAAAATACAAGTTATGACGACCTCAGACAAAGGTATCATAATACTGTGACTTTACAGTTAAAATAAAATCATGGGTGCCACGAATGAACAATATATCATTCGAAAATAACTAGTTCTGGCAAATTATGCCGCTAGCTTAGGGGTTTTTACAATTACAAAGTGAGAACATGGATCTATCCTCTCAAAGTCGTTTAAGGGTTCTGTTCACGGAATACACAATCAGATGGCTTGGTCGTAATAAGTTACCATTGTAGTTCTGCGTCTGATGTCTGCGGTGACCGGAGATGACCCAAGTTATGTGAGACTGTCTCACAAGGCGGCTACAGACGCATCATCGCATTACTGGCGGTGTCACCGTGATAAGCCTGCTCCAGCAAGGCAAGGCACGCCGGCAGCCAGAAGTCGTACAGCGGAGTTGGCGAGAGAAACCAACTTTCCGAGTCCACCACAGACTGGACTCGCATAGCATCGAATGTAGAATATCCAGTTCCTCGCCCCTCGCTCTTCAGTCAACGAGGAAAACGTCTGGCTTCACCCTCTTGCAGTCTCGAAGATCACATTCAACAGAAAATTCCCAGGATTTTAAGTTATATGCTCATTTGGATTGGACCTTCAGGTTGGCACCTAATGTCACGTGATATCCCCGATATCTTATTTGCCAAGCGTATCTAACAGAGGTCGAACATATTCGGCTGCGTTCGGGGACGACTCTTGTGTTCGGGCGGCAGGCATTTCCCGCCAGGTGAGTGACCTTGTTGACCGCCCACCCCCAGGGAGCAGAGTGTATCGTACGGCAAAACCCTAAATCGGCGACTTCCTGTCGCCATGGTTCGGGAAGACCATGATTAGCTTCAAGCCTACACAGCTTAATAATTCTTTAATATTCGCTTTAACAATATACACTGAAAGTTCACCATTGCATTTCAGTCCTCACTTGGAATCTTGCGTACTTTAGGAAATTACAACAAAAATCTATTTAGGTGGTCGCCCAAGATTTATGTAAAGTACTCTTATATTATTATTTATATAATAAAAATGCACATTGGAACGTGGCGACATGCGACACGTTACAGTGTGTATGCTGTTTGGCCGTATGACACTGTTGGTGCGATGGTAAAATTAAGCTTGGAGGTACACTTTTTTTTCTACTTATGGCTTAAAGCCTCGTCGACGCAGAGGTCATTAGAGGCGGGATGGGATTGGGGACAAGGAATGGGAAGAAATTCGGCCATGGCCTTTTGAAGGAAGCATCCCGGCATTCGCCAGGAGTGATTTGGGGAAACAATGGAAAACCCAAATCTGGATGCCCGGACGGGGATTCGAACCGGCGCCCTCCCAAATGCGAGCCCAGAACGTTATACTGTTCACCCACCACGCTTGGTAGATCCACTTCTGATGTCTTTCGGAAGAGTAGATCTGAATGGGCCGGCTCTGGGTTTCACCCCCTCTGTTTTTTCACAACACCCTATACTGAATACACACTTACAAAATAACCTACGAACACTGTCACAGTTGGGAAGGCAACGGGAAACCACCCCGGTTTATCTTACCAGACGTTCTAATGGAGGGATAAACGGCACACATGGTTACAGGCTATGGTAGGATACGGGCAAGGTGATCAAAGTAGAGTTTAAATTTTGGTGTAGCTTATACTCCTTTCCAATTTTCCTACCCATCTACTTTTGAAATAAACGAATTTATTTTGCCCGATAAAATGTATTGGAGTCCCTGATCTCTCTCCTACAATCTCTTTTACCTAAATCATATTCTAATAGACAGTCATGCCCTTCTCTTCAGCATGTTTCTAATTTATATTTTTTATCTAATACCCATCCAGGCCTCATTGCCAATGAATGCCTTCGGTAATTTTCACAAACAAATACAGCTGCACAGATATTCGATACCCATAATGTGGGTTACAGGCTATCCTATCGTACTCAAGAAAAGACCTAATCAAGGTTTCAGCATCACAGTTCCCTCACTTCCACGTACAGTACATTGCCTAGTCACTCACATATTTATTGTTTCGTTTAATTCGAATATTCCAAAATTAAACTGCTACATTACAGATGAATTTTTTTTTTAAATGATTTGAGAGTGAACCACTCTGTTTACAAATAATGGAACGAACTAAAATTAGCTTTAAATATGTGATAGCAGTGATGAATGGAAAATAAAAGTTTGGATGAATCTTTTCGTTCCAAACTGCGAAAAAATACAGGTAAACTGAAATATATGTTTGAGTTAATTTAATTTAACGAGTAAATAAATTTATTATCATTGTTGCCCATTTACACAAGGAGAATCCGGCCAGAATTTTTCGTAATTTTGTTTCAATGTTTAAAAATTAATACCAGTATTTCTTTTCTTGTATACTGCGAACGTATTTATTTAAGGAAATAAATAAAGCAATGATTTCTGTTGTGCTATGAGATACGTCAAGTAAATGCTAACACTCGCGCAAACCTGCAATGAGTGAGGTCTGACGTTACTTTTTTTTTTTGGAAGAAATCTGATTTTTTTTTTTTAATGTGTTTTCTGACTAAACAAAAGTAAAGTTGCAGGTTATTGATTGTTTGTCGTTTAAAAAGCTATGTATCACATTAGTGGAAGTACTCTCTTGGGAAGTCCTAAGCAGGTGCAATTCCTCAAATATGGATAAGTCTAAAGCATAATTACTCCTATAGGTTTCACCGCCTTCTTCTGCACCCCACGAACATTTACACTATAAGCGTTCGAGACAAATAGTTCACTGTATTCCTCAGTCCATTATTACCTGTGATCAACTTATAGTTTATAATTGTCTTTAGCTCTTTTTATGAAATATTCCTATATTTTTCTTCTAGTATCCATCAAGGTCTATTTGCCTGTGGATGCCGTATACAATCTTCTCACCTATCTCCTTTTCAAATCACTTACTGGAAACGTTTAGTATAATTTCTACAAACGAATCTACTTACCCTCCTTTGTACATCTTCCAACTGCTGTATTTGACAACCATAATGCGGGTTCAATACTTCAAATCGTATTCAAGTGATTACTAACTCTAGTTTTTGTATTCCAATTCTCTCATATCACTGGTACAAAACCTAGGCAGTGTGCATAACTAACAAAAAGAATGAGTTGATTGAGGAGCACGAATTAAACAGTTCAGTTAGTGATATGGTCAATTTCCTGAAGTATTTGAGTGTAAAAGTATAAACCAACATGAAATGAGACCAACACATTAATTTGGACATAGTAGTAATTCCTGGAAGCGATTCATAGGTGGGATTTTGAAAAAAATTAATGCACAAAGGAGAATTATCGTACGTCCACGTTTGACTGTTATTGTCCCGTTTTGGGACCCGTTTCGACAGGGCTTGATTGACAGTATAGAGAAAGTGCAGAGAAGAGCCACTCGATTCGTGACCGCTTGCTACAGTCTTTACTAAAGCGTCACAGAACTGGTTCATAAAATGGGCTGGGATTCTCCGGTAGACACACGACGTAGGTTTCGTTCTAACTTATTGGTAAAGATGCGTACACCCACTTTCATTTAGGAATGCTGTGAAATACTTTTTTTTTTTTTTTAAATATGGCTTTCGGTCTTTGCGACCATTTAGCCAGCTCCAATTTGTTTTTGTATCAACTGATGTATCAGGCTTTGATCATGATATTTGTGGACACTACAGTGAGGACAACACAAGACGAACACAACACTTAATTAAAACCACCCATGCCCGAGGCCAGACTCGAACCGGCGGCCCTTGCAATGCTTGGCCAGCGTGCTAGCCCCTACACTGCCAGGACCGGCGTGAAATACTTCGTCCATCAATCTGCTTGGGTTGAAATTACAGGAGAGATAAGATTAGAGACATAAGATGTCACACTGATGCTTACATGAAATAATTCTTCCCCCGTGCCATTAGGGTTTGGAGTGCACCGAGGAGAGATTACTTTTGGTGCAAATCAATAACTGCCACCCACAATTTTGTGAATTGATGTGTATATATGTAGGCGTAAAATTACACTAACATCTACAGCAAGTGAACGAATTCAAAAACTCTCCCTGTGAATTGTGTAGTGCAACGTGCACAGTTGAGTTCATTGTCAAGTAATAATGTTGATGTCTGTGCATGTTACAGAACAAAAATATTTGGAAATCGACGCTGTACTTTGTGCCTTTGATATGGTTAGCTGCCATCAGTGATTAGAACCAGCTTTACAACCAAGATTTTACTTAAAAGTTAGCTGTCCCAATCAAATCCAAGCACAGGTTGTCACTGCTATGATATCCTCCGGAGCGACCGCAGTCGACTGTTTGTTCCGGGTCCTGTCTCGCGGTCGACAGTCGACCACGAGCGATAGATTACGAGGATCGATGTTGCTGTCCACCGCTCGGCCACCGGTGCAATTACGCCGAATTAATTGGTTGCAGTCTGTTTTCGTCGCCAGTTGTCACGGCGAATTTTTTGTGTCCCCTGTTGGCAATAATTATTGCCAATTGATTAATTGCCCGCGGCGGGGAGGAAAATGACGCCTGTTTATCAACGGCACCTCACACGTGCTCGTATACCTGTCATTAGTAACACTGGAAACCACTGAAGAATCATTCCCAACTTGAACGATATACTAAAAACTGGAGGCTTGGTTTTTTACAGAAAATAAAAATGAAATGAACTGAGATTGAAATGTTTTTCAGCAAATTAACGTACTAGACCAACAAAATTTTAATTGCTTAAACGACAATTATAATTAGAAACAATAAGAGTGTTAAACGATAGGATAATTATTTTTTACGCTCCAGTTTTATGCTATTTATTATACTAGTCAAAATAATCTTCATGAATATTTTTTTATTAATTAGCGTACTATTAATTTGCAGCTATATTTAAGATCCTTGTCGAGGCTATATTCATTTGCGTTAGTGATATTGTGTGTGGCAAGTGGGCAATATAATAAATATAACCAATAAATCGATTGAAATAGGTCTCTCTTAAGTTCATTTGTTCATGTTCTCTGCCATCATGCTATTTGAAAATGAACATTAATTTCAGTTCATTTATTATTATTTATCAGCCATTTTTAATTATGAACTGATGAGTCCTCTTAGAGTCATGAATGGTGATATTATTAAGCTCTAGGGATGTGAAGCATAGTCACCACGCTTGCTTCAGTTGCGGAATTGTTAACTTCCCGCTTTCTAGTATCAACCTATTCTAAGGCCTGGAGTGTTGCATCTGTCTTCATGTAGTGTAAAGAACGTTCTCTAATATATGGGTATTTTTGTTTATGAAATTTTTAGTTATGGGGCAGATGTTGAGGTCCGCCCCTGCATTTTTCTAGAAAATTGAGGAAAACCGTCTAAAATCACATTCAAAGAGGCGCTTCCGCTAGGTCTATAACTCCACCGTGTCCCCGTTGTATACACATCCTCGATCCATTGTAGTGGCGGCTTAGAAAGCGTAACAACAGTGGCTGGTAGTTTATTTTTGGCCATACAAAATATTATATTTCTTCTTTAGATTTTTTCTACTCCTTCCTGTTTTCATTCAGTTCCCCACCCTACAGTGTACATGTTTTGGACTTTAACACTGGAATCTTCGACGTCATCTCTTTCTCTACTCACCGAGTAACATTTAGAAAATCTACTGCATATGGTTGAACGATTGTTTTGAAGTTAAAAACTGCTTGGTATTCGAATTATTTTAACTGTTCTTGAGCTGTACAGTGAATGTACAGAGTATCTGCTGAATTCATGATAGATCGAGGCTTGATCTGACTATCTTCTGTATGCTGCAAATTGTTCATCAGAAATATTTTTATACAAAACGTGAATATTCTTCTTATCTAAATCTAATTTCATAGAATTTATTTTATTTAATATTATTAATAGTGTTTTATTGTTGCAGTTATAATAAAATAAATTTTTCAATAGTATGTTTAAACTCATTGCGTACATCGATTCTGAACTATTTGCAGCCTTTTGTCTGTTTCTGATGAACTAGTGTCTGATCAAATAGTTCAAAATTTCGGGATCGGTGGCGGTTCTGTTATTTAATTCATATGGGGAAACAGCCCAAAGTCATTGGGAGTCAAATGATGACGTTACGGGGAATGGGTGATGACAGTCATGAAAAACCTTAAACAGGTGAGGAATGAGCTTTGCCATTATTCGATGCATGTACAATTCTTCCGTTAAAATTCACTGACATGTTCCATGGGTATCCAAAGTTTCTCAGCGACATAGTGAACTGTCAGATGATAGTGTACACATATCGTTTCTTACAATATGGCTCTTGTCTCAGGTATGGTTGCGATCGAAGGTCTTTCAGAACGTCTTCCACCGACGTTCGGCCTGCTTAAAATCTTGAATGCCACTCAAAACATTTCGTAGGATTCTTCTCCAGATTTTCCCCGAGTCATTTCGTACGTTTCACTAGCACTTCTAATAGGTTTAAAACAAAATTTTACTCATACATGCTGTTCCTGTTTAATGTTCATCACACAGATTTAGACCTTAACATGAACTTGCTTACAGAACAAACGGGATAGCATTTTGAAACCTGTCGCGCTGTGTTGTTATTGAGGTACCCACCTATAACTATCAGAGCAAGTCAGTACTATTTTGCGTTCTAATTACGAGTGTACACTGTAAGCGAACTGCGTATCTTAGAAATTTCATGAACACCGATTTCTTTCAAACAATTTGTGGTAGCGGTGCAGTATTTGATTTTTTTTATTTATTTTACTTGTGGCTTGACGCCTCGTCGAAGTCGTGGTTATTAGAAGCGGGAAAGGATTGGGGCAAGGAACGGGAAGAAAGTCGGCCATGGGCTTTCGAAGTAACCATCCCGGCATTCACCTCTAGTGATTTGGGGAAATCATGGAAAACTCAACTCTGTATAGTCGGACGGAGATGCGAACCCGTGTCCTCCCGAATGCGAGGCTAGAACGATACCGCTCACCCACCACGCTCGCCGTCAGGTTGTCATGTTTATTGATTGCCTCGCTGTGGGCCACAAGAAGTCTTAGGCCGGAGCGGGTTTCCCACGTTGAGGGCGGTGGCGCAGCTGGGTTCGGCCCGTCCGCCAAATGCTGCTCGGTTTTTGCTGCGGCACGGAATGCGGTGGAGTAGCCAGATGGATCCAGGATACAGCCTTCAATTACTGACGACTTTGCGTTGTGCATCGACCTTCGCAGCCTCTTTTTCTAACCCTTCAGCACCAGCATCACTCAGGGCTTTTAAGTCTGGTGTTATACTTAGAATGGTGTGACTTCTTAGAAGTCATCAGGCTACTGGTATCAACAAAGATAAGTGAAAACTGCAGCTAATCGATACCATAGTTTCAAAAGCTTACTCACTCACCTCTATAGCTTTTTAATGAAGAACGGTGACGTCACACGCCGGCCTTCGCTCGCAAATTAAAAGCGATGTCACTAGAAATTCGAGGTATGTGCACAATTTAATAACTAAGTAACTACGATGAAATTAACTGTCAGAATACATTAAATAAGTTTTATTTTCGTAGCATCTCGTTCTTAAAACGTTCATGGTAAAACATTACCGCTGAAACAACCTGAAATAAAATATTATTATACCGTAATCTGCGATTCAATAAAGTCCTTAACGTCGTTGCCATTTAATTTTTCATCGCTGCTATCAAGTTGTTCGGCCAACATTAAGCATTAGGTACGTGCGTATTTATATCGTACAACAGACTTGATGTTATGGTTATCAAAAGTAAAAACATGGGTGATTTTTAACAGCGTTTTCTTTGCATTTGCGTCGGTCCGTGTTCGCTGTTACTGGGTCATTCGCGTTAGTTACTCTGCCATGTTTAGCTATTTAGCGACATAGTCTCAGTCCGTTAATAATGCGCCTATTAATTATTATTTTATTTTTTTACTGCAGCTTTTCGTCGACAGTTAAGGTCATTATAGGCGGGGATTGGGAACAAGGAACTGGAAGGAATTCGGCCTTGGCCTTTTTGAAGGAAGCATCCCGGCATTCGCCTGGAGTGATTTAGGGAAACCATGGAAAACACAAATCTGGATGCCCGGACGGGGATTCGAACCGCCGTCCTCCTGAATGCGACGCCAGAACGTAAACCGTTCACCCACCACGCTCGGTTTTAATATTTCTAAGTCCCTTCAAACTAAAGATATCTTATTCATTTTTTTTTCAGAGGAAACCCTTAATGTGAAATATAGGGCAGTTTTGTATTTTCGCCAGATCAGGCAAACCTGTCACTACCTTTGAGCAAAAAAACGAAACTGTTCTAGACTCGTTACCATATTCATAATACCTTCACGGACTTACAGTAGTTCTGTATAATCAGCAACACATATTACTTCGATTTGCTCTGAAAGGTGAACGAAGCAGCCACATTAATTGAAATGAAATATTATTAACACATTTTTCTGATTAGTTACTCAATCGGTTCGATTCAGTTCTACAGTTTCCTTAGTTCTAAGCTCTCTTTCTGTAAATGATCATTGTTGATCCTCACTCTTCTGATTCTTGATCATGTTTATTTGCTAATTAATTTGTCAACTTGATTTAAAAAATCATTCCACAACATATAATTTCAGCTCTCTACGCCAACCGAGGGTGGTGAGGGAGCGGTAACGTTCTGGCCTATCATTTGGGAGCACGTGGGTTCGAATCCCCGTCCGGGTATCCAGATTTGGGTTTTCCATGGTTTCCCGTAAGCGCTTCTGGTGAATTCCGGGATGCTTCATACACAAGGCCATGACCGAATTACTAACCGTGCCTTGTCCTCAGATCCATCCCGCCTCTAATGACCTCGATGTTGACGAGGCGTAAAGCCATAAGCAAAAAAAAAAAAAAAAAAAAAAAATCTCTACGCCATACCTAGAGTTGCGAAAAGTTAAATTGTATTTCAATAGAAAAATGTTTCTAATTTCGAAGTAGGTTCTTTAGGTTGGCGATAATTTTTTTTCCTGCTGAGCATTTTTCACCACTACTTCTGCTACATATTCTAAAAATTTCAAATTATGTTCGTTTCTACTATACTGGGTAAAATTTGACTTGCGATTGTGCAATTGCACTAATTTAACATCCCAGTATATTGCTTCGCTCATTACGTTTTCCCAGTTTGACCTGACAAACACAATATCATGAGTTAATAATTAACTTTAAGAGCCTATATGCAATTCTCAAATTATACCTACATTTTTTTCATTGCTTCCTATGAATTGTAGTTAAACATTAAAGGTGATTCAATACACTACTTTTCTACGTTCTTTTTATAAATGATGCTATTCTTCATAAAAACTACGCTTTTTACTAAAATCACTGTTTCTTTTTTTTAAAATAGTTGGCAGTACCAAGTACAAAATAAACCCATTTGCTTTCAATGAAATATGGTTGAAATATATGTATACCGGAGTATTACTCAACCTCTTTCTGGTTCGAAGACATGTTCTATTTTAATTTGGTAAGCACACCAGGTGCTACCCGGTTATTTCAACTCCTGAACGTAAACATTCTAAACGTTGTAGATGTTCAGTGATTTATTAATTTTTTTCATCATTGATCGCTATCAAAAAATTTCCATACTAACCACTCACACAAAAAGTTAATATTTTGATATTTCTTAACTGCAGTCCCACTTAATAGACCTACTCACTCCCCTATTAAGGTGGTATGCCTACGTTTCAGTGTAATTTGAACAATAAATGTAGGCGGACTTGATTGGAAACAGAGATGGCAGACTAAAAATTATAAGGTATACGTACAATCACATTGTTACTTTTAGTATGCACTCTTCTTAATTGGCACAATGCTCTTGTCAGAGAGAGGCCTTAGACGAGAAAAGTGTTGAGCTGGAGTCTAAAGCATCAGCACGTTCTGCCCCCGAAAAGCAGCAGAGTAGCAAAAGCTTGGAGCAAAAGCCTCCCCTACCCTTCCTGTACATCCACTATCTCTCATCTTCTACTTTTTAACATTTTTCATCCATTTGACCCTCGGTCTTCCTCTAGGCCTCTTCCATTTCAGTTCCATGTTCAACATCTCCTTGGTATTTTCTTCTCTCCCATTTTCTTCACATGGCCAGACTACTTAAACATGTTTTCTGTGTTGTTTGTTGTAACAGTTCCATCTTGACCATCACACTGATTTTCTCATTCCACATTTCGTCCCTTCTAGTTACTTCTGCTACCTTCCTCTGAAATTTCATTGCCATTGCAAGTCCTTTCGTTTGGCCCCCTCCTTCATCACCCTCGTTTCCGATCCATATATCAAAATTGGCATACAGTAGGTACTATAGATCGCTTCCTTACACTTTTGCGCTACATCCATACCCCACATAAAAAAAAAAATTATCTGCACATTTACTCTTAATTTATCTCCGTCCTGTTTCCTCCATTTTCTTCAATCCAGCTTCCCAAAATATCTGAAACGGCCCACTTTATTAGATAGCTCTCATCCAAGTGATATGCCTGTGTCTGTCCTTCTCTTCTTTCGTGTTGTAATTACCACATAACCCTTAGTTGTAGAGGACGTCATGCCTTATGATACAACTATCCTATCCCAGACATTCAGCTGATCCTGCATTTCTTTTTCCAAAAACTAGTAGGTCATCAGTAACCAGCATTGCTTTTGTTCTTCTTTCCCCAATGCTTTGCACCACCTCCTTGAAAATTTCATCCATAATATCTATAAATAGCAGGGGGTCAGGGGGCACTTCCTTACTCCAGACCATTTTTCAAATGAAAGCATTCGGTCCCACTATTCTCACTTTGACACAGCTTTTATGGTCCTCCATACATATGCTTCATTCTTCTTTGCTGATTTTTCTGTCATTGCTTCCCACACTCCGTTTCATCTAAGGTTGTCATACGCCTTTTAATTTGCAGAAAGGCCATCACCAGATTCTTGACATTCTCGTAGTGGCGCTTTTGTAATTGCCTTACTGCAAATATTAGGTCAATGGTTGATCTTATCTCCAAATCCATATTGTTCTTCCCTTAAATGCCTTACAACTGCTCTTCTTATTCTGTTCTCCAAAATATGGCACAGATTAAAATAAATAATAGTATAAATGGTAAGATAGCGATCTTAAACAGAGTATTGTGAGTAAGTCGTAATGTTCTGCACTGATTTTCAGGAGGAAACAAGTACGATCCGTGGCGATTTCAGTTTTCATTGCTTTCTGAAATCACTCCTGCCTATTTTGAGGAAGGCCACTTAATGTCACGAAAAATTTCTCTTCCCTCATCCAACCTACGAGCCGTATTTATTCATTCACATTTGCTGGGGCCAACTAGGACCACGCTAAGTCTTTTTGTATTTGGCAGCGAGTTTCATTTTCTTCTGAGCCCAGAAGTCTTTCATTTGTTGTGAGTGGGGCTGTTTGCACTCTTCTCTCCAAGTGGTACCGCGTCTTGGGAATGGTCGTCTCAGTATATCCCGTGCGTTGTCAAAAAAGAAATTTGGATTGCGGAATAAAGCACGGTCGCCAATTTTGCAAGGTTACACTCTCGTTTCCTGCAGCCCGTATTGCATTTTGGACACACACCGAAATGTCTTCCTTGCTTTAATAATTCATCTACATCATATTCAACATTTTTAAATTAAAAGAAAACATTTATTGATTCCACTAAACCGTTTAAAATTATGCTTTCTTTGATTGAGAAATAAAATCTTCACACTTTGCGAGGTATCCTCTTTGTAAGTCGATAATTAAAGAAATCCTGGTTGGCCTTACCAATCCTTCCAGGTTCTTTTGCAATCTGTTCTATAATTCATGGCACGTTCTGGACGATATGTGTGGCCACAGGATATCGTCTCACACTTTTGTTTTTTTTGCTATCACCTAGCAGATTAAATTTAATTATATACTCTTCTCTATAAAATCAGCTACTATTTATTAAAACATCTTAATCAATTCAAATAATCAATTCAAATGATTACACTTCTCGCTGATACACACATAAATCTCATATATCAATATGCTTCTCCTTGGCTAAAACAAAACCACTCAATTACAGCATGCCAACTTCAACATAACAAAACATATTATAAAAACTTAAATTTACCCATTTTTACACATACTACTACACTGTACGGCCTTGTATTAAAATAAATACATTCATATATTGCATAAGTCGTAAAATATTATCATTATTTCTATGTCTGATGAATTGGGATCTCACAACTTCAGACTCGACTTATTCTAAACCATAGCAACCAACAAAACAAAACATTTTTTATATACTCAGAGATAATCTTTTTCGTGCGATATAAGTCACAGTTCAGCCATCATCTAAGGTTGTTATCTTACAGTGTCAGCAACTTCTTCCGAAAAAGATCTCTATCAACAGCACCTTTGGTTTTTAATCCCATCAAATGAATGACTTCTCTGATATTTACAAATCAGGGGATTATAATTTTTGGTTTTTCATCAAATAAGATTTTCCTCCATTCGTTTGAGATGACCACAGAATCGTGACCGTCGTTTCCGGATTGATTCAGTGGTTTTATTTATTTAACTTCATTTTATTTTTTGGATGGGTGACCTTGAAGATTTCGAGTAATGAAGATCCGCCTCACTCCTCAATGTATATGTATCCTGTGACGAATACTCATTATGCTGATAACCGACATCCGGCAGCTCTTCGGCAGACGAGAGAAAAACAATAACGAAGCAGCGAGTCGACTGCGGCACCATTTTCCCCGCGGCCTGCATTGTCCCCGGCAAGCTGTCTAGAGCGCAGCCGATGCCTCTTGTTCTCCGTCTTGCGAGGTGCAAGCCACCGCGCTCTGCTAGCTGGATGAATGGCCCTCGCCTATCGACAACCCGCGTCTTCAATAAAGATGAGATGTCGCCCATCCAGTCCCGCCTCTGTACCTTTACCTTTCATTCAGCTCGCCCGCCATTTTTTTCTCTCTCTCTACAACCTCCTCCACTCCCCCCTTCTGACTGTGTCAGCAAAGCTGCACAGTGGCTGCAAGTAGCAGCAGATACAGACGAGGCGAGCGCGCCAGCCATCCAATCTCATTTGGAAATGCAGCCAGTGAGCGGAAACGCATCGCAAGGCCCAGCTTCACCGCCTTCACTGCTCATCCCCCGATACCTGCCTCCCCCGCCTCTTTCTCTTTCGACCTGGAAGCTGCCGTCGCCGCGTCGCTTATTGTTACGTGCGTTGTCGCGTGTACTTGGCGAAATGTGTCTAACGTGGCGAAAGGACTGCAGTGGGAGGGCCGGCTATAGAAATCCCGGCACCGAGTATGATCACCCATTAGCACTTCCCCCGATATCTGTACAGCCGATCCCGGGAGCGTCTCCCCAGCCTTTTAGCATCCGCACTCACCTCGGGCGTTGTTTTCCATTTGTGCTACTTGGCGGGGCCCATTATGCCGTGCCTCCCCCTCCTGTCCGCTGTCTTCTTGTACTTCGGCTCATCGACCGGTGGAGAGCGCTGGGTCCATCTCACAGATTGACTGGCCGGCCGCCCGACCACTCCGCCTGGTTTGGCTGATGGCTCAGATTCCGCTGCTGCTGCCTCGCTTCTGCTGTAACCGAGCTGGCAGACAGGCGGAGATATGAATATGCAGACTGCATCTCCAGCCTAATATCGGCCGGAGAGGTTTCTGGTAACGTCATCTGCATCAAATCGGAAGACTGCTGTTACGTCTGGGGAATCAGCCTCTCTGCCCAGTGTAACCATTACACAGCCTGCTCCAAACACAACAGTGCTGGGCAAGACACTTCTTAACAACTACCCCAACTGTTGAGAGTTACTTCGATGAACCTGAAGCTCAGTAAAAAAAATACTTCGGTATGAGGTCTGATTGCTAACGTCAGATTATACCTATTGTTATTTACCCTACAGGTGTCTCCCATCCCCTTACCGGTCATGATATATCCACAGGTAGAACTCCGCATTCCTTTCCAAGGCTTCAGGACAAGATGTATGTATTTATGAGTGTTTCTCGGGAGACAAACCGAGTAATGTTATTATTTGTACACAATATTTCGGCGATAATACTCCGTCGCCATCTTCAGGTGTAGTCGTCACACTTGAAGTTTGCCTACAGTGTTAAAAAAACTGGTAATGCGGAAAGATGTATATCTGCCAGACAGTACGGTGTGTGTACGTAGTTTGGAACATGTCCGACATGTTCGTTTGGGGCAAAGGGACAAATCCTAGGTGGCAGAACATAGTTTTTATTATTATTATTATTATTATTTTTTTTAGATTGGCATTTGGCCATGTTAGCCATACAGCCAGCTCAACGTGTGTGTTTCTCTTACAATGTAAACGTTTCATTTCAGTGTGATTATATTCTATATTCTGTAATGACGACACAAGACAAACACAACATTTAATTAAAACCACCCATGCCCTTCGCCGGACTCGAACCGGCGACCCCTGCAACGCGGAACATAGTTAGGAACAAGGAAATGGATTCGATTTTGAATCAACTGAGGTGCTGGCACATGCGAGAGGCTTCTGGGACAGAGGCTGATCTGTTTAACTGGGATTGTGGTTTCCAACTAAGTGACGCATTGATACCTGTTATTGAGGCTGCTCGTCAGCAACGATCTGTTTTTTGTGCTCCGCCGGCGTCTTATGAAGTCTGAGATGCTACTAGGCAACGTAACAACGTCTGCGTTGCCATGCCAGTTTTTCAACAACGCACTCTACAAACTTCAAATCTTACGACTACACCTGATGATGGCGATGGAGTACTATGTCGCCGAAATATTTTGTACAAATAATAATAACTAGGTTTGATTCCCGAGCAACATTCATAAATAAACAACGCCTAGAAAAACTGCGTTCATTTACAAGAACTACATATGTTGACGTTGTAAGCACCAAGTCTTCGTTGCTTTACTTCACGAATAGACATCATTTAGGCACTTATTTGAAACATTCTGTGCGGTTACTCGGAGCTTTTACGGATATTCGAAACTAAGTGGCCAATTTAGTACATAGTCACTCTGAGTGCAGCACTGAATCTAATATTATATACGTCATGTGAACGGAGATTTTCCCGGCGTATAAATACAACATAGTCTTCACGGGTTTATAGTAGGATATTTTCATGAAACGATGACAACGTTTCGACAATGTCCTCAATTGTCTTCATCAGGTAATCGTATCTTGCTATCTAGAATCTGCAAGTTCACTGCGAAATTCAGCCGACCAAATCCAAAAACGTTGCATCCTGAAAAAGCCGACCCTGCAATAGTGCAAGGAAGAAAGAGAAACCGAGCGTGATGGTGAGTGGCTAGCGCTCTGGCCTCGTATTCGGGAGGACGCGGGTTCGAATCACCGTCTGGGCATCCAGATTTGGGTTTTCCGTGCTTTCCCCAAATCACTCCTGGCGAATGCCGGTATGCTTCCTTGAAAAGACCATGTCAGAATTACTTCCAGTTCCTTGGCCCGAGTCCTATCCCGACTCTAATGATCTCGACGTCGACGAGACGTAAAGTCAAAAGTTAAAAAAAGGAGAAGAAACATGTAATTCTCAAAATAAAGATCGCACCCTGCCCTTATGGGTTTATACTGGTACCTACTGGGTATGATAGCAGAGAATCATTGAATTTTTGATAAGGATTGGTTCGAATTCCCCGTCAATGATTTTGACGAAATGCCTGTCTGGAAAGCGTGGAGTTAAACACTATCATCTAATTGGCTTAGAGGCACAGATTCGAGTTGAGTTTTTTCAACATCAAATACAGTGATAACAGAATTTAAAACAAAAGAGCTGGTTCCATACCACAGTAGGATCAACGCCATTACAAAAATAAGACTCTGAAAACTGGTTTTTCGACACCCGTGTCTGTAAATATACTTAAAACAGATGTTGATATCTATTTCTGAAAGATGATAAAATTTATGAACCTCACATATAAACCAAAATTCTATTGTAAATAGGACTTATCACACATATTGTTATCAAGATCTAATGAGAGCTAATGTTCATGGAAGTGTTTGCAACGTATAAGCTTAAACCTGAATCCTAATAACCGTTACTAAATGCAAACAACTGTTAGTTCACGAAAAATTCGCAAAAAATCGTGTGGATCTGAATTTTTAAATTCAGTTTTTAGATTTTGGTATCTGTTGTCCTTCATAGTAAAGTACCACTATATAAATATTACGTACCATAGAGGTGTTTTCGTTTTCAACAAACATGTTTTCATTCTTCATTTAAAGATTTTTAATTTCTCATGAAATTATCACATAGGTCGAAGCATATGCGGTGGTTTTTCATCAGGAATATCCAAAACTTTGTTGCTGGAGGAACAGCTAGCTATTACCATTGACAAGTTAAATAGTATATTTTTATAAACTCTGCAAAGAAAATTGTATACTGGGAAGAATAGGAACGATCGTATGTGGATATAATAAATTGTTCGCTTCTTACATATTGGACTTACATACCCTTCGAAGCAAAAATCCTAACCCTGGTGTGGTAAATTTATTGCTACCTAGCTCTTATAAGAGTGTAATTAATTCGCTAAATCATTAGAAAGATAATAAATCCGTAAAACTGCCTTTCATTTGATATCGGCAAACATTCAATTTAAAAACTTCCATACTTACTTTCCTTGCTGATAATTAACATCCCGCTGACAAGATATTTTCGACAATTATTAATATTGGGGGCCGTGAAATATAAAAAAATTGTAATACAGTGTATACAGTAGGGTCCCAACCATTTTTGACCTATCGCCCACCCCTGTTTTCTAAAAAAAAAAAAAAAAATATACCAACTTTCTGGAGCCCTTCTGAGTCGATGAGTACAATATGTTGTATAGAGGAGCAAGGACAGATTTCTAAAATTAATTTATTAAAAGATATTAACAATATTAGTGTATTGTTCACAGTTTGATTAACACACAAATATTACGAAAAATTATGTTATTAGAAAGCTGAGTTCAGTGCAATGAAATTAATTTTTTGATATTTAGTGCCTTACTTGTCATCAGCAATCTGAAATCTCTGCGTCTCACTGTTGAAAATCCATTGTTGACTACGCTAAGTGTTCTTTTGGATACACATGATCATGGGAATGCCGTGAAACCTTCTTTAATGCAGCTCTTTTAAGGCGGAAATAACACTGGAAAGTAGGGGTTGGACTTCCCTTGGACCGGAAATGCCCCCATGATCTTTTCAACACGCACCATTTGGCGGTACTGATCCCGTTGGGAACCACTTGTGTACACCATTGGTTTTAGTTGGATGGAATTCTCCACTACGTCGATGATGCAGTGCTTTAGTACCTTTCGAAGCCTCAAGATCATTTACAGTACTTTCGCTTAAATTGCTTCCTGAAGAGAAAGGCATCATCGGTGTCGATTTCGCATCTAAGAGGTAGCTGAATGCACTTCCTGGAATTCCTCGGGCTCTCCAGATTTCTCTTTACCAAAATAGCTGCAATGGTATTGATTGGAAGACGGGAGGATGATGAAAAGGGTCATGGGAGTGTAGAAGTCATAAATTGGTGATGACGCATGGAAAGATATTGGTGTAAGAATTAAAAGTAATGCATGGAAGGGAAAAGATGACCATGACCGCAAGCTGGCACTCGATTTCAGGCACAAGAGTGTATAGGAAGATTCTCTTTTTTGGGTAAGGGTGCCAGGGATTAGAATAAGTTACCAAGAGAAATGATGAATAATTTACCAAAAACGTTGAAAGAATTTAAAGCTAAAATTTTCAGAGGGCAAATGTAGATAGGTGCAGGAAAGGGGGAAGATGGGGGTGCAGGGAAATTACCATGGGAGCGTTCGCTCCATCGCAATTTAGTTAAATTAATGTATGTATATATATATATATATATACCACCGAAACGTCGGGTTAGTTACCTGAGCAGATTTTATTCAACCCTGTCAATTGTTATCATTGCGTACCTCGGTCTCTTAAGACATACTCCTTTGATAACATCATCTTAAAACGGACATTTACGTAGTGCTTAAAGAAACAATGTAGTCAAATCTTGATGTCAATGGAATACCATTGGTCATTGAAATATTAACTGCTTATTGGTAATTGATTAATAGGCTTGTGGCTTATACTCTTCTACAGCATTACACCGTACGAGTACTGTATCCATTTTATATGAAGAATTTTTATCAATTTTTTTTTATATCTTTACTTCAATCAGAGTTAAATTTTTCAGATTCTGCCTGCTTACCACAACGGACCAGGTTAAGAATAACTGGTTTCGAGAATTGATACTGTGTGGAAGTGGTTTAGTGCAGAGAGTGGTTAGCAGGCATCATCTGTGCGACCGTGACTGTCGGAGAAACTCAAACGGTGGACGGCAGCTGCTGGCCAGCCGGCGGCGGCTCGCCTTTGAAGTGCCGCGATCCTCAAATTCCTGCGATCGATTGGAGAGCGAGAGAGAGCGATAGCGGTGCCGGATCTGGGCCGACAGACTCCCACGTCTGTGAGACGGCAGAGGACTCCGATCACTAGCCCTCCCTCTGCACACACACAGAATCTCTCTGATATCATCGCAGTACTCCGAATACCTCTATATTACCAACCAACAATTTTACGCTGTGGGAATCAGTACTAATACTTTGGTCATTGTGTAGCCATGTACGTAACGATTACGTCACGCACCCTGCTTCCGATGCTGGATTGACAATGGCCAGAGATATTATTGCATAAAAGCGGATATGAGTGTTATTTAATAATAATTCTATTTATTTAAACATCCGCTATGAAATTAATTGCCAAAACACTGAAAAGAAGAGTGTGTTTTGTGTTAAAATTAACGTTTTAATTATTAACTGCTTTTTATTTACATATATTCGTTCTAAGTAAAGGTTTTCGTTAAATTGTTTGATTTATCTGAATATGTAAGATGTGAACATTTAGCAATGTTGGTAAAGGTTTTGATTAATTTAAAATTTAGCCTGGCTCAGAATGACAACAGGTATTTAACATTACAGCAGGAGGTGAGAGTAATTTAACTTTAAAAAAAAAAAAAAAAAAAAAAAAAAAAAAAAAAAAAAAAAGACCTTATTTTCATGAGTGCCATGTTACCGAAAACATTATTTCATGCGAAATAATGGGATCTGGGCCAGGATTAAAAATAACATTAAGTGGCATAACGCAAGTTGTTAAGATTCATTTTTAATTTCATTTATTTTCATTGATGTCATATTACTGAGTCCATTATTTCAGTACGGTTATATTGAAATGCCACCTGAACGAGGATGACAGGTGAAATTGGGTAGGGGGGGGGGGAGGTCCGGCGAAATCTCACCTAGGTGGACGGGGAGGGGGAGGGTAGACGGAAATCTCACGTGAGGTTTGAAATTCTTGAAGTACAGTAGAGCTAAAAATAGGACTACAAACGACGCGGATTTCTACTTTGGGGGGAGGGGGGGTATAAAATATATAAGCAACGTGGAAGCCGATCTTAGGGGGCGGTATAACCGTCAACGGAAGGAGGAGAACTAAAAAAAAAATCTGAAAAAAATACGTGGTCGATTATCAGGGGGGGGGGGGGGGCTAGGTGGTCAAAACTCACTTCATCTTATTGGGGGAGGGGTTCCCGGCCAGATGTCATCAAATCTCACCAGAGAGGAAAAGGGGGGGGGAGGTGGTCCGGAAAAACACCTCGCGTGATTAATGGATGCTTCCCAAGTTTAAAGTGTGGTGTAAAGCGGAGTAAACTTTACAAGGTTTATCAAAATGTTTATTCAACGAGATTTCAATACCCAATGAGCTATAGAAATCTTTTAAGCAGAAAGAAAGGGTATAGAACTACAGCAAGAGATAACAAAAAATGCATCTCTTATAATTTTTTTTTTTTTTTTTATCTTGGAAGATATAGTTGGCATCTATTTTATCAGGTAATGAACGATGAAGAATAAGGAGAATAGTTTTAGTAAAAGCTCAGAAAGAAAAGGATCCCTGACTACCCGAGAAAGAGGTTTTTCCCAATAATTGATAATTTGCTGGAGCGACTAGTGTAAATATATTTGTAATTATAGATAATATCGGTATACGCAATACTTTTAAAGGTAGTCTTCTGGAATTTATAGGGAACAAAGCAACTAACCAAACGTGAGGGGAGGGGGAGGAAGATTCAAGGAAGGCGAAAATGGAGTCACGTAGTTTGTGTACTCTCCCTTATCTAACATTCAGAATGCAGAGATCCCATCTAGGCAGTTTAGCCGCAAATATACCAAAATTATTTTGCCGTATTACTGGTTCTAGCTTACTCTAAGTAATTAGTAATTTTAATTAGACCTTTGATGCTGATATTGTGTATTAAAATCCTCTGTTGTTGACAGGAAGATTGAACTGATCTATTACACAATTTATGTGGAAATATAGTACCGATCCTGATTCTGATTTTCGTTCTTTTTTCCTTTATCATGGCAAGGGACACTTCGTAACTCCGATTGTTGAGTCAGTTCTCTACACGTTCACGAGCCGTGTGGTCCTGACATACCAGGACTGTCCCATAAATTCGTGGCTAGACAGACAGTAGCTACTTGTGGGTCGAAAATATGACAGTCATAATTATTTTGAGCGCATCTTACAAAACTCTCAGTAACACTGAAACCAGGCTTGCCGTATTTACGTAATGTGCTACAATTTATTTTGAAACGTATCAATCTATAAATGTAGTGTCGAATTAAGTAATATTTTTATTTGGAGAATTTTACTATTAATCAGTATTGCTTTCAGTAGGGACTTTCAGTTTCAGCACAAAAGGTGTCTGCTATCGCACAGCTTCCAAGTTACAAGCAACAACTGACTCACCCTGACAAGCATGGTCTTCAAACGTATATTCAGATTCTATTGTAGGCTGACTTCAATGTGAAAATAACGGAAAGCGAATTATGTGTGATCATTGTGGAAGTGAAATGGAACACATGATTCGAGGCTATAACTCTGGAAATACGTGCATCGACCTCAAATCCACTGGAAACTCTTTTTCGCATGTTTTCTCATGTTAATTAAATTAATGAGATCTCAGAACCATACTATATAAATTGATGTTAATGAACTAAAAATGTGCTTAGCTAAAACTACTTAAAAATCGTAGTTCGTAGTGAGACATATCGTAATATCCTTTCTTTTTATTTTAATAGCATACAAATCCCATAACTGACTGAACGGAATACGTACGTAGATATTACATTCTATTTAGACCACAGATAGCCTTTGAACCTTATTTTGTTCAGTAGTAGAAATGAATAAAAGAAATGGTGACCTATTATTGCGAAGGATACATCGTTTTAAGTGCGCTTCACGTCTATTTCATAGTTACTTGTAATACAGAAATCATGGAAAAATCAAGCTTTTTTCAGTTTAAATATTCCTGTTCTCCTTTCATTTACTTAACAAATAAGGCTACTGACTCGATTGGGAAGAATCAACAAACTAATTACAAATCCGATATCACGTACCTTGAAATATGATTGTTCAGTTCTTAATGTTAATACGTTCCATGTTACACGATTTTTTTTAAAAAAAAAAAAAAAAAAAAAAAAAAAAAAAAAAAAAAAAACATTAGTGGAGAAGAATTTATTTTCCACCGTTATTCCAAATTCAGTATCATTTGTTAAGATGGTATCAGTGAATTCAATCTATTAGTAAAGCTCTTTGACTTTCGTTGTGATATCTAGGGATTTTAATATCGTTATTTCGTTTAATATCGTTATTTCAATTTCACATACTCTTATTTAATCATAGCCCAAATACCAGTCTTACCAAATTGCGAGTAATAATATTACAGAGATGTTACATATTTAGGACGCTTAATTCGTCTCGTATGTCCGCATTAGACAATTGGTTTTACACTGCTGTACCATCTTAATAGCCTCCTGTAGCCTCTTTATATTGCATCTAGTCTACTGAACGACGTAAGGAAGGCATTTTTCGAGAGGATAAACCGCAGTCTATTAGGCTGTGTTCGAAGCACAGTGGGTCTTACAGTATGCTCGTATATCTCAGCGCGTGATACAGTATTCCGCAGGCTCTCAGCGTGGCGTAATGAGGGAAGCGGCCTGCCGGGGGCAGCTACTCGATCAAAGTCACTTCGGCACGTTTGATCATCCCGCTAATAAGGAAGGCGAGAGGGCTATAACCGATCGTCGCCATATACCACTCTCCGATGGAGATATCATTCCGGGCCGACCATATTTCCACGGAATGGCCCGGCGCCTTGACGGCATCTGGCTGTCCGTCCATTACGATGATTGACTGTGGAGGTATCTCGGGGAGAAATCGAAAGAGGAAGTCGGCACTGGGGGCCCACGCTCCTAATATAACTTTGACGACTCGTTTAGAGCGGATTACGTAATTATCTTCCATCGACCTCCAAGAACCACATCACTGTGGCTGTATTGATCAGTCTTGTTCACTGTATACTAGTTTTGAGGATTAAGACTCAATAACAACAAGGTAGTTACAAGATGTTTTCACAAAACGTACTTACAAGGTAGTGGTAAGGTTATTATGTTTCTACATAGACTTGCTATATTGCTAATTCTACCTCTTTCCATCTTGTGCCTGTGAAGCAATTGATAACACATTAAGTAATATATTTTACGCGTCAAGCATCACATATCTGAATATAATTTTCTCGGGTAAATAGCCGTATCGATAAGTTACCCGAGAAATAATATTAAGAAAAACTTTGCTTTTATATATCATATATATTATTTCTAAAAGATGATTTTTGTGATGAGCCACCTTTCAACCTTCACACTTATCCAAAATCGATAAATAAAGATTAAGTTCTCCGCTTTAGTAACATAATTAATTAACATAATGTAGAATTAAAAACAGCCTTCAATTACTAGAATACAAATTTTACTGTATTACTCAATGCATTTCTGACCTTGTGGATCCATCTTCAGGTTTCTATGGCATTTACATTGGTTTTAAATTATTCTTAAAGTTTCTAGTAAAGTTTGTTCCTGTGCAGAATTGACGAGATGCTGAATAATCAGTTTCATATACATATTTATTGAGGAGCTTTGTACTAGACACGATGTCGTTTAAGCTGCACATGTTTATATAAACAGAATTAGAACAAAAACAGTTTAAATTAATTGAGAAAGGAATTTTTAGAAATTCTACCTTTCAACGGCAAAATTATGAATGTCACAGGTACGCGACAGTTCAGAGTCAAGCTGCGAGGGTTCGCTGGTGTCGATACGGACTGATCACATTACCGCTAGATAGAAGCACCACATGTCACTGAGATATTGATAAACTGTTTGTGTTTTCTAGAGCTTTCCGGATATTTTTGTTTCTGTTAGGAAAACATTTAATCATTTTTAACTGTTCCGCAACACGTTATAAGTAGGATGCGGATCTTTATGACAAAAACAAAAAAATAAAAATAAAAACAGAGGAATATGGAGGCAGACATGACATTAAAAATGGATAAATATGACCTGAAAATCACAAAATATGACCAAAATTTAAATTTACAATACATCAAAACATGCTCAATTATATATCATTTATTTTATCTAGTAGTGTCGCTTTCATGTAGACAGCATAAGTTGCTTCCGTGCACTCGCTGCACCATTGGCAAGTTGAATTTTATATTGTTTTGTTGAAGTGGCTTTAATTTCAAATAATTTACAGAACTCTTTCATCTGTACTAAAATACTCGTCTCTAAATTCACTTACTTAACTTCGCACTTTCAGAAAATTTTACTCTCGGAATAGCGGTAGGTCTAGTTACTGACCAATTGCAGATTTAACGACGAGTGAGGATATTTCACTGATATATTGATTGACGCGCATCGATACAGGCGTGCTTCTGCTGCATTGTCCAGATTAAAAGGCAGGCGGAACATTACGTTTAGAGAGTGACAATAATGTATAACTTTAATTCTTGACTGGTGATTTCTGACCGCAGTGAAAATTAGACAACCCCCCCCCCCCCCCACGCATAGCAGAGGAACAGTTCTGTAAATAATTATCTTAATTTCTTCTCATCTATATCTAGTCAATTCGCGGTACTATTAAAAAACTACTAGATTTTTCCTCAAAATATTACCATAAATATTATCGAAATATGACCAAAACTAGGAAACCGTTCTGAATATACATTTACATGCTATATAAAATACGTTTAAATACAATCAGAAACGTTGAATCAGTTTTTAATTCAGCATTTCAGCTCAAAAAGAAGACAGGAACAAAATATGACTTTTACTAAAGATCCTAACCCTAGATATAAGTGTTTTGCGATATACTTATTCCATTTGACAAGTAAATAATTGCTACAAATGAGCTGGTTCTTTTTTCAACCTAGTACAAACCACCATAATGGCTAATTATCGTGTATGATTTGCCATATTTTCACACAGGCCACGTAGTAAAACTTATTTCTGAATCTCGTTTCGGTCATAACATCGTTTTTAAGGTTATGATGTGCTTATATGACATACACGTCTTCGCTAAATTTCCTTGTTACCTCTTACTTACTTTTGAGATAACTGGATAATGTTGTAATCCAAAAACTTTCAGAGGTCAAAATAAGTAATCTTTAGCAAAAATCAGCGTGAAACCTACATTTCATTCAAACGACATAGCTATATTGTTTATTTAAAATAAGAGATATACGAATTTTTAGGGCTTTACGATTAGTCATCATTGATATCAATAGATGCGGGAGGGGTTTTTGACAGAGTAACTTGAAGGAAATCGATCGTGGCGTGATTTGAAGAAGTCATTCAAGCAATCACCTGCGGAACTAAAATTGAGATGGCCGTACCCGATATCGAATCTCCAACCTTGCGAATGCCGGGTTAAAAAGTTAATTATCCGCCAATCAGACTCGTAAAGGAGGGTATGTATGGGGGCATCCATAAATTACGTGAGATAATTTCCGGACCCCCCCCCCCCTTCCCCCTCTCTGGTGAGACTTCGTGAGATCTGGTCCGTCCCCTAGAAATCACCGTCGCAACTTTTTGAGACCTTTTTTTGGGTCTCACCCACACTTTTCGACGAAATACCCCCCCCCCCTTGTCAAAAATCAGTCTTCCAAAACCTCACGTGAGATTTCCGTTGACTCCCCCGCTCTCTCTTGGAGAGATTTCGCCGTATCCCCCCCCCCCCATTTCACCTTACGTAATTTATGGACGCCCCCTATCGACTGTCAAAGGAACGAGACGTGTATTACAAGAGGTTGCCAACCATATGGGGAATAAAGTAGAAGATATGTGAGTTTCCATTAGCAGCTCTACGATTCGAAAGCATACATTCATCTGAAGATATATGTGTGTTGAGGCAGACGTCTTTCCCACGGGGGGCGATGGTTGAGTTGGCGGATTCCTGTCGAACAATGCTCTCCCAGAAGACGGAATCTGGAGCAGTCCAGCACGCACCATTGCACAAAGATATGCGAGAAATCCAGGCTGGAGATTCTCGATCGGAGTGGGTTCCCTGGGAAAAAGGTCGATAATTATCGTGGTCCGAGTCCACTAAATAAACTGCTGTAATGAGCCGACAGGGGCTTCGAAATACCGAAGACGACAGAGAGATAAGCTATTGAGGAGTTCTGGGTAAATACCGAGAAATCTAACCTGCAGGTAAGCAACGTTATTATACAAGCCGTCTCAATCGACCAAGGTAAACAGCGTCATACGTCTGGGAGAAGGAGGGAATAATTTAGTAAAAAGTTGATCCTGGAGTAGTTTCGTCATCATGTCTTACTTCTGATTTGTGTAGTAATCATTAATTGTAGGTTTACATTTTTATATAAATAAAAAAATACCACCGTGATTAAAATTGGTAACGCATATTATTTACTGTGACGATGTAATAGGCAAAAGTGATTAAAATTAAGTTTAATAACAGTTATATGATATGCAATAAGTTCCATCATATTAAAAATTTGCAGAAGAATTTTCAGCTTCTGAATTCAATAAACTTCCAACAGTTTAAAAAAATTTCATAGTTCCTAAAAATTTATTCTGAAAATTATTCGAAAACTCACAATAAAATCTGTTACATGTTAATTACAGCAAACCACTGAAATGTGTTTGTCTTAAACCAAAAATAATTAATATAAAAACATCCCGTGCAGCATAATTTAAAAGAACATCAGTACCCATAAATTATATTCGTTCAAACGACCTGCTTTCTTAACAGGAGTATGATATTTAATAAAAACTTGAACTTTTGCACGGTCCGATGAAAAGTTTAATCTTCGAAATAAGATATATGACAAAACTTTCAAATTAACAATAGAGGATGTAACATGGCAGTTATTAAAGGTTGCAGGGATAAAATGTCTTAAAATTTTTAATGTAACCTATATCATTCCTCGTTTTATGAAAAGTGCGTTGGTGTGAAACATTTAAGCAAATGATTTATCATAAATAATTACCTCCATTTACAAAAGAGAAGTGTTTAATTAACTTCTTATTATAAATATATAATTAGTCTGTATGTGTCTCTTAACCATTTTATCTCTTCTGCGTATCTTGCAATGTGTTTTATGTAAAGTCATTGATTTTAAACGGATTTACGAAAATTTGGATTAAAATATATTTACGTTCTGCTTCAATCAACATTAAGAAAGGATATGGTAAAGTTTAATTATTTAACAGCATCGAATTACTAATATGTTAATGTCAATTTTTTGTTAACTATTTTCATTCGTAGATTTATGGGTGTTTAGCTGCGTAGACAAACGTTGTAAATTCCGTAAGACCAATAATGTTTTGTGGTAGTGTTAGTTTTGTTTTGTTTAAGAATTTACGTCTCTCCGACGTTGAAGTCATTAGAGCCGGAAGAGGAATGGGGGAAAGAAACAAGAAGGAATTTGGTTATGGTCTTTTGAAGGAACCAACCAACGAACCATACGCCTGGAATGTTAGGCCCCAGCGTTACAGATCACCCAAAGCGCTATGTGTGTTTTTTGTGTTATAGTAATAATAATTAACATTAAAGAAATACTTTTTCAACGAAAATAAAAAAACAAGTGTATTATCAGAGAAAAATATTTTCTTTTTCCCACAGCGCAATTGCTTCCAGTGCTTAATCTTTCTTATTCTGTCATAGCGGCTGTCCTTACCGGGTAGCTAACTCTATAAACAGATAGCTATCAATCACAATTATTGTGTTACTTTTTTTTAGCCTTTGCAGTTATGCCATTGAGGGATATGTTGTTTTAAGACAGAAAGGCACATGCACATCTGTCTATGAATACCTTACTGTTTCTACTTGTTATACTTGTTAACTGGTTATTCCCAAAGACCCTGACGACTAAAAAAATGGTATTACTTCAGAGTTTACCTCCGATGAGATTCGAAGCATTAGTGGGACAGTCAAAGTATTTTAGTGCATATTGAAGGTACTTAAAAGATGAGATAAGTAAAAAAAATTTCACTGACATACCTATCTTTGCAGCTTCGATGTAAAGGTTTAGATGTTCAAACTGTCACATATTTCCTGTATTAGTTGTTATCGCATTCATAGTGCTCTTTATAAAAAATTTTTATTGCTATAATTATTTTCTCTGCAATGTTGTATTTAGTGAAGAACACTTAATGGAGCAGCCTCTATATGCTGTGTCAAAATGAAAATGGAAACATAGAAAATAAATATTTCAGAGTTAGAGTAAGGTCTGCATGAAGATTTTTTTTTTAATTTTTTTTTTTACTGCTTAACGTCTCTTAACAGCGAGGTCTTTAGAGACGGGAAAGAATGGGGGGGCAAGGAATGGGAAGGAATTCGGCCATGGCCTTTCAAAGGAAGCATCCCGGCATTTGCCTGGAATGATTTGGGAAACCATAGAAAACCCAAATCTGGATGCCCGGACGGGGATTCGAACCGGCGTCCTCCCAAATGCGAGGCCAGAACGCTAACCGTTACACCACCACGCTAGGTCTGCTTGAAGAGAATAGTGAAAAACTGGGCACCAAAATTCCAGTCACAAAACCATTAAAATCCTATAAAAAATTCCACGAATAAGTAGCAACTGATATTTTACCAATTAGTATGTTGTGTAGTTAAATAATGAATGGCACCGGTGAGTCGTGAAAGTTTGGGAAGCTGTTTACTGAAGACGAGGTGGCGCGAAGTAGTGGAAATGTTAGATGTGAGTTGGATCTCACCTCCAGCGTCTCAGAGACCCTCGAAGACGCCATAAATCGGCAGCCAGAAGGGGAGAAGGAGAAAAATGAGGCGCGGAGGGAAAAAATGTGAGAATTATAGGCATTACCCGCCAGCCACCGGGCATACCTCATCGAAGGCGGCTAATATCGATATATCACGCGGGCGCGAGGAATCGGTCTGCAATAACTCGCCCCGCCGCGCAGGCCCGCTCCTCCTCATATCCGCCGAATCTTCCACGGCCGTGGAAAATAATGCCCTTGGGATTGCGTGCAGCCGAACCGTATGCCCTATTTTTCTTCATTCCGAGCGGCGCTTCTCTCCGCACCATTCGGTTCCTTAACTCGACTAATGAACAACCGCCGGGAGTTTCTCTCAATCGGAAGAGGATCGTAAATCGTCTAATATATTTCTCAGGAGAGCCGCAAAAGAATACGCGCTGCGGCCGTA
Organism: Vandiemenella viatica; assembly: GCA_031002005.1. Lineage (NCBI taxonomy): Eukaryota > Metazoa > Arthropoda > Insecta > Orthoptera > Morabidae > Vandiemenella > Vandiemenella viatica. The sequence goes on from CM061914.1 coordinate 119,189,808, forward strand.
TATACCGGCCTTATTGAATCGTCTTGAGGGAGCTACTCCAGGCTCAGGAAGTGGGTGAGTCCGGATCTAAACAGATGGCTGGTACTACATTGATTTTCTGAATAATTCTGTTATATTTTTGCTATCAGAAAACTCTTCAAATACCTCAATTTTTCACTTGTATTTACAAATCAGTAAATGAATTGTGCTATAATAGGTTCTGAATTAAAGACAGAAATATTATGAAAACTCCGTCTTTGTACTGTATCAGTCACAGTGTCCTATCTTCTGAATCTTTCAACTTGTAAGTAAGCAGTATCTTTTTTGTCATTAACCATATCACGATTATAAAGTAAAATATTGAAAAATAATGAAGTTGAAAGTAATTATACGGTATTTATTAGGTGGTAGAAGCAATAATTTTTCTTTAAATGGTATTCACTGGAATCGAATGAAATTCAACGAAAAATATTTGGACGGAGAAAATGTTTTTTTTAGTTAAAGGTTATAAAAAAATCTAATACCTCCTTAATTTACGAAAATAATATATTTAAAAAAAAAAAAAATTGCCTTCTACAAATGTTGTGATGAATGTTTTATATTCCCCAGACGGGTTTCGTCCTTATTTTATGGAGTATCATCAGTTTGACTGCAATATTAAATCCAGAGCGCCAGGTGAAGAGCATCAACATATTTCCTATTGAAGATGCCCTACACGCGTCTCGGAAATAAAAAACATTCATTACGACAGTTGTTTTAGACGGAGTTTAATTTATAAAATCTGTTGTTCACCAACTGAAAAAAAATTGTTTACAATCAGATTAATGTGATAAAAAAAATAAAAAATTTACCTTTTCAAGAATACAGAAATATTATAACCGTCTTTCTGGCATGTATGATTCTTATAAAATAAATTAATTAGTAATTTTAATAAATTACATACACCAGGCAATATTTTTTGACTAAAAACTTATTTATAATTTGGTTAAATATTTGATTAATTGAATAATGCTTAGGTCATGAAAATATTTTTTTTTTGAAGAGAAACCATATTTTTTAAAGCTGATTTCTGTTTGTTTTTATTTGTAAATACCATTTTAAATACATTATCTCAAAACCATTAATAAAATATATTTAAAAATAGTTTGTTATAAAATATTTTTTTTATTTTTAAAAAGTAGAGGAGGTTTGTCATGTGCGAGATGAAATAACACCATCTTCGTACCGGCCAATCTCTTTACGGCTATTTCTAAAGATTCCCGAAAAGAAATTCTTGTTCAAACTGTTTTATTGTTGACTAGTGTAAGCCCGTGACCGTTTTTTTTAGTATCGTGACGGGTCTAGAATAGTTCCCGTTTTTAGGATGAAGGATTATGACAGGTTGACCCTTGTTTCAGGGTAAATAAAATTTCTGATCTTGAGGAACTTTGAGGCATTAGTAGAGGTATGTATTAAACTCAAACAGGGACGATAGCGCAATCGTATAATTGCTTAAATAAAAACTTGACTTGTATTTGACCCTCAAAGTTCACTCTAAAAACTTTAAAAAATTACTGTTTGCTTCGGAAGCATCACATTTTTTTATTGAGACTGGACAAGTACTCGTAATCATTGGTCATAATATCTGTAACGGCCAGAGAACTTACTACACATTCCATATTATTAAACTGTTGAGCAACTCCGAAGAAATTAATTTAGAGAATAGTTGGTTCGGTCACATATTTGGTCTGATGTCCACTTAAAATAACCTACTAACTGACGTACAGCGAACATGAGGAAAGATGTCACTAAAATGCCTAAAAAGCAAAAAAAAACCGTAATCCATAAACTATGCTCAGCAACAACATTAGTGAAAGTTTTAATTAAATTGAAATTTATCCCAAGCCGTAATGACAACTGGCATTAGTGATTATAGCTGAGCCCATGGGCAATTTAAGTTTTTAAAGTTTTTTATGTTTCTTTCATCAGCAACATGTTACTAAAAATCAGTTCCACGAATTTAAACCCGCAAAATTTATCAAAATTTTTTTACTGTGAAAAGCTACGAAAAGCAAATTTAATGAATGTATTACGACAATTTATTTGATAGTAGTTGCTTAGTTATTAAATTAATGACATAACCTCGAATTTCTTCTAATGATGTGTCCTGTCACTCTTCGTTTGCGATTGAAGTGTGACACGTGACTCCTTTCTCCAGCCAATAGCTGTAGAGGTGACTGAGTGAATGAGCTTAGGTAATTATATAGTAGATACTATGCTAACTTTCTCAATACGGAGTTACTAATCCCTAGTGGTAATTTAAAAAAAAATCTTTATTGACGAGATATACACTATCTCATTGCATCACGAGCAGCAATGTGACGAAATTAATAGTATTGCAAGCATTTTAGAAACGTTTTATGGCCTTTGAAAACAAGTGTTTTTATGCTTGTAGGTAATAGGCCACTATTACTTGAGGTAGAAAAAATACGGTTTTATGGCTTGTGAAAAAACAAGTTTTGCAATATAATCTTCTCGGATGTCCAGCTGGATGTTGTCGCAGAAACACAACGTTTCGATGCTGGAACAGTTGTCTTCATCAGGCGTCAAGTGGCTTCTAAATGTAAGAGCTGGCAGTCTACACAGTCACAGCTAGATTCCCGAGAAGATTATATTGCAACATTACGCCGGAAAAGTCTCGTATTATGCTTGAACAAGTGTATTTATGCTTGTAATTTTTAATTTTTTTTTTTACTTATGGCTTTACGCCACGTCGACGTCGAGGTCATTAGTTGTGAGAAAGGACTAGGGACAAGGAACGGGAAGGAATTCGGCCATGGCCTTTTGAAGGAAGCAACCCGGCATTCACCTGGAGTGATTTGGGGAAACCATGGAAAATCCAAATCTGGATGCCCGGACGGGGATTCGGACCGCCGTCCTCCCGAATGCGAGGCCATTATGCTTGTAAGTATGCTGGATACCATTGCGTGAATTAACAACAATATGAGCCTGTCTCGAGTCGGCGACCCGGTTGAACACGTCACCACCGGATCACCGCGGGTATTTGACTTGTTGCAACTGACTACGGAGTGTCCGCCTCGGCGCTGCCACAATAGAGCCCTAGTACGAGGTCTCCGCAAAGTGCCAATACCTGCGCGGGCCATCAGAGCCGGCCCGGGCTCGTTAAGGCGGAGTGGCCGGCCTGTAGCGGCCGTCGAGTTAACCAAACGTTTGGTCGTGACGCCGGGAGGGGGCGGACCGGAATCAATCTTGAGAGAACCGGGGAGGTCGGGAGATCAGACCCTAATTGCTTGTCGGGGATCATTTTCGCGCGCCACTGGCCAGACCACTACCGCCGTAAACGCGCGGCCACGGGAGAGCTGTGTTATGTCCCGGCCGAACAGTAGGGCCGCCTGCAACTGACACCCTGCGTGGGTGGGCTTCGGCAGCCTGGCAGTCGCTGCCTCGGGCAGGCGAGCCGTCTTGAGAGGAGGATGGCGACACCTGCAAGTGACTGCCACAGTGTGACCCGCCTACAACAGTAGCTAGAAGTATTCCAAACGCAGTTTGCTGGCGAAACAAGGTGCAGAAATTAAATAACACCATTGGTTTGTTAACAGAATGTAATACTGCAACGTGCTGGCTGCTGCTCTAACCTCAGCTTGTAGATGACGAAAGATTATTACAGCAGAAACAGGATTATAAACGAGACATGGTAAGCATTTTTTTTTTTTTTTTTTTTTTTTTTAGCTTATCGTTTTACGCCTCGTTGATATTGAGGTCATTAGAGGAAGGAAAAGGACTGGGGAGCAAGGAATGGGAAAGAATTCGGTGGATTGTTAGGAAGTCCTCAAAGGAAAATTTTTATTAGGGTGAGCGAAGCGAACCCTTATACTAGGAGACGATTTGTGCACAGTTTGTGGTACATTTTTTGAAAAAACTGCTGCACTTAAAGACGTGAAATTGAACATACAGACTCAAAGTTAATTCTAGATGTGTCATCAATCATTATTTTTGTAAAAAAATACACACATAAATAGCTATATGTTCTAATATTTCTATTTATTCATGCTGAGAGAAAGCAGAGGCGATCGCGTCACGTGGCATGGTCACGTGGTCATGTCACGCAGTCACGTGTTAAGAATTAGTTATTCAATTAACGCGCAAGATATTGGAAATGTGTTAATGTAGCTTTGCTTTTAGTGTGTCCATTGAGAGGGACGCATTTTGAATACGCTGTTGGTATTTATGCAATAACTTACCACTGAACTTGAAGTGTAGCCATCTGTTCACAGCAACGGTAAGATAATCAAATAAACTGTTCACTAAAAGTGTAGTTTGTGATTCCTATATTGACCTGAGAACTTGCTCTCCAGAAAGAGAGATATTAATTTAATTTTTTGTATTAAATATGATCTATGGTTGTTGAATGTTCTATGTAAATACATCTGTGATTTCTGTATATTTAGATGCGATATTTTTGTAATAATATAAAGAAATTCCACTCCCACACTTAATCAGTTTCTTAAATACCTTACAATTATAATGACTTACGATTCAATGTTTAGTGAAAATAAAATATGAAAGGAATGTACACCTAATTGGTATCCTTCAAACTTTAATCGAAAATACCGTTGCCACAGACTGAAGTATTGAGAGAATCTGAACTCCAGAAAGGCAGATATTATTTTTTTTTACTAAAGATTCTTCTGTATCATTGTTAAGAAATGTGTGTATGTGGCTATACTACACCGCAATTTGATGATGAATTTTTATGTAACTTTATGAGACTTCGAGATATAGCATGCCAAAAATCAGTTGTAGTTATAGTTTCTGGTATGTTTGGTGACGTTATTCTGGTCCACGCTGTATTTCAACCTAACAACAACCAATAGGAAGAAAATAAAACACCTATAGTGAATTTCCACCATGTTGATATAGTGGTTCTGGTCCAGGCAGGGTCTCACCCTAACGTCCTCACTTTTGAAAAACAGTATCTCGAGAATTAAGGGCGATATCATTAAAAAAAAAAAAAAATCATTCGATTAGTCTCGTCAAGTTACATAAAAATTCATCAGCAAATTTGGATATGGTGAAATTTTTCTTCTGGTCCAGGCCGCATTTCAACCTAGCCAAGTCAATTTTGAGATATGATATTTCGAGAACTAAGCGAGATATCAATAAAGAAATTTATTCTTTATTTTACCGATTTATATAGATTGTGGCGCTACAATAATGATAGAACTGCCGTATATGTGATATATCTGTATTACACTGCATTTTTATATTATTAGTTATTTTTATTATTGTAAAATGACACGAAATCTCACGTTGACAGGTCGTAAAGAACGCATACTTAACCGGTCGTTAATGCGTAATGTAAGAGAACGACCGGAAAAATATCGAAGTAACGTAGACTAATACAAAATCATCAAGAGGATGTTCACTTTTATGTGCATGCAGTAAATTTTGAACATGCTTAAAAAAAAATTGTGTTGTATATGTCGACGTTTGATTTACATATTGAAAAGGATGGACTTTGTTCTGTTTGTCATAATTATAAAGAAGGAAATGAAGTGAATAATGAATATATTTTCCTAAAGAAAATAATATGGATCCAGGTACAGAAAAAAATTAACGTTTGTTGAAGAACAGTTAATTGCACAAATCCAGTAATTACAGTTTATCGGCTTAAAGGTGGTCAATTTGGATATAATGGCCAAGTCATAATATTCATCAAGATATTACAAATTTTATAACTTCATTACCTCATTCTATTCATCCTATTTTACGAAATATATATTTTAGAAGACACGAGGGCGAAGGATATAAAGATTTTATTGTCAATCGTGACAATGCCGAGGCTGCTTATATAACTTAAAACTAATAATCATTGGTATTATGAAATTACAATTAACAAAAATAATTTATAAAGATTGCCTACTAATGAAAGAATTTTTAAATAAATAATATGTAGCCAAAAACAACAAAATGTTTTATGCGACATGGATAGCGAAAAAAATGATGAAAATTTACTGTTTTTTAACAATATTTATGAATCTGGAGCTCCAACCAATACTTTTAAATGTAACAAAGATTTAAGGATTGTGGCTTATTACAAATGTGGCTAATTATTTTTTGTCAACAAACTAAATCCATGGTTTTTGATGGTGGTTCGTGAAGTTTGAATATTAAAATTCTTACGTTTATTTATTAATTTCTATAGTTGTATATTTCTTACAGCAAAACTTCACGAGTCAACACAAAGCCGTGCTTTTAGTTAGTATTATAACTAAATATTCGATCGCAGAATGCTCGTATTACATACTCGCCGAGACTTGCATTTTTGAAGACATATAAGTTCAACTTAATTAATCGCGTCTTGCAGTAATGAGAAGTAATAATCTTTCGCTATTCAGAGCTGGGGTAAAAGTTTATCTATGAACAAATAGAGGGCAGAACACTAGCGGAGTACCACGAGGTAACCGATTCAGTGAGTCTCGTGTCATAAAGCTGGAAACGCCCCTGCGGATGATTTCTCTATTTGTGATGTTGTTCTGTGTTAAGTGGTTTGTTTCGCAATGAATTACGGTTAGATTTAGGCGCATTAATTGGAGAATTTTTTAAATTACTACACGTATATTTTTAATTGTATTTCCCTCTTAATTATGTCTTATTGATGATGTGGGAACGAAGTATTCCGTAAACAAATCATTAACAAATTGATGATGTATTTATATCTGCTAGACACTTATTTTTTTTGATAGTAATAATCAATTTAAAATTTTGTATCATCAGTGTGGAGTTTAGAATGAATGTTTATCTTATAATATAATCGTCAAAAGCTAAAAAGTGCGTTGTCAGTTTTCGAATAAAGTAGAAACAAATTCGTTTGGTCTGGCGTGCTGGTGTCACAATTTCAATTCGCCACGCATTCCGCCTCTTTCGTGCCTTGAACTATGTTTTAAAGTGGAATTCGAACCACAGAACGTCCTGACATGGGGTTTATATCTAGCATCACTGATTTTGAACCCGGGATCCCGAACATTGAGAGGAAGCGTCTTAAATACAGAGATATTAGATCGATAATACTCGTATAAAAAGCCGGGGATAGAACTAATAGGGGCCTCAGTGTCACAGAATGTCACATAGTTATATAGAAAATAATGCTTTTGTCAATTATTTCACAAACAGATTTCATTTTCGGAAAAAGAGGTACGTTTGTTTAAAGGAATGAAGACTGTGTTCAGAAAGTAATATTGAATTTATGTGTAAATTCTAGTAATGTCACGTTTTACAACACCCTGATTTCAATACAGTCCTGTGCTTTTAGAACTTCAATATTTTGCTATTTTGAAAAAAGACACAAACAACACGCCACCAACAGAGCCTACAAAATTCAAAACATATCAGACACAGGATATTAATTATGTCTCATGCGATGGTGAGACAGTGAGGTGGATGCAGCAGTCAAAATACTTACAATGAATTCCAAAGAATAGTGTAAAATATTGATCGCCAATTTCTCAATGGTTTTCGTATGGGTTGGTTTCCAAATCGTTTCAGGCATTTAATGGTGGTTGTAAACAACTTCCTTGGCAAAAACATCTTTATATTCCACGTAACACTTACGTTAATTTCTTCTTCTGTAATTTCTGTTGTTTTTCCAGCCGTAAGGTTGGTTTTTATACTTTAATTCCCCTATACGCAGTAATACTGCTGTTGTATTATTATTGACTGAGCCAGTGTGGCTTGGAGCATTAATGTTCACCCACACCGAATCCGGAGAGCAACAGACGTCGTGATTAAAACTTTGCCCCTCCCTCCCCTCCCCGCTCCATGTGTCTTGATTGTCGTTTTCAGACTATTTTACGCGATACCCGAGGCGAATTTGAGGGATGAGCTTCCTTTAGTATCTCCTCCCCCCACCGCCCAAGCAATTCAAATTCATGTATCACAAATGTACATCATATAAACAGACTAGTACTAGAAGTAATACTAAATACTCACAAATTTTCTAGTATTTGGCACGTCTCACTTCATAATTTAAAAATTGAACATCCTCTAACACCTAATATTATTTACCGCTGTCTGTTAAGGAAAAAAGCCGAAACATTTAAAACATGGAACATAATAAATGCCAATTAATAATTCTGAACTAAAGATATTAATTTCTTTTTAGTCAGTTACTAATTGCGATAAGTCATATGCTCTGGTTTCTATTGCTCTACATTCCTAGCTTTACATCAAAGGAATTTTCACTTTGAACTAATTCCCTGGGTGAGATAAAAGGTTAAGGAATATCCCTGGATATTTTATTCAATTCCCTGACTTTCTTACTTGTAACTGGAAACATTCGTAATCCTTTATGCTTGAAATGAATTGATAGTATAATCACACGTTATCTGTTTCCATCCAAATAATACACTCGTTTTTTCTTCCATTATTCATCTGCCATAAATGCTTACACAAATCCAACCCAATATTCTGGAAATTATAGATAAAAAGAGGAGTTTATGAAAGAATCATAAAAAATGATTCATTGTATTTTAAGTTAATCTTATTTTTAAATATAATAATTAAGAGAAAGAACTAAAGACATAGTTAAATAATATTGTATGTACAGCAAAGAAATAAACGTAGGCTAATATCGATATTAAAAACAGCAGAAACAACCATAGTCAGCCAGAAAGGGAGAAATGTATCGAATCATCTGAGAAAATAAAGTAGAAATACAGGCCAGTAACTTAACTGGTCATACTTTTACAGGTTTTATGCTATGAATATTCAATATTCGACGAAACGTTTTTACACTTGCAGCAAAATCAAAACTGCAAGTGACTGGTCTCAATCAAATCTAACAAGCAACCATCCAGCGTTTTTTTTTTTTTTTTTTTTTTTTTTTAAAAAGGAAACAGCTGTAGTCAAACGACAGTTAATAAAACTGTCCTGGTCAGCATTAATGGGAAATTTAGTATTTATTGTTACATGACTGCTAAGTCACGAAATTTTTTTTAACTACACATCAGAAATGCAATAATTTTCTGTGTTAGCCAAACTTAATCAGAATAAGAATTGTTTGCTTTGAAAAAGGTCTTTCAGCCCATTTTCTTTTAAGAACTCACATTGATAACAGTATAGAAAATTTTTCCAAGAAATTAATTCAGTTAATTGCTTGACAGAACGGGAAATAATACGTTGTTTGTGGAAAAACGTTGAATAATTCAAATTATTGGAAGATGGAGTACTTCTGGACTGAGATCCTGTGGTATCCACTTTGTTTCGGACACTGGCTGTACCTCCGTCCGGCCAATCCCGGGCGGCCGGAGGGCTGTAGATTGGAATTGGCTGTATAGCAATCTCCTCGGAGAACCACTTAAACCTATACAGTAGTAAGTGTCTTTGGAGGTTTTCGTCGATCTTAAAACCCCCCGACCGGCCCTTACTCACTGCGGCCGTTTTCCCCTTCTCTGCTCCACACGCCCTGCATTCTCCTTTCCGTCTCTCTCTATCTCCATCACGCGAACACCCACACACACACTGCCGACCGTCTTATCGGGATCACAAATATCGGCCTCAACCAGGAGCGGCACTAAACACAACTCACACAGACGCACACACTTACAGCTCTGCGCTCAGAAATTGGGAACGACCACTTCTGCTCTTCATGACTGGTCAAGGCTGTACAACTACTGTGCGTTCGGGGGAGGGGGGAGGTGTGGGGGGGATGCTGGTAACGGTGAACGCCAAACGGCAGTCGTTGCAGCCGGGTATAGGAGAAGAGGGGGACCTAGTATCGAGCCTTGTGGTCGGACTCCGCGCGTTGGGTGATTCCGAGGACAGCGGCTGGAAGAGGCTACCCCAAGATATTACATTGTAATGGTTGTCTGGCCGGAGGCGTAACGTCCGCGTTTGATGGTCTTTGGCCGGCTGCGGCACCCGGTCAGAACTATAACCAATATCGCGAGGGGGCCTCCCGAATTGCTGGGGAACGGGGCAAATTTTTATATAATGGGCCTTCTGCTACGACCCGTAAACGCATCCCGGGCGTAATAGTGGTTACGGGGCTGTTCCCCGCGGAACTTTGATGGAGCGCCATTATTGTAGGGGTCGCGTCATAACTGGAGTCTGATGAGGAACTATCGTTAAGATTTTATATTTGCCTTGGAAGCAGACTGTAATACGCGTGTGTACCAGATTACATCCAAGACTGCAGTATGACGATGAACAGCAGTGTTCGCAAAAAAATTAAGAAAAAACCGATCAGAGATAAAAAAAGAAAGTTTAGCTAATCATCGTTTTTAAACACGGCTTAAGAATTATCAGTCGTTTAAGAAAAGAGGAAACTTGAGCAACGTCAAGATTTTTGTAAATTATCATATCTGTTCTTAAAACAGAAGTTCCAGTTAAATACGGGTGTTCAGTCTGTCAATAAATTCTATTTTTAAGTAGCGTTAGCATTGAAGATGCTGAATAAAAATACTGGATAAGACAAAAAGGTTCAAGAGTCATGATCTCAAAGTTCCCTAGTAACGTTTTCCCACTTAACTTAAAAAAGAGTTGTAGAAATTACAGAAGGACGTGAACGAATTATTAGAAACGAAATTTATACTTAGTACGTATAGAGGGAAATGAGTAAAACAAAATATTCAGCAAAAATAAACTATTCTGACCTGGCAATAGACATGGACGTAAAATTACTACAGAAATTTTATATTAGAAAGATTTCAGATTTGTTGCTAGAAATGGCTCTGAAAAATCCAAAACAGAAAAATATTTTAAAAAATTATTTGAAATGAAGAATTTATTAGAAAAATAAATTACAAATAGGAAGTTGGATCATCTTTTGAACTGAAGATTGATTCATTTGCCAGTGATACTAACAATGAAATGAAGAAGACAACAAAGTAAAGAATAAATGACGTAGATAAATAACAGTGTAGACATTATTAGTAAAGTTGGTATAGTGACTAAAAGAGGAAAGAAAAATGAGTCAGTCAGAATGTGTATGTTAAGAGACAAAAATCTCTTTGGAGCAACAACTTGCATTCTTCTCAAGGATTTTGTTGTTGTTGGACGAATGTGGAGTTAAATCAGCATGGTAAAAATATGAAGGAATCATTGATTATATTAAGAAACAATCCAGTAAGCCATCTGAATTAACGCGTAGAAAATATAAATCCAGAGCCGTGTATAAGCGGTTAATACGGGAATCATAGTTTTCTAAATATGGAGATCAATCATACGGTTATTGTATCAACTAGCAGGACAATTTTATGTTTAGAAAATATGCAGAGTATTGTTTCAAGGATATTTCGAAATGGACAGTTATCTTAATGAGTTGATGGTCAATTATTGGCGTAATTTAAGAACGTTAAAAAAAATCTATGATTTTAAACTAGATCGTAACTTGTGTGTCTCTTGTAGTTCAGAAAATTAAAATTTCGTGATAGTGGTTACACTGTTTGCACTGATTTTACAATATTTGTGCGGTCGGATAGAGGCTAAAACATAGGCGAAATACAAGGTAAACGAAAACTTCGTTACTGTACTTTGTTCATTCTGAACTAGCTACTTAAAATGACGTTTCTCTGACACCACTCCTCACCTCACCGAACTGACTGCTGTGTCCTTGGTAAAAGAACGCTAAATGTTCCCTTAGCATGGAGGGGTAAGGGCAGCGGAGTGGGGATAGAGCAGACTGACCTTGATACGCCTCTGTTAACTGAACGGGCTATAAAAATAATGCGACTGACTGTATTCCTGGCTAAAGTGTGTTATTTTCGGAAATTTGCCATCCTTATCCATGAGTTCGTTAGAATATACGGTGTTATTTCTTGATTGATGCCTCCCCGTATTACGCATGTAAAGGCAACTTATTTTAAACGTCGTCTGGGTTACATGGGGCAACAATTTTTTTTTTAATCTAGTGCCTGGAATATTTTAACAAATTTTTAGGTAATTATGGTTGATAAACTCGAAATAACTTCGGTTTTTCATTATAAGGTCTAGTTTTTTTACTATACTCATTTCCATTTAACTCAGTTACATTGTAAAACTTATTTCCAACAAGGGGCATGAACTGATATTAGAGTGTTAGTAATTTAACGTCTCTTTCTTTAACAAATTTATTTTATTCATATAAAATGCAAAGAATATTAAGTGATTAACTGTGCGTGACCCGTAAACAAAACACAAACCGACATTCAAAATTGAAAATGCAAAGATTTCGCCTGAAAATTAAGGGAATAAATTTATGCTTCTTTGCGCGCCATAAATGTTGAGCAACAGGCTAATTTCCTTTTAAACACCAGCAATAATCTGCCATCAGTATCCCTTGCTGATGGGTTTCCATCTCCTTCATGTTCTGATGAAATGGTTTAATTTGTTCTTTGCTGACATCTTCGAGATTTTCAGAAAAGCAATCAACAAGACTAAACAGAAAATGCATTTTGATGCTCATATCCAAGCCAATAATACTACAACTTTACATTACTAAGGCCTTCGATGTTTCACTTTTGTGTTTCTCAAGGAAATTTTGTACTACTGCCACAAATACTCGCCAACCTAAGTTTTATTCTCGTTCATCGTTTTCTTGAAATTTCTGTCCTTTATGAGCGTACAGATCATTGGACCATCAAAAATCCCTGCTTTTTTATTTTCAGATCTTTTTTCTGTAAAAACACTGCAGATATACTTTAAGCACTCCGCATGTTTGACCATGACTTTGAAAAATTGTTTTATCAATCCGAGTTTGATCTGAAAAGGTGGGAAGATGATTTTTTTCGCTAAATTAACGGTTCTTTTAATAAGTAGCCATGGATATTTAGCACAACCCGATTGCTGTCTCAAGAGAAAATTCACGAATTGTAATGTTGGAGTCTGAAGGGGTTATAACAGATTAAAATTAGAACAAGGTGACAAATCAACGCAATAAACATACATAAAAACCTAATAATCAAAACATGGAGACTGTGTGTGAGAGAGCTTCGTAGCTTCAGATAGTTACTCTCTAAACGCGGCATCTGCGGTAAATCACTACAAAAAATTAATTCCAGACATGCAGCGAAATTAAACATGACTCCAATCTAACACGACGGGCGACATTCCATGTTAGAATGAAAAGAAACATATGTATTGTCCATTATAAACATCATTCACTAAGACTAATACCTAATATACAGCAGAGGGACGTTACATAGCTTAAAATCTAAACCTGATATCTCAATTTAATGACCGAGCGGGGCGGTGTAACGGTTAGCGTTCTCGCCTCGCATTCGGGAGGACGGCGGTTCGAATCCCCGTCCGGCATCCAGATTTGGGTTTTCCATGGTTTCCCAAATCACTCCAGGCAAACGCCGGGATGCTTCCTTCAAAAGGCCATGACCGAATTCCTTCCCATTCCTTGACTCCCATCCTTTCCTGTCTCTGAAGACCTGGTTGTTATAGAAAACGTTAAGCAGTTAAAAAAAAAAAAAAAAAAAAAAAAAAAAAAAAAAAAAAAAAAAACAACAACAACAACAATTTAATGGTGATGTTTGGAATCAATCCACGAATTTCGTATAGAACGAGTGTTTATTTCTCAAAAACCAAATTCGTTGTTGCTTATTGTTATTGAATTTCATGATTCCTGCTCGATCGTAGTAACTTTGCACTAACTGTGCCATGTGCCACAAATCTCTCTGTAGTAATGATAGTCTGTTCGCTTGGCGTCGAAGGTGACTGGGCTGCGTTCTGCGCCTAGCTTGTCGAGGTAGCGTGGTCTGGGATGGTTGATGGCCGTGACGTGGTCCCACTAAAACACAAAGTTGCTGGCCAGACCACACCCCTTTGACTCGGCACGAAATTTTAATTGCTCAGATTTTACGGCGAAACGAAACTTAGTTCAGGGATAAACATTTGTCAGCCGAAGGGGACTGCCGTCGCAAAGAAGGAACTAATTAAAATAATTCTTATTTTTTCTTTGTTTCGAGAAAAAATGTCTGTCTCCTCGGAATAATCTTATACTAATCATCTGCTATGTAACTTCTACCTTGACTTGTTTGTAGCCTCCGTCGTAAGAAAGTTTGGCGCTGTTTCCAGTTTGAGTCAAATAAATATTAATAAGGGCGTTTTACTTAACCTAAGGCACGCATCCCGGGACTGTGGTCACAAAGTTCGTAATTAAGTCTGGCAGCTTCTAATGATTTTGTGGACAGGCCCAAGGACATCTTGAGTTCGTTCGCGACGGCGTTTCTCTAATTGGCGGAGATGTTGAGTGCTGAAATGTTTTATACGTCAGATGTTGAAAGCAGAAAGAAATTCCAAAGAAAATACTTGAAGTTCTTGTATTCTACCACATACAGTAGTAAAAATAATGGAAAAATACCCGTAACTATAAATTCATAGAGGTTTTTAAAAGAATTGTTGAATAAGCGAGCACTGGTTTGATACTACACTGAAAATTCTTAGTTTTTATGTTTCCTTAAAGATACTATACAACCTGCGATTTAAAAATCCTGGATTTCAAAAAGGAGTTACAAAAGTATTTACAGTTTCGTAATTCTTATTAAATATTATATATTTTTAAAAAGAGATTATACCCTACTTTCCGGTCCTAGACTAGAACTATTTTCAACTGAGTATTTCAAATGTATTTCTGTACGTGTTATACAACTGTTGACCTTGGTATTCTGCATAATACGGAATGTGGAGAGTGAAATATGCTGTACGCTTTCAGAACTTAGTTATACGGAAAGATACCACAGTCTCCATTTCCAACAATCTTCAACCTACAACAGTGATAAAATGTTTGCGACTAAATCCGAGACTTCAATATAATTTGTGAGCTTTCACATGTGTTTCCTGTTTGTCTAAGTGTTACGTGATTAAATTCTCTTTTTGTGTTAGGCGAAAAAAAGTTCTTATTTGGCCGAAAAGCAATTAAGAAACAAATTTGAATAAGAGGTGCGTTGATTATAGAACAAAGAGAATTTAAATCACTTAGCGAGAGTTAAAAAGTAATAATAAAAAATATGCTTTCAAAATAATGTTTAGAAAACACGTGGAACATGTAAGAGGGGAAAGTTTCATCCGGAAATATAAAAAGTATGTATTTTCCTCTTGAAGCTAGTCGCCGTTATTGGATGTGTAGAAAAATGTAAATTAATGTAAAAACAGGTTGATTTACCATTTCTTCACTACAATACAATTATCTAGTGGCGACCATACCAACACACAACAATTTTGTAAAAAAAAAAGGAAAATATTACTTACTGGTGGATTCTTACGACAAAAATAGAAGATCAGAGAGTGGATTCAGCAATCAAATTTTGCTGAACAATAATTTTTTACATAGAATTTGACATGCTCTGTTGTTGTAAATGAGTTAAAATGTCTTATAATCTATGTGGCTGTAATAAAATAAATGAGAAACATATAGCAGCAGAAAACGTGTGAACCGATATTTAAGATTGCGTTGAGGCTACATCAAGGACTTGAAACAATCTTTGCTTCACATGGAGAAGGTTAAAACGCAACAGCCAGTGAAGTGTCAGCTAAGAACACACTATCTTTACTTGCTAACATATCTGATCGTTGTTATGTTAATTGCTCATCGACCCCTTACCACCAACTCTTTCTTTCTGAGACTAAGAGGATAATCCGATGATATACTATCCTCGCAAGAAGCGTGCGTTTTGAGCCGTGCGATTTGTCAGACTAAATTACTTGATCAATTAAATAGATCCGGCTGCCTTAGTTCATAAATATGCATGGAATCCCCTGGTACGTAGCTGCAATGTTTCGCTGGGAAGGATTATTTCCTTTTTTTTCGCTCGGATTGAATTCATTTCGAGTTTTCATCTTAATAGCTAAGGTATTTAAACAATTTACTTAATCTGAAAAAAAAACCTGATATTTAATGGTGAAGAGGTTCTGAATGAACCTAGAAATATTTTATATGTATGACACAAGCATTAAATTATCTAGTCACAGAAAATGTTTTGAGTTAGAATTGTAGTAATGGATTATTGAGTGTATTTTATTAATTTCATCGAATTAGCTGCAAGAAGGTGACCCTCTGGAAATGAACTCCAGTCTGTAAGAACGGAGACTTTCCCGGCGTGTGCTTGAAATGAAGTCTTCACCGGATAGTGTTTTGAAAACACGATATTTCGACGACTAGCTCCGTCGTCTTCATCAGGTGTCGAGACATCTGCACAGGTCGGCTGAACGTCGGATACTGAACTCCAGTCTATTAAGCTTTTCACAAAAACTAGGAACATGTAGAATATTGCATTAGCTCAGTAAAACCTTGAGATGAAGATGACTGATGTGGAATTTAATTAAAATAGCCTATTGTTTTGCAAATTATAGTTCCAGGGAGACTTACCAGTGCTTACGACAGAAATAGAATGGATATAATATAAAATATTTTGTTTTTTAATTGGTTATAAATCTGATAAATTATTGAAATCTGTTTCTTGGCCTATTTAAAATGGTACCAAATGTCAGGAATTATAATTGTTTATTTTTTTAGATTTCTGTTTGTAGAAATTCTTTTGCATAATTGTGTAACAAAGGTCATATTATATGAATAACGCTAATTCTTTATGTAAATGAGGAGTACGTTTCCTGCCTTTAAAAATTTTATACAGGGTTGGCAAAGTATAACAACTCTATTTCGTTTGATGTTTTGGACGAACGAATTATGTAACACATTTAAATAGTTTCTAAATCTTTCAAATTATTGTTGTAGTTATTTTAAATTATTTCATTACTGTTGTAATCAGTATTAATTACTAATTACTTTGTTAATAAGCATATTAATAACTGTGTA
>CM061914.1:119207584-119431012 GCA_031002005.1 Vandiemenella viatica
AAATCAAATGGAGGAAGAATGTAAGTGCTGAGAAGAAAAACTGCGGAGTAAAATATCAGTCCGAAGAAAAAACACTCACAACAAGGAGGGAGGGTATTGTCCGAAGAAGAAAAGGCAAGAATGAGTCAGAGAATGAGGGTATACTGGCGACGGAGGAAGGAAACTGAGAAGAGGAAGTGAAGTTGCGTAATCGTATCGATCATGAAGAGCAAAAGTGATCATAATCTATTAATTCAACTTACGTTTGGCAACTTGACCAGAATGTAACATGTGTAAACAAGTTTTATGTATTAAAATGTACAGTGAGTGGAAAATCTGAAGAAGCAGGAACAAAATTGATATGGAACAGCTTCAAACTATAATTTAATATACAAAAATTGCAAATAAAGTAAAAATATGCTATAAATAACATTTAGTAACAGATTTAAACTATTAGTTATTTAAACATTATGCTAAGCATCAAAAATTGTACATAACTTGTTTAATGGCACCGATGATGATATAATAAAACAAAACGCGAATGCCGTAACAAAGTTTCATTTTGAAGCTGCAATAGACGGATAATAAAACCCAATATTAGGATGTAACACAGTCATAAAAAAAAAAAAATCTAGGACCATGACATTGCAGAACAGAAAAGGAAAGCTGATCCCAATAACCAGCCAGACTTACAAACGATAACGTGGCCAAATCCCTTATAACGTACTACTTGCGGGGTGAGTGGTCGGAGTTAGGGGATACAGATTTCTCCATTCCATTTCGAAGACAGCTGAAAGGGCCGAGAACTTTCCCTACCAGCCCCCTGATTAAAGTTTTCAATTTATAAATTACTTAAATATCTTATGGTAATGAACATAAGAGTAAGTTATTTTAACTGACGTCCTTATTGGATGTGGTTATTGAGCGAAGTCACGTATCGGGATGGGGATACAGGTATCGATACGCATATCGACAGCGGAGGACGCCGTCGTACGGTATTCCCTCGCAGGAGAGGAGGCCCGGTGTTTCCTTCCGGTTGTCAGTGGCTACCCTCACGCGGCGATAACGAGATACCGCAGGATCTGCAGCCCAACAATGGGCTGACAGCGCAGGTAACAGATGGCCGCCAGCAGGTATGTCGGCCGAACTGAGAGGCCCCGGCTCCATATTCAGCCCGCGGCGGCCGGCCACTGTTCGAACGCCTCTTGTAGCCGCGACAATTTGTTGATATAATTATTGCGGGGGCGGGCGCCCCGGGCCGCATTCCGTCAATGTGCGGTCGCGGGCGCTGTGTTGTATCTACTGTGCCTCGCCTGAGTGATGTACGGCGGGAGGCGCAATTGCTATTCATCCGGCTGGCGGCAGTTTCGTGTGGGCTCCGGTCTGCGGCGTCTATCTATCACTCAGTCATTGGTCGCCGTTATTAGCGTCCTGTACGCTCGCTGTAGTTCTGGATTGCTCGTGTTGTGTGGTCGCCTGCAGTGAAATCTCACCCTCTGAAGATAGAGGGTGTCAGAGGGGCTCGTGCTGCTTCAGGAGCTTCTATAAGTAGATACAGCGCATCGACCAAAGACTCCAGTCAATATTTAGAGGTGGATAAACATGTGCTTATTTCATCACAAACCTCCTATTAAGAATTTCTTGTGACCTTTACTACCCTGTCCGATAACTTAAACTGTGGGTGCCGAATATTCCAGGTCGTCTTGACAAGTAAACCTACAAAATGTCATGGGATACTTATAATTTGTCACAAACGTACCGTGAAATTTAACGTTTTTCAATTTGTCACTAACATCAACATTCACTGCAAAGGCCTAGAAATTTTCAGACATATAACACCCTTCGGTTGCGTCTTGGACTATATATATCACATCTCTGACAAATGGGCTCTGATCATGGTAACACAGATTTCTTACGAGAAACAGCTTTTTCGATTTGACATTAAGGATGCTGCACTTAGCAGACATTAGCAGAATGGATTAAGATACAAAAAATGATTGTTTCCCGAATTCGGTAAACTTTCTACCACATAAAACTTAACTGTGTTTTCTTGTAGTATTTTCATATCTTTCGAGAACATTCTCATGATACGGTAAGCTTGGTATTCAACCAGAGGATTTGTAACGAGCCGCGCTGTCGCCACGTTACAAGGTGCATTTTTTATTATATATGTAATAATATAAGAGTAATTTACATAAATCTTGGGCGACCACATGAATAGATTTTTGTTGTAATTTTATAAAGTACGCAAGATTCCAAGTGAGGACTGTAATGAAATGGTGAACTTATACAGTGTATCGTAGCAAAGCGAATATTAAAGAGTTATTGAGCTATGTAGGCTTGAAGCTAATCTTGGTCTTTCCGGATCATGGCGACGGGACGTCGCGGATTTGGGTTTTTGCCGGACCACACACACTGCTCCCTGGGGATGGGTCACTCACCGAGCGGGAAAAGCCTGCCGTCCGAAACCCGAATGTTCTCTCGCCCCGGCGAACTTAGCCGAATATGTCCGACCTCTGTTGGATTCTTTGGCCAAATCACATATCGAGGATATCACGTGACATTAGGTGCCGACCTGAAGGTCCAATCAAAATGAGCGTATAACTCAAAATCCTGGGAATTTTTGTTGTATGTGAGCTTCGAGACTACAAATGGGCGGAGCGAGAAGTTTCCTCGTGGACCGAAGAGCGAGGAGCTGGAGATTCTACATTCTAACTCCGATCGCACCAGTCTGAGGTTGACTTGGAAAGTTGACTTCTTTCGCTAACCGCAGCTTGCCTTGCTGGAGCAAGGTTATCACCGCAACACAGCCGGTAATGCGATGATGCGCATTGCCAGACCAGAGATGCCTATAGCCGACTTGTGAGATAATCTCACATATCGTGGGTCCGCTGCACTCATCACAGACATCAGACGCAGAACTACAATGGTAATTGATTACGACCAAGCCATGTGATTGCGCATTCCGTGAAACAGAACCCGTAAGCGACTTTGAGAGGATAGGTCCATGTTCTCACTTTGTAATTGTAAAAACCCCTGAGCTAGCGGCATAATTTGCCAGAACTAGTTATTTTCGAATGATATATTGTTCATTCTGGCGCCCATGATTTTCTTGTTTAACTGTAAAGTCACAGTATTATGATACCTTTGTCTGAGGTCATCATAACTTGTATTTTTATTGTTCCAACTGTCATTATTTTTGCATTTTGATTCTGAGATATTTAAAAGTAAATATACAGTTGTTTGCTTGCTCATGACGGCTAATTGTAACTCTGAGCGTTGCTTTTATGATTTTGCCAATTTGTATTAATGTTAACGGTAAATTCGCTCAGACTTGTAATCGCCAGTGATAAGAAAATAAATGTCATATTGTGACAATTTTTCCTAAATTCCAACTAACGTCGAGATTCTTGAATACTTAGTAAATTTTCACCCCTTCATAAAAATTAAAATTAAAAATCCACAATTATTAATCATAAGGTATGAAAGATAATTGTAACGTGGTTTGCCCACCAAGGCACCCACCACAGATTAGTGGGACCCTACAGAAGGAGGTTTATTTAGCTTGGTATTGACGGCAGACTGGCCAGTTCCTTTTCTCCTCACCTAACTTAACTCGGTAATCCTACTGGGTAAAGGGGACCTACAGTTTAAAATGGAATCCGACCAACGGAAACTTTCTGGCGTACTTCACATTACGCAGCAAGCTGTGCCATAGGTGAACGTTGGGTTAGAAGCCTACATAAATCCCCTCCGGGACAGGAAATTGAGCCGGGGACGTTACGATATCTATTAAGACGCTTTAACTAGGGATGTAACGGAGATCTACAACCGCATCCGCAAGTGCGGAACTTCCACATGAAATTATACCTCCGCTTTCGCATCCACAACTTTAAATGCGTAACTATAGCGGATGTTTTGTTTACATTGTAATATACATATCTTAATCTTTTCTCTTTGTACGAGAATCGCCCTATTGTCGCTTAGCTAATAGAAACGTGATTGTTTCGCTTCTTGCAATTCTGTAATAAAGTAACAATAAATTGAACGCTGTTATTACCTAAGCACAAATTTACAAGTTTGAACTTGGATATAAAGTAAAATCCAACTTGTACAAACTCGTGTAAAGCTACCACAGTATGTGTTCACCCATTCACGGTACTAGAAGGGGTCCAAGCAGTCACACGAGTGTCCTTATCGTGTTTCCTTCAATCAAGATCCAACGCTATTGGTTGCTTATTTGGGAGTCAAACCACATCTAACAGGCACTACATGAATTACTGCAGCCCCTTTAACGGCCAACAAGAGTCATACTTCGGAAAAATATTAAATGGAAATTGACTTTGCTTATGTAAAATGTAGAATTTGTGATAAAAGTATACTTATTTTGATTTTAAGTTTATTTTTGATAAAATATTAAAATCTAAATAATTATAAATTTATTTTTCCACATCCGCTTCCGTAAAACGTCCGCTTCCGTAAAACATTCGCTTCCGTAAAACATACGCTTCCGTGAAACATCCGCTTCCACAAAACATTCGCATCCGTGGATGTCAGGGACTGAACATCTGCATCCGCATCCGGTAAAAATGTACTCCATTACAAACATAACTAGCCTTAACCACTAATCCCCCAGGCCAGTCCGTTACTGTGACCATGGTACTATAGTCGGTAACACTTAGAAAACAACACCGTGGTAATCACTTTAGAGAAACCTGAATGAGCTTGGAGTGCCATTCGAGTAGAAGAAAATATCCTCTATTCCGTCATGCTTGGTCCGTAGCTCCTGTTGTTGGCTGTCTTCCTAGTCTACTGGATCATCTTCCTCGCTTGACGCTCTGTCCGATTGATGACTGCGCTCCTCCCTCGCTGTTGATTGGTGTCCTGTGCGCGCAGTTCCGCACAATGCATCGCCGGCGCCGGGCCAGGATGGCGTCCCGTCGGAAGCGGCGTCTTGTGGCGGCGTCCGGACGGCGGACACATAACTCACGACCAGCACTCGTCGGAGCGAGAGCGCATATTGCGCGAGCAAGCACTGTGCGTGTAGGTACGCACGGGGCGTCTGCAAACTGGGACACAGACCAGACAGGTAACAAGAGAACCTTCACATCCCTCAAAGCTGAGAAACTCCAGTCTAGGGACCATAAATGAAGCTTGGGAGCTTCTTAGTTTTAGTTCTTAGCTCAGCGATTGAACGAATACGTAGCTTTGCTCAATACGCAAGGATGCATTCATAAATTATATCACACGTTAATGGGGAGGGAGGGGGACGAGTCATAAGCTTTGTGACATCACTGTTTTATTCTAATAATTTCTAAATTTAAAATTGGAAAAGATGTGATGCCACATCAAGGGAGGGGGAGGAGGTCACATAAATGTAACCACCTATGACATGTAAAAAGGGGGGGGGGGGTGAAGGGCTGAAAAAGTATAAAATTCGTGTGACATAATTTATGGATGGCTCCCACGGCGTTGAACTGGTACAGTTTGTTTTATTGCTCATGCAGCCTGTCAGTTTATCTAACTGTCTGCACTCTGTCGCCGTATTGGTCTGCGGCTCCTTCTGACTTTCCTTCCGGCTTCAAGTATCCGGCATCCCTCTCAACCGGAATTCTTCACGGGTCTTCTGCCGGATAAGATCTTTTAAACACGACGTTTCGGCAGTCACCTCCGCTGCCTTCATCTGGTGAGAAACACCATACGCCGGGAAAAACTTAATTTTCACATCCCTCTCAACCGTTTCTGGGCGTACGCGCAATGTTTTAGAAGCGAAAGGTTTTTGCGGGAAGCAAGGGAGGGGGAGTAACATACTAGTCTAAACAGTAACACCTTCCACCTTATGTGTCACCTCAAAAAATATACAATAGTGATCAGCGCGGATTCATTTAAGGAATTTTTAAGGCTTACTATTAAGCGCTAAAACCATTTTAAAACTGCGGTTAGCTTATAGAAAATGGTTTTAAATTCATGCCACCAGATGAACGTTTTACGACACCAATTTACTTTATTCAAAAGCTTTGTTTTTGGCAGGGTTATGTCACATTCCTTTTT
The DNA here is from genome assembly GCA_031002005.1 of Vandiemenella viatica. NCBI lineage: Eukaryota > Metazoa > Arthropoda > Insecta > Orthoptera > Morabidae > Vandiemenella > Vandiemenella viatica. The sequence continues at coordinate 119,213,615 of CM061914.1, forward strand.
TATCCTTCGTTACCAAAGGGTGTCTCTGTTTTGGCCTATGTCTGGTTCAGCCGTACAAAGTTAACAACAACCTTAGGTGAGTCGAAATTGTTTGGTCAGAAGTCTGCCAATAAAAAAAGTCGAGATACTAAATTACCGACACAAAGAAGGGGTTTCATGCGCTCTGTTTATTGCACTTCATGGGGATCGAGGAATAATATTATTACTGTCTTTTTTTTTTTTAAAAAAAAATGATATAAGTTATTTAATTAAAAAAGTCAATGTAATTTAAATAATCTTGGTACATTTTTTGAATATGGAGCTTATTGACATCCCTAATATTTTTTCTTTTTTTTAAAAAGAGACATAAAAAACTTGGAGAGGGTATTGTCATGAACATATATCTTTCTGCAGACTGAAAACAGACTTATAATATTTATGAATTGTAATTTAGACATTTTGAGTACTCTATTTGATACAGTACTTACAGTATATTTTTAAAATAAATTAAAAATATAATTTTGTTTACTGGGTACTTCATCACTGCAGATGATTTTCGCAGAACAGTCCTACAAATATAAATATAAATTCAAAGTTATTTAAACGATTTGGTACTTCGTCTTTACCTTACTTCATCTAGGAGGACTACGTAATATGCATCATTCGTCCACACTTTTTGTTATCTGGATCGCCTCAGATACAGGTCATGATAATCGCTGTATTGCTTCGTCAGGGAAGAAGCAATGTGAACAATAAATCCCACTCTTTCTCACCGGTTCAGTAACTATTTAGCGGATGACTGACATACTTGTATCAGCCATCGATAATATGAGGAGCTTTTGAAATCTTAACATGCATATTAATATACTTAATTTACTAGATAACACTTACGCTGCAATATGAAATTACCAAATAGAAAATGCGCTTGTCAGTAGAAACATATCTTCATATTCACACTGAAACATCGATTTTAGAGATATTCTGGACACCAACCAGAATTTTTGGGTTACATAATCTATGTAGGTTAGAATACGTGATAGGTTCCTTCACGAAAAACGCACAAAACTTGATATGTACGGAAGTCATTGACTTAAATATCACGTCCCGGGCGAGCTGAATACTGCTGTAGGTAACATAAATTTATGTAAATTAACTAATCGGTAAAAAAAAAGAGCTACAGGGATACTAAATAGAAGCTATTATGGTCGCGGGAAAGATACCAGAATCGTAGCTGAATGTGTAATTTACGATAAACATAAGTTACTAATCAGCAAAACCATGCTCCATTTACTTCCTTTCGCTAATTAATTAATTAACTAAACTGAATCACTTACTGTTCGTACACGTTACACCCATATTACCAAAACTTCATGAAATAACGATTCATTACCCTCAAACATGTTGAATTTACTCACTAAAAAAAACTTCAACCACTAGAAACTACCAATCCCTTTACTGCCCAACCTTTATCCTTCATAAATTTTACATTTGTGAAGTTCCATGCTCTGTGGATACAGCAACAGCAAATATTTTGTAATGCTGCATCAATGTTTAATTCTAATAAGGTTCTCTATTTGAAGTAGATTTTTATGTTGGTGCCGTTCTAGATTAATTTATTTTTTTGTATTGTCGAGCTGCAATTACGGCATTCATCTCTTCCATGAAATCGATACCAGTCTTGCAACCTTTGTTCTCATTTATGACGAAATTCATTATCTCTGTAGTCTTTTGTTCAGACCAAGTATCTAATCATCTCGCAACAAATTATTCATCTCACATCTCATACAGCAACTCTACTACAACTTTATTCTTTTCACTTAATGAATAACATTTTCATCAAGCTACATCGTGGTGCTTCTGATCTCATCATAATTGTGGTTATATCATTTTTCTCTTCGCTTCCTATCAGCGATGACTAGCTACAATAGTATTTCACTGTCTACAGCTAGGGACCTAGTGCATCAGTGGTTAAGGAGACTTCCTGGAGATCGAGAAGTCCTCGGTTCGAATCCCTGTCTCGGTGGGGATTTTCAAAATCTCTTAACCAGATCTTCACCTGTCCTTGCTGTACAATATGATGTGCGGCAGAACGATTCCGTGGTTCTGATTCCACCTTAAACTGTAGGTCCCCTATACGTGGTAGTATTATGGAGTTAGGTTAAAGCAGCTAGAATCGTGGCGGATTGGGTAGCCAGTAAAAGTACTGTCACCAATTCATTACGATCACACGAATCTTTACTGTCTACAACTATTTGATCAGCGCCATTTCTTAATATTCTTCTGTTTTACTGTGAATATTTGTGTTTAAATCAACCATAATAACCATTTATTCCATTCAGGCTTTAAATAATTATACTGTTAAGAATTTATTTCCATCGCACTATGAGTTGTAGGTACACTTCGATTCAGTACCGGATCTGGGGTGGGAGGTGAAACTGAGGCGCTTATCCCGGGAGGCAACTTCAGGAGGGCGGCAAAATCGTGTTTGAACGGGTGTTAAATGGCAAATTCGTGTGACGCTCAGTTCCTTTTAGCTCTACTGCCCCGAGCGGCAACCATCAGGGGGGCGACAAGTTCAGAGAATAGCTCTATACCTCTCCGGGCGGTTAATTCATGTTGAAGGGGTGCCTGGGCTCGGAATATTCGTAGATCGGCCACTGCTTCGAATAATAAAAGGATTCCAATAAAATCGTAGACACTAATTTGTTGAGCTTAAAGAACAAATGATGGCAGATACTGTAGGCTTCTAACACTGATAGAAGACATTGAAAGTGAAAGAGACCGAGCAGGGCGGTGTAACGGTTAGCGTTCTTGTCTCGCATTCGGGAGGACGGCGGTTCGAATCCTCGTCCGGGCATCCAGATTTGGGTTTTCCATGGTTTCCCCAAATCACTCCAGGAAAATGCCGGGATGCTTCCTTCAAAAGGCCATGGCCGAATTCCTTCCCATTCCTTGCCCTCATCCTTTCCCGTCTCTAAAGACCTCGATGTTAAAAAAGAGACGTAAAGCAGTTACAAAAAAAAAAAAAAAAAAAAAAAAAAAAGAAAGTGAAAGATCGTTAAGTGTCTGGTAGTTCAGAGCAGCAGTTTACATTACCTGAGACACGTATCATCCTTGGAGAGTAGTAATAAAGGCGTAATCCCTGCTTCTGAACCCCACAACACACTTTCAATTATGCATCCGTGGTTCCGTATTCATTCCAAAGGTTTTTTTTTACTTTGTTTTGTGATCAACAGCAAGTCAGTTTTCTCTCCCTTTCACATTTTCAACGGGCAGCAAAAGGGCAGTAAAAGTACCTACGGAGAGGGGGAGAAACAAAATATTGCGACAGAGGGGTGTAATAACTAGTGTGCTACCACAGTAAGCATTTCCTTTCCAATCAATCTCGTCAGATTCACACGTGTGCCACCACAAACCCACACACACACAGCTGCGAATACAGGGCGTCACGGGGTGGCGCGTTGTATATGGCTCGCCCATCAACCGCGTTAGCGGTGAAAGCTTTTGGCGCCAACTCCCGCGTCCGCATTCTGATTGAGGTCGGATTAATAGTTCATGTCAATTTTTGCCACTCTGCTCGGCGCGGTATGTCCACTTTGCTCTGCCCCTCCCTTCCCATCACCACGGCAAAGCAACAAATGGGCGCGGAGTCCCTCTCTTTTTATTTTCGTTTCACTCGCCATCTCTCGCTCAGCTCGGCCTGTTGCCGGTTTGTTGATTTCTTGCGCCAGGTGCTGGTTATACATCCCAGCGCGACAGCGTGCAGCAGGTATTCGCTCCCCGCGTGCGTTGCGGTTCGTTCGCGCTCGTCCGAACATAGTCACCCCAACACATACACACCTCTTGGGCAAATCCATCTGTAGCCGCGCTGCCTCCCCGTCGCGCCTGATGTATAACCGACCGCTGAAGTAATTAATCCACTTTTAACGCCGACATCCACTCTGACAGTACTCCCGCCCCTCACTCACTTATTATGACGTCACCGAAATGGGTTTTGCTTTTACCTTTGTAGATCGCGCTTAGAGGTTGCCGGCCGCGTCGCGGCAGCCTCGCTAATATCACCCAAGCACTGCGTATTTTTTTCTATTTAATTAACGCCCATACATTTTAATGCTCGCGGATGCCAAGCAACGCTGTAGCGCTGTACGCCGCGATTTTTCAAAATAATAAACAGGAATAAGAGCAGCAAGAAAACACAGAGAAATATACATTTATATTTAAGTACCTGAACTTTTATTTTTGCTAATGTAATTGTGCGGACCCCCCGGTGCTGTTAGATATATACGTGATTTTTTGTCTTTCTGCCATTTTCGTTTTGTTTCACCTCGCGAATGTGAGTTGGCGCACGGCGCTTTTAATGTTTCTAATACGGCCGCGCGGTTGGTCGGGTGGCTGGCGTTTTTTGTAAACTTAGACTAATGGCCTATTAGGATTCCTTTTTATGCAAACTGGATATGGGGTGGCCGGGCTTGGGGGAGTGAGGTCGCGGGGCCATAAATTACAGGGATGCCACCTTCAAAAAGTTGCTGCGACGTCGACTAGGCAGGCGATGGTGGCGCCGTCCGAGGATGGACGGCGAGCGATAGCTGCTCGTAATGTGCGTCCTGGGAGGGGAGAGCCGGCCGGGATAATGGACAATGCCGGCAAAGAAGGGCTCGGCCAAGTCAACTTGCACAGGGGAGAGAGCAAAAATAATCTCTTTAGGAGGAGGCTAGCTACGATCACGTACATTTCTGAGGTTAAATTTTTTACTAGCATGGAGCAAATTGGCAAATGAAAAACTTTTATTCTATACAGGGAAGAGATTTGAGATTTCCTAAAAAGATTCCAATCCTTAGTCGGAAAAACTACAAGCACTCATCTCAAAATATGAAAAACTGCTACCATTCAGAAATATTTCGATTCAGGCACGTTTTTTTGAGAATGGTACTCTGTCTGTCTTTTGCTCTTCAATTCATGACGTTTCAACCACTTACTTACGTAACCCTCAAGAGATTAGATCTATTGCAATTTGTTTCCTGAACCCTCTGATGATGGCCTTAGACAATGTTATGTATTTGTCATGAATAATATTATAGGAGCTAAATACAGAAAACCTTTTACACATTCTTCTAAATCTGTAGGTGTCTGTACCTCCAATGTTGCTGCTCGTGCTAGAGCTACAACTTAGGCCAGTTTACGCCCGCAAGGCATGTCAAAAAAGAATGCAAAATAAACTGGTGCCAGAAACATTTAAGCAGACACAGAGTAATAGGACAGAGAAAATCGCCATCTATACTAAATAATACGTTTTTTTTCTAAACGAAATTTATTAACATAATGCGTCAGAAGCATAGCTTGTACAAGCGACGTAACATTACAGACTAACACATACATCCTTCTCTCTGTCACCATTTGATAAGTTCTAAAAATTTCGTGACTAAAACTGTTAATCATACCAAAAAATGTCCTGTGCCCTCCCTACAGATTTTCTTGTCGAATTCCGTCAATATCGGTATAGGCATTTAGTTGTTAAATCGTAACAAAAGACAGAGACTTACTTCCGCATGTATAGTATTATTACTGCATATCACACACACACTGACTGCGAATCACCTCTGAGGGATCATTATAACGTAAAAAAGTGTACACCTACAGCATTGCAAGACTACCTCCGATTTGCCTCTCATTGCACCCCTAACTTTGTGATATCCACAGTTTAATCCGAATAACCAGGCGTGACTCTTACGATCAAAAACAACTTTTAAAAGTCTTAGCCTCCACGGAGATTTTAACCGGAGACCACGATCTAAACTTTTTTTTTATGGCATTCGGCTACTGGGCCATACAGCCATCTCAATGTGATTTTTTGCTATCAAGTATTGACACAAGGACACTACAACACGGACAAGACATTCACAGACACAACACTAAACACCCATGCCCTCGGCCGGACTCGAACCGGTGACCTTCGGTATGCGGAGCTAGCACTCTAGCCCCTACGCTGCCGAGGCCGGCAAAACCTAAACATTAGTAAGCAAGCGCTTTAACCACTGAGCTGACCGCTACACGGAAAAACAGTACAGATTCCTCCAAATCCAACGCGCCTGTCTATCGCCGTTCAGTAATTTTAAGTAGTTATAAGACAACATCTATTATTTATACAGATAATTTTTCAACCAAATGTAGACAGTATTTTTCTCCTTGTTTCGAAGGATAAGTGTGCAAAGTTTCATAGAGATGGGATGGAAACTGTGGATTTGTATGAAGAACAAACAAACAAACATTTATCTTTATATATATATAGATTGCATATTTAACTGATAATGCATTTGGTCCTTACAGTTCGTACATACAAAGAAAGGTCTGTAGTGATCGTATTATATTATGATTCTCAGTGTTTGTTCACGAGAGAATGGCTTGATACCGAGTTACAAATATTCGGCAGAACACTTTCTGGGGGTTTTGTACGGGTATTGTATTTATCTTAGACCTGGAGCCTTGTAAATCAGCGTAATTAAAATCAAAAAGAGCTATTGTTCAGTAAATTATGCTGAGTTCAAGCAACTGAAGATATATGAATCATTAACGAATTTGTACGAACAAAATGATGCAGGCTTCTGTAGGCTACCTCACAAGCTATCACTCATTACCTCCTTGTTGTTGTGGTTTCTCCGTAGACCGGGTTTGCTCGTGTCAGGGGTGCAGTGGTTTTCGGACGAGGCAGCACAGACAATGGGTCTGCCTCAAGAAGCCTGTCCGGCGCTGACCACTCGTATTCACAGCGGTCATGAATGTTTCACGCCCGGCGGAACGGAAAGCGAAGCATCGCCACACAACCCGAGGAATTGAAACATCTTTCACTGGGGCAGCTGCAGGCAAACTGACCGCCTTCTCTCTCTTTGTATTCGTTCAGGGAAAGGAAAAACTCACAAGTTGACACGATGAAAATAATCTCGTTGTTTTTAAAGACAATGTGATGAAAGGTTGACTCGCATCGTGGCTGTGGTTAATAATTCTCAACAACTCGACTTGTAGTGGTGATGGAAGAAATGTTCAGCATCTGTTATTTGGCAAACAGAGGATAAAATTCGGTTGTATATAATTTATTGTCACCAGACTGCATACCTTAATAAAATCAAAAACCTGACCACAAGGTGTACACACTGCTGATAGTTATTCTTCATTTGAATGGAAACGATAATCTTGACCATACCCTTCGTGCAATTCACTGAAGCTGCCTTTAGAAACATTTCAACGACTACTCTTAGTTTTACGTTCTACATTTTTCATTTTTTTCTGATATAAACATATGCATTATCTCCTGTCCACTTTTGTAGCTGGAATAAAGGAATTGATATATATAGGCTACTGTTATAAATCTTCAAGCAAGCTGCGTCTGTAGTAAGTTTTGAAACGGTACCACGCAAAAATACTGCAGCAATCTGGATGGTATTTTCAAATCTTTAAAGCCAATGACCCAGATTAAATTCTGGGTAAATAGCTTATGACTTATATGTACTGAGGAATGGAGCAGTAAAATAAATTCTTTTCGAACTGAAAGAAATATGTGCACAGATCTCTCCATATTTGAGATGATCACTGCTTTGAAGATACTTTAACAAAAGATTGAGATCGGGCATAGATTCTGTTTTATTTTTTGACTTTGATTATTTAGTTCTTAAGTTTTGTATAGTAAAATAAACAGACTTACGCGACTCTAACGTAATAAGACTCTTGGATCGAATAGTTCATTTGTGATTTGTCATTACCAATTCAAATCTTACGAACACGAAAGAACCTCCTATTTCGTATCTGGTATTGTCATCTGTAATAATTGCTTTTCACAGATACGGAATATAATGCTAAGCAATATCGTTATGACATATTCAATGATTTGCTACTTTTAAAAGCACGAAAATTAATGCTATTGATAAACTAATGGTTCCGGAGTATGAAATATTAATCCGTTCTTATATATATATATATATATATATATATATATATATATATATATATATATATATATATATTTAAGTCGTATCAACTGAAAAAAATAAAATGGTGATCACATATCAACTGTCTTCGAAGTCCGTCAGAAATGAAGATTTGAATACAGTGCTCCGGTAGTTAATTTGTCCCAGTTCCTTAATAAAATTGTTATTTAATAATGCTCATAATTCTGGTTTTGTAATGTACATTTTCGGTTGTATTTTATATCGTCATAAAGTTGAAACTTCTTACGTGCTGATGAGTTAACGATGCAGCAATATGGAACCAATGAATTTAAAAATTAACTCAGAATCCTAAAACCGTATACTACATCATATAAATTATAAAACTAAATCCATCGTGCCTATTGCTTTAACAAAGCGTATCAGTTGTCATTCTGGTCCAGGCTGCATTTTGACCAAACCCCAATCTCCGCTAATATTGCCGTTGGAAAATCATAGTTTCTTTCACATGCGCACTAATACATTCACTGTATTGCGAACGAAACTTATCCGTTGGAACTATATTCACACGGCTGAAGTAAAGATATGGCGTCAATAAAAGCGAAGGAAATTAAAAATGATTCTTTGCGATCTTATGCAAGATTAGTTTTAATCCAAGCAAATTTCTGTTTTAAACCAGAAATAATTGAACGAATTAACGTATCGTCAAAATATAATCATTGTCCAAATAGCAAATAATTTAACTAATATACAATAACCATCTCTAGTTATTAGTATAGCAGTGGTCCAATTAGAGCATTCCAAGAATAAATTGACCATTTGGTCTGAAATTTGATAGAGATGTTGCTGAGGCAATAATATTTTATGTAACGAGCATTTAAAACCACAAAATACATACTAATGAAGTACAGTAGCTTGTTGTTGTTAACTGCTTAACGTCTCTTAACAGCGAGGTCTTTAGAGACGGGAAAGGATGGGGGGAAAGGAATGGGAAGGATTTCGGCCATGGCCTTTTGAAGGACATTCGCCTGAAGTAAAGTAGCTTGAAATGTGGATACAAAATTTACCAAGCAAGAAATGGAAGTGATAGCATGCATGTTACCACCAACGGCATAGGAATGAATTCATATAATATTACGAAAACTTGCCGGCGATTTATATCATTGCTGCAATTGCTATAGCTGGCGGCAAAGATGTGTTTATAAATGGACTGCCTACATTATCGCAAATAGTGACTTTCGTGTTTCCGTATGTCTAACGTAGATTTCTTTTCGCTTTGATATGAACATTTTATCGAATGGTACGTCAACAGGAAAGTGTGATGCAAATTTCTGACCAATGGGGTAATTGCTTCTCGGTACGCTCGACCGTTACCGATAATGTTTCACGTAACTTTAATTTATTATATTTCATATATTATATTGCGTTAAACAGAGATGTGCAAGATACCTTGAAAAATGTATTTGAATACAAGATACAAGATACAGTTAAATAATGTATCTTAGATATCAGATACAAGATACTTTTGGAAAAGGTATTTGTAATACAAGATACAAAATACATATTTTCCAGATACTTTTTTAAGATAAAATACTTTTTTACAAAATGTATTATTTTTATTTAGAAACATATTTTACTACAATGTACAACTGTTGCTTAAGGTTTTAAATGAAAGTATAATAGGTTTTTCAAACATCTCATCACTCATTTTTCTTCGGTGGGGTCTCATTATTATCCCCCCGAAAGAGAAGAGTCGTTCCACAGGGGCGGAACTTGGCAAACAAGTGTTATATTTTAAAAATATTTTCTTGATTGTTGGATAAGTATTTAAACTTTTGAGGCAGATGTCGTTATTATTAAGGTATTGAAGTGTTTCTAAGTCAGCGGTGCTGCCAGTAGATTCTGTACTGTCGCCACTAGTGGCACTACCAACAGTCATCAAAAATCATGTAATAAGATTCGTTTTTTGTCTTCTTTCTTATATCCTCTCCACTACTCTTTGAAGCCTCTGATTTTTTATTTTCAGATCGATTAATTTTCCGTGTTTCAATCAGGATAAGCTCCTTTACATGCTCTTTAAACATCTTTGGCAACCACTTCATTTTAAAGTCAGGTTTATAAAAGTATTTTAACGTAGTTTATAATTTTTGTAGATTACAAAGTACGACTACGAAAAATACAGCACTCTTCCATAAATTACGGGCAATATCCCTGCTGCATTCCCCAACTCACTTTTATGGAAATTTTTGAACATTGATTCCATGAAACAGCTACCTGAAAACGTTAAAGGAGACCGAAGACTGACGACGGCCAACTGTCAGTGCGGTGACAGTGAACCAACCGACCTTTACGTTTCAAAAAGAAAAGAAAAAATATCAACAAATAAACCTCAACAATGTCGTTTTGAAGCACCGGTTATGCCCAGTCGTTCTACTGTAATATTATTACCTACAGAATCTGACGAATCTGATTTTAAACATTATTCTCAGTGTTAAAAAAATATTAGAATAATTATTAATCGCGACATAGCTTTTATCGGATAATGAATATCGCAAATTGCGATTCGCAATATACTTCAAGAAAGAATCAAAAGAACAACAGTGTTTTAAAAACGTAACATAATGAAAGTGGGTAATCCGTTTTATCCATTCGTCTAGAATGTTGTGAAATCGTTTTTTAGGTCTACTGACTTCCGGACACTTACAATTATGCAGGTGGGCGCGCGTGACTGACAATCGGGGCGCCGACAGTCGGAATAGCAACAATAGTGGAGTCAATATGAAGCTTTTGCCCCCGCCCTCCTCCGAAAATTCCACTGGAGAGGGTGCTGAAAGAATGTACCAGAGAAGGAAGGGAATTGGGTTACTAAACTTTGGTCAGACCATTGGTGCGGTTTGGGACCCACATTTTGGCTATTAGATACAGGAGCTGGAGGGTGTGCAGAGGCGGACAGCTAGATTTGTTTGTGCAAATTATCGCATGACCCAGTCGGTAACTGGTATGATAAAGGAGCTTAATTGGGAGTCATTCGAGGAAAGGAGAAGGATGAAGAGAATGCTGGGAATGTGCAATGCATATGCTGGTGACGGGGCTTGAGGGATATTGGTCAAAGAATTAGGAATAGTGAATGGAAGTGGAAGGACGACCATGACCACAAGCTAGCTCTCGATTTCATGCATAAGGGAGTGGAGAAGTTTTATTTTGTTGGTAGGGGTGTCAGGGATTGGAACAGATTGCCGGGTGCAGTAATGAATAATTTGCCAAAAATTCTTAAGGAATTCAAAATTTTTAAATTGGAAAGTTAAATGGGGAGGAATTTTATATTCCAATTACAAAAGATGATTTAAAAAAGGGGGGGAATTGGATGACAAGGAAGATTGTCACTGGAGTGTTAACTCAATTGGAATTAAATTAATAATAATAATAATTCCTAGATCCGCAATTGTATTAAGGACGTTAAATTGCAACTAACGGCCGAATCAGGAATGATTTTAAAAGCAAACTAGCGAAAAGAGCCTTACCGAAGTGTGATTTAACTTTTTAACAATTTCATTTGTTAGCGAGGATAACTTGGAAAAAGTTCGTATTTATTGTACGAATGCACTAAAGATGGTATCGTTCGTACGCCAGAGCGTAAAAGAAACATCAACTCGTAAAATACACCAAGTTACAATGAACTTTTACTTCTTATACATTGTACGCTGATATTAGCACCAGGTTTTATACTACTGTTTATTACTTCCAAGTTGTTATTTTATTTTTCAGAACCAATTAAATAACAAGTTGTTATATTCTAAACAGAACACAACGTACTAAATTTGGTAACTAAGCAACCTAAACAATCGGAACTCAGGCAACAGATTCAATTACATGCCATATTTAAGAAATTAGAATTGTTAAATAACTTATACCACAATGTTACCCTACACTAGAATTTTTAATAAAAGCTTTCGGCTATTTGTAAAGCAATACTGTATTTTGTGATACAGAAAAGAGACTAGCTTACAACAATGGCACGAATTTGAAACTTATTTTTACAGGTAAATATAAATACTTCTTCTCGCTAACAATAATCCTAAGAATTTAGTTTAAAATTTATAGATTTAAAAAAAAATAGTTTATAAAACATAGGTTATAATATAAATACTCGGAGTTGCGTGAGCAACCTTCACACGCGCAACCAACGATCACGTAATCGCTGTCAAGTGAAATCTAATCCGGTATATACCTACTTAAATAAAATTAAAATGATTCGTTTATTTATTTACTTACATTTCGATGCCGTTGTCCTCGATTATGATTCACTAAAAATTCGATTTCGACATACCACACACGATTTGGCACGGTAAAATATGGCGCGGACCAAAGACAACATACAATAGACAGCCAGGTGTTCGTTTATGGTTTTCACAGTTCACATGTATGAAGGAAGGCAAAGATAACTAGACCCTATAACCTTGTCTTTTGATATACGTTAATGAATTTCACGAATGTATTCCGTTGTTTTTATGATGCCGTAACGTAAAAATGCGGAAATAGTATTTAGTATTTTCAAGATACAAAGAAAAAGTATCTAAATACAAGATACAAAATAAAGATTAAGAAAAGTATCTTAGATACAAGATAAAAATACGTATTTTGTATCTTGTATCTGTATTTCAGATACTTTTATCTAGATAAGTCACATCTCTGGCGTTAAAACATAAGTCTAACAAAAAACTTTCAGACATCAGTATGAAAACCGAATCTAAGGTAACAATTAAAAGAAAGGAAAGTTTTTAAATGGAAATTATATTTTTTCCTTCTGCATGTTAATATTTGGAACTAGAATAAAATGGCTAAAACTTTTTTTTACACGCCAATGTTCGCGCGCGCGAAACGGTGGGAAAATGATAGTTTTAACTTAAATGAAAGAATACACATTACAATATTTTTGTATTAATTGCGTATGTTGTTTTCACACTTTCCAATAATGATAGAAGAAAACATAAAATTTAATCGCTGTTTCCAGCACTAACAGTGATGTGCTGATCCTGGTTGCTAATCGATAAAATCTCACGCTTGACATTTTGAAGGACGCAAGTTTGATTCTCGATCAGATATCCCAGTAACCATGGTTTCTCTGTATGTATCACCCCTGTCTAATGCCGGGATGGTTCTTTCGTTAAGTGTATGATAGATTTTCTTTTCAATTCTTGTCAAAAACATTCCCAGGATCTTATAACCTCACTTTCTACGATTTTTCAAGCCTTATTAAATAAATAAAAACTAAAGCTTGATTGTATTCCTTGTACTTTTCTATTGATCGTATAAGTGTTCAGCTTTATCTGATGCAAAATATAAGAGTGCATGTATGTTGAATGGAATAAAAGCTATTTTACCCAGATGATAGTTTGTTGCCTGTATACATTATTCTCATAACGCTTCTTTTAGCCCTGAAAAATTCTTAGGTCGTGAGAAATTATCAAGGAAAAAAACTTAAATTTTGAAATACAAATGTACGGATTATTGTACTGTCACCTTAAACAAAAAACTGCAGATGCATCAATGTACCCAATGTGCAGCCAACATACTCGTACGAAAAAATGCTTAGTGTTGCCACAACTGACTTTGAAATTTTTAATAATTTAATTTTTTCGATTATTCATTCTCACCTAAAATTGTAAAGACTCAGCAGGAAAAGCCATTATGACAAAGTCCAACAAAACGGCGACATCAAATGTACAATTTTATCAAGAATTTTATTTTCATCGTCTTTCAATTGGCTTAGTGAAACGCAAAACAGCTAACTTCTATAGCCTAATTTTTATTATGGATTACTGAGTTACGTATTAAAGGTGGTTTGGATCTCTAGAAAATTTAAGAACACACTGGAAGAGAGCAAATATACGTGTTAATTAATTTAGCCTTTGAGATTATGCATGCAATGAAGACGAGAAGTTAATCATCTGTCCCATCGACATAAAGATATGGATCAGCATGGCTGTCACGTTAATCAATGTCATCTTTCTGGTACTGTAATTCCGCACCGGTGAGTGACAATTGCTAAAATCTGATAATACTTTCATAATCCAAATTTTTGACAGCGTTCCTACCATTATTATATTATAGATTTTCCCTTATTTTACCTGATTTATTCCTGAATATTCATGTCACAAGTTTTCACTTTTGTATTCCTGATCTTTTATCTCATTCGCTTTTATAACTTCCACACAGAAAGAAAGCACATTTACTAATTAAATAAAAACGACAGTTTAAAACGTCTTTATACTTAATCAAAGGTAAAAATATATTCTTTTTAACTTAATTTTATTGATCTTCCTCCAGAAAATTCTTCTCTAAAATGTTGAGAAGAAACGGAATATAACAATCTTCAATAGATAATATAATATTTTTCTATTTTATTCACAAAATCTAATCGTTGATTTTTTTTATGTATAATGCATGTGTGTTCAATGTGTAGCACTTGGAGTTTAAATAACAAGGAAGAATCTTGCCAAATCCTATCTTAACAATTCCGTTTGACATGCTCCGTCCTTTCTAGCCAGATATCTTATTTGCACTCCTTGCTCTAAAACAATGACCAATGTATATAGAACTTCTTTCAATCATCACAGATATTTCACATTCGTCTTTTACTAAATATTTTCTCGTAACAATCAAAGCATATAACCGGGTAAGCTTCTATTCCATTAGGTTTAATAATAAAAGGTAAACTCATGTGGTGGTAATGATCTGATGACAGGGTTTCTTATCGGCTGTGCAATACGCCCCTATCGTAGCTTCCTAGCCTAACCCAGTAATCCCTCCGGGTATAGGGGACCTTCAGTTAAACATGAAATATGAATCACAGAGGCGTTCTGGCGTACTTCACATTACATAGCAAGCTGTGCCAGAAGTGAAGGCCGGGTTAAGGTCCAATGAAAATCCCGTCGAGACAGGGATTCGAACGGGGGACCTATATAAAAAAAGTCAAAATCATTACAGCTTACATTTTTGGTTCATTCCCTTACAATGCTTAGCTGGTGCGAACATTATTAACTTGTTTTGTGAACTGAAATCATTCAGTGTCGTTTAGTGTCGCTTTGATGGTTATGTTGTCTTCTTTAATCCATTATGCAGCGGTAATCGCCCTCCTAAAGAAGCTATCCGGGTACTAGTACCCTTATTTTGTGTATATTAGTCCATCTGATAGCTTTTTTTTAACAGCCGTAAAACTGGGTTCAGTGTAGCTTTGATGCATATGTTACTTATTTACTTACTTCCTCTTCATGGATAGGCCAAAAGCCTTTTCCGACCTCATTCTTCCGACCATCTCTTCCTAGGTCTTCCAATGTCCCTTCTGCCTGTGGGATGGTACTCCAGGGCAAGCTTAGGAAATCTGTCATTTCTCATCCGTAGTACGTGGTTCTTCCAGTTATCCCTTTTTTCGGTAATTCTATCATTTAGCGGGGAGATATTCAGTTGTTACCTTATTTCCTCATTCCTCCTCCTATAATTTAGGGAATACCCTTTTACTGACCTTAAAAACTTCATTTCAGATGATTGAATTTTGTTTTTGTATTGTGTTTTATTTACCCATGTTTCACTGCCATATAGCAGAGTCGGTACGGCCATTGTTTTATAAAACTCGACTTTGAGGTTTATGATTAATATATCTTTTGATGTGGAAGGGTTACCAGCCCTTCGCACAACCCCCATCCTTGAGGACTTGGGTTTTATTTCAGGGTTTTCCTTCCCTTACCCATGCTTATGTTGTCTTCTTTAATCCATTCTGCAGCGGAAATAACCCTCCTAAAGGAGGTATCAAGGTTGCTTGTACTCTTATGAACATTTCGGCCAGATAATGCCTAATTTTATATTGATTTGATAGGTAGATAGTACGGAGACCAGAACAGATATCTGATGTTTGGGGTGGTTCTGTATTTAGATTCCGTTATCGGCACACCTGCAAAGATGTGCAGCGAAGAAAGCGCCTCCGCTGTTAAAACAACCCCGTCGGTTGATAGAGCCACTGTGGCTATTCTTCCGCCCGCGGCACTCCGGTCTTAGCCCGAGAGGTGAGGTCTGAGCCGCGCTGAGCCTCTTAGCAGCTGAGCCCGGCCGCACCTGGCCACTCCCACTGCTTCTTCATTAGCACCGGATCATCCGCCGCCGGAGCATGCCAGAAAACTAATTAAAACCGGAATAATTTAAGTGAGGGCGGAACGGGGCACATATGTCTACACAAGATCCGGCCGCACAGTTCCCGGCAAAGCAACATGTTTCGCTACCACTGGCGGATACTGTTTTCCCCGTTATACCGCGTTCTAATGAAGGTAACTGTCGTCTGTCTGAGACCTCAAAGTACTGTAGCAACATCATCTTCTACATACGCTAAATTTCCCCGTAATTATTCTACACTGTTATAAATCTGTAATGGGACTTTGTTTATTCCGGAATCACACAAAAACTACTGAAAAGATTCTTACTTCAAAATTAAGAAACTTAAAATTAATTTTATGTCCGAAGTGTTTCTTTCGACGTTAAATTCTCTGACAAAGGTATAGCAAATTTAATTTTGAACGTCAAACATTTTTTCCTGTAAGGTGGTATAACTTTAAAACTACTGAACATTTCATAACTTACTGTCTTGACATAAAATATTAGGTATGTTTCATCATGTGTCTAGTGGCGCCGAAGGAAAAAATAGCCAAGAACTTTCGACATCCACCTCGTATATTGATACTTGCAGTGCAATATAATGTCTTTGACAATAGTTAATAATTTGATCATTTAATAGTTAAACTATAAATTTTATTACGCAGCAAATATTTAATCTTCCATACCATAAAATTCAGAAGATATTAACGAAACTAGTAAGCCGAATCTCTTGGGAGCAAAAATAATTTGGGATTTAGAATAGTGTTAGAGCATGATTGAGCCACGACACATGATAATATATCCTTTTATAATTGTGCACAATGTAAATATGTTTAATGGGGAATTGAAGTAATGCCATCTGTCTGTTAAACGCGTAAAAGTATTATTTTGTTTGGTCGTGAAATGTGTTTTTTATGTGGCAGAGTTTGTTTACCGTCCCAGCATTCGTCTAGATTACTGTGGAAAACGTCCTAGAAACCGCAATCAGCTTACGGTTTTAATTATTATCTAGGTGTCCCGTGCGAAAATTTTCAAATTATATACTCATCGTGATAGGATCAATGAAGAATTGGCTCATTTTTAGCAATTGTTTATTTGTCAACTGAAATAGGTACGTAGCAAAACACTTACAACGTCTTAGGAGACAATTAAAAATGAGGAAATACTTCTCTAACACAAACAAAAATATCCGTAAGACTCCTTACTCCAGAAAACACATAGCATAAATATATCTGTGATTTGTAGCGGTAATGCGACCACTCTGGCCAACGCCAGCGAAGCCTAGTGGCTTGACTCTGAACTATCGCATACCCGTGACCTTGATTGTTCATAATTTTGCCACTTAAAGTTTTAATTTGTCTTGACATTGACTGTCCATAATACTGATGTCTTCTCAACATTGCATACTTTTCTGAAAAATAAGAAGAGAAAAATAATACAACATTCGAAGTGCTC
The DNA here is from genome assembly GCA_031002005.1 of Vandiemenella viatica. Classification (NCBI taxonomy): domain Eukaryota; kingdom Metazoa; phylum Arthropoda; class Insecta; order Orthoptera; family Morabidae; genus Vandiemenella; species Vandiemenella viatica. The sequence continues at coordinate 119,231,125 of CM061914.1, forward strand.
TATTAACAACTTAATTCAATTCGGGGAATCCCGGGCATATACAGTATTTGATATTGTCTATGCCCGGGATTGATTTTGTAATAAAAAATCCTATCTGTTATAATAATGTCGATTCTCTTCATTAAAAAGGAAGTGTAATAGGACCACTTCTTTTCTCAATTTTTATAAACGATCTCAGAGACAAAGCGAAAAGCCTTTTTAGATTGTTTGCTGATGATGCGGTTATTTATAGGGAAGTAAGAAATTTGGCCGATTGCTTAGAAATTCAGCGCGATCTGGATGTTATTTTGGCTTGGTGCGCTGAGTGGCAACTTACTCTAAATTGTAAAAAGTGCAAGACAATGAGCATAACTAACAAAAAGAATCCAATTGTTCAGAAATACGAGTTTAACAATACAGTTATTGATATGGTCGATTCTATGAAATATTTGGGAGTAACAGTACAAAGGAACATGAAATTGGACATACACATTAATTCGTTAGTAGGTAGAGCAAATTCTAGGCTGCGATTCATAGGTCGAATCTTGAAAAATTGTAATGAACAAACAAAGGAGATAGCGTACAAATCTCTTGTGATTCCAGATTTGTATTATTGTTGTGCCATTTGGGACCCGTTTCGTAAGGGATTGATCGAAAGTATAGAGAAAGTACAGAGAAGAGCCGCTCGATTCGTGACCGCTTGCTACAGTTCTTATGAAAGCGTCACAGAACTGATTAGTAGATTAGGTTGGGAGTCTCTGGTAGATAGACGACACACGTTTCGTTTAAACTTATTGGAAAACATGCGTACTCCCACTTTCACTTTTGAGTGTAGTGAAATACTTCTTCCACCAACCTATTTGAATCGGAAGGACAGGAAAGATAAAATTAGAGAAATAAGGTGCCGGACTGATTCTTATATGAATTCTTTTTTCCCTCGTACCATTAGGGATTGGAATGCACAGTAAAGAGATTAGCTTTGGTGCTGAGCACCCTCTGCCACCCACAATTTTGTGAATTGCAGAGTATATATGTAGATAAAGTTGACGCAAGATTTTTATTGATCGTTCTCCCTTTAAATGAGCTTTGTCGAGATTTTGCTGCATCCCTCCTGTTATGAGCTCACGTATATAATAGGCGTCCCATTACTAAAGCGGAGAACTTAATCTTTAAAACGTTACCTCATTTATCGATTTTGTTTAAATAAGAAGACAGAAAGGTGGCTGGTATAAAAAAAAAACTTTTAAAATAATTTATATGATGGTTTATTTGGAAGCTAGTTCTGCTACCCCAGGCTGATTCAGCCCTGCGTTGAGCCTGGCGACCTCTCATCGGTACGTCGCCCTCTATCGGCTAGTCTCGATAACGCCCCAGTGTTAGGTACACTGCCAGGCTCAACAGCGCTGCTTGCCTAGTCAACAAAATTCAAATGAATAACAGTATTGACTTTATTAAATTATATAGAGTAATAAGGAAATGTCAGTTTCAAATAAATAATTGTATTTGATTTTATTTGCACTTATTGTTCAAATAAAGCGTAATTGCGATGGCATAATTGTTATGTAGCAGGGATAAAGATTATAATGCAAGGCAGGGATATAAATAAAAATATAATATGACGTTCGTTTAAATTAAATGTTTATGCGATATACTCTGAAACATTTACTGAAACTAACTAACAACATAACAACCCCCCCTTTTTTTAACGAAAGATAACTAACAGGAAAGTTTATTAGAATCCAGAGGAACTTTACACGAAATTAAGTATTCACGGAACACATCAATCAAATAATTGATATTTATTCGTTAATGAAATTATACTTTACTTTGAAACTTTTCCATAACAACAATAATTTCCGTCAAATAATATCAAATATAGTTACATAAATAACTCTAGCCAAATACTCAGAGAATCTAATCAGAGTAAGTTTATTAATATCACGAAAAATGTAGATAAAAAACAATAATAATTAACCTTCAGAAATTTTTCCAGAACATATTCCTACTATCAACATAAGTGATGGCAGTCATTTTCGACGAGCGCTTAAGACAGTAGGCCTACATCATACGACGATGCAGGTCCCACACGGTAGAGGGTCAGAACAGGCTGGTGGAGGAGGAACTTGCCGTGGCAAAGCCCCAGTGCCGTCCCAACTTCCTCTCGAAGAGGTCGCAGCCAGCCCATTGTCTGCGCGGTCCCGATCCTGCCATTTATCGACAAGGGAAATTCATCAAAGAGCGCATTCAGGGCGAAAAACAGGGAGGCTCGGGACGATTGGCATTGTGCGCGCCGAGCGAGCAGGAAAAGAGGCGACGGACAGACAATAGCCGGCTCTCGATACTTGGTGGTAATCCTCTCGACATGGCAGGGTTCGATACTTTGGAGCCTGCAGAGCCGCTTACAGCCTCCTTAAGCGGGCTCTCGCAGCTCGCGAACGTTCGGTCGAGGAGGGTGACACCAACTGCGAGGGTCGAGAGGCCGTCACAGGCTGCTCTTACGCACTCTCAACACAGTAACTTATGTACTTTACATTTTTTATAAACCTATATCAGGTTCCATTAATTTTATAACCAAAATAGCCTTGACTATAATTCGTTACTAAATTTTTGGTTTCCCAAAAAAAGTGAATCCTACTCTTGAACGAGGTCGTTGTAACTCCATAGTGGCCTCTGGCAATATGCAATAAAAATTGGGTGACTGGATCGCACCAGGACAGATTGTAAACGCCTACCCACCAGGGTCGGGAATCTATCGTATTCAACAATGGAATCCGCGTATATAACTCAGTGAAATCAAATACTGTGCTAACCACTTATGAAGTTATCGACACAGAAAGACGTATATTGTGTCATCTGTGACAAATAATGTTAGTTAAGCAAGGTGTTAGAAATTTTAAAGAAGTCAGGTCTAAAATATTGAGAAAGAAGAATACTTTATAACCCATATAAAAATCAAGTTGCTATAATAAACGTAGAGAATCATGAGAGTTGTGCATCAGTTAAAAAGGGTGTGAGACAAGGTTGTAGTCTATCTCCATTAATATGCAACCTGTATGTTGAGGAAACGATGAAGGAAGTGAAAGAAAGATTTTCTTGTGGCGTAAGTGTTCAAGGAGAAAAAATCAATACGCTACGATTTGCTGATGACATTGTTTTGATAGCAGAATAGGCCGAGGATATTAAAAAGTTACTAAATGGCACGAACAAAATACTGAAGGAACAGTTTGGACTAAATGAAAATAAAAGAAAGACACATGTGATTAAATATAGCAGAAATGATACCAGTAATAATAAATTAAATATAAAAATAGGATCCGATGCGATATAAAAAGTAATTGAATTCTGCTACTTGGGATGTAAAATTACAACTGATGGCTGAATCAGGAATGACAGGAGAATAATAATAGCAAAAAGAGCATTCATGAAAAAGAGGAATCTTTCAGTTTCATATATTGATCTAGAACTTAGAAAGAAATTTTTAAAACTCTATTTGTAGAGCACAGCTCTTTATGGTCGCGAATCATGGACTTTAGGAATACCAGAAAGAAGGAAAATTGAAGCATTTGAAATGTGATGCTGTAGAAGTAGGCTGAGAATTAGGTGAACATATAAAGTACGAAATGAACGAGTTTTGGAAATGATGGGTGAGGAAAGAAGTTTATGAAAGAAGCTTATAGAAAAAAGAGACAGGCTGGTAGGTCATATTTTAAGACATGTTGGACTGGTTGATTTGTTAGTTGAGGCAACAGCAAAGGTAAGAACTGTAGAGGAAGACAGAGATTAGAATATATGAAGCAGATAACAGAGGACGTAAGGTGTAAGGGGTATGTTGAGATAAAGAGGTTAACGTAAGATAGGATAGGATGGAGAATTGCATCAAACCAGTCGAAAGACTGATGACAGTAAAAATAAAAAAGTTACATTTAATTTCTCTCTCCGATCAAGGTAGGATTCGGACAGTAATATGAAAGATCATGGTTTTGCTACTCCATCCGGCCATTCAGATTTTGTTTTACCATGGTTCCCGAAATTACTCCAGGTGAATGCATGGATGGCCCCTTCACAAGGCCAAGGCTGAATTCCTTTGCTTGCCTCTTATCCTTCAAGGTTCTATTAACTTCGTCGTATCAAAAAAAGGAAAAAAAATCAACATGGAGTCTCGTCTATTATATCGTTGTTATCAGTCAGTTTAATAAATTGGGCTTATTGTCTTGAAATATGCGAATATTTTAATGACATACAGGGAAAATGCTTACTTTCGTTGTGGTAGATAGCTTGTGAGAAGAGCATTGAATCATTTTTCTCAACATTAAAATATATTTTCTTTTATTTATTTTTACTAGTGTTATGTATTTTTGGACTATCAGAAAGCAGAAGTAACGAAAAGGAAAATACAAGTATAAAAGTTCTGTGCGTCCGTAGTCACTGTGAAAGAAGACCTGTGTCTGTTTTGTGTCTGAGGTTCCATCAATTTGGATCATCATTCAGCCATTCCTCTTACCAGCGTTTCGCTGAAATCTCTTATTTAAATACTCTCATTTTTGCTGACCAAAAAGCTTATTTAGTGCCGTAAACACTATCAGATAACCATTAATGCGACATTAACTCCCACTGTGACAGTATTAAAAATCTAAATGATCGCGGATCACGAAACCGAGCCCGCAAGAACTACCGTTCAAAGTTATCAGTGTTCCCACGTAATTTCCGACAGAAGAAAAGAGAAAAATTGTTATTTGTTGACTTGATGACAGTCACCACAGCAGTTAGGCTAAGTGAAAGTATTATAGCCCCACCATGCTATACTTTGGAAGGTATGACCAGCGTCGATTCAGATCCCTCGTGATTACCGATATGAGTAGTTTCTTCATAATTATTCGTATGAATGCAGCGCCGTTTTAATTGAATCTAATTTTAATGGAGCACATGTTTCTACGGCAATTTCATCACACATCCATTTTTCTCTTTCTTGTACATACCAACTTTTTCCCTCTAGGAATTTTAATAAATTATTTCAGTATTTTTGATAAATTATTCACCACTTCCCTTGGCAATTCCTATCCCTGGTTCCCTTAAGCAAAAACGAAAATTTTCCCACACCCTTATGCCTTAAATCAAGTGCCAGCTTGTAGTCAAGGCCATTTTCTCTCCTCCATGCATCACTCATAATTCTTCAACCAATTTCTATCCACGTCGCCCCACCTAAAGACGCCTTGTACACTTCTTGCACTCTCTTCACCTTTCTTTGTTTCGAAACCTACAGATTTCACAAAAAAAAATTAGCACGAGAAACAGATAAAGTTTCTAATGTTCATATACAGACTCTTGGGTCCGTTCCTTAGTGTGGAAACCAATGTCAAAAATCCTTGACAAACTGTTTAATATATATCTTCTTAAACAACAAATTAAAATCACTGCTATAATACTGGAATAAAACCTAGCAAGACGACGAAGGAGATAATGAGTGGTGACCATTTCTAATACATGATTGAAAATAACAGCGCTGAACACTGTATGAAGGGTTTTTTTTTTTTTTTTTTTTTTTTTTTTGTCGTCAGTCTTTTGACTGGTTTGATGCAATCCTCCATCCTTTCCTATCCTGTGCTAACCTCTTCATTTCTACATACCCCATACAGCCCACATCCTCAATTATCTGCTTCATATATTCTAATCTCTGTCTTCCTCTACAGTTCTTACCTTCGACTGTTCCCTCCACTAACAAATTAACCAATCCTGTATGTCTCAGAATATGACCTACCAGCCTATCTCTTCTTTCTGTAAGCTTCTTCCACAAACTTCTTTTCTCACCCACCATTTCCAAAACTCGTTCATTTCTTACTTTGTCTGTCCACTTAATTTTCAGCATTCTTTCTGTAGCACCACATTTCAAATGCTTCAATTTTCTTTATTTCCGGTTTTCCTAAAGTCCATGTTTCGCTACCATAAAGTGCTGTGACCCACACAAAGAGTTTTAAAAAGTTCTTTCTAATTCCTAGATCAATATTTGAAACTAAAAGGTTTCTCTTTCTCATAAAGGCTCTTTTTGCTAATGCTATTCTGCTTTTAACATCATTCCTGCTTCGGCCATCGGTTGTAATTTTACTTCCCAAGTAACAGAATTCTCTTACTTCTCCTATTGCATCCGATCCTATTTTTTATTTAATCCACTAGTATTGGTATCATTTCTGCTACATTTCATCACTTTAGTCTTGCTTTGATTTATATTCAGTCCAAAGTCTTCCTTCAGTATTTTGTTCATGCCATTCAGTAACTTCTCAATATCCTCAGCCCTCTCTGCTACAAGACAATGTCGTCAGCAAATCGTAGCATACTGATTTTTTCTCCCTGAAAACTTATGCCACATGGAAATTTTTCTTTGACTTTCTTCATTGCTTCTTCTACATACAAGTTGAATATTAACGGGGATAGACTACAGCGAAGGTATGTGGGGATATTAACGGTGCTACTGACAACAGCTATTTTGAACTGAAACTTCTTTTGTATCTTGAAATGAAATACTGCATTTCAAAGACATTTGACCCTACTGTAACTCCATCCATCGGCTCTTGTCTGAAACTCGTTATCCGATAGTTATATACAAGAACCAATTCATATCTTTGGAAAAACGTGAAATGAGAGTCAAGCGCGTTGTTGAGGCGACACTACACTGGAGCATGGGGGTACAACGGCACCAGTTACGGTTCCTGGACCTGTTTGCGGATTTTAAACGGTTTCCCGCAATCACTTGGGCAAACGCTGGAATGGTCGCCAATCTCCACTTCATAAACTACACATTTCACGTACAAACTTATCACACAAGTTACACGTTTCCCAACACAAACGTTCTACTCTTAGGGTGAACGCTTCACGTCTAGCAAGTATGATTGTAACTACAGTGGGATATTCACCCTCCCCCACTCTTTCTTTAGTCACACTAGTTACCTGCGCAACAGGTAGCCGGTGTCTACGTAGTTCACGATCATTATATCAGGAGAAAACGATAGTAAATAAATAAAAATGCGAGAATACTTCCAAAAATTCTACCTAAGGCAATCGTTGAAGAAGTGGGGAATTTTAACAAACAAAAAATCAATTTTTTGATAATATATTTTAACCCTATACCGTTATCGTCTTTCGCAGGGTCTTTGCCAATTAAATTATACAAAAATAATAAAAAACTATGGAAAACTAGGTTGGAAAAAATGATCGAGAACAAAACGTACCACACTTAGCGGTGAAATAAAAAGTCCTAAATCCAGTTGCAGTAATTACCGAATAGCGGTACTGACCCACATTCCACCAATCATTTATACAGGAGTTTTTTTTATAATTGTGGAATTGAGTACTGCAGAGTGCGATGTAGAAAGTGGATAGAATATTTTTATAGTTGCAAGATGCATAATATTTATATGCATATCTGTTTTTTGTTAACCTTAATGCTCATTACTTTTATAATTTGTTCAATATCTTAGGCTTTGTGCAAGCAGTATCATTGTAACAAGTAATTTGGCAGGCATTAAGGCGAGTGCAGTATTGTAATGAGTGCAGGATAAAGATACGAAAGAAGTTTGTGTCAGAAACTGCGATAGAAAAGTACCCTCATGACCTGCTGAGTAAAACGACTTAAGGACGATAGCCAAGGAACGTACAGTGGGATAAGTGAGAACAAATGTTGATAAGAGTTAATTATACTATTAGTAAATACTGTTGAAATAGTTATCGCTAAAGACCAGTCCAACCTTATACGAAGAGAACATATCAGACGACATAGATTAGTATGCGTGTTTGAAGTTAATGGGAAGTATATTTGTATATTTTATTGCAACAATTATTTTTTATAGCATTATTACAAAATTAAATGAGGTTGCAAACAACTTTTACTTCCTGCTAAAAACATTCGTATTAAAGCAAAGAGTTAAAATGATTCATGTCTACTGGTTTTTATTGTATCTTAATAATAACGACATGTAGTGTTAGTTACTATTAATGTTAATATTTTTTTGTAATTATGATCTAATTTTAAGAACGATGGATATTTCAACAACGAGGCAAAAATCTGGTAATTCCAGGATGTGAAGTTTGATTGATTTTTAATTAGACACTATAACAAAATACGTTTCCAGCTGGCGTTGGGTGGCTTGATTTATTGTATACACTTATGTAAAAAATTAGGACCTGAAGCAATCCGTAGAATTATTAATATTTTACCAGCGCCTGGATTTAAAAATATTTAGAAACACTGATTTAGACCATAAAATATACTGGTATATCTTATTCATAAAAAAGTTTTCAGATTAGGATTTTTTTTTAATTCGCTGCTAACCTGCAGATACCATGACTTATTTTAATATTTTTTTTTATTATGTTGTACTGCACGAAACAAAGTCCTATGTAGGTACTAACGTACAGTTCGGAAGTGCCGTTAGAAAACGTTTGGCGACTCATTTAGAAGGGTGTGTGAAACATCCTTCAAACGGGATATACTAATGGCTAATGGAATTTGGAGAATGACGACTAAATCAAGATTCCACTGAAGACAAAAGAGTTTGCTCAATTTGCCGAGGCGACGTTTAGATTGAGCCTTCGGCAAACACTTTCCGGTACAATCTATTTTATCGGAATTGTCTCCCATTCAGCCTTTAAGTCGGCGCTTTGTAAACAGAACGATATTGAGATTGGAACTCGGATTACAATGGCAGCGCCACTCCACTTCGTCCTTAAACTTTGCCGAATTAATTTCCTGTAATTGATCTGAATCTGTTTTTAAGCTTAAAGCCAAGAAGCTCTCCTCCGTTCGGGGAAGAGGACTCCTTAATGCTACGCCGGTCCGTCTGCAATAGCTGCAAAATTAATTCAGAGTTAGCCCGGCGGAATCAATGACATTAATACGGCTGAATTGTCAGCGCCGGAGAAGATGGCAGTGTTTTTTACTCCCTTCGGCCGGCAATAATCGAAACCCAAAGATGTGAACTCGAGATAATTCCCCTTTTTCTTGAGGCAGCTCTTTCTGACGGAGACCGCAGGAGAAGGGGAGCGAATAATTGAGAGATCGCTGCACGAACAGCGGCGGTGGAATTGGAATTCGAGAAAGACAGAACTGAGCTGCCAGACAGAGTAAAAGAAATCGGGTAGAAAAAAGAAAGAAAGAAAAAGGAGACTTGAAAGGATAAAGGCGATCTCTCAAACATTGCGGTCTGCAACCCCCGCTGTGTTGTTTGCCGACTCGGGGGCAATCGAAGTCGGTCGAGGGTGGGTTGGATGGACAATCATATATCGACTGATGCAACGCAGCGATAAAGAGTCGCTACTGCCGCCTCAGGGGATATTTCTGGGGTGTGGTGTCTCTCATAAGTAGCTGTTGACAGACTACATGTTCCATGTTGATACCTCAGCGAGCCATTTTGGAATACAATTTTTTTTATTTTGTTAACGTATTGCCACTGAACTAGCATAGTTCCCATTTTTAAGGTCTAAGATTATGACAGTTTGACGTGATTTGGCGAAACATGAGTCTGACCTGTGCTTCACTCTGCAAAATTTGAATAAAGTCTCTTGACCCTACAGAACGTAAAGAATTAATAGACGTATTAAACACGGACAGAGTCGATCGTGCTATCGTATAATTGTTGATTGACTCGAACTGGCTGAAATACAAACTTGACTCGTACTTTAAAGGCTCACTTTGAAAATTTGAAGAGTTTTTGTTTTGTTTAAACGGAGTGCGATCATCCATCGAAACAATTGCTTCGAAAGCATCATGTTGTTCTTGATTGAGGATGGCTAGACATTCATAATTTAATCTTTGGTCACCATGTCCGTAGCCACCAGAGAACCTATTACAGATTCCAGATTAGTAAATAGTTAATCAACTCCGAAGAAGTGAATTGCCGGAATACTCCTTTATGTAACATATCCAAAGTCTGACGTCCACTTTAAATAACCTAATAACTCACGTCCATTGAACACGAACAAAGACCATTAATCAAACTGGTTAGTAAAATGGGTAAAAAGAAGTAAACCGTAACAGCGAACATTAGGAGAAGCCTTAATTAGATTAAAATTTATCCAATGCCGGAATGACAATTGGCTTTCATTTTTACAGCAGAGACAATGAGTAATTTAGTTTTTTTTATGTTTCTTTCATTACCAACATGTTACTGAAAAGTAGTTCCACGTTTTTGCAGCCGTAAAGTCTTTCAACATTTTGATTATAGGAGAAATCAGCTTAAGATTTAAGTTCAAGATCATGATGGAACCATCAGATGCACTTCCATGGTTACATTACAGCATGCTACGGCGATTACTTCGGATGTATATCTCACTTTACTGCTTGAACTCTGGACTGAACAATTTTTGAAACCCATTCAGTAATTACTCGTATATCATGAATCACAATTCACGAAACCAAAGTAGCTACTCGCAGTCGAAATATTTGTATCTTATAATATATCTAAATCTAATAAAAATTATTTATTGTTACATCATTCATAGCTATCTAAGAATGTATTTCAAATGGATCTTTGAGAAGGGAGTTTTACTTTTATATTGTGAATATGTATATAGATTTGTGAAATTTGTAACTATCTTCTCCATTTACATCGGAGTGGAAAATTTGTAAGTTTTTCTTGAACGGTCACAGGTCACTAAATTAGATGTAACTAATTTAGACGTTACTAATTTAGAAATTTAACTCTCTTGAACTATCAATAAAAGAAACTGATAAACTTCAAGTAACTTTTTTTTATTAAAAAAAAAAACCACCATGGTACCTAAAGCTTAAATCACAACGATCTATACCAGTATAGTGCGTGACACCATCTTTCTGCGAAGTTATGGTTACTTTGGTTTCCTACGTTTTTTCTCTCTCCCGTGGATGACTATGATTTACGTATTCGGAGTGTTGCGTTGTGAATGATTGAAACATAAGATAAGGGAGTGTTCGTAACCCGGTGATTATCCTTTAATAAATACTATTTCGAAAGATACCGAGCGTTCAACCAGGTTAAACGTCTCCAACCGGCGGTTGAATCAACGAGAGTGCCGTATGGCCTCATACCATACAACTGGATTTACTGTACATTATGGTGATCAGGAATCGTGCAACGACACCTCTATTAAGGTCGGGCCACACTCGGCCGATACTGGTCCGCACCGTCATCGCACCGACACTCGGCCGAGTTTCGGCTCGTCCACACTTGTCCGTGCTCGTCATGGAATCAATGTTTTTTTTTTTTTTTTTTTTTTTTTTTTTTTTTTTTTTTTTTTTTTTTTTTTTTTTTTTTTTTTTTTGAAAGTGAACGGGGACACAGTTATGGTAGGCATCCGTACTCTTATAGTGTACTGTATTTTACATAGCCATATTTTATAATTTATGAAAATAATAAAGTACGTTATAATACTTTTTTTAACCTGAGTCACGTTATCACCTCACTGATTTATCTTTTATGTACAAAAATAGTATCCCAACCCAGTTTTAACAACATCATCACACTGTACGGGGATGAAAGAATCTCACGTGTATTAAGGCATTAATGAAATATTATACGATTCACTCAACATTTTTTTTTAATAAAGCGTGAGATTATTACATATTTCAATTTAAGTTCATACTGTAAAGATTCTGTATAGTAAAAATAATAATTTCATGTTATCTCAAGGTTCTAGTCACGAAGCTTCTTATCGGAAGCGCAGCGCAACTCCACCGTAACCACCTAACTTGAAAAGGAGACTTTCATCAGATTAACGTGAAATTCGAACCACAGAGCATCCTAGAACTTTTGCATTAGCAAGTAAAAGCTTTGCCACAGGTGAATATCATTTTTTGTTTGTTTATGGCTTTACGTCTCGTCGACGTCGAGGTCATTAGAGACGGAACAGGACTGGTGATAACGAGCAGGAAGGAATTCGGCCCTGGCCTTATGAAGGAAGCTTCCCGGAATTCGCCTGGAGTGATCTGGGGAATCCATGGACAACCCAAATCTGGATGACCGGACGGGGATTCGAACACGCTTCCTCCCGAATGCGAGACCAGAGCATTACCGCTCACCCACCAATCTTAAGGCCCGTAAAAAAATTATAGCTGAACCAGGATTTAAACCGGGGACCTTTAGTACCCCAATCGCACGCCGCAACCACCTGAGTCATCAGACGGAATCTAAATGTAATGAAAAATAAATAGTCAAACAGAATAAAACGTGCTCTTTTTTGATGACATTTATTTTTTTATCCCAAAACTCAAATGTACTGTTATATGTTTGAATAGGTATTTTTCATTACTTGTAGATTTGTCTGGTTTAAATCCAGGTCTCTGCCGAAATTTTTACGGGGCTTAAAATCGACCTTCACCTCTGGCAAAGCATTTATTAATATGAACATGCTAGGATTCTCCTTACATTTTACGTACATCTCATGAACATGGAATTGAGATTGTACATATTTGTACTTACACATTTTCCTTTGTAACGAAGCGAATTCAAATCATAATTCCCAAAAATATGCTAAACACGATGTTCAGACATTCATTCGATTCAAATTCGTTTAGTCGCTGGGAACACCGTTCCCGTACCCGCATGATGCGTCATATTTGTTCGTTTATCGAATCACACTGACATCCATACGACAAATGCAAGTAACGAAACGGATTTGTGAGTAAAGTTTCGGTACTTCGAGTCAGGTGACGAACCAGTTACTCAGTAACGAATACATACGGTTTGCTACAGCTCTACTGTGGATTCTGAAAAAAAAATTAACTGCTGGTTTAGGAACCAGCTAATTCCATGTCCGGCACCAATACCATCAGAAGTCATTACGACCTATCCTGCGGGGCGGGCAGTAGGTAGAATTGGGAACAAAATTATCAATATTCTAGATTATCTTGTCTTAATTCTAATAAGTGTGTGTGTGTGTCCTACTCGATATCCAGTCGTAGGGGGTTATTAATGAGAGTATTACCACACAGTGAGCGATCTGATGGCTGAGTTGGTTAAGGAAAATTCTAATAAGTGTGTGTGTGTGTCCTACTCGATATCCAGTCGTAGGGGGTTATTAATGAGAGTATTACCACACAGTGAGCGATCTGATGGCTGAGTTGGTTAAGGAACCTTGCTGAGGATCATAAGGTCCCCGCTGCTTTTAACCAGACCTTCGCCTCTAGTAAAGCTTCGCTTTGCTGATGTGGTTGATGTACACTAGACGCTCTGCAGTTAAGGTCCCACCTAAACAGGTTGGTCCCCATTACCCGGCAACATTATCAAGGTAAAATTAGTTCTTTTTTTTTCTGTGCGTTGATCGTCTCGTAGACGAGATAAAGGGTAAGTAACAGAGAAAACTTGGTAACGGCCTTTGCAGGCCAACCCTTTCGAAAGACACCAAATGGGCCGCCAAGTTCAAAGACCACATTCGATGGCCATATCATCATCAGCAATACGCACTGTGAAGAGGTTGGTCATGTTTGGTACCCAATCTGGTCATTAGAAATTGAGTGTCACTACATTTCCTACTCTGCTCGCATTCAGGAGGAAGTGGGTTCTAATCCCCATCCGGCCATCTAGATTTCGCTTTTCAATGGTTTGCCCAAATACTCCAGGCAAATTCTAGCATCGGTCCTTCAAATAGACCATGTCCGCATTTCTACCCATTCCTTGCGTCCAGTCCTTTCTTGCCTCTACTCACATTGACTCGACGATGCGTAAAGCCAGAAAGAATCCTATCCAGAATGGTGAGATTTCCATCACCACCGAGACACGAACCAATTAATCCCGTCTCGAATGCCAAACATCATTGTGGTCTTCGGCAAAGAAATGGCTTATTACATACTATCAGGTTGAATATATCTAAAGAACGTCCGTACTTCAGTTTGTATTGGGGCCAGTTTGGCCCAGCTTTGACATACTTATTCACGATCTTAGGGGGCATCCATAAATTACGTGAGGTGTTTTTCCGGATTTCCAGACCCCCTCCCCTCTCTGGTGAGACTTCGTGAGACCTGGTCCGACCCCCCTCGCCCCCCCGTCCCTCTGGTTAGATCTGGTCCCATGAGACCCCCCCCCCCCCCCAGAGACTGCCCTCGCAACTTAACTTTTTGAGACCTTTTTTTCTTTTTTGTCTAACCCTCCCAAAGCCGGTTACACCCACACTTTTAGATAAAAAAAAACCAACAATCGACCTTCTCGTAGTTTGTAGACATTTTTTTTTAACTCTACAGTCCAACAAAAATTACCAAAACCTCACGTGAGATTTCCGTTGACCCCCCTCCCCTCTCCCGCTTGGTGAGATTTGGTGTGAAATTTCGCCGGACCCCCCTCTCACGTAATTTATGGACGCCTCCTTAGGTCCATAAAAACTGTATGCGGCTTCAAGGGTATTTTTTTTTTTTTTACTTATGATGATTTTGTTCATATTATGAAAACATTTTTTTTGTTTATTGCTTTACTTCTCGTCAACGTCGAGTTCATTACAGGTGGTAAAGGAGCAAAGGGCAAAAAATAGGAAGTGATTCGGCCAAGGCCTTTTTAAGGATCTATCCCGGCATTCACCTGGAGTAATTTGGGGAAACCAGAAAACGCAACTGGATGTCGGCAAGGGGACTCGAAACCGCGTCCTCTCGAATGCGAGGCCATAACGTTACCATTCACCCACGATATTCAGTGTGCTTCAAGTGTATTGCTGTCTATTTTCTTCGGAGTGAACTATTCTTACTTGTAGTATTTAACTATTTCATTTCCGGAAATTTCATCTATCGATCTTACCATAGCTAATCGTCGGCATTTTATAAATCAAGTGATTCTGTTGGGAAAAACAATTAGTACGGTGGCAGTAATAAAGAAAGCCCGTTGCTTCAACGCAGGGATCTGTGCGGGAACTCTTAGGACTGCGATTGTGATATTGAACTGTCCGTCAGGGTAGGACGGGAGAGATGAAAATAGCGACCGGGGAAAAAACAAAGAGGGTCGCTCAGAGGGACTGCTAATGCCGGCGGAACCTTGGCAGCGGTACTCGACGATGAATAAGTGATGCTCCCGCGTTTCCCCGGTCTCTCATTGGCTCTCAGACGGCACCTTTCTCCTCCACCCCACACCTCTTTTTTAACCTTTCGTCGGATGGACAGGTGTGCCGGGGACTGAGTGATGTAAAAAAAGGGAGAGATCGCGAGAGGTGAAGTGCTGGCAGGAGACGTGTGTGTAAGGCAGGCTAATTGCCACGGTCTGCTTATCCCCCGCGATGAATAAATGAGGCGACGACTGCAATGCCGAAGAAGTGCTCGGCTTGCCCAAGCACGGGTCTGCAGATCGCCTCATGGTTTCTTCTTTGGCACTGTGTGTATAGATTCTGACAAAATTTTTATTGCTTCCTTGACAGCTCTAGCATACCCGTGGTGGCGCTATTTGATCATGGGAATTCATATAACCCAAAGAGACAAATCGAAACTGAAGAGTATTTTTTTTTTTTTTGGTATCTCGCTAAGTTCTCGAGATATTGGCTTTCGAAAATTAGTTGTATCTATAGTTCCTTGTGCCGTTGGTGACATTTTTCTTCTGCTTCATGCTGCATCTCAACATAACCCAACCGCAACCACTGTGCATGTCCAACGTGTTCCTTGTGGCTTTGGCAGAAGGAAAAAAGAACAAACAAATAAACTGGTTCATGTTGCATATCAATTTGAAATAGTATATCTCGAGAACTAAGAGAGATATCGAAATATTCTTCACTTTCCGTCTGTCTCGTCGAGTGACATAAGAATTCAGCATGAAATTTCGCTTTTGTTGCAGAGTGAAATATTTGGACACACACGTTATATATATATATATATATATATATATATATATATGTATATAATAAAATCATCCACTAATACATCATTTTATCTGTGATAAATATATTGTTATGGCTTACATCTTATATAGTTGTAGGTCATTAGAGGAGGGAAATGAGTAGGAGCAAGAAACGGGAAGGAATTCGACCATGGAATTTGGAAAGAACCATCCCGCCATTCGACTTGAGTGATTTGTGGAAACAATTGAGAACCCAAATCTGGATGGCCGGACGAGGATTCGAACCCGTCTCCTCCAGAATGCGAGGCCAAAAAGTTACCAATCACCCACCACGCTCGGTTGTGAGGTATAAATATTTTTAATAAACCGGCGGAAAGAACGACTATCGATTTGAACTGCACTGTGATTTTTAAGTCCATTTTGTTATTTTTTTTATTTTTTTTTTTTTACAAAATACGTAATGATCGTTAATAAACAATTAGAACAAACAACGAATTTTCTGCAGCGGAAATGGGACTCCGCCAGTTGAAAAAGGAGTTTTTCTTGCAGTTTTCTGGAAATTAAACAATTGCTGACGTATAGAAAAATAATTTCTTCTTTTAGAATTACTTAATAACGGTCTAAATGTTCTTATTTTGCTTGAAATAGTGATACGATAGCTTTAAATATTAAACCAGTAATTCAAAGGTTATGATTATTTCTTTTAGCTTTATAAACATTCGGAAAAATAAACTGAAAATAAACTGAAACTGACGTCGCCACTAAAGACATATAAACTAATTTAGGTAAATCCAGAGTAATAACGGTTGCAATTATTCTCATTAAACCAGAAAAATTATTTTACAGAACATTAGATCATTTTCTCACGATTTTTCATGGAATAATATATTAGACAATTCACCAAATAAAATCATACATCTCAAACTAAAAAAATTAATTAATTTTTAGGAAGATGATTTAATGAGGTGTAAAAGTGATTCTTATATTACACAGTGAAATTTTAGAATCGTACTCCTTCAAATATTTAGTTATTTTTCTACATTATAGTGTTTAAAGAAAATATAAATAATTTCGTGTATCGACAAATCGAACTTGCGCCTCTCAGCTGAAGTTGAGTTGTGGCTGTCCGGCGTAGATTCCCCCAGCAACACGTGGACGATTCAATCGAGGGAACGGTCGGAGAGAAGTCGGCCGAATCTTGGGATGTAAAACAGCGATCTGTGCCTCAGAGTTCAGAGGCGCCTCCGGGGAATACCAAAGCGGGCCAAATGGCCCATAAAATGTGTTTTCCCTCCGGAGCGGACTCCTCTTTGCACAATCAATGAGCGCCCTCTATCGGATTCTGCCGGCGCCCGCCGCCGAGGGGATTGGATTCTGCCGTCTGTTCCACTTGTTAGCGGCGCAGGGCTGCCACCATTGCCCGCACAAAGTTCCACCAGCCCTAATTTTTTTCACCGCATAAATTCTATGCGCTAATTATCTTTCTTCTGACTTAGTTCAATCATTCCTCGTCGAAATTAAACCAATTAGATAAATAATATTTCATAAACGTCACTCGCAGTCGATATTACTTTGGATTTCTGACACTTGATTTGATTGTGTTATTAACAATATTATTTGTCACGAGAAAAATCGAAACTAATGAATAAAATTTTTGATATGTCGCATATTTCTCGAGATACGGTATCTCAAATGTGAAATGGTTAGGTTGAAATTCAACTTGTATCAAGAGATAAGTTCGTTATGTAACCAGACAAGACAACTCGAAAGTGAAGAGTACAATTTTAGTTGTCGAGGTATACTATCTCAAAATTGAGGTAATTAGTTTGAGATGTGGCCTAGACCAAAATTTTTTCCCAAGGCCCCAAACTACACACTAGACGTACAAAATGGTGTTTTGCTTTCTTGCTACTGGTTGTGATAAAGTGTAAATTCTACCTAGACCAGATGAAAAATTTCACCAAATTCACAAGGAACTATACCTAAAACTAATAATAGCTGATGGCTTGAGAACTAAGCGAGATATCAAAACAAATTTATTCTTCACCTTCGATCTCTCTCCTCGTGTTACATAAGAATACATACCAAATTGCGGTGCCATAGTTATGACAGAGCAGCCTTAATGGTATATCTTCTGCAATATTTCATGACTTTTGTCTTGCTATGGTTTATATTTGATCAGAATTCATCTCTCAGAATTTTGTTTTGTAGTATGGATTACTGCACAAATGGGCAGTTCTATCATTAGCGTGGCGCCAAAATCTGATGATGAATTCTTGTAGAACTCGACGAAACAAATCGATAATAAAGAATAAAATATTTTGATTGGTTTTCGAGATATAGCATGTTAAAAATCAGTCATAGGTATAGTTCCTTCTGTGTTTGGTGTTTTTTCTTCGGGTCCAGGCCGTATTTCAACCTATCAACAATCACTAGGAAGAAAATAAAACACCTATGTGCATTTAAACCGTGTAGATATCGGTGGTTTTGGTGCATTAAAAATTTTATGGTCCAGGCCGGATCTCACCCTCAGCTCTTCACTTTTGAGATACAATATCTCGAGAACTAAGTGAGATATCAAAAAACTTTATTCTTTATTTTCCATTTTTCTCGTCGAGTTACATACGAATTCATCATCAAATTTGGCTATAGCGAAATTTTTCTTCTGGTCTAGGCCGTATTTCAACCTAGGTCAATTTTGAGGTAAGATATCACGAGAACTAAGCGAGATATCAAAAACATTTATTCTTTAATTTCAATTTTTCTCGTCGAGTTCTATAAGAAACAATCATCAGATTGTGGCGCCACGGTAATGATAGAATCCCCCACAAATGATTTAATTTTCTTTTTTAAAAAAGGAAAGTAATGCGAGAGGGTATACTTACATATTGACAGCACTAGAAGCTAGCTGTCAGATTGTTGCTTTTGCTCCTTAGATCTTAGTGTTGTACCTGACGACTCGTATGACTATGTAAATATATTGTGTTTCACACCAGAACGTTCACATTAAATCGCGTGCCAGCCAATGACAGTAAGATCTAACACGGTGAGGTCGCTTTGCTAACGACTGCTGGAACCGTGCGTCTTGATTCACTACGTGACACGAAATATGAACAGGCGCAAGTCTCTCCACAATTACCTTTCATTTCGCCCATTTCATATCGCAGTATGCTCTTAGCACTACGGAAATACGGTTACCAAATTTTTAAGCGTCCTATGGCATCGTTTCCAAGGAAACAATTTCACGTCCATGACGTCACGTGGCGTTGCCTAGGAAATAGTTCCCGCTATTGTTGGCAGGGTATAAAAGAAGGTCCGCGACTGTGCCACTGCCACTTGCCATTCGGGAGGACCGGGGTTAAACTCGGTTCGGCCATCCTGTCTGAGGTTTTCCGTGGTTTCCCTCAGACACTTAGGCGAATGCTGGGATGGTTCCCTACAAGGCCACGGCCGACCTTCCATCCCCCTTCCCTCCCCGTAGTAGTAGATTGGCTGAAAAGAGTCCCCTATGACTCTCCAGCAGCCCGCCTCCCAGCCTTCTGCTGGGAGGAATGAAATGTTAAAAAAAAAAAAAAAAAAACAAACAAAAAAAAAAAAAAGTGCGAGAGCGCAGTCGATCCCCGGACAGGACAGCGAGAGACGCCCGTCACCACGAGGTCAGTAGTTCGACGTGGTGTACCGTACATTATCTGGAGGTGGTCGGTTTCTCGAGGCAGGGGCTGGGGCTGGCAGGGACGGTGAATGATAATGCACAGACTGTGGCCACGGGGACTCCCCGCGGTATGCCCAGTGGGAGTGGTGGTTGGTTTGTAAACCGTTGAGGAGATCCCGCTGGTGCTGCCTGTCTCTAGTTCACATCTTCTGGCTTCCACCAACCGTTCTTCCAGACAGCTCTCGAAGCCTATGGAAGAGGGGCGTGGTCGGCAGTGGTACTGGATGAGAGGCTTACGCCTGGTGGTGTAGATGGCGGGAGGTCTAGGTGTGTGTCGGTGACTGGCCGAGTCTCACCGCATCCGACGTTTGAGGCTAGTTCGCTTGATCTGGCAGCTCCGCCTTGTCAAGGGAGATCGGGGATCTTCACGACAGTGCACGGCTCAGTACATCGGCTACTGACTCAGGCTTGCCTGACCCTCTCACTTTACAGTTGCAGGTGGAGGCGGTCAGCGGAGGACGTGAAGGGACCTCCACGCCCAGCAGCCTGACAGCGGTGTCTGCGCGATTCTCCACGTTCGACAGAGCAAGACGCTGCGCTGCACTCCAATTCTGCCTCGTAAATGTTGGAATTAATTTGTATTCTAAATCGGAACTGAAAATATATGATAAAGTATTTAAACGTGTGTTTTCTTTAACAGTTGCATTAGTGAGAATGAATGAATTCGTTTTATATATCTGGTGCTCTGTATTAACATTACGTAACGTGATTCAAGCGGTCAATGTGGATTTATTTCTCCGAAGAGGTATATAAAGTCTATCACTAATAGCGCAGATTGTAAAGAGAGAAAACTTCCTAATCAGAAAAACGATACATAAGAAAATACGAGAAACGCCAATTTCTGCGGGCAAGATAGTATTTAAGATTCATAAAATACACTCACTGCTAGATAGATAATATTCTAAATAATCAATATACATTCACTGTCTGCTAGATAGTATTTAAAATCCATGAAATACACACACTGCCTGTTAGATCGTATTCCAAGTAAATCAAACTACACTCACTGCCGGATAGATAATATTCTAAATAAGCAATATACATTCACTGTGTGCTAGATATTATTTAAAATCCATGAAATACACACACTGCCTGTTAGATCGTATCCCAAGTAAATCAAAATACACTCACTGCCGGCTAGATAATATTATAAATATATATATTTTTTTTAATCTGATGACTTGGCCATTATGTGCGCCACGTTTTAGTTAACGTATATTAGTATCTTAAATGTATTGCTTTATCAACTTACCGATACGTAAAAGCCAAGATTTCCCTCGCTCTATTTAGAATTTGACAAGTACGTATTATGCCCTCAACTTCATTATAAAATTATGACGTGCATGATGGTCAAGTCATCTGAGATTTTTTTATTCTAAACTAGTGTAAGCCCGTGACTGTTTTTGAGTATCGTCACGGGTCTAGAATAGTTCCAGTTTTTACGATGAAAGATTATGACAGGTTGATCTGATCTGACCAAATATAAGTTTGACCTTGTTTCACCCTTAGGATGAATAAAATCTCTTGAGCTTGAAGAACTCAGAAGCATTAATAGAGGTAGGGATTAAACACGGACGGGAACGATCGCGCTATCGTGTAATTGTTTCAAAGGTCATACACTCGAACTTGCTTAAATACAAACTTGACTTGTATTTGACCCCTAAAGCTCTCTCTGAAATATTTTTTAATTTTTTTAAAAATCCTGTATGCTTCGTAAGAATCACGTTGTTTATCATTGAGACTGGACAAACACCCATAATGTAACTATTGGTCATAGAATCTGTAACGGCCAGAGAATGTACTACTCGTTCCATATGATGAAACAGTTGAGCAACTCCGAAAGAAATAAGTTGCCAGAATAGTCGATTCGGTGACACATTTGGTCTGATGTCCACTTAAAATAACCTAATAAGTCACATACAGCGAACATGAATAAAGACCAATAACGAAAGTGGTTAGTAAAATGCCTAAAAAGCAAATAAACCGTAATGTATAAAATTTGGTCAAGCAACAACATTAGTGAAAGTTGTAATTAAACTGAAATTTATCCTAAGCCGAAATGACAATTGGCATTCGTGGTTACAGCAGATACTATGAGTAATTTAATTTTTTAAGTTTTTTAAGTTTCTTTAATTAGTAACATGTTACGGAAAAGCAGATCCACGTTTTTTTAGCCGAAAAATTTATTAAATTTTTTAACTATGAAACGCAATGAAAAGCAAACTTAATGAATGTATTATGTCAATTAATTTGGTAGCAGTTGCTTGGTTATTAAATTGAAGACATAACCAAGAATTCTTTCTAATGGTATCTCTGGTCGCTGTTTTGTGAGCGAAGGCTGACACGTGACACCGTTCTCCAGCCAATAGCTATAGAGGTGAGTGGGTGACTTTACGAAATTATATAGCAGATTTTCTCGCACACAAAAAACAATTAATTACTGTATGCATAGAATATGACTCTTTACAGAGGTACGTAGATGAATAGCTACCTCGATGGTGATAGAAAGGTCCCCTGTTTGAATTATAACTCTGTGGGTCCTTCAAAATGCCTAGGATGCCTTCAAAAAAAAGGTTTAACTTCATTCAGTCTTTACTCAAAATCCTGCATATAGAACAGAAATCGAAAGATGCCGAACGAAGATCGGTCACTCTACTATACATATAAACTGTGCAATATGTTTTTACAGACACCTACCATTTCAAATACTGCTTTCCAAGAAGCCATGTGAACAATACTGAAATGTGTATTTGGGTCATCAAAAAATATCAACTTTTCGAATTAGTGTAGTTTCAAGAGGAGGTAGAAAATAATGATGCTCTCAAACGTGCTTAATGTATCGCAGGCAAAGTAAATTCAGAAGGAGAGGAGAGTTCCAAGAAAAAGGAAAAGTAATATAACTACTCCAATGCTTTTACTTCCCTATCCAATTTCCAGTTGCAAAATGATCAACAGTTCGTTTAATTTTAATCGGTATATTGCAGAACTAATTACACTTCAATGGTAGTGTTTTAGATACATCTGATAGCGTCAACGGTAACGCTAGGACTTGGTATTCTGGAGGACGTAGCTGTAAACCCCTTACAATCCAGATTTTGGTTTTCCATGGTTTCCCGAAATCACTCCAGCGAATGACTGAGCAGTTGCTCAAAAAATCCATGACCAAATTCCTCCCCATTTTTTGTTCACTTATCTCCTTCCAGATCTAAATACCTCGTAATCGAAGAACCGTAAAATCCGACACAACAAATAGGCTAACGACAGTGTTCGTAGTTCAGCACTAATGTTCAGAAGAAGAACTCGCATTGCTATAATAGCTTTAATTACAATTGAACAATTGTAAGAAGTACAGTAGAACTCCAACTATCCGAATCAATTTGGACCGGACCCAATTCGGATAATAAAAAATTCGGATAGTTGGTTTTTTTTTTCAGAAAAAGTGTCTATTTTAGAATGTTGAAATAGTGAGAATTTTTTTTTATTTTTTTTTTTTTTTTTTTTTTTTTTTTTTTAGAATAAGAGCTTTTAATTACAGTACGTACGTACCGTACTGTAAATAAAAGTAATTGCTTGCTGAAAATCTCGGTCAAAGTAAGCTGTTTGACTGTATTCTCCGGTTTCGGACAGACAAGTCGCGCATCCTCTTGACAGTGAGAAGTTGCATGTGGTCACACTTGGACTCCATCCACTTCAACGCAGTTTCAAGGTCGGCAAATGCTTTACTAGCTGATGGTTCCGTGTCTGCATCAACTTTGACATTAAGGTCATCATATTCCTCGACACTTTCTTCTCTCCCACTTTCAGTAAGTTCATCGTCATTTCATACCCAGGGTCTGACGAATCACATCTATATTTTCAGCCCTAACTTCTGATCATCCAGGAATTTTCAAAAGAATTTTTCTGAATTCCTCAAGTGACGCGACATCCCCATCTTCTCCTGTCTCTTCCCTCTCCTTTCCTTTAGCTTCTTTTTCCTTTTTCTCCTTTTCCTTATCTTCTTCAGTTGGTATGCCTTTCAACTTGTTTCACACACGTCTTAAAAAAAAGTGATTCGGATATTCAGCCATTCGGATAGTCGAAGTTCGGATAATTGGAGTTCTGCCGTAGTAGGGAGCTTAAAAATACTCATTTATTGTAGGAACTTTCAGGTTATGATCACAAACATAAAATTATCTTTTATACATTGGAATGCCGAAATCAAAACTAAATGCAGGTGAAGGAGATGTCTAAGTATCTAAGTTTTTCTATTGGATTTGAGGGCTCTGCTGTTGCTAGATCTGTTCTGTGCTCTCCTGTAGAAATGTTAGAGATCTGAGAAATATTTACCTGAGTTCCACTATGCACAGAAAGTCTACATACATAACGTGGACTAAGTGACGTACCGAAACAAGTAGTTGATTGTGTGTTATTCCCGGTGCGAAATGAAACGGCCAACAAAAGGTGTGGGGAGATGGTCCGTGCAATATTAAGCAACTCAGAGGATGTTCGTCCAGAAGAGGGGGGAGTTCAAAATGAGATGAAGAACGAGAACGAGGCGGAGGCGCACAGTGTCAAACTAACGTCACCGTCCTTCCAGGGGGAAGGGGCGCAAAAAGAGATGAAAGAGGCGAGGTGTCCGGGCAGGTCCACGTGTGCCGTGCCGGCGACAGCACGTGAATTAAGGCTGCTTGAGGGCTGGGGGAGGAAAGTCATCGCAAAATATGAATTATTATCAGGGCGCAAGGCGGGGGGCAGGTAGCGGGTGAGCGAGGTAATCCTGCGGGGGCGGACGAGTCCTCAGGGAACACCCGGGATCCGTATCCCTGGACATGCTGAATAATCCACAACACGATAGCGCACTCGTGTCTGTGCCCGCCTTAAATAATGAACCCGGGGCCAACTGCTCTTAGAGGCAGCCGATATTACAGCCACCGCCCCCCTGTGACCTGTCCGGGTACACTGGGTAAACACACAGTGAGAGGCCGTGGTAGTCGAGTCAAGGATAGAGGAAGAAGCCTCCACTTAACATAACAGAAGACATGAAAAAACAGGCAGACAAAGTATTAATATTTTGTCCATGGTGGACCTGTGTAATCAGCGACTGTGATATCAAATTTGGTTGATAATTGAATACAGCGACCAGTCACAGTGTCTGGTCGCTGTATTCAATTATCAACCGAATTAGACAAAGTATTGTCATAAAAAGTAAATAATTTTGAGCAAAATTATTCATCAGAAATTGGGGCGTTGTGTTAAGTTGTTCTGAAGTGTTCTTCCACTCTTGAATCACCCTATCTCGGAGGAGGACAAGCTAAGGGGACACAGTCGCGAACAGGGTTTAAAAAAATAGATTTTTTTATTTTATTTTAGTCTTGTTCAATGCTCCAATTATTTAGATGAAAAATGCCGTTTGTTTCATTCAGATTTGACGATTAGATTCGGACTTATTAATTTTTTCGTGATGCGAGGTAACAGTGTGTCTGTATTGTAAATTGTAATGTACATTAGTTTCTTGCATGTAAAACTTTAATACAGTTTTCTTTCAAAACTACATTTTTTTTATCTTCTGGTACACTTTTCTCAAAAACTAAGACTGATAAAGACATCAGACTTTCAGCATCTCTTGTTAATAAAACGATGATTAATCAGTTAAAAAATGGGACCTGTCGTAATAACAATAACAAACTTAAAAGCTCCAAGGTATTTATAAAAGTTATATTTTTTTTTTGTCTTTTAGAACAAATATAATTACTAATAAACTATATAAAATATAGTAACAAATCTTCATGTGATTTGCAGATGATGTTTTATCTATATACTGCAAAAGTTTCAGGTCTGTATCTCCATTAGTCTCTGCAGAAAGTGTACCTTTGCTTGTTTTAACATTGATTTCTTATAGGAGGTCCATTATGACTGTGTCGCCTTAAAATAATTGGTGAAAATGATTAAGAAAACCACGACTTCCAATACATTAGGACTGCACACGTCAAACTCAAACCGAGCGGGACGGGTGAGCAGTTAACGCTCTGGCCTCGAATTCGGGAGGACGGCGGTTCGAATCCCCGTCCGGGCATCCAGATTTGGGTTTTCCATGGTCTCCCCAAATCACTCCAGGAGAATAACGGGTTGCTGCCTTCAAGAGGCCATGTCTGAATTCCTTCCAGCTCCTTGTACCCTGTCCCATCCCGCCTCTAATGACCTCGACGTCGACGAGGCGTAAAGCCATAATTTAAAAAAAAATAGTCAATCTGAAAATATACTAAAACCAAAGTATTCAACGTAGAGGTTTGCTGAAATGCTGGTCCAAAATCACTTCAACATAAACAAGGCATGGAGCGCTGATGAACTAATTCCAATCATGACAAACTATGTACACAGAACAGTACATGCACAATGCCTCACTTACCTAGGTCATTGGTAGTTGAGAGGGTCTAATGAGAAATTCCTGAATATTGGAGCCAAGTGTAAGGACCTAAGATAATTGTTTTTTCTTTAAGTAAGTCACCTAATGAACAATACAGTCCGTTGTTTCGTAATTGGCTCGGTGCTTAATGCAGCATGAGACAAAATCATATGTGTCAGCTATCCTGTTTGATATGTCATAGAAATGATTGAAAGCAGGAGACCAGCATGTAGCCAGGCTTTGTTCAAATTTTTTCTTAAACTTACAGTATCCTTCAGTAAGAGCTAATGTCATGTATAAAACACGCATATAATCACTACGGCTTGTTGTGAGCATGACGTATATTTGTAATGGTAAATAGATCTAACACTAATCCAAGACCCTGCAAGTCAGCCTCCGGGATTCAACCTACCTAGGAAAATCAGGATGAAACTGAACCGTTTGAGAAAATGCAACTGCAGATGCAACTACTGGATGAAAAAGTGGAGAATAATAGAGAATCCTTCTTGTGGATGTGGAAACCACGAGCAAATGATCCAACATATCACCATGGAATTCTCTCTTAGGAGATTCAATTGAAAGAGTGGCTTGCGACATTAATCTATAGAAACATCTATGTCTTAATCCATTAGTTATAATTCTATATAATTTCTCTTTTTGACCCGTGTGCCCTACTAAATAAATAAATAAATCACCCAAAGATTTTTCTACACATTACTCGTATGCTTCATCAATACTTGGAATGTCACAAACTACGTTAAAATTTTTAAGTAAGAAAAAAAAAAAATATGTTATACTTAAGTCGTGAAATATTGTACGATTTTATACGCTGTGTAACACCTTACAATGATAGGTGTTGGCTCGATCCCAGTCCTCAGCACAGTTACAATACCAAATGTCTTTTCATATCTAAGTAATGAATTATAAAATCAGTACAATAGTTTGAATATCCGAAAGTTCTTGTGAGGTGCGTTATATTCTTGAGGGGGTCACACTTCCTTTCAGTCGATAAATACATATACTGTAAATATGGTTGATTATGTATATTATAATTTGAAAATATCATATATTAATGGAACTTTTGGAGCATCTTAAGTGAAAACCTTATTTCTACAAAAGTTAAGTGTATGTAAAAATTGAGTAATTTGTGATATCTGTGAGGCCGCGGAATAAATTGGTGTTTAAGTTAAAGGGGGGACAGACTAACGATATAATTATAACCAGCGAGCAAAACATAAAAGCCATTTATGTTTAAAAGATGGTAAAAAATGTTTTTAATCCTGGGAGAAAGTATAAAAGGGTAAATTTAGCATAATTCTGAATTGCTTGTCAGACGGTCAATGGTAGTAAACGGTTAGTATTGCGAAAAAAAAAAATGTGTAATGTTGAAGTTACCGAGGAGAAGATTTAGCTCTTTGTGAAGATCATGTTGCATTTCTGCATTTTTCATTCTCGGTGTCAATGTGTTCCATGCGTGAAGCACCAAAATATATATTTTTTAAAATAAAATATGTGCAAAAGATTAAAATTTCCCTGCCTTGCTCAACTTTTACAACATAAAAAAATGATGCTGCCAAGTAAACAGAAAATAAAACGAGAGGTTTTAATAATTACTATGGAAAGAAATTTACTTGTTGAAATAGAAAGAATTGGAATGAACAATGCTATCATGACAACTATGTATTGTCACGGCTCATAGGATATGGAGTAACTAGGGAAGATACGTTTAAGGTGCGTGCACGTACTGCTACGTAGATGGAAGTTAAAAACTACAAGGAGACAACTACTGTGTGAAATCGTAGACATAAGGAAAACTATATTAACTCTAAGGACCTCATCTTGAAGTACAACAATTGTAATATATATTGATATATTTTCTCTTTTGTTTAAGTTAGAGAACGGCGGCAATGAGGTCTTCCCTTGGGTACTTATTGCAGACTGTATAGCACTTCTGGAGAGGCCAAATTCGGCCGTAAGCTATGAAATAATTCAAATTTTAATATTTTTTTATAAAATTAGCAGAACAGTATAGTTAGAATACTATATGAATTTTGATGCATTCTTTAATAAAGTACAGATAGATAAAAATCATTTGTGAAAACGAATAAGTATGACTTCCAGAACACTAGACAATCAACGCTAATCAGTTTTCGCGCTGTAGAATTAGAGAACCTTTGTGCGAACATTATTTTATGAAATTGTAGCTTATTCAACAATTTCTTGGAAACACTCCGACTGTATAGTTAAGTATATTGGTTACAAATACAGACAAATGTTTTCTATAAATATTTTTCGACCATGCAATCGACGTATCTAAAATGTAAGAAACTTTAAGAACTAACAAGGCATATAAAATTTTTAATTAAAATTACCTCTATCCGTTGCCTTGTTCATTCCGCTGGCAATGGGAACATGAATCCTGCATGCTAGCCACAACTTTGACAAGTTGTCTTGGACCGTCAGAATGATTCTTTCTTCCGTAAAATTAGATCTTAAAAGAATTAAGAAATCAGTGATTAAAATAATAAATTCATTTCCAAAGGAAATATAACTGGATTAGTTGGCTGGAGAAAAGAGGACTCTAATGAAGAGGATTATTAAAGGAATGAAACTGATGAAACAGATTTTATTATCACATGTACACCATAATGATACAGTCATCTTATAGCTCGTTTGTGGATTCACACGCTATCAAGATTGAAACATATTGCCGGCTTATTTCACAAACTGTAACTTGCATTATTACACGTGTCTCCTCGTGGAATAGAAGCTTATAGATTAGTAGAAGATTATGATGATAGAAGGGTCTTTTTGAATAAGACTTTCATTAATATAAATAAATACATCTCCTACAAAATAAGCGTAATTTTATTTAAAGTCTGTCAAGAGAATGGATATAAAAAAACGCTTATTAAAGCCCAAATTATGCAACTATGAAAATATTAATTAGCTTATAGTTACTAGAGTTATTCAGAAATTTCGATCAAAATATTTATAAAAAATAACAGTTAAAAAATCCTGTTAATATTCAAGACATTGTCAAACTGAAAAACAATATGGTTGAGAATGATAGAATTTCAACTCATATTTCAATGTGTATAGGCAAACGGCAACCTTCGTGTGATTTTAATTTTCGAGACTACATCGGCGAATTTCTATGATTGCTTTTTGGGCCTGAGCTACTGGTAGCCATACTTTCGGACAAAAAAAAGTGGTACAAGGATCTACAGTCTGAATTCCTAGCTCCCCTTCTACAAATCATCAACAAAATACGAATTTTCACTTCTTCATAATAAGGATTATTATCATTAGCTTTAACAACTAATAGTATACGCAAGAAACAGTCAAATTCTTGAGAGCAATATTACATGTGAATACAATACAAATGAGCCATTATTATTTTAACAAAAATATGTTAAATAGTAGAGTACACAATCTTTCAGTAATATGGAAGCCAATATTTAATATCTGGCTTGGTATATAAAAAACTTAAGAATTTTATTAAATAACTACTTGCATATTTTTTACAATTTTTCATAAAGGAAATCGCAACATCTGTATTTATTGTGATTCGGCACTACAGACAAAAAATATTTAAGTATTTCTTCATAATTCTGCTATTTCTATGTCGTTTAGCAAGGGAATAAATGTAAAACCTATTCGATATTACTGGGAAAAAGCTGTTTATCTCGTCTCGTATATTATGGTAGAAGCGAGAATGATCTCAAAAAAGACAGTGCCATAACAGAAAATTCGGAGATTTTTTTTTATTTAGTTGAGGTATTGTCCTACGAGTCACAGCGAAGTAATGCAGAGGTTTCAAAATTTAAGTACAGTTGAACTATTTTAAGTGAAGTGTTATCGAGGGATTCTCAAAATTAAGTCGACCGATAAAGTACGAATTTTGGAAACAATAGCAGTGGAATGAAGTTTGTAGAAGTGTTTCCAATAAAAAAGTGATAGTAGGCTATGGTGAGTCACATAGCCAGACAGCATTGATTAATGGGGGGTAAGAATTATTGAAAGAGCTAAAAGTTAGAATATACCAAGTGGGTAATTGTCGACATAGTTTGAGATGAGCATGTTGATGGGAAGAGACGGGATGTTTTATCAAAACAATCGATAACTTGATGATAGGAACAAAAACTGTTATATTGCAGGTCTTTATTCGTTCACTAATAGAGACATGAAGGCGATCTACAAAGGAGGAAAGTGTGAGTGGAAGTTGAGTCAATTTTTCAACGTCGCAGGGTGTTACGGTGGGTTGGTTACCACTGAATTACGCCCACCTCTGTTCCTGTAACGGCTCTTACAGCCGATAAAAGGGGTCGAGCGGAGATTGGGATCAGATTTCCGGCCTCTTTTTCTTTTTTCCTCTCCTTTGAGACCTCCGCACTGCCAGCTGATCGAGTGCCGAAGCCCCCAACGGCAAGAATCGATCCGCTGCTAACTTGTTGGAGCGCCCGCCCCGACACTTGTTGCAGAGCCGATAAAAAGCCCTTCGCCCCCTATAAAAATCGGCAGCAAACCACTGGCGGCGAGAGGCCGATCCCTGTGGGGTGAGGCTGGAAAAAAAAGAGAGTGAACGAGAGCGAAAAAAGGCCGGACGGCGGTATTGGGGCTTGGTCGAGGTGAGGCAGCGCCAAGGGTGGCCAATATTGCCGTGTCACGCGCCCCGATATCGGCACGTACCAGACACCTGCTGCGCCGATATCTACCACCTCGTATGTGACAGAAGTGACTTTCCATTATTCCATTACTAACAGAACAGTGGTGAAAGAAACGTTTGATGTACCGTTCCCGACCTTATTTCCCTTATTTAATCTATGGCTAGTACTGAAATAAGAACTTTATATTAACAGTCAGAACTAAACTTGGGACATCGCAAATCAACAGGGGATTTCAAGTGAAATGTTCCTAAGCCCTGACAGCTAAAACACTTCACTGAATGTCCCTACCATGTCAAAAAATATTTTATATTTTTTCAGTACTTTTTTGCTATTAGTTGATGATATTGGCACCATTTACGAGGCACTTCAGCAGTACCAACGAAGGTACTTTATCTGCTATGCATTCGTATTATTGAGCGTGGTGTATGAGCGGTTAACGCTCTGGCCTCGCATTCGGTAGGACGCCGGTTGGAATCCCCGTCCGGGCATCCAGATTTAGGTTTATCATGATTTCCGCAAATCACTACAGGCGTATTCAGGGATGCTTCCTTTAAAAGGACCATGGTCGAATTCCTTCCCATTCCTTGTCCCCAGTCATTACCCTCCTCGAGGCGTAAATCCATAAGAAAAAAAAAATGCATTCGTATTCGTACTAAATTTCTTTCATTTCAGAACATCAAACGGGGAATGACACCATTATCCACAAATAAAATTATATATCGATCCTGTTTCATGTTTTTTTTCTCTTTTTTTCTTTTATTCATAAATTTGTTTCCCGAATAAATGATAACAGAACTCTGGAGGTTACTTTCTGCTTTGAAGAAGCTAAAATTCTGTTTTTCAATCTTATTATTGCACACTTCCTGCTGAAAATGCGTTTTCAGTTCTCATTTTGCTTGATGTATTGAAATAATATGCTGAAAAAAAATACATCACGTTATTGGTTTTATTATTCGCAATTCTCAATGTCATTTTTTAATATAAAATAATAGATGATGTGATACAGTAATACGAAATTTGTAACTGGATTTCCTGGCTTAACACCGTCATTACGCGAGGTTTCACCGAACAAAAGGAATCGCCGCCAAATTTGTTCGGTTAAGAAACCAAACAACCATCTTCTAAACTTCATGTGGTCCTCCTTAGCTTTAAAAGCGACTGTGCTTGTATGCTTTATAAAATCTTTCCGTATGTAAAATTATGTTTTTCTAGTGTCGACAGAAACAGGTTAGACCACAAATTTTGGACATATTCTATTATTAAACATATGGAACGATTGTTAAATTTCAAGTTTTCCAGACGTTCCGTAAAGTGTGCAAATTTTTCTGATTATTCGACATTAGCATAATTTTAAAAAAAAACTACAATATTTACTGAACATGTCACGGAGATTTGACAGTTAAGTAGATACACAGTAGTCTGCCTGCCGTATGTATAAAATTGATGTTACGTGTATACCATCAACAAAATAGTGTATTGATACAAATTCTTCGCGGGTTTGCCACCGGATCAAATTTTCTAACGACAAGCTTTCGGTCACTTGCACTGCCGCCATCATCAGGTCTGTTGTATCTGAAGGAATATGAAGTTTTCGTCGTTCCTTCAGATGATGGCAGTGCAAGTCGCCGAAAGCTTGTCGTTAGAAAATGTGATCCGGCGGCAAACCCGCGAAGAATTTGTATCAATAATACGCCGGGAAAGACTTATCTTTCATATAAAATAGTGTATTGTTAGTTCAGAAAAATATAATTAAATGTTGCAATAGGCGCTCAAGTAATTATATTTACCTAAGCTCGTCAATGATGTGCGTAATAGTTAAAAACGCAGAAATTTTCTCCGATTATTAACTAACTGATTATGAAGTTATTGTGAAATGAATGAAAAACTATACACCTGTAATTATCATAATTAATTTGGTCATAGTTTCACATCTCAGTCAGAAATGTCAGGCCTGCGTTGATAAGGAACAGTCTCTGGTACTTCACATGTGATTAGGCGGTTAGAGCTAACTTAGTGGAAGAAATTGTCTTCATTCTGGGCTTTGCCAACAGGTTAGGAGGATGTGATGGTATACAATTCCTGTTCATCAGACTGTGTACCAAAGATCTGTGTTACATATAAACCGCTTCGCACTGCGTAAAGGGTATTGAATTCTATTCTTTCGCATCAATTTCTCAAAAGTACCACCCCATCAGGGAGCGTCCAAGAACTACGAAGCTCCGATATTGCCTCCTGTTAACCCATGTATCCCTTATTGATTCCTGTTTGATGTTCTAAACCTTATTTTAACTGTGACAAATAATATGTATGAAAAGCTACATTGCTTGGCTAGAAATCCCCTACCTCTCACCTACGTAGCCCTGCGTAGCTTTCCAGCTAACCCCTATCCTCCCCCCCCCCCTTCCTTAGACCGAACCACGTAGTTTATGGATGCTCCCATATCGACAAACTGGAAACTTAAAAAATATTTAGATAATTCTATCAGAAAATCAAATTTCTTGTAGATCTTCATATCATACTAATAAAGGGTAGATATAATCCTTAAAAAGTAATCATTTCGAATTTACGAATACGATTACTAAAGTAAAAGAATATAGTGCTTTTCTGCATTTGTAAAAACTAAAACAATCATGTGACACTGAATGTTCTGGTGGAGCTTTTGGACATCCCTGATACAGTAGCAGAATCGCCGAGGGATGTAGCGAGAAAAAAAAAAAGGAAGCAGGGGGGGAAAAAAAAATCCAGAGAGGGCTTTGGCAAAGTGGACACACGCACGTACACACACGCGTGTGGTTTGCGGTGTGTGGGCTTACATAAACCCCCCGTCGGAAAGAGATAGCGAGCGGCCAATAGGGAGGGTGGCGGAGGAGGTATTGGCTCGCCGTAAAGTGAAAAATAAATTGCGGCCCAGCGGTGCGGTCGGTCGACTGCGCGGTGCGAGCCGTGCAAATTGGCCGGCTGGCTTTATCGCCCCTGACCGGGAGGTGGGCGCAACACGTTGTACACCAGCGACGATACCACACAGCTTTAAGGTAACCCTTACCTCATTATCTCCATACACTATCACGACACTCTCGTGCGATTATATGTTAAACATGCAGTTTATTTAGAATTAATCAGAGCTAATTTATATTTAAAAAATGAATATTTTATCAGCTGCACAGAGTAACTGTCTACTACATAATTTTGGAAGAACGGTGACGTCACGCGCCAGCCTTCGCTCGCAAATTAACAGTGACCAGAGATGTTACTAGAAATTTGAGGTCATGTGCTCAATTTAATAGCTAAGCAATTGCGATTAAATGAATTGCCAGAATACATAAATTAAGACTTAGTTTCGCAGCAATTTATTCTTTAAAAAAAATATGGTAAAACATTACTGCTGAAAAAAATCTACATATAATTTCGTAAGTCACTCACAACGATAGCTATTTGCTGCAGAACTATGACGTCACGCGCCGGTCTTCACTCACAAATTAACAGCGACGAGAGATGTTACTATAAATTGGAGGTAACGTACACAATTTAATAACCAAGCAACTGCGATGAAATTAATTCCTAGAATACATTCACTAAGTTTACTTTTCGTAATACTTCATTGTTAGACAAATATGTTAAAACTTCATGCTTTTAACGTTGGCCGCTTGTTCACTGTTGCTAAGTCACTGACGTTATTTACTCCGCCTTCTTTAAGTATTTAGCGAGATAGTCTCTGTCCATTAGTTACTTCAGACTTGAGACATTTTACTCAAATTTTGCAGACATAACTCTGAGGGTGAAACACAGATCAGCTTCGTATTTAAGTCAGATGAGGTAAACTGTCGTTACCTTAAAAAACAGAACTGTTCTAGACTCGTGACCATACTCAAACCGTCGCTTGTTTAAACTATTATAATTACATGTTTTTTCATTATAATTATACTGTATTCATTATTTACAGAACTTGTTTGTGCCAATACTAAAATATGTCCAGGAGCAAGGGTAATGAAAGAAAGGGAAATTTGTTGAAATCAAGCCACAGAGAGGAAGTTTCACGGTAGAAGGAATAGTGCAACGAGACTCTACGACTTTAAGGATGAGCATGTTAGAAGGCCAGTAGTAGGGAAATATGAAGAGAATGAATGATAAAAATATGCCAAAGAAAATGTATAATTTGAAATTGATAGGAAGCAGGGAGGTACAACGGGGCCGGACTCGAGCCCAAACCTCCACGTTTTTAGGCGGTTTCCCATAACCATCAAGGGTACGATACCTAATCTCCGACTCATGAACTACGTATTTCACAAGACAAAAAATACACTTATCATACACACAGCATAGTTATACATATCTGAGACAGATGGCAGTACTTCACTTTCTCCATTAGTACGTTATACGACCTGGCAGTAGGTACAAAATGCTTGGCGTTAGCAAGGACATGCGGCCATGAAATCAAAGCTCCAAATTTTATTATGTCATTGATGAAGAAATGTATTCGAACAAGTAGGTAAATTAAATTTTTATCCTTCTTCCCATTCAAGGATTTGGCCTGCTGACCTGTTTCTCTTTCAGGGACTATTCCCATCTCTTCCTTGGTCAACCTATACTTCTTCTACCTTTAGGATTGTATATCTTACTATTTTTGGCAATCGTGCATCATCCATTCTATAAAGATGGTCTCTCCAGTTATTACTGAGTTCCTCTATTTGTCATTCACCCTATATATTTTCAAGTCCTCTCTTTTGGTTTCATTTCTTACTAGTGTAAGCCCGTGACCTTTTTTTGCGTATCGTCACGGGTCTAGAATAGTTCTACGGGTCTAGAATAGTTCCAATTTTTAGGGTCAACAGGTTGACCTGATCTGACCAAATATGAACCTAAAATGTGTTTCACTCTTACGGTGCATAAAATCTCTTGAGCTTGAAGAACTCAGAAGTATTAATAGAGGCAGGTATTATACACGGATGATCGCACTATAGTATAGTTGTTTGAAAGGTCATAGACTCTAACTTGCTTTAACACAGACTTGACTTGTATTTAACCCTTGAAGTTCACTTTGCAAAATTCCTGTTTGCTTCAAAAGCATCACGTTGTTGGTTTTTTTATTTTTATTTTTTTATTGAGACTGGGAAAACATACATAACGTAATTATTTGTCATAGTATCTGTAACGGACAGAGAACTTAATTCACATTCCATATTATTAAACAGTTGAGCAACTCTGAAGAAATGGATTACCAGAATAGTTTATTCGGTAACATATTTGGTCTGATGTCCACTTAAAATAACCTAATAACTCACATACTGTGAACATGAATCAAGGCGAATAACGAAAGTGGTCAGTAAAATGCCTATAAAACAAATAAACCGTAACGCATAAATTTTGGTCAGGCATTAGTGAAAGTTGTAATCAAATTGGAACTTATCCTAAGCCGAAATGGTAATTGGCATTCGTGGTTACAGCAGAGACTGAATATTTTTTTTTTAAGTTTTTTAGTTGATTAGTAATATGTTACTGAAAAGCAGATCCACATTTTTTCAGCTGCAAAATTTATTAAAAATTTTTTACCTATGAAACGCTATGAAAAGCAAACTTAATGAATGTATTATGCCAATTAATTTGGCAGCAGTTGCTTAGTTATTAAATTGTAGACATAACAACGAATTCCTTCTAATGGTATCTCTGGTCGCTGTTTTTGAGCGAAGGCTGACACGTGACACCGTTCTCCAGCCAATAGCTATCGAGGTGAGTGGATGAGGTTACGAAATTATACAGTAGATTAGATCTAGCCTTGTGCATCCCTTTACAGATCTAGAATCTTCACTTCCGCTGCTAGTATGCGGCTTTTCTCTCTTCTTTTCACTACCCAAGATTCAATTCCATAGAGATGTTACGTTCTATTAGCATAAAACATGAAAGATACATCCTCCTTATTTCGATAAAGCAGAAACTGTTTTTCTCCCGGCGATCCTGATATTGAGGTTTGTCTTAGCGAGAATGGTGTTTTCGGCCAGAAGGTATAGAAGTATAGGTCGACCATCTAAGTAACAGTTTCAGTTTATTCCACAATGGAGCCCTGGCAAGGTAGTCACAACCTAACCAGGTAATCATACAGTGGAATCGCCGACCCCGGCAGCGTAGGGGTAGCGTGCTTGCTTCTCGTTGCAGGGGTCGCTGGTTCGAGTCCGGCCTAGGGCATGGGTGCTTTTAATTAAATGTTGTGTTCGTATTGTGTCGTCCTTACATAAGAGAGAAAATAATTACACTGATAAGAAATCTGTACAGTGCAAGGGAAACAACATATTGAGCTGGCTGTATGGCTAACACGGCCGAATGCCAATTAAAATAATAATAATAAAAAAAATACAGTGGAATCCAGATAATGGAGCATCCTGCCTTATTTCCCATGAACAAAACAAAGATTTGCCAGAGGCAATTGTCAATTTAAAAGCATGAAGGAATTCAGATCGAATTCGGGATTAGAACCAAGAAACTCTCCAGACATGTTCACTAAGACACCAGACCGTTCTAAGTTAGGTAAATAGGATGACATACAAGAGCCAGTCACTGCAGTGTGAAGTGTAGGGTAATGTAGAGTTAGGTCTGTTTCCCCCACAGCCACTCTCGTGGGCGAAGCGCCCTCCTTGCGCGCGGTCGCCAGCGTCGATTTGATTTTCCCAGCGGACTCCCCACCTGTCCAACAGCCGAAGTGTTTACTCTGCTGCCGAACTACTGTGTTTATTTACTTTATAAATTTCTGAGGTAGGAGGTGGCAGCATTCTTCCTCCGCAGGGGCTTGCGGGACAGGCGGACAGCGGGCAATAAAAAATCGGGGGGTGAGAGGGGGGGGGGGGGAACCGTTCGTCAATGCTGACTGAGAGGAAGAGGAAAGGGGATTTCATCGGCGGTGGTCTCCGAAGAGGTACAGTCAACTCCAAATAATGTGGTAACTTTCGGAAAACCAATATTGAGTCCAAATCTGCATTAGCACTATGTAGTTAGCAATCAAGTTGGTGCTTGTAGTTTTTAACACATTTTAGGCCCTTCTATTCTCATTCAATTTTCGGATTAAAGCAAGAAGCAGTTTGTTTACAGCCAAAGGCAAATATGCGTTAGACTATCTTTGTATTGTACATAAATGGAAATAATCAGCCTTCTTACACATTCCATTACAAATCTTATTAATTATACCTGATCTAATTTCCTTGGTATGTAACATTTAAAGCAGTAAAACGTCTATCTTTTCTATGGAATCTAATGCGGAAATTAAGAATTATTATTTATTATTGCTCAGTTTCTACCGTAGTGGCCTTGTGACTCAATTGTTAAGGCGTCTGAGTGGAGACAGAAAGGTCCCCGGTTCGAATTCTTGCTTCGGAGCGGATTTTCAGCGGTCTAACCCGACCTCCACTTCTGGCACAGCTTGCCGTGTAAAGTGAAGTACGCCAGAAGGATTCAGTGGTTCGATTCCACGTTGAACTTTAGGTCTCCGTATCCAAGTGGGATTACCGGGTTAGGTTAGGTAAGGAGGATAGGAACTGGTCACGCCATCTCCAACACATGGCTTAATATACCTCCTTCGGGTTGAATAACGAGCTTAGCTCCAATTTGTATCGTTGGTAATATTTAATACGAGTCCCAGGCACCATAACTGTATTGTAAAACTATTAGAAAAATACAACGTATCCTGGAAACTGTTAAACAGTTCATTTGCCCTTGTGTATTCGGATATTGATACAACCCAGAATTACTCTCTGGTATTTCATTTTATTTATTTTCATTACATCCATGACAGGATTTTTATCAAGGAACAGGATGAAGACCTTATACAACAATACTACCCCGAGATTCATGTAGAGCGATTTAAAAAAACCGAGCGTGGTGGGTGAGCGGTTAACGTTCTGGCCTCGCATTCCGGAGGACACAGGTTCGAATCCCACTCCGGATAGCCAGATTTGGGTTTTGCATGGTTCCCCCAAATCACTTCAGGCGAATGCCTGAACGCTTCCTTCAAAAGGTCATGGCCGAATTCCTTCCCGTTCCTTGTTCCTAGTCCTTTCCCGCCTCTAATAACCTTGGCGTCGACGAGGCGTAAAGCCATAAATAAAAAAATAAAATAAAAAGAATTCAGAAAATCAAAGTCTCACCAGAAGGTGCGACAGTCGGACTAGGTTCATGGCCGAATGTTAACACTCGCCAAAGTTTTGACACAGTGATAATTAAGCCAAACGCAGCTTCTAATATTACAAACTGTGGTGTCCAATTATTTACTACTTATTACTGTTCCCGTAAAAACAAGTCATTTCCAAAAATTAGCGGCTGCAGTAGCGTTGTCGTTATTATTATTATTATTATTACTCCGCGATTCACTAAAAGTGTGTGGCGGAGGGTGCATTGCACCTATCGAAAAGGGATATGGTTTGGAAGGGTTATAAGGGATATGGCAGGAGGCGCCCATGGGCTATTGTGAGGAACCATCCCCGCATTCGCGTGGAGTGATCCGGGAAAACCATGGAAAACCCAGATCAGGATGGCTGGAGTGTTTTATCGAAAGCTACTCCTGTCGGATTTTAAGTTCTGGTAACGAGTCTTAAAACGAGCAAGTAACTTCAAATCGGAGGCAGATCAGGATGTGAGTGGACGCAGTCTATATACTCGATTTTAATCTTCCTGCTTATATTCAAATGATTTCTTTAAATACGACTACCACCTAATTCGTATTTCAGTGCAAAGCTAAGGAACTTTTATTACGTGTATTTGTCTCCAGAGCGGTGGTCTCGATCCTAAAAATGCGAAATCAGTAGAACTGCAAACTAATATCGGGATATTTGTATCCATAACCGGTAAACGAAAAAAAAAAAAAAAAAAAAAAAAAAAAAAAAAAAAAAAAAAAAAAAAAAATACATCCACAATTTGCTGCGAAAGATTTGCTATCCAAGAATTTGTATCTGTTTGAGACCAACTTGACTACCATAGTTGGGACTCCAAGACATCAAACTGTGCAGCAAATTGATTGAAATCGGCTGCGGCAACTAGACGACAAATTGTCACTCTAAGCTGGAGAGAAAATTTTGGTTTCAATTTACATTCAAAGATGGGCTTGATATTGATGTAATTTTTTTCTTTCTGTAATATAAATTCAAGTCAAGATTTTTGCAGCCAAACCTGAAAATTCTTTTTTTCAATTCATTTTTATAAAAAAAAAATTTTCACTGACTATTGTACTCGGATCTTCTTCTGACGATACTTTTACTTAGTAACTAGGAGCAAGTTTCTCTTCTAAGTGAATAAAACCAACGAACAAATGAAATCCTAATCCTCGTTAATGTAGACAAGCGAATTAGCTCGGGAAAACCCTAAAATATCGAGAATGTAGGGCATGAGTGTATTCCCCAAAAGATATGGGGAGCATTCTTCAATAGGTAATTAATTATAATATAATCGACCTGTACAACATAAACGAAAATGGTTTCCGACTTAAAACTGTAAAATCGGTAAAAAAAAAAAGAGAAAATGTCCATGTATTCTCAGAAATCGTCGAAAAGTTGTTACATTTCAGTAGGACAGACATAACATCTGTAGAAGTACCAAAAAATCGGTGGATTAGAGACCACTGCTCCAGAGCCTGTATCAATTTACCTTGTATCTCTTAAAATTTGTTCGTAAATAAAATTCCTAATGTAATATTGCGCTGAGATGGTAGCTTCAGAATATTTTTATGGAACAGTGTTAAGGCAATTGAGGAAAGAGGGATGAACGAGATATTTTAAGAAACTCCTTCACAAATCCTTATTTTCTTCAGAATTAAGTGCTGATGTAGTAACCTAATATTAACAAGTATTCGGCGCCGTGGCTATGGCACAGTAGGAATGGCTAGACAGCAGTTTCGTGTGACGTCAGCTGTCAGTGGCCTCTCCATAACGACGTCCACGCACCGCGACGCAACACGGCAGGTTTGTGTAATGATGCCGATTCAATTTGTAATTAACAGCCATTAATAGCATTGCGGGCAATAAATTTAGTTAATTGCATATACAAAATTTATACGAAATTGCCTAGCGCTGGCAGCAGAACTGGTGTGGGGTTGATTTTGCATCGGTCGTTCCGAATAGGAAGCCGCATAGAGACGGGGCTGGAATGACTAGGGGAGTGACAGCTCGGCCTGCAATATTGCAGCCAAACAGTCAATACCAGCCGAGCGCAACCACCTCGCAGTTTGGTCGTTCATTTAGGCGCGCCCCCAATAATGCAGCGTTATTGGATGTTTATTTAGGGGAGGCCGGTTATGCTACATTGGATTTGATTCCTGTGTAAAAGTTGGTAAGAGTTGTCGAACTTTTTGATCATCAAATAATAACGCGTAAGTGCTGAGCAATAATTCATTGCAAACTGCGGCGGTTCGTTAGCCTATGCGAGCTCATTGAACGTTTATGGCCCGCGTGGGTACGCAGTAACTAACTCTACAACCGGAATGATGCTTCGGAATTCCTGTTAATATGATCGAAATTTGGTTTTCTAAATCTGTACCTCTATCGTAATAACGGCAGTTATATTTATGAACAAGTAATTGGGTTACACTCCACAGCATTTCAATGATGATTCTCCAGTAAATAATCACATATTGTTTCAATGTAAAAAATTTAAATAGCAACAAGTTCATATAAAAACTAATCAGCGACCAACAAGCCTAAGTCTATATCTACCAGCAATATTCTAATTATTTTTTTCAAGAATGGAGGAGTAGGCCTTTGTGTTTAATGGCAATCCTTGAACCAAACAGTTGTCCATAATTTTTACGGTACATTTAATTTAATTTAATTGTAATGGAGTGCTTTCTTCAGTGGCAATTTACCTACACACCTTCTTATCCACTTTCTTGTTTCTGCCTAATACAAATGTTAATTTCAAATTCTATCATCGTTTTTGGTTAAATATTCATACCTTCCTTGATAATTTATTGCAATCCCTGACCCCTTTACCTATGAAAAAAAATTTCCCATACAATTTTTATTGAAATCGGGTGCCAGCTTGGATCATGGCCGTCTTACTCTTCCATTCACATCCCTTAATTCTTCCACTACTAGCTTTCCACGCCTTATCACCAATATACACCCTCAACTCTCTTCGCCATCCTCCTGTCTTTCAATGAACCCCATTTCAGCTCCTTGCTCATGGCAATTACTGATTATGTTCTCCGATAATTTTCAGAGGCAAATCTAGGAGTCCTTCTTTGCACCCTCTCCAACTCCTGTATTTGATACCTAATATTTGGGTTCAATCCTACTCCATCATATCCATGCAATGTTCTGACTGTATCCCTGTTTCCTCACTTCTCTGCTATATCGCCTCATCATTCTCTCCAGTAAATGAAAAATTTATAATCCTTTTCTTACTATCTCTCCTGGCCAGTTGAGGTTATTATAAAAAGTTACGCAAAGATATTTACATTTAAAGTCTTCAACAAGCAATTATTTCCCCACCTTATAATCATATTCAACCTTTAGTGTTTTATCTGTGTACTTAATAGTTCTTTGCATTTATCTTTATCCCATGTCGACCTGTTCAGATAGATATCCTGTTCAGTTCATATAGCAGCTGTTCCCAGATGCACATTTCTATTACTATAGTAAGATTGCGGAATTCCGTAATTGAAGCCACGGATCCTCTTACAATAACACATCGTATCTCCATTTAGTGCTGATATTTCTTAACAGTTTCCTTTTCTAGCTTCTACTTCTTAATTTTCATACTAATACATACTACAGTGAAATATATATATATATATATTATAAACATTTCTTTATAAGAGATTGTGCTTGTATCTGTTGTAAGCTATTCAGTAAATTTCAGCTTCAGTGATTGTTAACGCTACTCTCAACATATGACTTTAGTATATACAGTCAGATTGAAATATTGCATGTCAATTGTTATCACTGACATCCTATTGTAACGAAAGAAACCAAACTGACAAACTTTCCTCCGAATTACTTCAATAATTTCATGTTTTCAATACAGGAGGATGGTTATTGGCAGAGGAAGTACAGTGCATGGCCAGATTTTTTTCCCCGCCAGACTTATATTTTAAAGGCAATCTAAGTCAATAGAAATAAATGAGACACCATGTTTTCATGCTATTACCATCGTGCTATACTTTTCAGTTTTCTTGCAACGTTTTGGAAGTATTTTTCAATTTCTAGTCAGTGATGTCTTTAATGTTTGGACTAAAGAAAATAAAACAAAATTGAAAATCTGTAATTTAAGAAATTATAGCTTAGGAGAAGTGGATAAGAAATAAGAAACGCAGAAGAATTAAGACATTTTGCTGCAAATTGAGTACTAGGTATGAAAATTTGGAGAAAAATAAAGAGTACAGTCTCTTGACAGAGAATTCTTTACCTGACAATATATTTAAGATCGTATCATGATACAACCGTTGATCTTTTAAAACTTCTATACCCTTTTAAGATTTCTCCTGTTATAATCCGATTTCTTTTAATCATTGTTATTATTACTTGGTTTATATCCCACAGGATAAAGACTACAACCTATTTTCTAGTGGATTTCTACTATGCTTTCTTTCTCTAACATATGTCAGTTTGTTACAGGACATACATTAAGCTTGAAATAAACGTTAATGGGTGTAATCACGGGTGTGTCGGAGTGTCCTTCAGAAAACGGGAGGAAGGAATACCACGAAGCCGATTTTCGCGTGGCCCCGGACAACTTTATAAATGCAAATATGACCTTCTTTTGATAAACGCATTTGCATGTTTGTGTGTCAATCGACTCATTAAGAGATAAAATTAAAATATGCAAATTTAATAGCTGGAAATTTCAATAAAAGCCGATGGCGGGGAAGATGGGAGGGGGCTGAAGGGAGAGGAAGATGGCGCCCGGCTAGATTAGGGACGGAAAGAATCACGTGACGCGACGTCATCGGCGTCCATATTCAGGCGCCCGGCTTTCAGAGCGCCGTAAATATTCAAACGATCGTGTTTGCATATTTACGAGAGTGTTACATTAAACAGCTTTGCGTTCTCTCGCAATCCAGAACAAACGGCCGGGATCGTGACTTGTGTTCAAGGGAAATCGCGCGTCACCCGTCGCCGCTGGGCAAACGTCCAGAGATACTTACTACTCCAGAGACATTGCCTTTAATGTCTGAGCAGTTAGCCAAATTACTCCTTCAGAGACAATTGCTCGTGGAACAAACTCCCCTTCTGATAATGTTAAAAAGCTATTCATGTCATCCCTTTATTGGGGACAACGAATAAGTCCCTTATGTATGTCTGTACATTGCTATTCCCTAAAGGATGTGACATCACATCTCGAAATTTTTTTTAAA
Organism: Vandiemenella viatica; assembly: GCA_031002005.1. Classification (NCBI taxonomy): domain Eukaryota; kingdom Metazoa; phylum Arthropoda; class Insecta; order Orthoptera; family Morabidae; genus Vandiemenella; species Vandiemenella viatica. Next base: position 119,274,959 of record CM061914.1, read on the forward strand.
TTTTTTTTGTTAATTAACTATATGCATATATATGCGGTACTGTAATGATATGTGTGCATACCAAATTGTATTCTATGGTTCCACAGTTCAGCTGAATGTAAAGTCTTTGGAGTAGTGTAGTCTTCTATCTGCTAGTATTAATATCTTTGTTTGTGAAAAATGGGACAGAAATACTCACGTACAGTTTGTGGTATGCGTAGCTGGTTGTTATGGCGGCGTATTGAGAACCGTATGTAGGCCGTGGGCAAGGAAGAATTGGTAAATAATAATGAGTATCTTCTAGTAATTAAATTTAATTGACTACAGTCATCTGCAGGGGCGGATCCAGGGGGGGTGGCTAGGGGGCTCAAGTCCCCCCCCCCCAAAGTATCTAGGTCCACCTTCCAACATTGTAATTTTGGAGACTTTTTTTTTTTTTTTTTTTAGCTCTACTGTTTTTGAGGCCTGAGGAGACTATAAATTACTACTACCTTTTTCCCAACTCAAGCCCCCCCCCCCCAAAGCCAAAATCCACTAAAGGCAAGGCCCCCCCAAACCAAAGTCGACTCAAGCCCCTCACAAACTAAAATCCTGGATCCGCCCCTGGTCATCTGAATTGTGAAGTTTAAGAATAATTCAGATTTACGAAATAAAGTGTATAAGCTAAAATATTGTTTTGTTAATAATCAGTATATATTTTAACTTCATTTTAAATTGCGTAATAATTAATTTGATTCTTTTAGAGAGAGGAATAACACGCTGTAACGAGTTTGGAGTGTAAATGTTGAATTACGGTGCTTCGTGGTGACTCTCCATGAGGATATATATAAATTAACAACAAAATTAATTAACCATTATAAAGGTAGCCCCTTACATTGTTATAGCAACAAATAGAAGATTCGTAACGTTAATTAGTTCGAACACTAAATCTGGCACAATGATTGTGTAAAAGTGCTGTTCCTGGAATTCATGAAACACCAGTAACTTATATTCTACTGAAGATATCAAAAATACAGCGGTGAAACGTTTGTGAAAATAAAACTTTTAATTACAAAAATATTTTTAGCAGATGATCTTTAGATTCAAAAATCATTTGAAAACTAACTGCAAAAAATAGCCATCAGCCAAGTTAATATTCTATAAATCAGTGCTGGAGGCCGTACATCTTAAGGCAAGACGCTGCCAGTTCGAATAATGTTAAATTTTACTTAGTTTATAACTGGAAGGTTGGCTGGATCCTCCAGAAGGAGGCGTAGTATGCCAGTATGTAAGTTGTAAGACGGACAGTTCCTATCCTTTAGTTCAAAGAAGAATCAGAACCACGGAGAATCCTCTAGCAGTTCTTATGAACAGCTCAAACCCGCAAAAATTCCTGTTCGCAAGAAAACCAATTACGTAAGTTATAAACAATAAATTAAATACTATTTGATGATATCAAAAAAGAGTGTGGTTGCATGGGAACTGTATAAACAAAGTTTGTATACACAGGTGCTAATCCATAAAAAGAAACGCAAATGTATATATCATTTTTAGAAATGTTGCTAGCACCAAAAAACTTTTTTGTTTTGTTAAATTCACTAAATCAGCGATTGCAGTTAACAAAGAAGTACGAAGCAGCAGCAATAATGTCGTTATTACGTGCATCAGAAGACAAAGAGGAATCACCCGTAGAAGTAAAGGAAGAAGTTTCATCGGAATTACGAAAGGTAAAAGAAACCACTATTCTCTAATCTAACCAGAATATCAACAAAAATCTTTCATTTCGATGGTGACTGCTCCAGAATGTCTAAAATTGAAGATATAATTATTCAAAGTAAATATTAATTAACATATAAGAGAATAGCCAAGGTTATAGTGGAAGGCTAAACGCAAAACAAAATTCATTAAAACTTTGTGATTATGTTTCCAATTCATATGTAGTGAGAATTCAGAAACCAAATATCGCACGTTTATTTACTTCGTTAGAGTTCTTACTGTTGGTAGGTAAGCAGTATGAACTTAAAGAGTTGCACAGAAGTAAAATGCTTAAAAATCAGATTTTACCATATGCTCGAGGTCTCAGTTATGTAGCTTATTAACATCGGTCCTAATACATAGTTACTTGACTATGGTATTCTCAAGAGAAGCTACTGACTTGATTTTGCCAAATAATTTACGAGATACTAGTGAAGTGAAATGTTGAACAGGTTCAGGTAATATTTGTGGTTATATGAAGATAACAGTTTGATAAAGAAGTAATTAATCTTGTATACCAGCATTTTTTTTCTGTGTGATGGAAGCTTTGAGCTAAAACTTTTTTATTTTAATAAATCTGAGTATTATTATTCTCGTAAATAGTACAATATTATTAAATCTATAAATAATGTGGTCTCAGTTTCTTCTTTAAGTAACAAACTGATCTGGGTTTTCCGTGGTTTTCCCTGATCACTCCAGGCTAATGCTGGGATGGTTCCTCACATTGGTCCATGGGCGCCTCCAGCCATATCCTGTATATCCCTTCCAAACTATTACCCTTTCGGATAGGTGCAATGCACCCTCCGCCACACACTTTTAGTGAATCGCGGAGTAATAATAATAATAATAATAAACTATTGTGGGGAAGTAATAAGAGCGAAATCGCCCAGACCCTTAATAAACTTTAAAAAATTTCGGGAAACTATATAAATACGATCGGTAACGAACCCGCGGGATCGAGATGTCTGACCAGAGGTTAACCGCTCACCCAACAGGTTTTCTATCTCAATTCCGAGTACTTGACACTGTTCTCTCAAATTCGCTATTTGTTGTTAGCGGAGACATTTACATTCCCGTTGATGGTAATCATATCCTCAGCCTCACAGTGGATTTGATAACATGAATCTTTGGTCTGTAAATCCGAAACCCTTGTCACGTAGCATGGAATGAAATATTCCTGCTGCCTTAAAGGAATCGCCGTCCCCGATCGCCAGAGTATCGATGGCAATTTACGACCCAGAGATGACGTCACAGATAGTCCAGAACCTCCCGGCACTAAGCTAAACGTATGTGGGGATCAAGTTCAACTTCTACAATGACAAATATTGTAAAAAATATGGATATTCTGATGCAAATTCCATAACTTTTTAACCAGGTTCTTAATACGCATAATACATTGATACTGGACTATGATAGTTTCGAAAGAGAAGGAGGTATTTACTTCATTTTACCACATAATTCACGTGATATTACGCAAGCGAAATGTGACAGATGTGAAGTTTTATATTTTTAATCCGTAAGATTCTCAGAAGCCAAACTTGTACATATAAGTGATCTGACATACTTCCTGTTTTTTTTTTTAATATTTATTTTTTCGAATGCCGTTTGTTACTGTGGAAAATATGCTGTAGTCATTATCTTAAGTGCTCTGTTTAAATTTTCAAGAGAACAAAAGACTTTACGTGATTTTTGTATCATCGTAATTTTCTACCGCAAAGCTGAAACTTATATGCTTATCTCGTAGCCTATCACTGGCCGGGTAAAGAAGTAGAGATTATATTGAATGATCAGACGTGATAATATTACTTCTCCCTCTAGTAATATTTTTTTTCTTCAGTTATGGCATCACTCCTCCCGACGTGAGATCACTAGAGGCGGCAAGGGACTGGGGAGAAGTAACTGGAAGGAATTCGGTCATAAATTTTTGAAGGAATCATCCCTGCATTGGTCTGGAGACATTTGAAAAAAATAAATCTGCATTGCCGGACGGGGATTCGAACCCCCATCCTCCGAAATGGGAGTTAATCACCATCTAATGTTGATGCATCTGTTGCTAATTCACCTGTTGTCGGAAACAACGATAGTGTCATTACTCAAACGAAGCGTTGACCCATCAAGCATACATTCCTCAAACTAGCGTGGAATCGTGAATGCTGTCTGTCCGTCCCCACGGAGTATTCCTCGAATTTGGTCGATTGGTGTGTCGTCCACTTGTGGCTGGTCCGTGAGTGTACCCTCTGAATAGCGGACAGAAGAGACAGCTAGCTCCTGTTGTCTCACCGGCCTCCGCGATTCTCCTTTTGTTCTGGAGGGCGACTGCAAACACGCCGCCTGAACAAACTGCTCAGCCGCCACCCCAGCCTCCCGGACAAGAAGAGGGAAGGTCACTCAATTGGTTCTCACACAACTCTTCTAACCGGTATTAAAATCCTCCGCGTGGCTCCGCTTCGTTGACATTTCTACAATTCTTTTACGTTGAAAACTTACTGACAGCACACTTAATGGACTACGTCTACAAAAGTAAAGCTGCGTTCCCATGACGTCTTGTAACGGACGCGGCACGCCGCAAGCCGAAGTGTAGGGGCGAGCGCGCGCCACAGGTTAGCCCTTGCTTACCTCGTCGCCACCTCCTCACCACGTTGCCTAGTGTCGTTTGGCACAGAGCACTTTACAGCAACAGAAGGGGTGCGCACCTCTGCTGCAAATCGATGACAACAGCGCATCACTACACACGCCTGTGATGTCTACAGACATAGAGTGGGTAGCTGCGTCTCGTCCCCGCTAGCAGAGGCAGCCTTGTTCCCATGGCGTGTTGTTGAGTATTCGTCCCCGTCCAGTCCCGCCTCCGTTACAAGAGATCGTGGGAACGCGGCTTAAGAATGGCAGTCAGTGGCACCAATATCAGTACTCTCTAGCATTGAATACATAATTATAAAACGACAGCTGAGATGGGCCGGGCACGTGGTCCGAATGCCCAATACTCGCATTCATAAACAAGTGTTCTACTTAGAGCTAATGGCGCATAAACGCGGTGTTGGTGCTCAGAGGAAGCGATTTAAAGATTTTATCAAGACTAGCATGAAGATCTGTCACTTGTTCATCATGGAACCAAGTTATTTGAAGAAAATCACAGACGATCAGCGAATTAGAAGAAACACCACAGGAAAGAAAATTAACAGTTAATGGAAAAATCACAGCATCTCGGATGTCCCTCCTGGGTATTCCCGTCATCATTGCGGTAAATTGTATATTTCTCGCATTGAACTCCACAATCACTTTCGGACCCATATATGAAGAGGCATTCTGCTAGGAAGACCAGCCTACTCGTTATTATTATTATTTTTTATCTGCTTATCGTCTCTCAAACAGCGAGGTCTTTAGAGACGGGAAAGGATGGGGGTCAAGGAATGGGAAGGAATTCGGCCATGGCCTTTTGAAGGAAGCATCCTGGCACGTGCCTGGAGTGATTTGGGAAACCATGGAAAATCCAAATCTGGATGCCCGGACGGGAATTCGAACCGCCGTCCTCCCGAATGCAAGGCCAGAACGCTAACCGTTACACCACCACGCTCTGTAGACAACTCGTACTCCAGTGTTTGCTATTATTGTAGTAGACTACAAGATTAAGAATGGCAACCAGTGTATACAAAGAGTAAAAAAAATAATATATATAGAGAGATCGGAATAACTAAAGATATGATACAAGATAGAGCAACATTCAGGAAATTGTTGTATAATTTTAGGGGTTTCCAGGAAAAAGAGAAGAAGAAGGGTATTAATATCTGGACTCAAGAAAGAAGGAAACAGCAAAAAGAAAAGAAAAGATACTAGAAGTCAAGAAAAGAAGCATGAAGATGAATGCACAGGATTACTTTTTTGGTAGGTATAGCTTACAAGCGTATGCTAAACTCGATCCTGAATTAATTGTGTTGACTTCCCTTTACAGAAGTAGTTATACTTAGTTACGTTTCCAGCAGGTACCAATTTGCAATTTCCAGATTTGCATCAGTTTTATAACTTATCCCCAATATGTTTCATTGTTAATAAATCTTAAACCGAATTTATTTGTAAGTTATAAGGCAGACTAACACATGGATTTCTAACTATTTAATCGTTGCTCTGCTAATAATAAGTCGTTTGGCGAGGAGATATTAAATTTCACGAATCGCGGCGTCTTTATACAGTGGCGAAGATATTTCATCTTCCCCACCTTTATTTTAGAAATAAGCCAACTAAGAAACAACACTGTCAACTGTTTTTTAATTGGCCCAAGATTTAATGCAACACGCGATCAAATAAGATCAGTAAGTTATTCTGCCTGATTTATCGTATAAGTGGTTGAAAGAAGGAAATTGACAGAATGTCAGGCACTGTATAAATTTTGTCTGAAGGTGGCAGTATCCCATACTGAGAGCTAATGTCATATATATAACACGAATATAATCAGCCTGGCGTGCTGCAAGTATGACGTCATGAATTCAAAACATTTGTAATGGGAAATAAATGAGGAATAAAACATTAAAGTGAAAATATAGTGTGATATCCATTGCAAGCATCGGCACTATGTAATAAACATCATACTACGAGAAGGAAATTTGTATACTAACAACTTGTGATTAACTTTTGACAGTGTATGGATTTAAATTTATGACATGTGTAATTGAATTATTGCTCAGGATTCACCGACAACTCACATGAAAGATAACTCATCTTTGAACCCTGAGGACAAGATATAGTTACGACTTATGGTTTCTTTCTTGTGATTACTCTTTCCACTTTTTTGATAGAATCCCAAATATCTTAACTATATTGAGTGAATATCTTCATTTCAATATATTCATTGCAAAATATATCCTCAATAATTTGCTAAATGTATGTAAATCTTTATCTTCTTCAACAGTTATTCATTAAGTCTATTTCCTCCAGTAACGTCCCACGTTTCTTAAAATTTCTATCAGACTCTTACACAAAATTGTTTCCTTAATGAACGTTTGCAGAACAAGTCGATTTCTTATTTAACTGTCCGCTTAATTTTCAAGATACCTAAACCATGCCACAATTCAAGTGATTCATTTTTATTTTTCTCCTTTCTCTGCTGTTCTTAAAGTTAATGCTTTAATCCATAACGTGTTATACTCCATACGTACAGCTTTAGAGAAAATTCTTTCCCAGTCAAATGTCAGTATTGTATTTATACCTTTCCGGGAGGCATTCGAGAGAATGTCTGTTCGATTCCACTTGAGGCTATTTAGATTTCAATTTTACACTGTTTTCCGAAATCACAGCAGGTGAATATCGGGATTATTGTTTCAAAAGGCCATGGCCGAATTTCTTCCCGTTCCTTTCCTGCAATCTTGCTCCATCTCCTATGAGATCGACACCATCGAGGCTTAACGAAGAATATTTATTTTTTGAAGACTTTTTTTTACTTATGGCTTTACGCCTCGTCGACGTCAAGGTCATTAGAGGTGGGATGGGACTGGGACAAAGAAAGGGAAAGAATTCGGCCATGGCCTTTTGAAGGAATCATCCCAGCATTCAGCTGGACTGATTTTGGGAAACCATGTAAAACCCAAATCTAGATGCCCGGACGGGGATTCGAACCAGTGTCCTCCCAATGTGAGGCCAGAGCGTCAACCACTCACCAACCAGGCTCTGTTTCTTTTTGCTAATGTTCTACTTTAACATTCTAGTTTCGGCCATCAACTGTAATTATACTTCATAAACAACAAAATTCTCTTACTTCCTGCAATATATCTGAAGCTATTTTTGTATTTGATCTATTGTTATTATTTTTTACTCTGCATTTCATATTTTTTATTTATGTGGATTAGAAATAATAGAAACTACATAAGAGAGAGTAGAACGTTATAAAGTAAAAACACCTGGTTATATTATTTTTTAAATTTAGTTCCAACTCACCGAAACCGCGGAAATAAACGAACTTAAGGTTTCAGTTAAAATAAATTTAGAGTCAACGTGTGTTTGTGAATGGTCACATGTTTCCTTACATTAACGTGAGAGGTATATGTGTATGTATTACTGCTGGCGAGATTAAGTTACAATCGCACGGTGGTGGGAGAGAGGCTTCCTGAACGTTAAGGAATACGAACGCCTCGAGTCGTTCGTAATAGTGGTTATGAGTTAGCGCTCAGTAACGATTCCCGTCAGTTGACATACGCAGACGGCAACCAACCTTCCACTGTCGCCACTTAAGTCCCAGACAGACGGGGAAAAATTAATATTCTGTCGTCCCACCATACGAGCCTTGCCAGCCACGGCGATTGTAATAACACATGCACAGCTTGTTTGTTCGGTGCTAATGCTCCCAAGGGCAAAAAAAATGTGGTGTTCCTAGCAATTATTCAAGTAACAGCAACACGAGAAGGGATACTTTTAAAAAAAAATTATTTCACTTCTGAGATGCTTGAAAATAAATTCGTAAGTTACATAAAAAATCCTGATGACCACCTATAAATCGCTTGTCACTAGTTGAACAGTATATCGTATACTACAGAGCAAGGTTGTTTAGGATCGGTCATCGTATGTCCCACCGAATACTTATGCACATTGGCTAGAAATCCAAATACACCAGAAGTATTATTGTATGTTTTGTAACTGATGGCAGCTGTGGACTACGTTAGTACTGCGGGCTAACAACTGAATTTAAAATTACTTAAAAAAAATAATTATCACCATTTTTATTCAATAAATTGTCCCTATATTTCGTGAATTACTGATTACAAAACCAGTGGTCCGTCAGTATGTCTTAGTCCTGTTCCACTTATGAATGCTTATTTCTTGAAAAATTTCTTCATCCAATTGTTTGTGAAGTCTTTCACATATACCCTATCGTTACATTTCGTAACAAATGTAATTATAACGCGTTGTTACGAGCTTGGATCCAACTATACTGATACTTGCTTGCAGAACGACCAGTTCTCCCATACACAGTAATAATACCATTTTTTTAACTTTTGTTTACCAAATTCAAATTTCAGTGCATCTGTTATATTAATTTTTTATTTCTGATGTATCGTTTTCAAAAAGACCCAGACAGGTAGAAGTTACTCTCGGGAGTTGAGGGTTCCGTACACAAACGTCTTGAAAGATAGAATTCACTAAGAAAAAGCTATTTTGTTACCAACGTAATAAAATTAAAGTTGGACTCAGTAATATTTTTTTTAAAGTTTTTTAACGGCTTATTTATCAGCCCAGTCACTAAAATCTTTGACGAAATTTACATTTGATTTTTCTGTTGGAAAAAAATTATTAATTGAAGAGTTAAATTTGAAAAAATTATTATTAATCATTATTGCTCTTGAGGACAGTGTTTAACTCAAATTATTAATGATTATTCAGTTTTTCTTCATATTTGTCTTCTTCCTCATTCCTTTCCAAAACCTCTTCATACGCTCACTGTGTTCCTGTTTACTTTGTTCTATCAGTTTTGTTCCTGATTTCTTCTGTATTTTAAATTTTGTTCATGAATTGTCCCCTATCCTGTGTCTTTTCCTTGCTGATCCCTGCATGATTGAAATCCTCTTCTATTCCATGGAACCAATTGGTTTTCCTGAGTGAACCATTTGCAAAAATTATTAATTTAATATTGAAAAAAAACATAAACGCTAGAAGGACAGCTGTAATTTTCCTGTAATCATGTAACCATAAAACAGTAAATTACGAAAGAATTTAGACCAGAAGTTTTGGAAACAAAGACGCAAAATAGAATTATTAAAGTTTTTCGTCAAAAAACCAATAGAATTAAAAAGAAATATCCATACATTTTCAGAATTGGTACGATTTCAGCTTTTATTTGATAACCATAAAGAGTATCTGAAACATACTTTCATTTAACCCGCGTTGTACCAGCTATAATTTTTTTATAATTATAACCAGCTATAATTTTTACCATCATGATTTTTCAAAAAATAATCTTTTTCTGGGATACGAAGAACTAAAAATGGGAGGAATTACAAAGTTATAAATTATAGTATTTAGAAGTTATCAACCAGTAACATACAGAAAGGCGATAAGGGTTCCGTTTTTAGTTAAAAAGGTACGTAACCCCCAAAAAATATTTAAAAAATAATTCGGCTGATATCATCAAATATCTAATGGAAACGGGTAAATAATACACTAAGCATACCTAGTGTGTGGTCCTGTCGTGTTACTAGCTAACAGAAGTTGGTACCAATTTAAAAACAATAGCACCTACCTGAGAAGTGGTCAGTCGATAATTACATGCGACCATCTAGTAATTGTAATAAATCCACACCGTCTTAGCATCTAAGCAGGTAGCTGTTGAAGTGACGCTCATGTCGCTGGCAACCCATCCCTCCCTCCTGTACAACAATTATAAATCACTGTGGATATAAAAATTCCCTTATGGTCGCGGGTCGTCAATAACTTCAACATTCTCTGTCGTTCCCTGTCTCAGCTGCTTCCTCCACCGACGAAAGAAGAGTCTCGCGTCAAAACTTAATTCCCAAAGAGATAACTCCGCCATTTTTATAATCGTCCACTTACTTCTTCACGAATTACACAGATCGGCAAGGCGCGCATCCTCTGCAGGGGTTCTTGGACCACACACTGTATTCGAGGAAAAACGAGAAAGAAAATTCAGTGAAAGAAAGGAGGGAACAAAGACGACGAGGCAGAGACGCGACGAGATAAGAATCGCCGCGGCGCACGTTTTATATTATATTAACAACCAGCGGACCCATTAATTTATAGTGCAGTGGGCATCTTCGAGGGGTTTTAAGTATTGCCATAAATTGGGTTAGTCTTGAGGCGCCGGCGCGGCGGTTAGGGTGGTCTGTATTTCAGAGAACACTGCTATGGCGTCTTATACGACTCGGTCGAAAGACAAGCGCGCGTATCTTCGTGACTATTAGTATGACAAGCCGCTCTGCGCAGGCTGCCACAGGAATAAAGGGGAGAAAGAATTGTGGTTCGAGGCCTCGAATACTGCTCCGTGGTAAAACGGCTGTTACAAACATTTTAAAGCCTCGAAGGAAAAGGAAATCACGGCACCAATAAATACTTGCCCACATGTAATACTCCCACTTCACAATCGAACACAAAGACGTTCTGTGGAACGAAGACATACACTCAAATGGCGCTGAATTATGAGGCATTAATGGTACAACTGTGGATAGAAAGTAAGAAACGGAACATGAGGATAAAAACTGGCTCTTTTTCGCTGTTGTTTAATAGTTTATTTTAGAAAGAACCTTGTCATATACTGCATAGTCCCATCACGTGACCAAAGCTCCAGAAGCTCAGTAACTGTGATTCGTACTAGACCAAAGATTATATAAAATTGAGTCTTTACCGATGGAATAAAATTTCGTGAGTTATTCCAGCAGAGATTAAATATTTGGGTTACATAATCCTCAAACACCAGATTGTGTGTCAACGTCTGGTTTTTTTTTTCTTTTTGTTTTTTTTTAAATTGGCATTTGGCTCAATGTGATTTGTTGCTATCAAGTATTGACACAAGGACACTACAACACGGAAAAGACATTCACAGACACAACACTAAACACCCATGCCCTCGGCCGAATTCGAACCGACGACCTTCGGTACGCGGAGCTAGCACTCCATCCCTACGCTACCGAGGCCGGCGTCAACGTCTGTTAGCGTTTGGAAAACCTATTTACATGGCATGATCATATAAGTTATCCTCAATGGTTATTCGTCTGTTAGAAAGGGTACGTTAAGTCTGTTGATTTTCTTTCTGTCTTGCGCACTTGAAAATTTTGTTGTCAGCGCTAGGATAAGTTCCTATTTCTACTTAAATCTTATCGCTTCATCGAGGTAATTAGAGATGCAATAGGATTGGGAATTAGAATTTGGCCATGAAATTTCAAAGGAACCAGTCACACATATACCTAGAGTGAACATGAATGGCCAGAGTGGGTTTTGAACCCACGTCTGCCCGAATGTCAGGCCTCAGTAATTCGTTCCTCACACTTGTTCTATGCTGGTAGACTGCCCAAAGAACATACTATGCTTAATGCGCTCTTTTAAAATCATCACCACATTTACTGTGACTAGAAATTGCAGGACAATTAAACGGTCTACCATACATGAGTGTCAATTCCTGTTAGCCCGAATCCGGCAAACATTAGACCATCCTTAGGATGAAGGAACTTTGAAGGTAATTGTCGAGTTTCGTTCACTTTCCGTGGGATTCTGTTTCGCAAATCCTTGGTTCTAGAGTCGATTTGATAGCTTTCGGAGAAGATCAGAACTCACGAATATGTAGTATTACTAGTCATGTGCTGAAAATCATTGTTCAAGGTTGACGATCTTTTTTTTTGGCTTTTGGCTTTACGCCTCGTCGTGGTCATTAGAGGCTAGAGAGGATTAGTGATACGGGACGGGAAGGAATTAGGCCACAGCACTTTGAAGGAACTATCCCGGAAATCTCATGGAGTTATTTCCGGAAATGTGGAAAACCGAAAACTTGCCAGGAGGCGAGTCGAAAACACGTCCTCCCGAATGTGAGGCCAGAGCGTTACGGCTCACCCACCACGCTAAGTGCTCATTGTAATACAATTTGCGAATTTCTTATTTGTCTGAAGATTTACTTCCCACTTCAACCTGTCCTTAACTAACTAGCCTTAGTCCACATCCCGAAGGTTGGATGGATCCTCCCGAAAGAGGTACACTAAGCCATTGTGTCAGAGGTAGGACGGCCAGTTCCTTTCCTCTGGGACCTACAGTTTAACGTGGAATCCGAACCACGTAGCGACCTAGCATAGATCATATGATCAAACACAATTCTAAAAAATTCTGGCTCTTGCCGGGACTCGCACCCGGGACCGGAGCAACGAACTTTTTGAAAGCAAGTGCATTAACCACTGAGCTACCAGACCGCTCTACCTGTCATTACGATCTCTTAAAATTACATGATTTTTATTACTGTTGTTAGTAGCGTATTTATACTAAGATCAATAGCATTATTTTCAAGCTGGTTGTAAGAAGTTATATCGGTACTCCAAATAGTTTAACACATATGTTCACTTAGCAGTTACAATATCAGTCGATATTGCATAAAAAGTGACATCAGAGACAGTATTCAACATCAGGAAAGAAGGAATGCTGGGTGAGTCTAAGTTAGTGTTAAAACATATTATCCCCACGATTTACACACGCGGTGGACAGGTTAATAAAACGATTATTTACCATTAATCTTACCTAAAGATTTTCAGCCCAGTTAAAATACTAGCATAACAAGTTACGTTAGATTCCACAAATCTTCAAATCTCGAAATAACTGGCAGTCGAATCACCACATGGGTTACCTATATGATGAACTACGACGGAGAAACAAACCATCTGAATAAGAGCAAAAACTGAATGTGCAAAAAGAGACGGAGAAAACATCTACAATGACTTTTACAGCTTCAGTTTGCGTGATTCCCCGGCACTGCGAAACAGAACTGTCGGAAATTGAACCGGGCTGTTGGGTACCAACCCCTTTCTAGAAAAATTACCTAGTTTGCCGTGAAAAGGCCCGCTGTGACAAAAATTCCTATATTAAAGAAACATGTTGTCTGATGTTGGCACCAGCTTGTGGCTCTGCTAGCTTCTGATGGTGAAGCGGTAGCCTTTAAGGAGGCCGTACAGAGATATGGTTACTTTTACACAAATTAGAAATAATTCCTTAACTACTTAACACGCGAGAAAATTTCTGTGATATGTGCTGCCGTAATGCGATCAATCCTTATCTAAGCCAGCAATGCCTAGTGGTTTGACTCTGGACTTTCACATACGCATGACCGTTATAGCTAATGTTTCACACTTTAAAGGTTGAATTCCAAAAATTTCCTTTCTTATTTCACGATTTTTACCAAAGAGGAGAAACTAATCTTTAAAATGAAACCTGCTTCATCAATTTAGGTTAGAGGAATAGTGGCCCGTCCCAAGAGATCACCTTTTAGAAATAATGTAGGTGATAATCTCCTATTTCTCCTAATGATTATGCATCAACCACATATGGTGACTACCGTGAAGTTATTTCATGAGAGCTTTCTTAGGAAATTATAACTTAGGTAGTTTGTTCTTGTCTTTCCATTATGGGTTGTGAGCATTACTGATTTGTGTGAGTGATTGTGATGTGTGAACGTTCAGTGCAGTGTGCTATTTGCGCTTTGAATGAATAAAAATGGGAGAGGGTGACACCCGGTGCTGGTCCATCCAGGCCTACTCTTCCGAAAGCAATAGGAAACAGAGTCGTAGGCCATCACCTCCTACGTACTTCTGAGAGATTTGTGATTTAAGCCAGGTCTTAGGTGTACAATCTGGTGAATAGAAACTGTGTACCAGCAACTCTACTACCTTGCCTGGCAAGTTCTGATTAGTAACCAGCTTCCAGGTGTTGCGTTACGCCTGTCCAGTAGTGTACTGCGGAACGTGTTTACACACATTTTCGGGCTCATTCGAGGCTTGGCGCCGTCGTAATACCAATTTATCGCAGCCAGTTCGGTTCCGAGCGGCGTAAAAAACTGCGTCTTTGCTTCTCCCGTCCGAGGCTGAAACACAAATTAAAGTTTAATACTCCGTGTTTACCTTGGCGCCTGCTTACCGCCTGGCTCAAGGGTCATCGACAATAGCGGGAGTGACGTGTTCGGGGCCGGTACGTTACGTGTGGCTTTTATCTCTCACCTGATTCATACCGGCTGTAAGCGCTTTAACGGCGTCCCTCGAATTTATTAGCCTGATTGTTGCCTAGGAACGGAGTCGTTATACGCATGGGAGGCCGTAGAAACTGCCTGCCTGTCGATGTAAGTTGTTTGGAAGGCGAAAACGTGTGTGAGCTCAGCAACACTTCACAGGTACTCTGATGGTTATCAGCTGAAGTACCGTCTTGTCCTGCTTCCAGAATATGCAGGCGACGACACAATAACAGGTGTTTATATAATTTTTGCTGCTTCGTAGTGGTATCTGACTTTTGCTGTTATAGATTTTACTCGGCACATTGCTCAGTTGGTAGCGTGATGGTGGCCTGCTCCTGACAAGGAGTTGGCTGGTTCGAGTCCTAATGGTGGAAGAAATTTTTATCAACAGGACTCGGCAGGATTGGAAAGGTGGTGGTGCTCTACTCCTAGTCGCAATATTGAGCACCGAAGTCATATAGGAAATTTCCAAATTTCTTTTTTTTTTTTTTTTTGCTTAAGGCGGGATGGGATTGGGGACAAGGAATGGGAAGGAATTCGGCCATGGCATTTTGAAGGAAGCATCCCGGCATTCGCCTGGATTGATTTGGGGAAACAATGGAAAACTCAATCTGGATGCCCGGACAGGGATTCGAACCGGCGTCCTCCCAAATGCGAGGCCAGAACGTTAAACCATTCACCCACCACGCTCGGAAGATCCACTTCTGATATCTTTCGGAAGAGTAGATGTGAATGTCACACTTGGGCAGGCAACGTGAAATCACCCCGGTTTATCTTCCAAGACGTTCTTATGGAGCGATAAACAACAATGGTAACAAGCTCTGGTAGGATACGGGCAAGGTGATCAAAGCAGAGGAGATTATAAATTTTGGTGTAGCTTATACTCCTTTTGCAATTTTCCTGCCCATTTACTTTTGAAATAAACGAACTTATTTCGCCCGATAAAATGTATTGGAGTCCCTGATCTCTCACCTTCATACGGAAATCATATTCTAATATATGGTTATGCCCTCTTCAGCATATTCCTAATACCTTTTTTTTTTTTTAATACACATATTCGATATCCATATTGTGGGTTACAGGCAATCCTATCGTACTCAAGAAAGGACCTAATCAAGGTTTTAGTATCACAGTTCCCTCACTTCCATGTACAGTACATTGCCTAGTCACTCACATATTTATTGTTTCGTTTAATTCGAATATTCCAAAATTAAACTGCTACATTGCAGGTGAATGTTTTTTAATGATTTGAGAGTGAACCACTCTGTTTACAAATAATGGAACGAAATAAATTAGCTTTAAATATGTGATAGCGGTGATGAATGGAAAATAAAAGTTGGGATGAATCTTTTCGTTCCAAACTGCGAAAAAAAGTACTGGTTAACTGAAATATATGTTTGAGTTAATTTAATTTAACGACTCAATAAATTTATTATCATTGATACCCATTTCCGCGAGGAGAATCCATAATTTTTCGTAATTTTGTTTCAATGTTTAAAAATTAATATAAGTCTTTCTTTTCTTGCATACTGCAAACGTATTTATTTAAAGAAATAAATAAAGTAATGATTTCTGTTGTGGTATGAGATACGTCAATTAAATGCTAACATTCGCGCAAACCTGCAATGAGTAAGATCTGACGTTACTTTTTTTTTGAAGATATCTGACTTTTTTTTTCTAATGTGTTTTCTGACTATACAAAAGTAAAGTTGCAGGTTATCGATTGTTTGTCGTTTAAAAAGCTATCTATCATATTAGTACAGGAATTTTTAGTACTCTGTTGGGAAGTTCTACGCAGGTGCAAATCCTCAAATATGGATAAGTCTAAAACATAATTACTCCTATAGGTTTCACCACCTTCTTCTGCATCCCACGAACATTTACACTATAAGCGTTCGAGACAAATTGTTCACCGTATTCCTCAGTCTATTATTATCTGTCATCAAGTTTTAGTTTATAATTGTCTTTAGCTCTTACTTTCTACGAAATATTCCCATATTTTTCTTCTAGTATCCATTTGCTAATGGATGCCTTATACAATCTTTCAATTATCTCCTTTTCAAATCAGTTAGTGGTAACGCTTTGCATAATTTCCACAAACGAATCTACTTGCCCTTCTTTGTACATCTCCCAACTCCTGCATTTGATAACCATAATGCGGATTCAATGCTTCAAACCGTATTCAAGAGAGGACTAACTCTATTTTTTGTATTCCAATTTCTCATATCCCTGGTACAAACCCTGGGCAGTGTGCATAACTAACAAAAAGAATGAGTTAGTTGAGGAGTACAAATTAAACAGTTCAGTCAGTGATATGGTCCATTTCCTGAAGTATTTGGGTGTAACAGTATAAAGCAACATGAAATGGGACCAACACATGAATCTGGTCATAGATAGAAGTAATTCTTGGAAGCGATTCGTAGGTAGAATTTTGAAAAATGTTAATGCACAAAGGAGATAGCGTACGAATTATCGTACGTCCACGTTTGACTGCTGTTGTCCCGTTTTGGGAACCGTTTCGCCAGGGGTTGATTGACAGCAGACAGAAAGTGCAGAGAAGAGCCACTCGATTCGTGACCGCTTGATACAGTCCTTACGAAAGCGTCACAGAACTGATTCATAAAATGGGCTGTGATTCTCTGGTAGACACACGACGTAGGTTTCGTTCTAACGTATTGGTAAAGATGCGTACACCCACTTTCATTTAGGAGTGCGGTGAAATACTTCGTCCATCAATCTGTTTGGGTTGAAATTACAGGAGATATAAGATTAGAAACATAAGATGTCACACTGATGCTTACATGAAATAATTCTTCCCCCGTGTCATTAGGGTTTGGAGTGCACCGACGAGAGATTACTTATGGTGCAAATCAATAACTGCCACCCACAATTTTGTGAATTGATGTGTATATATGTAGGCGTAAAATTACACTAACATCTACAGCAAGTGAACGAATTCAAAAACTCTCCCTGTGAATTGTGTAGTGCAACGTGCACAGTTGAGTTCATTGTCAAGTGATAATGTTGATGTGTATGCATGTTACAGAACAAAAATGTTTTGAAATCGACGCTGTACTTTGTGCCTTTGATACGGTTAGCTGCCCGCAGTGATTAGAGCCAGCTCTACAATCAAGAATTTACTTAAAAGCTAGCGGTCCCAATTAAATCCAAGCACAGGTTGTCACTGCTATGATATCCTCCGGAGCGACCGCAGTCGACTGTTTGTTCCGGGTCCTGTCTCGCGGTCGACAGTCGACCACGAGCGATAGATTACGAGGATCGATGTTGCTGTCCACCGCTCGGCCACCGGTGCAATTACGCCGAATTAATTGGTTGCAGTCTGTTTTCGTCGCCAGTTGTCACGGCGAATTTTTTGTGTCCCCTGTTGGCAATAATTATTGCCAATTGATTAATTGCCCGCGGCGGGGAGGAAAATGACGCCTGTTTATCAACGGCACCTCACACGTGCTCGCATACCTGTCATTAGTAACACTGGAAACCACTGAAGAATCATTCCCAACTTGAACGATATACTAAAAACTGGAGGCTTGGTTTTTTACAGAAAATAAAAATGAAATGAACTGAGATTGAAATGTTTTTCAGCAAATTAACGTACCAGACCAACAAAATTTTAATTGCTTAAACGACAATTATAATTAGAAACAATAAGATTGTTAAACGATAGGATAATTATTTTTTACGCTCCAGATTTATGCTATTTATTATACTAGTCAAAATAATCTTAATGAATATTTTTTTATTAATTAGCGTACTATTAATTTGCAGCTATATTTAAGATCCTTGTCGAGGCCATATTCATTTGGATTAGTGATATTGTGTGTGGCATGTGGGCAATATAATAAATATAACCAATAAATCGATTGAAATTGGTCTCTCTTAAGTTCATTTGTTCATGTTCTATGCCATCATGCTATTTGAAAATGAACATTAATTTCAGTTCATTTATTATTATTTATCAGCCATTTTTAATTATGAACTGATGAGTCCTCTTAGAGTCATGAATGGTGGTATTATTAAGTTCTAGGGATGTGAAGCATAGTCACCACGCTTGCTTCAGTTGCGAAATTGTTAACTTCCCGCTTTCTAGTATGAACCTATTCTGAGGCCTGGAGTTTTGCATCTGTCTTCATGTAGTGTAAAGTACATTCTCTAATATATGGGTATTTTTGTTTGTGAAATTTTTAGTTATGAGGCAGATGTTGAGGTCCGCCCCTGCATTTTGAGGAAAACCGTCTAAAATACATTCAAAGAGGCGCTTCCGCTAGGTCTATAACTCGACCCTGTCCCCGTTGTATCTACATCCTTGATCCATTGTAGTGGCGGCTTAGAAAGCGTAACAACACTGGCTGGTAGTTTACTTTTTACTTATTATATTTTTGGCCATACAAAATATTATATTTCTTCTTTAGATTTTTTCTACTCCTTCCTGTTTTCATTCACTTCCCCACCCTACAGTGTACATTTTTTTGGACTTTAACACTGGAATCTTCGACGTCATCTCTTTCTCTACTCACCAAGTAACATTTAGAAAATCTACTGCATGTGGGTGTACGATTGTTTTGAAGTTTAAAACTGCTTGGTATTCGAATTGTTTTAACTGTTCTTGAGCTTCACAGTGAATGTACAGAGTATCTGCTGAATTCATGATAGATCGAGGCTTGATCTGACTATTTTCTGTGTGCTACAAATTGTTCATCAGAAATATTTTTATACAAAACGTGAATATTCTTCTTATCTAAATCTAATGTCATAGAATTTATTTCATTTAATATTATTAATAGTGTTTTATTGTTGCAGTTATAATCAAATAGATTTTTCAACAGTATATTTAAACTCATTGTGTACATCGGTACTGTACTATTTGCAGCCTTTGGTCTGTTTCTGCTGAAATAGTGTCTGGTCAAATAGTTCAAAATTTCGGGATCGGTGGCGGTGGTGTAATTTAATTCGTATGGGAAAACAGCCCAAAGTCATTTGGAGCCAAATGAAGATATTACGGGGATTGGGAGATGACAGTCACGACAAACAGGTGTGGAATGAGCTTTGCCATTATTCGATGCATGTCCAATTCTTTCGTTAAAATTCACTTACATGTTTCAAGCCCATACAAAGTCTCTCAGCGACATTGTGAACTGTCACAGGATAGTGTACACAAATCGTTCCTTACAATCTCAAGTATGGTTGCGATCGAAGGTCTTTCAGAACGTCTTCCACCGACGTTGGGCCTGATTAAAATCTTGAATGCCACTCAAAAAATTTAGTATGATTCTTCTCCAGATTCTTCCCGAGTCATTTCGTACGTTTCACTATCACTTCTAATAGGTTAAAAACAAAATTTTACTCATTCACGCTGTTCCTGTTTAGTGTTCATCACACAGATTTAGACCTTAACATTAACTTGGTTACAGAACAAACGGGATAGCAATTTGAAACCTGTCACGCTGTGTTGTTATGGAGGTACGCACCTATAACTATCAGAGCAAGTCAATACTATTTCGCGTTCTAATTACGAGTGTACACTGCAAGCGAACTGCGTATCTTAGAAATTTCATGAACACCGATTTCTTTCAAACAATTTGTGGTAGCGGTGCAGTATCTGATTTTTTTATTTATTTTACTTGTGTCTTGACGCCTCATCGAAGTCGTGGTCATTAGAGACTGGAAAGGGTTGGGGGCAAGGAACGGAAAGAAAGTCGGCCATGGTCTTTCGAAGTAACCATCCCGGCATTCACCTCGAGTGATTTGGGGAAATCATGGAAAACTCAACTCTGTATGGTCGGACGGAGATGCGAACCCGTGTCCTCTCGAATACGAGGCTAGAACGATACCGCTCACCCACCACGCTCGCCGTCAGGTTGTCATGTTTATTGATTGCCTCGCTGTGGGCCACAAGAAGTCTGAGGCCGGAGCGGGTTTCCCACGTTGAGGGCGGTGGCACAGCTGGGTTCGGCCCGTCCGCCAAATGCTGCTCGGTTTTTGCTGCGGCACGGAATGCGGTGGAGTGGCCAGATGGATCCAGGACACACAATTACTGACGACTTTGCGTTGTGCATCGACCTTCGCAGCCTCTTTTTCTAACCCTTCTGCACCGGCATCACTCAGGGCTTTTAAGTCTGGTGTTATACTTAGAATGGTGTGACTTCTTAGAAGTCATAAGGCTACTGGTATCATTCAAGATAAGTGAAAACTGCAGCTAATCGATACCATAGTTTCAAAAGCTTACTCACTCCCCTCTATAGATTTTTAATGAAGAACGGTGACGTCACACGCCGCCTTCGCTCGCAAATTAAAAGCGATGTCACTAGAAATTCGAGGGTTGTGCACAATTTAATAACTAAGTAACTACGATGAAATTAACTGTCAGAATACATTAAATAAGTTTTATTTTCGTAGCATCTCGTTCTTAAAACGTTCATGGTAAAACATTACCGCTGAAACAACCTGAAATAAAATATTATACCGCATCCTGTGATTCAATAAAGTCCTTAACGTCGTTGCCATTTCACTTTTCAGTCGCTGCTATCACGTTGTTCGGCCAACATTAGGTACGTGCGTATTTATATCGTACAACAGACTTGATGTTATGGTTATCAAAAGTAAAAACATGGGTGATTTTTAACAGCGTTTTCTTTGCATTTGCGTCGGTCCGTGTTCGCTGTTACTGGGTCATTCGCGTTAGTTACTCTGCCATGTTTAGCTATTTAGCGACATAGTCTCAGTCCGTTAATAATGCGCCTATTAATTATTATTATTATTTTTTTACTGCAGCTTTACGTCGACAGTTAAGGTCATTATAGGCGGGGATTGGGAACAAGGAACTGGAAGGAATTCGGCCTTGGCCTTTTTGAAGGAAGCATCCCGGCATTCGCCTGAAGTGATTTAGGGAAACCATGGAAAACCCAAATCTGGATGCCCGGACGGGGATTCGAACCGCCGTCCTCCTGAATGCGACGCCAGAACGTAAACCGTTCACCCACCACGCTCGGTTTTAATACTAAACTAAAGATATCTTATTCAATTATTTTTTTTTTTCAGAGGAAACCCTTAATGTGAAATATAGGGCAGTTTTGTATTTTCGCCAGATCAGGCAAACCTGTCACTACCTTTGAGCAAAAAAACGAAACTGTTCTAGACTCGTTACCATATTCATAATACCTTCACGGACTTACAGTAGTTCTGTATAATCAGCAACACATATTACTTCGATTTGCTCTGAAAGTGTAACGAAGCAGCCACATTAATTGAAATGAAATATTATTAACACATTTTTCTGATTAGTTACTCAATCGGTTCGATTCAGTTCTACAGTTTCCTTAGTTCTAAGCTCTCTTTCTGTAAATGATCATTGTTGATCCTCACTCTTCTGATTCTTGATCATGTTTATTTGCTAATTAATTTGTCAACTTGATTTAAAAAATCATTCCACAACATATAATTTCAGCTCTCTACGCCAACCGAGGGTGGTGAGGGAGCGGTAACGGTCTGGCCTATCATTTGGGAGCACGTGGGTTCGAATCCCCGTCCGGGTATCCAGATTTGGGTTTTGCATGGTTTCCCGTAAGCGCTTCTGGTGAATGCTTCATACACAAGGCCATGACCGAATTACTAACCGTGCCTTGTCCTCAGTTCTATCCCGCCTCTAATGACCTCGATGTTGACGAGGCGTAAAGCCGTAAGTAAAAAAAAAAAAAATCTCTATGTCATACCTAGAGTTACGGAAAGTTAAATTGCAAATGTATTTCAATAGAAAAATGTTTCTAATTTGGAAGTAGGTTCTTTAGGATGGCGATAATTTTTTTCCTGCTGAGCATTTTTCACACTACTTCTGCTACATATTCTAAAAATTTCAAATTAAGCCCATTATGATCGTTTCTACTGCACTTGGTAAAATTTGACTTGAGATTGTGCAATTGCACCAATTTAACATCCCAGTATATTGCTTCCCTCATTACGTTTTCCCAGTTTGACCTGACAAACCACAATATCATAAGTTAATAATTAACTTTCAGAGCCTATATGCAATTCTCAAATTATCCCTACATTTTTTTCTTATTGCTTCCTATGAACAGTAGTTAAACATTAAAGGTGATTCAATACACTACTTTTCTACGTTCTTTTTATAAATGATGCTATTCTCCATAAAAACTACACTTTTTACTAAAACTCTATTAATGAGTGAGGGATCTGGGATTGAAAATATCTCTAATCACTGTTTCTTTTTTTTAAAAATAGTTGGCAGTACCAAGTACAAAATAAACCCATTTGCTTTCAATGAAATATGGTTGAAATATATATATCGGAGTATTACTAAACCCCTTTCTGGTTCGAAGACTTGTTCTATTTTAATTTGGTAAGCACACCAGGTACTACCAGGTTATTTCAACTCCTGAACGTAAACATTCTAAACGTTGTAGATGTTCCGTGATTTTTTTTTTCATCATTGATCGCTATCAAAAAATTTCCATACTAACCACTCACACAAAAAGTTAATATTTTGATATTTCTCAACTGCAGTCCCACTTAATAGACCTACTCACTCCCCTATTAAGGAGGTATGCCTACATTACAGTTTAATTTGAACAATAAATGTAGGCGGACTTGATTGGAAACAGAGATGGCAGACTAAAAATTACAAGGTATACGTACAATCACATAGTTACTTTTAGTCTGCACTCTTCTTAATTGGCCGAAAAACAGCAGAGTAGCTTCCGCTCCGTCTTTATTTTTAAATTATATTGCTGACAAAGACCATGAGAAAAATTCTCATTTCCTACTACAACTCAAAACCTCTGCTAATCTTCCAGAACTGTTTCGAAGAAAGTCATTGTTAAAATAAATCATCATCATCATCATCATCTTGAGCAGTTTCCAAACACTGGCCAGGTCTGCTTGGAGCAAAAGCCTCCCCTACCCTTCCTGTACATCCACTATCTCTCATCTTCTACTTTTTAACATTTTTCATCCATTTGACCCTCGGTCTTCCTCTAGGCCTCTTCCATTTCAGTTCCATGTTCAACATCTCCTTGGTATTTTCTTCTCTCCCATTTTCTTCACATGGCCAGACCACTTAAAAATGTTTTCTGTTTTGTTTGTTGTAACAGTTCCATCTTGACCATCACACTGATTTTCTCATTCCACATTTCTTCCCTTCTAGTTACTTCTGCTACCTTCCTCTGAAATTTCATTGCAAGTCCTTTCGTTTGGCCCCCTCCTTCATCATCCTCGTTTCCGATCCATATATCAAAATTGGCATACATTAGGTACTATAGATCGCTTCCTTACACTTTTGCGCCACATCCATACTCCACATATAAATAAAAAAATCTATCTGCACATTTACTCTTAATTTATCTCCGTCCTGTTTCCTCCATTTTCTTCAATCCAGCTTCCCAAAATATGTGAAACGGCCTACTTTATTAGATAGCTCTCATCCAAGTGATATGCCTGTGTTTGTTCTTTCTCTTCTTTCTTGTTGTAATTACTACATAACCCTTAGTTGTAGAGAACTTGATGCCTTATGATACAACTATCCTCTCCCAGACATTCCGCTGATCCTGCATTTCTTTTTCCAAAAAATAGTAGGTCATCAGTAACCAGCATTGCTTTTGTTCTTCTTTCCCCAATGCTTTGCACCACCTTCTTGAAAATTTCATCCATAATTTCTATAAATAGCAGGGGGTCAGAGGGCACTTCCTTACTCCAGACCATTTTTCAAATGAAAGCATTCGGTCCCACTATTCTCACTTTGACACAGCTTTTATGGTCCTCCATACATATGCTTCACTCTTTTCAATATCCCCTTCTTTACTGATTTTTCTTTCATTGCTTCCCACACTTCGTTTCATCTAAGGCTGTCATACTCCTTTTCAATTTGCAGAAAGGCCGTCACCAGATTCTTGACATACTCGTAGTGGCGTTTTTGTAATTGCCTTACTGTAAATATTAGGTCAATGGTTGATCTTCTTTTATCCAAATCCATATTGTTCTTCCCTTAAATGCCTCACAACTGTTCTTCTTATTCTGCTCTCCAAAACATGGCACAGGTTAAAATAAATAACAGTATAAATGGTAAGATAGCGATCTTAAACAGAGTATTGTGAGTAAGTCGTAATGTTCCGCACTGATTTTCAGGAGGAAACAAGTACGATCCGTGGCGACTTCAGTTTTCGTTGCTTTCTGAAATCACTCCTGCCTATTTTGAGGAAGGCCAGTTAATGTCACGAACAATTTCTCTTCCCTCATCCAACCTACGAGCCGTATTCATTCATTCACATTTTCTGGGGCCAACTAGGACCACGCTAAGTCATTTTGTATTTGGCAACGAGTTTCATTTTCTTCTGAGCCCAGAAGTCTTTCATTTGTTGTGAGTGGGGCTATTTGCGCTCTTCTCTGCAAGTGGTACCGCGTCTTGGGAGTGTTCGTCTCAGTATATCCCGTGTGTTGTCGAAAAAGAACTTTGGATTGCGGAATATAACACGGTCGCCAATTTTGCAAGGTTACACTCTCGTTTCCTGCAGCCCGTATTGCATTTTGGACACAACACCAAAATGTCTTCCTTGTTTTAATAATTCATCTACATCATATTCAACATTTGTCAATGAAAAGAAAACATTTATTGATTTCACTAAACCATTTACAATTAAACTTTCTTTGATTGAGAAATAAAATCTTCACACTTTGCGAGGTATCCTCTTTGTAAGTAGATAATTAAAGAAATCCTGGTTGGCCTTATCAATCCTTCCAGGTTCTTTTGCAATCTATTCTATAATTGATAGCACGTTTTGGACGATATGTGTGGCCCCAGGGTATAGTCTCACACGTTTTTTTTGTTATCACCTTGCAGATTAAATTTAATTATATATTCTCTATAAAATCAGCTACTATTTATTAACACATCTTAATCAATTCAAATGATTACACTTCTCGCTGATACATACATAAATCTCATATATCAATACGCTTCTCCTTGGCTAAAACAAAACAACTCAATTACAGCATGCCAACTTCAACATAACAAAACATATTATAAAAACTTAAATTTACCCATTTTTGCACTACTACACTGTACGGCCTTGTATTAAAATAAATACATTCATATATTGCATAAGTCGTAAAATATTATCATTATTTCTATGTCTGATGAATTGGGACCTCACAACTTCAGACTCGACTAAACCACAGCAACCAACAAAACAAAACATTTTTTATATACTCAGAGATAATCTTTTTCGTGCGAAATAAGTCACAGTTCAGCCATCCTCTATGGTTGTTATCTTACAGTGTCGGCAACGTCTTCCGAAAAAGATATCTATCAACAGCACCTTTGGGTTTTAATCCCATCAAATGAATGACTTCTTTGATATTTACAAATCAGGGGATTATAATTTTTGGTTTTTCATCAAATAAGATTTTCGTCCATTCGTTTGAGATGACCACAGAATCGTACCCGTATTTTGCGGATTGATTCAGGTGTTTTATTTATTTAACTTCTTTTTATTTTTTGGACGGATGACCTTGACGGTTTCGAGTGATGAAGATCCGCCTCACCCCTCAATGTATATGTAGACTGTGACGAATACTCATTATGCTGATAACCGACATCCACCAGCTCTTCGGCAGACGAGAGAAAAACAATAACGAAGCAGCGAGTCGACTGCAGCGCCATTTTCCCCGCGGCCTGCATTGTCCCCGGCAAGCTGTCTGGAGCGCAGCCGATGCCTCTTGTTCTCCGTCTTGCGAGGTGCAAGCCACCGCGCACTGCGAGCTGGATGAATGGCCCTCGCCTATCGACAACCCGCGTCTTCAATAAAGATGAGATGTCGCCCATCCAGTCCCGCCTCTGTACCTTTACCTTTCATTCAGCTCGCCCGCCATTTTTTTCTCTCTCTCTACAACCTCCTCCACTCCCCCTTCTGACTGTGTCAGCATAGCTGCACAGTGGCTGCAAGTAGCAGCAGATACAGACGAGGCGAGCGCGCCAGCCATCCAATCTCATTTGGAAATGCAGCCAGTGAGCGGAAACGCATCGCAAGGCCCAGCTTCACCGCCTTCACTGCTCATCCCCCGATACCTGCCTCCCCCGCCTCTTTCTCTTTCGACCTGGAAGCTGCCGTCGCCGCGTCGCTTATTGTTACGTGCGTTGTCGCGTGTACTTGGCGAAATGTGTCTAACGTGGCGAAAGGACTGCAGTGGGAGGGCCGGCTATAGAAATCCCGGCACCGAGTATGATCACCCATTAGCACTTCCCCCGATATCTGTACAGCCGATCCCGGAGCGTCTCCCCAGCCTTTTAGCATCCGCACTCACCTCGGGCGTTGTTTTCCATTTGTGCTACTTGGCGGGGCCCATTATGCCGTGTCTCCCCCTCCCGGCCGCTGTCTTCTTGTACTTCGGCTCATCGACCGGTGGACAGCGCTGGGTCCATCTCACAGATTGACTGGCCGCCCGCCCGACCACTCCGCCTGGTTTGGCTGATGGCTCAGATTCCGCTGCTGCTGCCTCGCTTCTGCTGTAACCGAGCTGGCAGACAGGCGGAGATATGAATATGCAGACTGAATCTCCAGCCTAATATCGGCCGGAGAGGTTCTCTGGTAACGTCATCTGCATCAAATCGGAAGACTGCTGTTACGTCTGGGGAATCAGCCCCTCTGCCCAGTGTAACCATTACACAGCCTGCTCCAAACACAACAGTGCTGGTCATGATACTTCTTAACAACTACCCCAATACTTCGACGAAACTGAAGCTCAGTAAAAAATACTTCGGTATGAGGTCTGATTGCTAACGTCAGATTATACCTATTGTTATTTACCCTACAGGTGTCTCCCATCCCCTTACCGGTGATGATATATCCACAGGTAGAACTCCGCATTCCTTTCCAAGGCTTCAGGACAAGATGTATGTATTTATGAGTGTTTCTCGGGAGACAAACCGAGTAATGTTATTATTTGTACACAATATTTCGGCGATAATACTCCGTCGCCATCTTCAGGTGTAGTCGTCAGACTTGAAGTTTGCCTACAGTGTTTAAAAACTGGTAATGCGGAAAGATGTATATCGGCCAGACAGTACGGTGTGTGTACGTTGTTTGGAACATGTCCGACATGTTCGTTTGGGGCAAAGGGACAAATCCTCGGTGGCGGAACATAGTTTTTTTTTTTTAAATTTGGCATTTGGCCATGTTAGCCATACAGCCAGCTCAACGTGTGTGTTTCTCTTACAATGTAAACATTTCATTTCAGTGTGATTATATTCTATATTCTGTAAGGACGACACAAGACAAACACAACATTTAATTAAAACCACCCATGCCCTTGGCCGGACTCGAACCGGCGACCCCTGCAACGCGGAACATAGTTTGGAACAAGGAAATGGATTCGATTTTAAATCAACTGAGGTGCTGGCACATGCGAGAGGCTTCTGGGACAGCGGCTGATCTGTTTAACGGGGATTGTGGTTTCCAACTAAGTGATGCATGGATACCTGTTATTGAGACTGTTCGTCAGCAACGCACTGTGTTTTGTGCTCCGCAGGCGTCTAATGAAGTCTGAGATGCTACTAGGCAACGTAATAACATCTGCGTTGCCATGCCAGTTTTTCAACAACGCGCTCTACAAACATCAAATCTTGCGACTACACCTGAAGATGGCGACGGAGTTTTATGTCGCCGAAATATTTTGTACAGATAATAATATTACTCCGTTTGTTTCCCGAGCAACATTCATAAATAAACAACGCCCAGAAAAACTGCGTTCATTTATAAGAACTATGTTGACGTTGTAAGCACCAACTCTTCGTTGTTTCACTTCGCGAATAGACATCATTTAGGCACTTATTTTAAACATTCTGTGCGTTTTTTCGGAGCTTTTACGGATATTAAAATTCCTCAGTTACTTTGTCATTCGAAACAAAGCGGCCAATTTAGAACATAGTCACTCTGAATGCAGCACTGAAACTAATATTATATACGTCAAGTGAACGGAGATTTTTCCGGCGTATAAATGAAACATAGTCTTCACGGGTTTGTAGTCAGATATTTTCGTGAAACGATACAACGTTTCGACAAGGTCCTCAGTTGTCTTCATCAGGTAATCGTGTCTTGTTATCTAGAATCTGCAAGATCATTGCGAAAAACAGCCGGTCAAATCTAAAAACGTCGCATCCTGGAAAAGCCGACCCTGCAAGGAAGAAGGAGAACCAGAGCGTGGTGGGTGTGTGGTTAGCGCTCTGGCCTCGCATTCGGGAGTACGCGGGTTCGAATCCCCCTCCGGGCACGCAGATTTGGGTTTTCCATGCTTTCCCCCAATCACCCCAGGCGAATGTCGGGATGCTTCCTTGAAAACGCCATGGCCGAATTACTTCCAGTTCCTAATCCCAAGACCCATCCCGCCTATAATGACCTCTGTGAGGCGCAAAGCCATAAGTATATAAAAAGGATAAGAAACATGTAATTCTCAAAATAAAGATCGCTCCCTGCCCTTATGGGTTCATACTAGTACCTACGTTTTATAGGTCGTATTTTGAGAAGCTGCAATGCTCATACAAAGGAAATAGCGTACAAAACACTAGTGCGTCCGCATTTGGAATACTGTTGTGCAATTTGGGATCCGTATCGCAAGGGATTGATTGACACGATAGAGAAAGTACAGAGGAGAGCCGCTCGATTCGTGACCGCTAGTTACAGTCCTTATGTGAGTGTCACAGAGCTGATACGTGGGTTGGGCTGGGATTGTTTGGCGGACAGACGACGTCGTTTTCGTTTAAATTTGTTGGAGAATATGCGAAAATCTCTAATTTA
The DNA here is from genome assembly GCA_031002005.1 of Vandiemenella viatica. Classification (NCBI taxonomy): domain Eukaryota; kingdom Metazoa; phylum Arthropoda; class Insecta; order Orthoptera; family Morabidae; genus Vandiemenella; species Vandiemenella viatica. The sequence continues at coordinate 119,304,176 of CM061914.1, forward strand.
CGAGTGCAACGAAATTCTTCTTCCGCCAACCTATTTGGGTCGCAATGACAGAAGGGATAAGATTCGAGAGATAAGATGTCGTACTGATACATTTATGTATTCTTTCTTTCCTCGTTCTATTCGGGATTGGAATACTCTAAAATAGGATTGGTGCTTAGCACCCTCTGCCACCCACAGTAATTGTGAATTGCAGAGTATAGATGTAGATGTAGATGTAGATCATTGAAGTTTTGAAGAGGATTGGGAAATAAGTCTTGATTTATTCAAAAAAATCATGCCAGCATTCGAATTCCCCGTCAATGATTTTGACGAAATGCCTGCTTAGAATGCGTGAAGTTAAGCACTATCATTTAACTGGCTGAGAGGCACAGGTTCGAGTTAAGTCTTTTCAACATAAAAAAAAAATTAAGTCTGAAAACTGGTTTTTCGGCACCCGTGTCTGTAGATATACTTGAAGCAGATGTTGATATCTATTTCTGAAAGATTATAAAATTTATGAACCTCGCTTATAAACCAAAATTCTATTGAAAAGAGGACTTATCACACACATCGTTATCAGAATCAAATGAGATCAATGTTTATGGAAGTGATATCTCCGTGTGAGCTTAAACCTAAATCCTAATAACCGTTACTAAATGCAAACAACTGTTAGTGCACAAAAAATTCCCAAAAAATCAGGCTGGATCGAAATTTTTAAATCCAATTTTTCGATTTTGATATTTGTTGTCCTTCATAAAGTACCACTACATAAATATTACTTACCGCAGAGGTATTTTCGTTTTCAACAAACATGTTTTCATTCTTTCGTTGTAGATTTTTAATTTCTCTTGAAATTATAACGTAGATAAATGCATATGCGGTGGTTCTTCATTGGAAATATACAAAACTTTCTTGAAGGAGGAACAGGTAGCTCTTACCATTAACAAATTAAGTAGAATATTTTAATACACTTGTAGTTTTACTGGGAAGAATACGATGGATCGTATGTGGATATAATAAATTGTTCACTTCTTACATATTTGGACTTTCGTACCCTTGGAGGAAAAAATTCTAACGCTGGCATGGCAAATTTATTACTACGCAGCTCTTATAAGAATGAGATTAACTCTTTAACTCAGTAGAAAGATAATAAATCCGTAATACTGCATTTCAGTTGATATCGGCAAACATTTAACTTCAAAACTTCTATACTTTTTTTCCTTGCTAATAATTAACAATCCGCTAGCAAGATATCTTCGACAATTTTAAATATTGGGGGCCATGAAATAAAAATTAACCATAATACAGTGTATACCGTAGGGTCCCAACCACTTTTGACCTTAAATAAAAAATACACGGAGCCGCATTTCGGATAGAAACACAACAACATCCCTCCCTATATTAAAAATAATGTAACCCATAGTGCTCCAAAGTCTTTAGCTAGTAACCCAATTTTGGAAATGGTGATTTGGTGGCGGTCCTCTTAGGCGAAGTGTACAATATCACATATATAAAAAAAGGACAAATTTCTAAAATTACTTTATAAAGATATTAACAATATCCGTGTTTTGTTTACACTTTGATTAATAAATATTACGAAAAAATAATATTATTAGAAGGCTGAGCTCGGTTTAATGATACTAACTTTTCGATATTTAGTGCTTTACTTGTCATCAGCAATCTTAATTCTCTGTGTCCCACTATTGATAATACGTTGTTGACTACGCTAAATGTTCTTTAGGATGCACATGATCATGCGAATGCCCTGAAAAACTTCTTTGGTGCAGCCCTTAAAGGCAGAAATAACAATTGAAAGAAAAGGTAGTGGATGATCCTCAACGCCCCCTACATTTTCCTTGGACCGGAAACGCCCCCTATTATTTGTATTTGTATTTATTGGTTCCTTTGCATCATACGTAGTACAAAGGATATGGGATAAGTCAAAAATAGTCTGTACGCAGACAGACACATACACACACAACATACATTCTCTCACACTTTATCCTTTCTGTACTTAACTTTAAGATAACATAACTGTATAAATCTGATAAATACAAAACATTTATTATTACAAATATACAATTAACACCTGATTTATATCATTTTCCCTATTTATATTTATGAAATCACTGTGACTTAAGACTAACTTTTGGTTTGCAAATACTCATCAATACTGTAGAGCAGTGGTCGAGTAAATACTCCTTCAGTCGTGATGTGAATTTAGTATTTTCTCTTACAGACTGGATCCCTTGTGGTAGTTTATTAAACAATCTGATTCCCATATGAAGTGGCCCTTTCTGACAGAAGGTAGTATTTGTTTGTGGTATATGAAAGTCTAGTGTGTCTAATATTTTAAGTGTGTATATCATTGTTTGTTTGTAGTGTATACCCTGAAGTTTCTATATTTTTTAACGAATTTTATAGTTTCCAATATATATAAATAGGGATGTGGTAGAATTTGCAACTTTCTAAATAAAAGTTTACAAGCGGTTCTACTTCTTACTCCTTCAATAATTCTGATAATTTTTCTCTGCATTTTGAAGCATATGATACTTGGTGGGGAGTTTTCCCAGAATATGATACCATACCTTAATAATGAGTGCACATACCCGAAATAAATATTCCTAATTGTTTCATTAGATATGCAATCAACTAATATTCTCAACATGTTGCAGATAGTATTTATGTTTTTACAAAGGTGTTCAACGTGTGTGTTCCATTTTAAATCCTCTTATATGCATATATCTAGAAATTTTATGTTTTCTACATTTTTAAGTAATTCACCACTGAGTTTTAGTGTAGGTAATGGGTTTCTAAATTATTTTTTGTCCTGAAGTGTATGCCATGTTGTTTTTTCTCTGTTTATTATTAGCTTGTTTTGAGAAAATCAGTTCGCAATGTTTTTAGAAGAGTCTTCAATGTTTTCAGTTCCTTCATTAATATGGTGGTGCCATCTGCAAATTTATTATATGATCTCTTCAACGCCCACCGTATGGCAGCATTGCTCCCGTTGGGAACCACTTGTGTACATCATTGGTTTTAGTCGGATGGCATTCTTCTCTACGTCGATGATGCAGTGCTTTAGTACCTTATGAAGCCTCAAGATCATTTACTTCCGCCTAAATTGCTTCCAGAAAAAGGCATCATCGGTGTCGATTTCGCATCTATGAGGTACCTGAATACACATTCTGGAATTCCTCGGGCTGACCAGAATTCTCTTTACCAAAAGAGCTGAAATAAGATTCATTGGAAGATAGGAGGATGGTGAAGAAGGTCATGGGAGTGTACAAGTCGTATATTGGTGATGAGGCATGGAAAGATATTGGTGTAAGAATTAAAAGTAATGCATGGAAGGGAAAAGATGACCATGACCACAAGATGGCACTCGATTCCAGATACAAGGGTGTAGGAAGATTCTTTTTTTTGGGTAAGGGTGTCAGGGATTGGAATAAGTTAACAAGGGAAATGATGAATAATTTACCAAAAGTGTTGAAAGAATTTAAAGTTAAAATTTGCAGAGGCCAAATGTAGGTAGGTGCAGGAAAGGGGGTGCAGAGAAATTACCAGGGGAGCGTTCGCTTCCTCTCAATTTAGTTAAATTAATGTATATATATGCAGGGTGTTACAAAAAGGTACGGCTAAACTTTCACAAAACATTCCTCACACACAAACAAAGAAAATATGTTATGTGGACATGTGTCCGGAAATGCTTACTTTCCATGTTAGATTTCATATTGTGGACCGCTGTGATACAATACGCCATTCTCCAGGGCTGCATCAGCGCATCAGGGATTCCATGCGACGGAGGGTGGATGCATGTATCCTCGCTAACGGAGGACATTTTGAACATTTCCTGTAACAAAGTGTTTGAAGTCACGCTGGTAAGTTCTGTTGCTGTGTGTTTCCATTCCATGTTTAATGTGATTTGAAGAGAAGTAATAAAATGAGCTCTAACATGGAAAGTAAGCGTTTCCGGACACATGTCCACATAACATATTTTCTTTGTTTGTGTGTGAGCAATGTTTCCTGAAAGTTTGGCCGTACCTTTTTGTAACACCCTGTATATATATATACCACCGAAACGTCGGGTTAGTTACCTGAGCAGATTTTATTCATCCCTATCAATTGTTATCATTGCGTACCTCGGTCTCTTAAGACATACTCCTTTGATAAAATCAACTTAAAACGGACATTTACGTAGTGCTTAAAGAAACAATGTAGTCAAATCTTCATGTCAATGGAATACCATTGGTCATTGAAATATTAACTGCTTATTGCTAATTGATTAATAGGCTTGTGGCTTATACTCTCCTACAGCATTACACCGTACGAGTACTGTATCCATTTTATATGAAGAATTTTTATCGATTTTTTTTATATATCTTTACTTCAATTAGAGTTAAATTTTTCAGATTATGCCTGCTTACCACAACGGACTAGGTTAAGAATAACTGGTTTAGAGAACTGATACTGCGTGGAAGTGGTTTAGTGCAGAGAGTGGTTAGCAGGCATCATCTGTGCGACCGTGACTGTCGGAGAAACTCAAACGGTGGACGGCAGCTGCTGGCCAGCCGGCGGCGGCTCGCCTTTGAAGTGCCGCGATCCTCAAATTCCTGCGATCGATTGGAGAGCAAGAGAGAGCGATAGCGGTGCCGGATCTGGGCCGACAGACTCCCACGTCTGTGAGACGGCAGAGGGACTCCGATCACTAGCCCTCCCTCTGCACACACACAGATTCTGTCTGATATCATCGCAGAACTCCGAATATCTCTATATTACCAACCAACAATTTTACGCTGTGGGAATCAGTACTAGTGTACTAATACTTTGGTCATTGTGTAGCCATGTACGTAACGATTACGTCACGCACCCTGCTTCCGATTCTGGGTGGACAACGGCCGGAGATATTATTGCATAAAAGCGGATATGAGTGTTATTTAATAATTATTCTATTTATTTAAGCATCCGCTATGAAATTAATTGCCAAAACACTGAAAAGAAAAGTGTGTTTTGTGTTAAAATTAACGTTTTAATTATTAACTGCTTTTTATTTACATATATTCGTTCTAAGTAAAGGTTTTCGTTAAATTGTTTGATTTATCTAGATATGTAAGATGTAAACATTTAGCAATGTTGGTAAAGGTTTTGATTAATTTAAAATTTAGCCTGGCTCAGAATGACAACAGGTATTTGACATTACAGCAGGAGGTAAGAGTAATTTAACTTTTTTTTTTTTAAAAAAAAAAAAAACCTTATTTTCATGAGTGCCATGTTACCGAAAACATTATTTCATGCGGAATAATGGGATCTGGGCCAGGATTAAAAATAACATTAAGCGGCATAACGCAAGTTGTTAAGATTCATTTTTAATTTCCTTTGTTTTCATTGATGTCATATTACTGAGTCCATTATTTCAGTAGGTTGTTATGTTGAAATGAAACCTGAACGAGGATGACAAATGAAACATTTTACCGGAGTGTAAAACATGAGGAACTGCTTTGAGCTTTGTTTTATAACAATTCCGTTTAGTTAAGTAATTGCGAACTCCGTTCAACCCGTCGTTCTTTAGGGGATTAGAGGCTATTTAGGGAGCATCCATAAACTACGTGGCTTATTCTAGAGAGGGAGGGATTGGGTAGAAAGCGATTCTGTGTTCCGTGGGCGATGGAAGGATGTCCCACCAGTCATGTAGCTTTTCATTCCTATTAATTCGAAGGGTTAAAATAAGGTGCAGAATACACAACAGCATGTGGGTTTTTATTTCCGTCAATTAATTATCTCCACATGTAATTTAGATATCCTTTATATTAATAATTCCGCGCATGCTTCTGACTTGAAGTCATAGCGTTGGGTTGTGCGCGGACGGCGCATTTAAACTAAGCGACAGGCCGTACCTGGACTCAAATTCGCTTACAGATGTCACCCAGGATTTTCCAACGCAGTGACAGTTTGTATTGTTTTCATGGTTTGAAATAAAACTCTTTTGAATAAAACTCGTTGATAAAATAATTGTGATATAGTACAGTCAAGTGAATTTCAATTCCAATAATTACGTAAGGTGAAATTGGGAAAGGGGGGGGGAGGGGGTCCGGTGAAATCTCACCTAGGTGGATGGGGAGGGGGAGGGTAGACGGAAATCTCACGTGAGGTTTGAAATTCTTGAAGTACAGTAGAGCTAAAAATAGGACTACAAACGACGCGGATTTCTATTTTGGGGGGGGGGGGGGATAACATCTACAAGCAACGTGGAAGCCGATCTTAGGGGGCGGTATAACCGTCAACGGAAGGAGGAGAACTAAAAAAAAAAAAAAAAATCCGAGGTCGATTATCAGGGGGGGAGGTCAAAATCTCACGTCATCTTATGGGGGGTGGGGTTGTTCCCGACCAGATCTCATCAAATCTCACCAGAGAGGAAAAGGGGGGTCCGGAATACCGGAAAAACACCTCGCGTGATTAATGGATGTTTCCCAAGTTTAAAGTGTGGTGTAAAGCGGAGTAAACTTTACAAGGTTTATCAGAAATGTTTATTCAACGAGATTTCAATACGCAATGAGCTATACAAATCTTTTAAGCAGAAAGAAAGGGTATAGAACTACAGCAAGAGATAAAAAATGCATCTCTTCTTATTTTTTTTTTTAACTTGGAAGATATAGTTTGTATCTATTTTATCTGGTAATGAACGATGAAGAATGTGATAAGGAGAATGTTTTAGTAAAAGCTCAAAAAGAAAAGGATCCCTGACTACCCGAGAAAGAGGTTTTTCCCAATAATTAATAATTTTCTGGAGAGACTAGTGTAAATATATTTGTAATTATAGATAATATCGGTATACGCAATAATTTTAAAGGTAGTCTTCTGGAATTTATAGGGAAGAAAGCAACTTAACAAACGTGAGGGGAGGGGGAGGAAGATTCAAGGAAGGCGAAAATGGAGCCACGTAGTTTGTGTACTCTCCCTTATCTCACATTCAGAATGCAGAGATCCCATCTAGGCAGTTTAGCCGCAAATATACCAAAATTATTTTGCCGTATTACTGGTTCTAGCTTACTCTAAGTCATTAGTAATTAGTAATTTTAATTAGACCTTTGATGCTGATAATGTGTATTAAAATCCTCTGTTGTTGACAGGAAGATTGAACTGATCTATTACATAATTTATGTGGAAATATAGTACCGATCCTGTTACAACAATTCTGATTTTCGTTCTTTTTTCCTTTATCATGGCAAGGGACACTTCGTAACTCCGATTGTTGAGTCAGTTCTCTACACGTTCACGAGCCGTGTGGTCCTGACATACCAGGACTGTCCCATAAATTCTTGGCTAAATAGACAGTAGCTACTTGTGGGTCGAAAGTATGACAGTCATAATTATTTTGAGCGCATCTTACAAAACTCTCAGTAACACTGAAATCAGGCTTGCCGTATTTACGTAATGTGCTACAGTTTATTTCAAAACGTATCAATCTATAAATGTAGTGTGATTGCTTTCAAAAGGGACTTTCAGTTTCAGCACAAAAAGTGTCTGCTATCGCACAGCTTCCAAGTTACAAGCAACAACTGACTCACCCTGACAAGCATGGTCCTTGAAACGTATCTTCAGATTCTATTGTAGGCTGACTTCAGTGTGAAAATAACGAAAAGCGAATTATGTGTGATCATTGTGGAAGTGAAATGGAACACATGAGATTTGAGGTTATTCGAGGCTATAACTCTGGAAATACATCGACCTCAAATCCACTGGAAACTCTTTTTTGCATGTTTTCTCATGTTAATTAAATTACTGAGATCTCAGAACCATACGATATAAATTGATGTTATGAACGAAAAATGTGCTTAGCTAAAACTTCTTAAAAATCGTAGTTCGTAGTGAGACATATCGTAATATCCTTTGTTTCTATTTTAATAGCATACAAATCCCATAATTGACTGAACGTACGTAGATATTACATTCTATTTAGACCACAGATAGCCTTTGAACCTTATTTGTTCAGTAGTAGAAATGAATAAAAGAAATGGTGACCTATTATTGCGAAGGATACAGCGTTTTAAGTGCGCTTCACGTCTATTTCATAGTTACTTGTAATACAGAAATCATGGAAAATCATGCTTTTTTCCGTTTAAATATTCCTGTTCTTCTTTCATTTACTTAACAAATAAGGCTACTGATTCGATTGGGAAGAATCAAAAAACTAATTACAAATCCGATATTACGTACCTTGAAATATGATTGTTCAGTCCTTAATGTTAATACGTATTTTACACGATTTAAAAAATAATAATAAAAAATTAGTGGAGAAGAATTTACTCTCCACCGTTATTCCAAATTCAGTATCATTTGTTAAGATGGTATCAGTGAATTCAATGTATTAGTAAACCTCTTTGACTTTCATTGTGATATCTAGGGATTTTAATATCGTTATTTCGTTTAATATCGTTATTTCAATTTCACATACCCGTATTTAATCATAGCCCAAATACCAGTCTTACCAATTTGCGAGTAATAATATTACAGAGATGTTGCATATTTAGGACGCTTAATTCGTCTCGTATGTCCGCATTAGACAATTGGTTTTACACTGTTGTACCATCTTAATAGCCTCCAGTAGTGTTTTTATATCGCGTCTAGTCTACTGAACGATGTAAGGAAGGCATTTTTCGAGAGGAGAAACCGCAGTCTATTAAGCTGTGTTCGAATCACAGTGGGTCTTACAGTTTTTGCAGCGTAGTAAGCTCATATATCTCAGTATTCCGCAGGCTCTCAGTGTGGCGTAATGAGGGAAGCAGCCTTCCGGGGGCAGCTACTCGATCAAAGTCACTTCGGCACGTTTGATCATCCCGCTAATAAGGAAGGCGAGAGGGCTATAACCGATCGTCGCCATATACCACTCTCCGATGGAGATATCATTCCGGGCCGACCATATTTCCACGGAATGGCCCGGCGCCTTGACGGGATCTGGCTGTCCGTCCATTACGATGATTGACTGTGGAGGTATCTCGGGGAGAAATCGAAAGAGGAAGTCGGCACTAGGGGCCCACGCTCCTAATATAACTTTGACGACTCGTTTAGAGCGGATTACGTAATTATATTCCATCGACCTCCAAGAATCACATCACTGTGGCTGTATTGATCAGTCTTGTTCACTGTTATTGTAGTTTTTGGGATTAAGACTCAATCACAACAAGGTAGTTACAAGTTGTTTTCACAAAACGTACTTACAAGGTAGTGGTAAGGTCATTTTCTACCGAGATTTGCTATATTGCTAATTCTACCTTTTTCCATCTTGTGCCTGTGAAGCAATTGATAAAACATTAAGTAATATATTTTACGCGTCAAGCATCACATATGTGAATATAATTTTCTCGGGTAAATAGTCGTATAGATAAGTTACCCGAGAAATAATATTAAGAAAACTTTGCTTTTGTATATCATATATATTATTTCTAAAAGATGATTTTTGTGATGAGCCACCTTTCAACCTTCACACTTATCCAAAATCGATAAATAAAGATTAAGTTCTCCGCTTTAGTAACATAATTAATTAACAATATTTAGAATTAAAAACAGCCTTCAATTACCAGAATACAAATTTTACTGCATTACACAATGCATTTCCTAACCTGTGGATCCATCTTCAGGTTTGTATGGCATTTACATTGGTTTCAAATTATTCTTAAAGTTTCTAGTAAAGTTTGTTCCTGTGCAGAATTGACGAGATGCTGAATAATCAGTTTCATATACATACTAGCCTCGTACTCGCGACTTCGTACGAGTGGATTAAGATTTTTTTTGCCAGAATTAAATATAAAAAGTTGTAGGTAACGAAGGATTGGTCCCAAACAATATCGAGTCGGCATAATATGACAGGAAAGCTTTCACTATACCATTCTACCGTCGAACCTGCCTCTTGAAGAGAATCAATTTCCAACATATTTCTGTCACTATTCGATAAGATTTCAAAATTTCGTGACTACAACTGTTAATCATACTGTAAAAAAAAATATCCTGTGCCCTTCAAACAGCTTTCCTTATAAAATTCCATCACAACGATATAGCCATATAGTCGTCAAAATGTAACAAAAAGACAGAGCCTTACTTCCGTATTTATATTAGTATTACTGTGGTTCTCACTCACACACTGACTGCGAACAACACCTGAGGGATCATTATAACGTAAAAAGTGTACACCTGCAAAATTGCAAGACTACCTACGATTTGCCTCGCATTGTACCCCTAACTTTATAATATCTACAGTTTAACATTCAATCCAAATAACGTACGGCCCAGGCCTGACTCTTACGACGAAAAACAATTTTTAAAAATCGTAGCCCCGACGGAGATTTGAACCGGAGACCACGATTTTCGTAAGCAAGCTCTTCAGCCACTGAGCTGCCAGTTCACTACACGGAATCACGGTCTGGAGACGTCCACATCCAACGTGTCTGTCTATCGCCGTATTTCGAAGTTATGACACAACATGTGTTATTTATACAGATAATTTTTCAACCAAATGTAGACAGTATTTTTCTCCTTGTTTCAAAGGATAAGTGTGCAATGTTTCATCGAGATCGGATGAAAACTGTGGATTTGTATGAAGAACAAACAAACCAACAAACAAACAAACATTCATCTTTATATATAAAAATTTATTGAGGAGCTTTGTAGTAGACACGATGTCGTTTAAGGTGCACATGTTTATATAAACAGAATTAGAACAAAAACAGTTTAAATTAATTGAGAAAGGAATTTTTAGAAATTCTACCTTTCAACGGCAAAATTATGAATGTTAAAAGTCACAGGTAAACGATAGTTCAAATTCAAGCTGTGAGGCTTCGTTGGCCTCTATACGGAGTGATCATATAGATAGAAGCATCAGATATCACTGAGTTATTGATTAACTGTTTGTGTTTTCTAGAGCTTTCCGGACATTTTTGTTTCTGTTAGGAAAACATTTAATCATTTTTAACAGTTCCGCAACACGTTATAAGTAGGATGCGGATCTTTATGACAAAAAATAATAAATAAATAAATAAATAAATAAAATAAAATAAAAACAGAGGAATATGCAGGCAGACATGACCTTAAAAATGGATAAATATGACCTGAAAATCACAAAATATGACCAACATTTAAATTTACAATACATCAAAACATGCTCAATTATAGATCATTTATTTTATCTAGTAGTGTCGCTTTCGTGTAGACAACATAAGTTGCTTCCGTACACTCGCTGCACCATTGGCAAGTTGAATTTTATATTGTTTTGTTGAAGTGGATTTAATTTCAAATAATTTACAGAATAGAACTCTTTCATCTGTACTAAAATACTCGTCTCTAAATTCACTTACTTAACTTCGCACTTTCAGAAAATTTTACCCTCGAAATGGCGGTAGGTCTCGTTACTGACCAATTGCAGATTTTTTAACGACGACTGAGGATATTTCATTGAGATATTGATTGACGCGGATCGACACAGGCATGCTTCTGCTGCACTGTCGAGATTAAAAGGCGGGCGAACCATTACGTTTAGAGAGTGACAATAATGTATAACGTTAATTCTTGACTGGTGATTTCTGACCGCAGTGAAAATTAGACCTCCCCCCCCACCTGTATAGCAGAAGTACAGTTTTATGAATAATTATCTTAATTTCCTCTCATCTATACCTAGTGAATTCCCGGTACTATTAAAAAACTACCAGATTTTTCCTGAAAATATTACCATAAATACTATCGAAATATGACCAAAACTAGGAAACCGATCTGAATATACATTTATATGCAATATAAAATACGTTTAAATACAATCAGAAACGTTGAATCATATTTTAATTCAGCATTTTAGCTCAAAAAGAAGACAGGAACAAAATACGACTTTTCCTAAAGATCCGAACCCTAGATATAAGTGTTTTGCGATATACTTATTCCATTTGACAAATAATTAATTGCTACAAATGAGCTGGTTCTTTTTTCAACCTAGTACAAACCACCATCATGGCTATTCATCGTGTATCATTTGCCATATTTTCACACAGGCCACGTAGTAAAACTTATTTCCGAATCTCGTTTCGGTGATAACATCGTTTTTAAGGTTATGATGTGCTTATATGACATACACGTCTTCGCTAAATTTCCTTGTTACCTCTTACTTACTTTTGAGATAACTGGATAATACTGTAATCCAAAAACTTTCAGAGGTCAAAAGAAGTAATCTTTAGCCAAAATCAGTGTGTAACCTACATTTCATTCAAACGACGTAACTATATGGTTTATTTAAAATAAGAGATATACGAATTTTTAGGGCATTACGATTAGTCATCATTGATATCAATAGATTCGGGAGGGATTTTTGACAGAGTAACGGGAAGAAATCGATCGTGGCGTGATTTGAAGAAACCATTTAGTTCACCTGCGGAACTAAAATTTTGATGATCGTATGCGATATCGAATCTCCAACCTTGCGAATGCCGGGTTAAAAAGTTAACTACCCGCCAATCAGACTCGTAAAGGGGGGTATGTATGGGGGCATCCATAAATTACGTGAGATGTTTTCCGGACCCCCCCCCCTTCCTTCCCCCTCTCTGGTAAGACTTCGTGAGATCTGGTCCGTCCCCTAGAAATCACCGTCGCAACTTTTTGAGACCTTTTTTTGGGTCTCACCCTTTTCGACAAAATACCGCCTCCCCTCCCTAAAATCGGTCTTTGCATGTTTTGTAGAACTTTTTTTTTTAGCTCTACAGTCCAACAAAAAATTCCAAAACCTCACTTGAGATTTACGTTGAACCCCCCCGCCCTCCCTCTTGGTGAGATTTCGCCGTACCCCCCCCCCCCCCTATTTCACCTTATGTAATTTATGGACGCCTCCTATCGACTGTCAAAGGATCGAGACGTGTTTTTCAAGAGGTTGCCAACGTCTGGTGTATCTCATATGGGGAATAAAGTAGAAGATATTTGAGTTTCCATTAGCAGCTCTACAATTCGAAAGCATACATTCATCTGAAGATATATTGCGTTGAGGCAGACGACCGCGTTGTTTCCCACGGGGGGCGATGGTTGAGTTGGCGGATTCCTGTCGAACAATGCTCTCCCAGAAGACGGAATCTGGAGCAGTCCAGCACGCACCATTGCACAAAGATATGCGAGAAATCCAGGCTGGAGATTCCCGATCGGAGTGGGTTCCCTGGGAAAAAGGTCGATAATTATCGTGGTCCGAGTCCACTAAATAAACTGCTGTAATGAGCCGACAGGGGCTTCGAAATACCGAAGACGACAGAGAGATAAGCTATTGAGGAGTTCTGGGTAAATACCGAGAAATCTAACCTGCAGGTAAGCAACGTTATTATACAAGCCGTCTCAATCGACCAAGGTAAACAGCGTCATACGTCTGGGAGAAGGAGGGAATAATTTAGTAAAAAAGTTGATCCTGGAGTAGTTTCGTCATCATGTCTTACTTCTGATTTGTGTAGTAATCATTAATTGTAGGTTTACATTTTTATATAAATAAAAATAATACCACCGTGATTAAAATTGGTAACGCATATTATTTACTGTGACGATGTAATAGGCAAAAGTGATTAAAATTAAATTTAATAACAGTTATATGATATGCAATAAGTTCCATCATATTAAAAATTTGCAGAAGAATTTTCAGCTTCTGAATTCAATAAACTTCCAACAGTTTAAAAAAATTTCATAGTTCCTAAAAATTTATTCTGAAAATTATTCGAAAACTCACAATAAAATCTGTTACATGTTAATTACAGCAAACCACTGAAATGTGTGCGACATTGTCTTAAACCAAAAATAATTAATATAAAAACATCCCGTGCAGCATAATTTAAAAGAACATCAGTACCCATAAATTATATTCGTTCAAACGACCTGCTTTCTTAACAGGAGTATGATATTTAATAAAAACTTAAACTTTTGCACGGTCCGATGAAAAGTTTAATCTTCGAAATAACATATATGACAAAACTTTCAAATTAACAATAGAGGATGTAACATGGCAGTTATTAAAGGTTGCAGGGATAAAATGTCTTAAAATTTTTAATGTAACCTATATCATTCCTCGTTTTATGAAAAGTGCGTTGGTGTGAAACATTTAAGCAAATGATTTATCATAAATAATTACCTCCATTTACAAAAGAGAAGTGTTTAATTAACTTCTTATTATAAATATATAATTAGTCTGTATGTGTCTCTTCTAACCATTTTATCTCTTCTGCGTATCTTGCAATGTGTTTTAGTGTAAAGTCATTGATTTTAAACGGATTTACGAAAATTTAGATTAAAATATATTTACGTTCTGCTTCAATCAACATTAAGAAAGGATATGGTAAAGTTTAATTATTTAACAGCATCGAATTACTAATATGTTAATGTCAATTTTTTGTTAACTATTTTCATTCGTAGATTTATGGGTGTTTAGCTGCGTAGACAAACGTTGTAAATTCCGTAAGACCAATAATGTTTTGTGGTAGTTTTAATTTTGTTTTGTTTAAGAATTTACGTCTCTCCGACGTTGAAGTCATTAGAGCCGGAAGAGGAATGGGGGAAAGAAACAAGAAGGAATTTGGTTATGGTCTTTTGAAGGAACCAACCAACGAACCATACGCCTGGAATGTTAGGCCCCAGCGTTACAGCTCACCCAAATCGCTCGGTGTGATGTTTGTGTTATAGTAATAATAATTAAAATTAAAGAAATACTTTTTCAACGAAAATAAAAAAACAAGTGTATTATTCGAGAAAAGTATTTTCTTTTTCCCACAGCGCAATTGCTTCCAGTGCTTAATCTTTCTTATTCTGTCATAGCAGCTGTCCTTACCGGGTAGCTAACTCCAAAAACAGATAGCTATCAATCACAATTATTGTGTTACTTTTTTTTAGCCTTTGCAGTTATGCCATTAAGGGATATGTTGTTTTAAGACAGAAAGGCACATGCACATCTGTCTATGAATACCCTACTGTTTCAACTTGTTAACTGGGTATTCCCAAAGACCCTGACGATTAAAAAAAAGGTATTACTTCAGAGTTTACCTCCGATGAGATTCGAAGCATTAGTGGGACAGTTAAAGTATTTTAGTACATATTGAAGGTAGTTAAAAGATGAGATTAGTAAAAAAAATTTCACCGACATACATATCTTTGTAGCTTCGATGTATAAGGTTTAGATGTTCAAACTGTCGCATATTTCCTGTATTAGTTGTTATCGCATTCATAGTGCTTTTTATAAAAAACTAGCCCGTACCCGCGACTTCGTACGCGTGGATTAAGAGTTTTTTTTGCCAGAATTAAATATAGAAAGTTGTTGGTAACGAAAGATTGGTCCCAAACTATATCGAGTCGGAATAATATGACAGGAAAGCTATCACTATATCATTGTACCGTCGAACATGTCTCTTGAACAGAATCAATTTCCAACATATTTCTGTCACCATTCGATAAGGTCTCAAAATTTCGTGACTACAACTGTTAATCATACTGGAAAAAATATCCTGTGCCCTTCACACAGATTTCCTTATAAAATTCCATCACAACGATATAGCCATTTAGTCGTCAAAACGTAACAAAAAGAGAGAGATTTACTTCAGTATTTATAATAATATTACTGTGGTTCACACTCACACACTGACTGCGAACAACACCTGAGGGATCATTATAACGTAAAAAGTGTACACCTACAACATTGCAAGACTACATACGATTTGCCTCGCATTGCACCCCTAACTTTATAATATCTACAGTTTAACATTCAATCCGAATAACCTAAGGCTCAGGCCTGACTCTTACGATGAAAATCAATTTTTAAAAATCTTAGCCTCCACGGAGATTTGAACCGGAGACCACGAAGTTCGTAAGCAAGCGCTTTAACCACTGAGCTGGCAGTCCAGTACACGGAAACACGGTACGTTGACGTCCACATCCAACGTCTCTGTCTATCACCGTATTTCGAAGTTATTAGACAACATGTGTTATTTATACACATAATTTTTCAACCAAATGTAGACAGTATTTTTCTCCTTGTTTCAAAGGATAAGTGTGCAAAGTTTCATCGAGATCGGTTAAAAACTGTGGATTTGTATGAAGAACAAACAAACCAACAAACAAACAAACAAACATACATTCATCTTTATATATAAAGATTGTTATTGCTATAATTATTTTCTCTGCAATGTTGTATTTAATGAAGAACACTTAATGGACCACCTCTAGATGCTGTGTCAAAATGAAAATGTAAAAATAAAAAAAATAAAAAAAAATATTTCAGAGTTAGAGCAAGGTCTCCTTGAAGAGAATGGTGAAAAACTGGTATAGGCACCAAAATTCCAATCAGAAAACCATAAAAATCCTATAAAAATTTCCACGAATAAATAGCAACTGATATTTTACCTGTTAGTATGTTGTGTAGTTAAATGATGAATGGCACCGGTGAGTCGTGAAAGCTTGGGATGCTGTTTACTGAAGACGAGGTGGCGTGAAGTAGTGGAAATGTTAGATGTGAGTCGGATCTCACCTCCAGCAGCTCAGAGACCCTCGAAGACGCCATAAATCGGCAGCCAGAAGGGGAGAAGGAGAAAAATGAGGCGCGGAGGGAAAAAATGTGAGAATTATAGGCATTACCCGCCAGCCACCGGGCATACCTCATCGAAGGCGGCTAATATCGATATATCACGCGGGCGCGAGGAATCGGTCTGCAATAACTCGCCCCGCCGCGCCGGCCCGCTCCTCCTCATATCCGCCGATTCTTCCACGGCCGTGGAAAATAATGCCCTTGGGATTGCGTGCAGCCGAACCGTATGCCCTATTTTTCTTCATTCCGAGCGGCGCTTCTCTCCGCACCATTCGGTTCCTTAACTCGCCTAATGAACAACCGCCGGGAGTTTCTCTCAATCGGAAGAGGATCGTAAATCGTCTAATATATTTCTCAGGAGAGCCGCAAAAGAATACGCGCTGCGGCCGTATATACCGGCCTTATTGAAACGTCTTGAGGGAGCTACTCCAGGCTCAGGAAGTGGGTGAGTCCGGATCTAAACAGATGGCTGGTACTACATTGATTTTCGGAATAATTCTGTTATATTTTTGTCATCAGAAAACTCTTCAAATACCTCAATTTTTCACTTGTATTTACAAATCAGTAAATGAATTGTGCTATAATAGGTTCTGTACCTTCTGAATTAAAGACAGAAATATTATGAAAACTCCGTCTTTGTATCTGTCACAGTGTCCTATCTCCTGAATCTTTCAACTTGTAAGTAAGCAGTATCTTTTTTGTCATTAACCATAACACGATTATAACGTAAAATATTGAAAAATAATGAAGTTGAAAGTAATTATTCGGTATTTATTAGGTGGTAGAAGGAATAATTTTTCTTTAAATGGTATTCACTGGAATCGAATGAAACGTGTAAATCTGTTTCAACGAAAAATATTTGTACGGAGAAAATGTTTTTTTTAGTTAAAAGTTATAAAAAATACTAATATCTCCTTAATTTACGAAAATAATATATTTTAAAAAAAATGACGTCTACAAATGTGGTGAATGTTTTTTTTATTCCCCAGACGGGTTTCGTCCTTATTTAATGGAGTATCATCAGTTTGACTGCAATATTAATTCCAGAGCGCCAGGTGAAGATCATCAACATATTTCCTATTGACGATGCCCTACACCACAATTTTGAAACGCGTCTGGGAGATAAAAAACATTCATTACAACAGTGGTTTTAGACGAAGTTTTATTTATAAAATCTGTTGTTCACCAACTGAAAAAAATTGTTTACAATCAGATTACTGTATTTCAAGAATACAGCAATATTATAACCGTCTTTCTGGCATGTATGATTCTTATAAAATAAATTAATTAGTAATTTAAATGAATTACATACACCAGGCAATAATTTTTGACTAAAAACTTATTTCTAATTTGGTTAAATATTTGATTAATTGAATAATGCTTAGGTCATGAAAATATTTTTTTTTTGAAGAGAAACCATATTTTTAAAGCTAATTTCTGTTTGTTTTTACTTGTAAATACCATTTTAAATACATTATCTCAAAACTATTAATGATAAATATTTAAAAATAGTTTGTTATAAAATATTTTTTTTATTTTTAAAAAGTAGAGGAGGTTTGTCATGTGCGAGATGAAATAGCACCATCTTCGTACCGGCCAATCTCTTTATGACTATTTCGAAAGATTCCCCAAAAGAAATTCTACTTCAAACTGTTTTATTGTTGACTATTGTAAGCCCGTGACCGTTTTTTTTTAGTATCGTGATGGGTCTAGAATAGTTCCAGTTTGTAGAATGAAGGATTATGACAGGTTGACTTAAGTTTCAGGGTGAATAAAATTTCTGATCTTGAGGAACTCAAAAGCATTAGTAGAGGTAGGTATTAAACACGAACAGGGATGATAGCGCAATCGTATAATTGCTTAAATAAAAACTTGACTTGTATTTGACCGTCAAAGTTCACTCTGAAAAATTTAAAAATTCCTATTTGCTTCGTAATCATCACGTTGTTTTTTTTATTGAGTCTGGACTAACACTCGTAATCATTGGTCATAATATCTGTAACTGCCAGAGAAGTTGCTACACATTCCATATTATTAAACAGTTGAGCAACTCAGAAGAAATGAATTGCCAGAATAGTTGGTTCTGTAACATATTTGGTCTGATGTCCACTTAAAATTACCTAATAACTCACATAAAGCGAACATGAGTAAAGACCAATAACGAAAGTGATAAGTAAAATGCCTAAAAAGTAAATAAACCGTAATGCATATACTTTGGTCAGGCACCAACATTAGTGAAAGTTTTAATTAAATTGAAATTTATCCTAAGCCGGAATGACAATTGTCATTAGTGGTTATAACAGAACCCATGACCAATCTATTTTTTAAAAGTTTTTATGTTGCTTTTAACAACAAGTTATTAAAAATCAATTCCACGATTTTAAAGCCCATGGGGAATCTAATTTTTTTAAAAAAGGTTTTATGTTGCTTTCATTATTGGCTACAAGTTATTAAAAATCAGTTCCACGATTTTAAAGCCGCAAAATGTATCAAATTTTTTTTTACTGTCAAAAGCCATGAAAAGCAAATTTAATGAATGTATTGTGACAGTTTATTCAATAGCAGTTGTTTAGCTATTAAATTATGGACATAACCTCGAATTTCTTCTAATGATGTCTTCGGTCGCTCTTTTGCGAGACGAGGCTGACACGTGACACCGTTCTCCAGCCAATAGCTGGAGTGAGTGAGCTTAGGAAATTATATAGTAGATACTATGCTAACTTTCTCAATACGGAGTTACTGATCTCTAGTGGTATTTTTTTTTTTTTATTGACGAGATCATACGCTATCTCGCTGCACTGGGTGTAGCAATGCGATGAAAGTAATTGTAGATAAATAGTATTCCAAGCGTTTTAGAAACGTTTTAAGGCCTCTGAAAACAAGTGTTTTTATGCTTGTAGGTGACAGGCTACTATTACTTGAGCTAGCAAAAATACGGTTTTAGGGTTAGTGAATAAACAAGTTTTGCAATATAATCTTCTCGGATGTCCAGACGGATGTTGTCGCAGAAACACAACTTTTCGATGCTGGCACAGCTGTCTTCATCAGGCATCAAGTGGCTTCTAGATGTACAAGCTGGCAGTGACTGGCAGTCTACACAGTCACAGATAGATACCCGAGAAGACTATATTGCAACATTACGCCGGAAAAGTCTCGTATTATGCATGAACAAGTGTTTTTATGCTTGTAATTTTTTTTTTTTTAACTTATTGCTTTACGCCTCGTCGACGTCGAGGTCATTAGAGGTGGGAAAGGACTGGGGACAAGGAACGGGAAGGAATTCGGCCATGGCCTTTTGAAGGAAGCATCCCGGCATTCGCCTGGAGTGATTTGGGGAAACCATGAAATATCCAAATTTGGATGCCCGGACGGGGATTCGAACCGGCATCCTCCAGAATGCAAGGCCATTATGCTAGTAGGTATGCTGGATACCATTGCGTGAATTAACAACAATATGAGCCTGTCTCGAGTCGGCGAACGGGTTGAACACGTCACCGCCGGATCACCACGTGGATTTGACTTGTTGCAACTGAATACGGAGTGTCCGTCCCGGCGCTGCCACAATAAAGCCCTAGTACGAGGTCTCCGCAAAGTGCCAATACCTGCACGGGCCATCAGAGCCGGCCCGGGCTCGTTAAGGCGGAGTGGCCGGCCTGTAGCGGCCGTCGAGTTAACCAAACGTTTGGTCGTGACGCCAGGAGGGGGCGGACCGGAATCAATCTTGAGAGAACCGGGGAGGTCGGGAGATCAGACCCTAATTGCTTGTCGGGGATCATTTTCGCGCGCCACTGGCCAGACCACTACCGCCGTAAACGCGCGGCCACGGGAGAGCTGTGTTATGTCCCGGCCGAACAGTAGGGCCGCCTGCAACTGACACCCTGCGTGGGTGGGCTTCGGCAGCCGGGCAGTCGCTGCCTCGGGCAGGCAAGCCGTCTTGAGAGGAGGATGGCGACACCTGCAAGTGACTGCCACAGTGTGAGCCGTCTACAACAGTAGCTAGAAGTATTCCAAACGCAGTTTACTGGCGAAACAAGGTGCAGAAATTAAATAACACCATTGGTTTGTTAACAGGATGTAATACTGCAACGTGGTGGCTGCTGCTCTAACCTCAGTTTGTAGATGACGAAAGATTATTACAGATTACAGCAGAAGCAGGATTATAAACGAGACATGGTAAGCATTTTTTTTATTTATTTATTTTATTTTTTTTATTTTTGTTAGCTTATCGTTTTACGCCTCGTTGATATTGAGGTCATTAGAGGAAGGAAAAGGACTGGTGGGCAAGGAATGGGAAAGAATTCGGTGTTAGGAAGACCTGAAAGGAAAATTTTTATTAGGGCGAGCGAAGCGAACCCGTATACTAGGAGACGATTTGTGCACAGTTTGTGGTACATTTCTTGAAAAAACTGCTGCACTTAAAGACGTGAAATTGAACATACAGATTCAAAGTCAATTCTAGATGTGTCATCAATCATTATTTTTGTAAAAAAATACACACATAAATAGCTATATTTTCTAATATTTCTATTTATTCATGTCGAGAGAAAGCAGAGGCGATCGCGTCAAGTGACATGGTCACGTGACTACGTCATGTGGTCGCGTCACTAGACGCAGTCACGTGACCGCGTCACGTGGTTTGACACAATCATTGTTAAGAATTAGTTATTCATTTAACGTGCAAGATATTCGAAATGTGTTAATGTAGCTTTGCTTTCAGTGTGTCCATTGAGAGGGACGCATTTTGAATACGCTGCTGGTATTTTTGCAATAACTTACCACTGAATTTGAAGTGTAGCCATCTGTTCACAGCAACGGTAAGATAATCAAATAAACTGTTCACTAAAAGTGTAGTTTGTGATTCCGATGTTGTCCTGAGAACTTGCTCTCCAGAAAGAGAGATATTAATTTAATTTTTTGTATTAAATATGATCTATGGTTGTTGAATGTTCTATGTAAATACATCTGTGATTTCTGTATATTTAGATGCGATAGTTTTGTAATAATATAAAGAAATTCCACTCCCACAC
This sequence comes from Vandiemenella viatica, assembly GCA_031002005.1. NCBI lineage: Eukaryota > Metazoa > Arthropoda > Insecta > Orthoptera > Morabidae > Vandiemenella > Vandiemenella viatica. The sequence continues at coordinate 119,325,749 of CM061914.1, forward strand.
TTAATCAGTTTCTTAAATACCTTACAATTATAATGACTTACGATTCAATGTTTAGTGAAAATAAAATATGAAAGGAATGTACACCTAATTGGTACCCTTCAAACTTTAATCGAAAATACCGTTGCCACAGACTGAAGTATTGAGAGAATCTGAACTCCAGAAAGGCAGATATTATTTTTTTTTACTAAAGATTCTTCTGTATCATTGTTAAGAAATGTGTGTATGTGGCTATACTAACCGCAATTTGATGATGAATTTTTATGTAACTTTATGAGACTTCGAGATATAGCATGCCAAAAATCAGTTGTAGTTATAGTTTCTGGTATGTTTGGTGACGTTCTTCTGGTCCAGGCTGTATTTCAACCTAACAACAACCAATAGGAAGAAATAAAACACCTATAGTGAATTTCCACCATGTTGATATAGTGATTTTTGTTCTGGTCCAGGCAGGGTCTCACCCTAACGTCCTCACTTTGGAAAACAGTATCTCGAGAATTAAGGGCGAAAACATAAAAAAAATTCGATTAGTCTCGTCAAGTTACATAAAAATTCATCAGCAAATTTGGATATGGTGAAATTTTTTTTCTGGTCCAGGCCGCATTTCAACCTAGCCAAGTCAATTTTGAGATATGAAAGATATTTCGAGAACTAAGCGAGATATCAAAAAAATAATTATTCTTTATTTTTCGATTTGTTTTACCGAATTTATTATATAGTGTGGCGCTACAATAATGATAGAACTGCCGTATATGTGATATATCTGTATTACACTGTTTTATATTATTAGTTATTTTTATTATGTGAAAATGACACGAAATCTCACGTTGACAGGTCGTAAAGAACGCATACTTAACCGGTCGTTAATGCGTAATGTAAGAGAACGACCGAAAAAATATCGAAGTAACGTAGACTAATACAAAATCATCGAGATGATGTTCACTTTTATGTGCATGCAGTAAATTTTGAACATGCTTAAAAAAAAATTGGATTTTAAATTGTGTTGTATATGTCGACGTTTGATTTACATATTGAAAATGATGGACTTTGTTCTGTTTGTCATAATTATAAAGAAGGAAATGAAGTGAATAATGAATATATTTTCTAAAGAAAATAATATGGATCCAGGTACAGAAAAAAATTAACGTTTGTTGAAGAACAGTTAATTGCACAAATCCAGTAATTACAGTTTATCGGCTTAAAGGTGGTCAATTTGGATATAATGGCCAAGTCATTAATTTTCATCAAGATATTACAATTTTATAACTTCATTACCTCATTCTATTCATCCTATTTTACGAAATATATATTTTTAGAAGACACGAGGGCGAAGGATATAAAGATTTTATTGTCAATCGTGACAATGCCGAGGCTGCTTATATAACTTAAAACTAATAATCATTGGTATTATGAAATTACAATTAACAAAAATAATTTATAAAGATTGCCTAGTAATGAAAGAATTTTTCAATAAATAATATGTAGCCAAAAACAACAAAATGTTTTATGCGACATGGATAGCGAAAAAAAATGATGAAAATTTACTGTTTTTTAACAATATTTATGAATCTGGAGCTCCAACAAATACTTTTAAATGTAACAAAGATTTAAGGATTGTGGCTTATTACAAATGTGGCTAATTATTTTTTGTCAACAAACTAAATCCATGGTTTTTGATGGTGGTTCGTGAAGTTTGAATATTAAAATTCTTACGTTTATTTATTAATTTCTATAGTTGTATATTTCTTACAGCAAAACTTCACGAGTCAACACAAAGCCGTGCTTTTAGTTAGTATTATAACTAAATATTCGATCGCAGAATGCTCGTATTACATACTCGCCGAGACTTGTATTTTTGAAGACATATAAGTTCAACTTAATTAATCGCGTCTTGCAGTAATGAGAAGTAATAATCTTTCGCTATTCAGAGCTGGGGTAAAAGTTTATCTATGAACAAATAGAGGGCAGAACACTAGCGGAGTACCACGAGGTAACCGATTCAGTGAGTCTCGTGTCATAAAGCTGGAAACGCCCCTGCGGATGATTTCTCTATTTGTGATGTTGTTCTGTGTTAAGTGGTTTATTTCGCAATGAATTACGGTTAGATTTAGGCGCATTAATTGGAGAATTTTTTAAATTACTACACGTATATTTTTAATTGTATTTCCCTCTTAATTATGTCTTATTGATGATGTGGGAACGAAGTATTCCGTAAACAAATCATTAAAAAATTGATGATGTATTTATATCTGCTAGACACTTATTTTTTTGATAGTAATAATCAATTTAAAATTTTGTATCATCAGTGTGGAGTTTAGAATGAATGTTTATCTTATAATATAATCGTCAAAAGCTAAAAAGTGCGTTGTCAGTTTTCGAATAAAGTAGAAACAAATTCGTTTGGTCTGGCGTGCTGGTGTCACAATTTCAATTCGCCACGCATTCCGCCTCTTTCGTGCCTTGAACTATGTTTTAAAGTGGAATTCGAACCACAAAACGTCCTGACATGGGGTTTATATCTAGCATCACTGATTTTGAACCCGGGATCCCGAACATTGAGAGGAAGCGTCTTAAATACAGAGATATTAGATCGATAATACTCGTATAAAAAGCCGGGGATAGAACTAATAGGGGCCTCAGTGTCACAGAATGTCACATAGTTATATAGAAAATAATGCTTTTGTCAATTATTTCACAAACAGATTTCATTTTCGGAAAAAGAGGTACGTTTGTTTAAAGGAATGAAGACTGTGTTCAGAAAGTAATATTGAATTTATGTGTAAATTCTAGTAATGTCACGTTTTACAACACCCTGTGCTTTTAGAACTTCAATATTTTGCTATTTTGAAAAAAGACACAAACAACACGCTACCAACAGAGCCTACAAATTTCAAAACATATCAGACACAGGATATTAATTATGTCTCATGCGATGGTGAGACAGTGAGGTGGATGCAGCAGTCAAAATACTTACAATTAATTCCAAAGAATAGTGTAAAATATTGATCGCCAATTTCTCACTGGTTTTCGTATGGGTTGGTTTCCAAATCGTTTCAGGCATTTAATGGTGGTTGTAAACAACTTCCTTGGCAAAAACATCTTTATATTCCACGTAACACTTACGTTAATTTCTTCTTCTGTAATTTCTGTTGTTTTTCCAGCCGTAAGGTTGGTTTTTATACTTTAATTCCCCTATACGCAGTAATACTGCTGTTGTATTATTATTGACTGAGCCAGTGTGGCTTGGAGCATTAATGTTCACCCACACCGAATCCGGAGAGCAACAGACGTCGTGATTAAAACTTTGCCCCTCCCTCCCCTCCCCGCTCCATGTGTCTTGATTGTCGTTTTCAGACTATTTTACGCGATACCCGAGGCGAATTTGAGGGATGAGCTTCCTTTAGTATCTCCTCCCCCCACCGCCCAAGCAATTCAAATTCATGTATCACAAATGTACATCATATGTATAAACAGACTAGTACTAGAAGTAATACTAAATACTCACAAATTTTCTAGTATTTGGCACGTCTCACTTCATAATTTAAAAATTGAACATCCTCTAACACCTAATATTATTTACCGCTGTCTGTTAAGGAAAAAAGCCGAAACATTTAAAACATGGAACATAATAAATGCCAATTAATAATTCTGAACTAAAGATATTAATTTCTTTTTAGTCAGTTACTAATTGCGATAAGTCATATGCTCTGGTTTCTATTGCTCTACATTCCTAGCTTTACATCAAAGGAATTTTCACTTTGAACTAATTCCCTGGGTGAGATAAAAGGTTAAGGAATATCCCTGGATATTTTATTCAATTCCCTGACTTTCTTACTTGTAACTGGAAACATTCGTAATCCTTTATGCTTGAAATGAATTGATAGTATAATCACACGTTATCTGTTTCCATCCAAATAATACACTCGTTTTTTCTTCCATTATTCATCTGCCATAAATGCTTACACAAATCCAACCCAATATTCTGGAAATTATAGATAAAAAGAGGAGTTTATGAAAGAATCATAAAAAATGATTCATTGTATTTTAAGTTAATCTTATTTTTAAATATAATAATTAAGAGAAAGAACTAAAGACATAGTTAAATAATATTGTATGTACAGGAAAGAAATAAACGTAGGCTAATATCGATATTAAAAACAGCAGAAACAACCATAGTCAGCCAGAAAGGGAGAAATGTATCGAATCATCTGAGAAAATAAAGTAGAAATACAGGCCAGTAACTCAACCCGTCATACTTTTACAGGTTTTATGCTATGAACGATATTAGCTTTTCAATATTCGACGAAACGTTTTTACACTTGCAGCAAAATCAAAACTGCAAGTGACTGGTCTCAATCAATTCTAACAAGCAACCATCCAGAACGTTTTTTTTTTTTTTTTTTTTTTTTTTTTTTTTTTTTTTAAAAAAGAAACAGCTGTGGTCAAACAACAGTTAATAAAACTGTCCTGGTCAGCATTAATGGGAAATCTAGTATTTATTGTTATATGACTGCTAAGTCACGAAAAAAATTGTAACTACACATTATAAATACAATAATTTTCTGTGTTAGCCAAACTTAATCAGAATAAGAATTGTTTGCTTTGAAAAAGGTTTTTAGCCCAGTTTCTTTTAAAAACTAACTTTAATAACAGTATAGAAAATTTTTCAAAGAAATTAATTCAGTTAATTGCTCGACAGAACGGGAAATAATACGTTGTTTGTGGAAAAACGTTGAATAATTCAAATTATTGGAAGATTGAGTACTTCTGGACTGAGATTCTGTGGTATCCACTTTGTTTCGGACACTGGCTGTACCTCCGTCCGGCCAATCCCGGGCGGCCGGAGGGCTGTAGATTGGAATTGGCTGTATAGCAATCTCCTCGGAGAACCACTTAAACCTATACAGTAGTAAGTGTCTTTGGAGGTTTTCGTCGATCTTAAAACCCCCCGACCGGCCCTTACTCACTGCGGCCGTTTTCCCCTTCTCTGCTCCACATGCCCTGCATTCTCCTTCCCGTCTCTCTCTATCTCCATCACGCGAACACCCACACACACACACACACACACACACACACACACATTGCCGACCGTCTTATCGGGATCACAAATATCGGCCTCAACCAGGAGCGGCACTAAACACAACTCACACAGACGCACACACTCACAGCTCCGCGCTCAGAAATTGGGAACGACCACTTCTGCTCTTCATGACTGGTCAAGGCTGTACAGCTACTGTGCGTTCGGGGGAGGGGGGAGGTGTGGGGGGATGCTGGTAACGGTGAACGCCAAACGGCAGTCGTTGCAGCCGGGTATAGGAGAAGAGGGGGACCTAGTATCGAGCCTTGTGGTCGGACTCCGCGCGTTGGGTGATTCCGAGGACAGCGGCTGGAAGAGGCTACCCCAAGATATTACATTGTAATGGTTGTCTGGCCGGAGGCGTAACGTCCGCGTTTGATGGTCTTTGGCCGGCTGCGGCACCCGGTCAGAACTATAACCAATATCGCGAGGGGGCCTCCCGAATTGCTGGGGAACGGGGCAAATTTTTATATAATGGGCCTTCTGCTACGACCCGTAAACGCATCCCGGGCGTAATAGTGGTTACGGGGCTGTTCCACCGCGGAACTTTGATGGAGCGCCATTATTGTAGGGGTCGCGTCATAACTGGAGTCTGATGAGGAACTATCGTTAAGATTTTATATTTGCCTTGGAAGCAGACTGTAATACGCGTGTGTACGAGATTACGTCCAAGACTGCAGTATGACGATGAACAGCAGTGTTAGCAAACAAATTAAGAAAAAACCGATCAGAGATAAAAAAAGAAAGTTTCGCTAATCATCGTTTTTAAACACGGCTTAAGTATTATCAGTCGTTTAAGAAAAGAGAGAAAGCTTGAGCAACGTCAAGATTTTTGCTAATTATCAAATCTGTTCTTAAAACAGAAGTTCCAGGTAAATACGGGTGTTCAGTCTGCCAATAAATTCTATTTTTAAGTAGCGTTAGCATTGAAGATGCTGAATAAAAATACTGTATAAGACAAAAAGTTCAAGATTCATGAACTCAAAGTTTCCCAGTAACGTTTTCCCACTTAACTTAAAGAAGTGAAGAGTTGTAGAAATTACAGAAGGACGTGAACGAATTATTAGAGACGAAATTTATGCTTCATCTACATCTATACTCTGCAAATCACAAATACTGTGGATGGCAGAGGGTGCTAAGCACCAATCCCAATTCTGCGCATTCCAATCCCGAACAGATCGAGGAAAGAATTAATACATAAATCAATCAGTACGGCATCTTATTTCTCTAATCTTATCCCTCCTGTCATTGCGACCTAAATAGGTTGGCGGAAGAAGTATTTCGTTGCACTCGTAACTTAAATATTTTCGCATAATCTCCAGCAAATTCAAACGAAAACGACGTCGTCTGTCCGCCAAACAATCCCTGCCCAACCCACGAATCAGCTCTGTGACACTTACGTAAGGACTGTAACTAGCAGTCACGAATCGAGCGGCTCTTCTCTGTACTTTCTCTAATGTGTCAATCATTCCCTTGCGATACGGATCCCAAATTCCACAACAGTATTCCAAATTCGGACGCACTAGTGTTTTGTACGCTATTTCCTTTGTATGAGCATTACAACTTCTCAAAATACGTCCTATGAATCGTCGTTTGGAATTAGCTTTGCCTACAACGGAAGTTATGTGCAAGTCCCATTTCATGTTGCTTTGTACTGTTACGCCTAGATACTTCAGGGAATCGACAGTGTCAACAACTGAATTGTTAACTTTGTACTCCTGAGCAAGCGGGGTCTTTTTATTGCTTATGTGCATTGCCTTGCACTTTTTTACAGTTAAGTGTAAGTGCTAGTACGTATAGAGGGAAATGAGTAAAACAAAATGTTCAGCAAAAATAAACTATTCTGACCTGGTAATAGACATGGATGTAAAATTACTACAGAATTTTTATATTGGATAGATTTCAGATTTGTTGCTAGAAATGGATCTGAAAAGTCCAAAACAGAAAATTATTTTAAAAAATTATTTGAAATGAAGAGTTTCTTAGAAAAATAAATTAAAAATAGGAAGTTGATCCGCCTTTGGAACTGAAGATTGATTCATTTGCCAGTGATACTAACAATGAAATGAAGAAGACAACAAAGTAAAGAATAAATGACGTAGATAAATACCAGTGTAGACATTAATAGTAAAGTAGGTATAGTGACGAAAAGAGGAAAGAAAAATGAATCAGTCAGGATGTGTATGTTAAGAGACAAAAAGCTCTTTGGAAGCAACAACATACATTCTTCTCAAGGATTTTGTTGTTGTTGGGCGAATGTGGAGTTAAATCAGCGTGGTAAAAATATGAAGGAATGATTATATTAAGAAACAATCCAGCAAGCCTTCTGAATTAACGCGTAGAAAATATAAATCCAGAGCCGTGTATAAGCGGTCAATACGGGAATCCTAGTTTTCTAAATATGGAGATCAATCATACGATTATTGTATCAACTAGCAGGACAATTTTATGTTTAGAAAATATGCAGAGTATTATTTCAAGAATATTTCTAAATGGACGGTTATCTTAATGAGATAAAGGTCAATTATTGGTGTAATTTAAGAACGTTTTTTTTTTAAAAAAAAAAAAAAAAAATACTATGATTTTAAACTAGATCGTAATCTGTGTGTCTCTTGCAGTTCAGAAAATCAGAATTTCGTGATAGTGGTTACACTGTTTGCACTGATTTTACAATATTTGTGCGGTTGGATATATGCTAAAACAAAGGCGAAATACGAGGTAAACGAAAACTTCGTTACTGTACCCTGTTCATTCTGAACTAGCAACTTAAATGACGTTTCTCTGACACCGCTCCTCACCTCACCGAACTGACTGCTGTGTCCATGGTAAACGAACGCTAAATGTTCCCTTAGCATGTAGGGTTAATGGCAGCGGAGTGGGGATAGAGCAGACTGACCTTGAGACGCCTCTGTTAACTGAACTGACTATAAAAATAAGGCGACTGACTATATTCCTGGCTAAAGTGTGTTATTTTCGGAAATTTGCCATCTTTATACATGAGTTCGTTAGAAGATATTTTGTTATTTCTTGATTGATGCCTCCCCATATTACCCATGTAAAGGCAACTTCTTTTAAACGTCGTCTAGATTACATGGGGCAACAAATTCTTTTTTTAATCTAGTGCCTATAATATTTTAACAAATTTGTAGGTAATTTTGGTTGATAAACTCGAAATAACTTCGATTTTTCACTATAAGGTCTAGTGTTTTTATTATACTCATTTCCATTTAACCCAGTTACATTGTAAAACTTATTTCCAACAAGGGACATGAACTGACATTAGAGTGTTAGTAATTTAACGTCTCTTTGTTTACCAAATTTATTTTATTCATATAAAATGCAAAGAATATTAAGTGATTAACTGTGCGTGACCCGTAAACAAAACACAAACCGACATTCAAAATTGAAAATGCAAAGATTTCGCCTGAAAATTAAGGGAATAAATTTATGCTTCTTTGGGCGCCATAAATGTTGAGCAACAGGCTAATTTCCTTTTAAACACCAGCAATAATCTGCCATCAGTATCCTTTGCTGATGGGTTTCCATCTCCTTCATGTTCTGATGAAATGGTTTAATGTGTTCGTTGCTGACATCTTCGAGATTTTCAGAAAAGCAATCAACAAGACTAAACAGAAAATGCATTTTGATGCTCGTATCCAAGCCAATAATACTACAACTTGACTTCACATTACTAATAAGGTCTTCGATGTTTCACTTTTGTGTTTCTCAAGGAAATTTTGTACTACTGCCACAAATACTCGCCAACCTAAGTTACATTCTCGTTCATCGTTTTCTTGAAATTTCTGTCCTTTATGAGCGTACAGATCATTGGACCATCAAAAATTCCTGCTTTTTTATTTTCAGATCTTTTTTCTGTAAAAACACTGCAGATATACTTTAAGCACTCCGCATGTTTGACCATGAATTTGACAAATTGTTTTATCAATCCGAGTTTGATCTGAAAAGGTGGGAAGATGATTTTTTTTAGCTAAATTAACGGTTCTTTTAATAAATTTACAGCTCTACAAGTAGCCATATCTAATTGAGCGGCCAATCTTTACTAACATAGTGTTGTCACGGTCTCTACCATTCCACAAGAAACATACGAGCAGTATGGATATTTAGCACAACCCGATTGCTGTCTCAAGAGAAAATTCACCAATTGTAATGTTGGAGTCTGAAGGGGTTATAACAGATTAAAATTAGAACAAGGTGACAAATCAACGAAATAAACATACATAAATTCAACCTTAAAAACATATAGACTGTGTGTGAGAGAGCTTCGTAGCTTCAGATAGTTACTCTCTAAACGCGGCATCTGCGGTAAATCACTACAAAAAATTAATTCCAGACATGCAGCGAAATTAAACATGACTCCAATCTAACATGACGGGCACATTTCTCCATGTTAGAATGAAAAGAAACATATGTATTGTCCATTATAAACATCATTCACTAAGACTAATACCTAATATATAGCAGAGGGACGTTACATTGCTTAAAATCTAAACCTGATATCTCAATTTAATGACCGAGCGTGGTGGTGTAACGGCTAGTGTTCTGGCCTCACATTCGGGAGGACGGCGTACACAGGGGTATTTGACACAAAAAGCCGATCAAAAGTCAAAAAATTTTTTTAGCAAATTCAAAGAACCCGTATCTACCTAACTCGAGGCAAATGTCTATAGAATAACAATCAGCTATGTTTTTTAGGTAAGTTCCATTCCCCACCCCGTGAACAGTCATCTTCTGAGCACATTGCAAGACCCATGTACTGATCCGAAGCAAATACGAGAAAATTATAAGTTGTACCATTTTAATTTGTGAGTGATGTTAAGTGAATAGTGGTGATTTTAATCATGGATATTGTTCAGCCAGGTGCCTAGAATTGAAATAATAGTAACATTTATCCAAAGGTATCGCACAACTTTATTTCTGTACAGTTTTGTAAGCTGACTTATTTTGTAGTGATTTTTTTTATTACGAAAAGTATTAAAGAGTGATTTTGTTATATTTCCGGACCTTTCCCGAGGCTGATTTCTTATATGGTATCAGTTTAGTGTACTATCTTGCTGTTCATTGAAAATTGGGTGCCAAAAAGTGCCAAACGTCTATTTATTCGAAAATATTCTAGATTATTTACAATGAATCAAACTTACTTATTTCGGTCACATTTTTTTTCATGTAAGATTTTCTTTGTTATGGGCTCTTCTGGTATCATGCTCATGACCCGAAAAGTTATTTATAATATGAGTAAACACGAGAAAGGAAATTATTTCGTGCAAAAGTTGCAATTAGTCGAGGAAAATATTTTAAATCAACCGACATTCACGGTCGAACAAAGGCAACAGTTCGAACAAAGGTTTTCAAGGCTTAAATTGGAAATTAAAAGAAAATGGCACGCTGCTAAGAGAATTGAGAGTGTATTTTTAAATAAATACCATGATTGGTTCAAAAGATCTATCGAAATTCCCATAAAATCCAATCCGACCAATGTGGATTGGCCTATAAAATCTTTCGATGATTTGACCGATTTTAGCAAATGATGTCCGCAGAGATAATACGTATTAACAAAACATTGATTGACAGGTTTTATGCTATTATCTGAATAATATATAGTGGGCACAAGATAGATATTAAAATAAATTAATCCCCAGCGCCAAGAAAAATTTAAAATGTACTGTACATTGAACTGTACTCGTGGCATCCAATGTCACCTATACAAGAAGTATTGATTGAGGGCCCAGTTATAATAGAGTATGCACTTTTGCCTGTAGGCAATCTGTTAGAAGCAGCAGCAGAAGCTAGAAACAAATATTTTCGACGATTTAGGGAGAGACACTCCAGAAAACTTAGTTGGGTGTAGTGTAACACAGATGTCGTTAATAGGTTTTCATTAACTTAGGATCCGTATTTGAGCTTCATCAGGCACAAAATCCCTAAAACATCTAAATCATTCAATCCAGAAAATTCTAAAATATTACTTTAATGGGGCCCGAGTACTCAAGAAGAGAACGAGCCATAAGGTGAAGGTTCCGACGACGAAGGATGGGACGGTTCGTCAGAATGATATTTTAATGTATGTATATGATTGTTGTTTAGATATTTTGTAAATATTCGCTTAATATATTGTAACGTGTATGAACACAGTGTGTGTTCTTTATTATTACTCCTACTTCACAGTTATAAGTTCTAATATACAAAAGAAGCGAAACAAAAATCAAAATTACGTATAAATAATTTTGATCGACTTTTTGTGTCAAATACCCCTGTGTGCGGCGGTTCGAATCCCCGTCCGGGCATCCAGATTTGGGTTTTCCATGGTTTCCCCAAATCACTCCAGGTGAATGCCGGGATGCTTCCTTCAAAAGGCCATGGCCGAATTCCTTCCCATTCCTTGCCTCCCATCCTTTCCCGTCACTAAAGACCTAGTTGTTATAGGAAACGTTAAGCAATTAAAAAAAAAAAAAAACAATTTGATGGTCATGTTTGGAATCAAGCCACGAATTTCTTATAGAAAGAGTGTTTATTTCTCGAAAACCAAATTCGTTGTTGCTTATTGTTACTGAATGTCATGATTCCTGCTCGATCGTAGTAACTTTACACTAACTGTGCCACAAATCTCTCTGTGATAATGATAGTCTGTTCGCTTGGCGTCGAAGGTGACTTGGCTGCGTTCTGCGCCTAGCTTGTCGAGGTAGCGTGGTCGGGGATGGTTGATAGCCGTGGCGTGGTCCCACTAAAACACAAAGTTGCTGGCCCGACCACACCCCTTTGACTCGGCACGAAATTTTAATTGCTCAGATTTTACGGCGAAACGAGACTTAGTTCAGGGATAAACATTTGTCAGCCGAAGGGGACTGCCGTCGCAAAGAAGGAACTAATTAAAATAATTCTTATTTTTTCTTTGTTTCGTGAAAAAATGTCTGTCTCCTCGGAATAATCTTATACTAATCATCTGCTATGTAACTTCTACCTTTACTTGTTTGTAGCCTCCGTCGTAAGAAAGTTTGGCGCTGTTTCCAGTTTGAGTCAAATAAATATTAATAAGGGCGTTTTACTTAACCTAAGGCATGCATCCCAGACTGTGGTCACAAAGTTCGTAATTAAGTCTGGCAGCTTCTAATGATTTTGTGGACAGGCCCAAGGACATCTTGAGTTCGTTCGTGACGGCGTTTCTCTAATTGGCGGAGATGTTGAGTGCTGAAATGTTTTATACTTCAGATGTTGAAAGCAGAAAGAAATTCCAAAGAAAATACTTGAAGTTCTTGTATTCTACTACATAGAGTAGTAAAAATAATTGAAAAATACCTGTAACTATAAATGCATAGAGGTTTTTAAAAGAATTGTTGATTACTACAGGTAGGTAGAATTCATCGATATCAGGGATATGCGATCACTGGTTAGATACTACACGGAAAATTCTTAGTTTTTATGTTTCCTTAAAGATACTATACAATCTGCGATTTAAAAATCTTGGATTTCAAAAAGCAGTTACAAAAGTATTTACATTTTCTTAATTCTTATTAAATATTATATATTTTTAAAAAGAGATTATACCCTACTTTCCTGTCCTAGGCTAGAAGTATTTTCAACTGAGTATTTCAAATGTATTTCTGTATGTGTTATACAACGGTTCACCTTGGTATTCTGCAAAATACGGAATGTGGAGAATGAAATATGCTGTACGCTTTCAGAACTTAGCTATTCGGAAAGATACCACAGTCTCCATTTCCAACAATCTTCAACCTACAACAGTGATAAAATGTTTGCGACTAACCCCGAGACTTCAATATAATTTGTGAGCTTTCACATGTGTTTCCTGTTTGTCTAAGTGTTACGTGATTAAATTCTCTTTTTGTGTTAGGTGAAAAAAGGTTCTTATTTGGCCGAAAAGCAATTAAGAAACAAATTTGAATAAGAGAATTTAAATCACTTAGCAAGAATTAAAAAGTAATAATAAAAAATATGCTTTCAAAATAATGTTTAGAAAATACGTAGAACATGTAAGAGAGGAAAGATTCCTCTGGAAATATAAATATTACGTATTTTCCTCCTGATGCAAGTCGCAGTTATTGGATGTGTAGAGGGAAGTAAATTAATGTAAAAACAGGTTGATTTACCGTTTATTCACTACAATATAGTTATATACTGGCGACCATACCAATACACAACAATTTTTGTAAAAAAAAGCACAATATTACTTACTGGTGGATTCTTAATACAAAAAAAGAAGATCAGAATGACGATTCAGCAATCAAATTTTGCTGAAGATTAATTTTTACATAGAATCTGACATGCTCTGTTGTTGTAAATGAGTTAAAATGTCCTATAATCTATGTGGCTGTAATAAAATAAATGAGAAACATATAGCAGCAGAAAACGTGTGAACCGATATTTAAGATTGCGTTGAGACTACATCAAGGACTTGAAACAATCTTTGCTTCACATGGAGAAGGTTAAAACGCAACAGCCAGTGAAGTGTTAGCTAAGAACACACTATCTTTACTTGCTAACATATCTGATCGTTGTTATGTTAATTGCTCATCGACCCCTTACCACCAACTCTTTCTTTCTGAGACTAAGTGGATAATCCGATGATATACTATCCTCGCAAGAAGCGTGCGTTTGGAGCCGTGCGATTTGTCAGACTAAATTACTTGATCAATTAAATAGATCCGGCTGCCTTAGTTCATAAATATGCATGGAATCCCCTGGTACGTTGCTGCAATGTTTCGCTGGGACGGATTATTTACTTTTTTTCGCTCGGATTGAATTCATTTCGAGTTTTCATCTTAATAGCTAAGGTATTTAAACAATTTACTTAATCTGAAAAAAAACTGATATTTAATGGTGAAAAGGTTCTGAATGAACCTAGAAATATTTTATATGTATGACACAAGCATTAAATTATCTAGTCACAGAAAATGTTTTGAGTTAGAATTGTGGTAATGGATTATTGAGTGTATTTTATTAATTTCATCGACTTAGATGCAAAAAGGTGACCCTCTGGAAATGAACTCCAGTCTGTAAGAACGGAGACTTTCCCGGCGTGTGCTTGAAATGAAGTCTTCACGGGTGTACAGTCGGATAGTGTTTTGAAAACACGATAATTCGACGACTAGCTCCGTTGTCTTCATCAGGTGTCGAGACATCTTCACAGGTCGGCTGAACGTCGGATACTCAACTCCAGTCTATTAAGCTTTTCACAAAAACTAGGAACATGTATAATATTGCATTAGCTCAGTAAAACCTTGAGATGAAGATGTCTGATGTGGAATTTAATTAAAATAACCTATTGTTTTGCAAATTATAGTTCCAGGGAGACTTACCAGTGCTTACGACAGAAATAGAATGGATATAATATAAAATATTTTGTTTTTTAATTGGTTATAAATCTGATAAATTATTGAAATCTGTTTCTTGGCCTATTTAAAATGGTACCAAATGCCAGGAATTATGATTGTTTATTTGTTGAGATTTCTGTATGTAGACATTCTTTTGAACAATTGTGTAACAAACGTCATATTACATGAATAACGCTAATTCTCTATGTAAATGAGGTGTACGTTTCCTGCCTTTAAAATTTTTATACAGGGTTGGAAAAGTATAATAACCCTATTTCGTTTGATGTTTTGGACGTACGAGTTATGTAGCACATTTAAATAGTTTCTAAATCTTTCAAATGATTGTTGTAATTATTATAAATTATTTCCTTACTGCTGTAATCAGTATTGATTATTAATTACTGTGTTACTAAGCATATTAATAACTGTGTATTTAGTTTCGATTGTCATATATTGTCGAGGTTCCCGACCGTGTTTGGATTTGTTAGATCCGTTGCGACGTCAATCACAATGTCTCTTGGTCTTACTTTCAAGAAGTAATTTTCGCGTGAGCAACAATCATTATGTTTCTACCTGTATACTAATAAAGCATTGTCATCGAATTATTATTTGTAGTGTAGTTGTTTCCTGACAAGGAATCAGGAGTAATGCTTTGATGAAAATAAAACCACGTGGTGACCTGTACAATACGCAATCAATGGCTCAAATAATAAAACATTATCAACAGATAATACCATCGCAGATGTTACGCAAGATGGCAAGTTCCGTTCCAGGTCTACTATGAAGAAGTGCTACATAGTCAAAATAGTCATCAACACTGCTTATGTAACATTGTCGACTTTTGTTTGTAATGTGCCTCTCACATGTGAATTTAAGCAAGTATAACTATGGCTTGAAGGTCACGGAAGATTCTAATTCTATTACCAGAATGCTGGCATTCTCTGAACTTCTGTTTTAATGTAGAAGGCTCAAGGGCCTTCATTCCTTGATCAGATCCGGCTGATTTACGAACTTGATCTATGTTTTACCCATAGGGTTTGCTCGGAATAATTTGATGTATTTCTGTTTAGTTTGAACGGAATTATCGTGAGTAAAGACAGACTTCTCTCGAATTATATAAGAGGTAATTATAGCTTCTCAGCGTATATGTCAGTGTTTCTGCGAACTGCCATTTGATATTGACTGGATGGACAGGATCTGAACATCTGGTCGGATGACGATGGAACTTCTGTATTTATGGTGACGTCTCTCATCAGATAGGAACATTCCACTTATTTAGATCAGCTCATTTCATCACTTCTATGTGTCTCCTGTACACATAAAATATGGCATTTGTGTTGACTGCATAGATCTTGAAGCAGTTCCTCTTTGGCTGATGATATGCCTTCAATGTTAAGACAGTTAATTTTTAACTCTGGCCCTGACAAAGGCTCGAAACTTGATGTTTCTGGAGTGATTTAAACGTCTGGATGTTCTTGAATCGTTCGCGGACAACAGTACATAAGGTGAAGGCAAATCTAGCGAAATGGGGTTACACTGCCACTACCAACATTACGTGTGAATGTGGTGAGGACCAAAAGCATGAGACATATGCTCCAGTGCCCTATATGCCCATCATCCGGCAACGAAGATGATCTGTTCCTAGCAACTTCTACACTGAAGAACCAAGGAAACTGGTATAGGCAAGCATATGCAAACACAGATATATGTAAATAATCAGAGTACGGCGCTGCAGTCGGCAACGCTTATATAAGACAAAAGGTGTCTGCAGCAGGCGTTAGGTCAGTTACTGCTGCTACAATGGCAGGTTAACAGGATTTAAGTGAGTTTGAACGTAGTGTTATAGTCGGCGCACGAGAGATGGGACACGGCATCACTGAGGTAGCGATGAGGTGTGGATTTTCCGTACTACCATTTCACGAGTGCACCATTAATATCGGAAACCTGGTAAAACACCAAATCTCCGTCATCGCTGTGGCCGGAAAATGATCCTGCAAGAACGGAACCAACGACGACTGAAGAGAATCGTTCAACGTGACAGAAGTGCAGCCGTCCGCAAATTACTGCGGATTTCAGTGCTGGGTCATCAACAAGTATCAGCGTGCGAACCATTCAACGAAACATCATCGATATGAGCTTTCAGAGCCGAAGGCCCAGTCTTTTACTCTTGCTGAGTGCAAGACACAAAGCTTTACTCCTCGCCTGGGCCCGTCAACACCGACATTGGACTGTTGATGATTGGAAACATGTTGCCTGGACTGACGAATCTCGTTTCCAATAGTATCGAGCGCATGTACGAGTACGAGTATGGAGACAACCTCATGAATTCATGGACCCTGCATGTCAGCAGGGGACTTTTCAAGCTTGTGGAGGCTCTGTAATGATGTGATGTGTGTGCAGTTGGAGCGACATGGGACCCCTGATACGTCTAGATACGACTCTGACAGGTGACACGTTCGTACGCATCCTAGCTGATCACCTGCATCCATTCATTTCCATTTTGCATTCCGACGCACTTGGACAATTCCAGCAGGACAATGCGACACTCAAAACGTCCAGAATTGCAACAGACTGGCTCCAGGAACACTCTTCTGCGTTGAAAACACTTCCGCTGGCCACCAAACTCCCCATACATGAACATTATTGAGCATATCTGGGATGCCTTGCAACGTACCGTTCAGAAGAAATCTTCACACCTTCGTACTCTTACGGATTTATGGACAGCCCAGCAGGATACATGGTGTTAATTCCCTCCAGCACTACTTCAGACATTAGCCGAGTCCATGCCAAGTCGCGTTGCGGCATTTCTGCGTGCCTGCGGGGGCCCTACACGATATTAGGCAGGTGTGCCAGTTTTTTTGGCTCTTCAGTGTAATATATTTGACGTTGCGAAGTTGGTAAAATGTGTTTAAAGTGGATAATTTCTAAAATATATAGCTGTGTATTTAGGGTCTGTGACTCGAGTACAATAATAATTGAGTTGATGGAAATTGGAAATTACGGATTTCAATTAACCTTCTCGATATTTCCTGCATTTGCTTCAGTACACAATGAGAGTGTTTGCTTCTTCGATAATAATGAATCTACATGCTTTCGAATGATTAAAAGACACGAGGTGAGGATCAGTTATAGTAATGTTAGATTGAATATAAGAAAGCGAACGGTATATGGAAGGCAGTCGTCGAATCCGACACGCGACACAGGCACGCTCTGGCGGCACCGCCTTCAACCGTGAAAACAGGTAGGAACAGGTGGCGGGGAGTCCGGATCACCTTACGCGCGGGGTTCGCTTCCAGTCGCGCTCCTCGGGTTTCGCGATGAATGGGAACAGAAAGAAAGACGAGCCCGGCAGCTTGGTCGGTTCGGCTCTGCGGGCCCAGCCGATCCGTAAAGCCGGTGCGGAGTCCCGCACCGTGAAGACGGCTCAGCAGGCGCTGCTTCCGGAGACTGTGGCCACGGCCGCAGCCGATATCCGGCGCTCGGTGTCGAATTCTCGCCAGCCCTGGGAAAACGAATGTATCAGCCTGCAACACCTGATCTGTCATATATCAGCTGTCTGAGACGAACTGCGTAGCTCAGGCGACTATGGCCTGGACTGCCGAGGTTCGATCCCTCCGTAGCCTAATATGCGGAACGGCCAATTCAGCCTGTTGTACTACATTAAGTACCGAGGACAATTTCATCTTTTCCGCAGGTAAAGGATGGGATTACGGAGTTCTCCCTCCGCTGATCTCAGCGCATGGTACTATAGCCCTGATCGCAACATTACATTTTATATATTATACTAGCTGTTACTCGCGACTTATAATGCGTGGGCTTAGAATATTGTTATAATTGCGTATAGAAAGCTGTAAGTTGCGTTAAAGGTGTCACAGAAATGATGGAGCCAGGATAAAATTTTTGAACAGATTATACACAAATTGATTGCGAGGAAAACGAAGCCTGAGCAACCGATATAATATCACAGAATATTAAACACTCATATCCGTTTGGTTGCCACAGTTCGTTTAATTTTCATAATATATTATTTATCTCGAAATGTATCCAGTGTCCATCTTAATGGTACATAGTATTCACTTCTCAAATTACATCAAGATCGAGTTCGCCGTTTAGTCGCTAAAACGTAGAAACAGACAGAGAGAGACAGAGACACTTTCACATTTATAATAGCAGTATAGGTTTCAAAGGTTCATCGATCATGTAAGTTCATCCATTGTGAGAATAATGTATCTGCCATTGGGCCCAGGTTCAAATTTGGACCTTCTATTCATCATTAGTGTGGTTTTTAGGCGTTTTTCTGTAATCTACTTTAACTGGAACAGTACGTTAATTTTTTCACGAAAGTTATACAATTAACAAAAAAAAAAAAAACTTACCAATAGAAAATTCACGGAGAGATGAAATAAAGTTTTTTCCCATTAGTTGACAGCTTACCAGAGATCACATAAGGAAAACTATTCCCGGAATACTTATTCCATGACACCACCCAGAAAGTATTCCAAAGTCGGTGCCTATTGTAGATCAGTCTTTTATGCCACAAAAGTTTTTTTTTTTCAGTATTCAGTTATACATCAGAATTAAAGTGTTATTTTACAAAACCATCATTACAGAAAAATGTTTCTTAATTTTTTTGTATTTTATCTGTTAGACGTCCATTCATTTTTGTGATTACATTAAGTCATCATAGTTGTATATACCTTTGCAACGTCTTATATGTAATGCAGTCTTGTGTAGCTGGTAGACCAACAACTTAAGCTGCCAGGAAATGTCCCAAGTTAGAAACATCCTTAATTATGTTCATTTGGCCTAAAACTAGAGATTGTATAAGAGCTCCACTTTCCACATGGATAAACATTGAACTCCATTTTTTTCGTTGGTTTTATTGTGCAAGTAATTTTAAACGATAAAAATAATAAAAGAAAAAACAAATAACCATTTTCTGAAACGAAGTACTTTGCTTGTAAGATTACATGAGCAGTTTCCGTACCTCATTATTTACACTGCCTTTGTTATTAGTTTAAATCTGTTTACACCAGTGCTGTAGGTTGACTTGAACCAAGAGGAATGTAATCACTAAGATAAGATCTATAAAATGCAATCAATGGGGGAAAATGTCTAACTTCTAGCCCCAGAACACTTTCTGTATACTAGACTAAACTAGATTTTTATGTCTCTTAATGAACCGAAGAAGTTAGATGAATGATTCGAGCAAGAGAAAAAATGCAATCTTTTATAGTGACATTGCATGAACTTATTCTGTTTTCAGAAACTGCATGTGTTTATTCGGATTTACATGGATCTGAGGTAGTGCACGGTAAAATTAAGACATTTCGTATTACCATTTAAATCACTGATTCCACTTTGCCTTTCATGAAAATTGTTGTTGAATAGACATATGAACTTAAGCGTACAGCTGACTTAAGAGATGAAAAACAATAGTCCTACCGACCCTACCGACGAACTGCTGTGCAAAAATTTATATCAAGCGATAAAGCATCGAACTAGATTTTTTTTTTTTTTTACCAGAAAATGTATTGTATTTATATGGACAAGCAGCAACGTAGGCTCATAACAATGAGGAGGTTCACGAAACTTCAAGATCCGGTGACATCCAGAGAAAGCTTATTATTATTTTTAAAATTATTGTACCTTCTCTAAACTATTATGTATGTTGTGACATAGATGTATATATAATCTTCACGTATCTGCGATTTCACTTGTGGAATATACTGTTCAGTCGACGTAAGAATAAATATTCTAAGTGCCAGAATCACCTCGCTGTGTGGGGAGGTAGCAGGAGATAACATAGAGGCGTGAATTCTGGTCAGCTGTGTCAGCCTCTGCTTGAGAGAGAGTAGGCAGTAGCATATTATCAGTGGCCGACGCATTCGTAGATGATTTATTTGAATCAGACTGTTTACATTGTCTAATACAGAGTGATTTCGGAGCCGCTGTATGAAATAGTTTATTGTCGCCCAGTATGTTTGTGTTGAATAAATGTGTTACAAAGTGAGAATTACTATCATTACCATATCCTATAAATCAGATTCAAGCAGTTACTATCACAAGAAAATGTTGAAATCTATTTTCTGTCCGAAATGTTGATTTGACAACGTGCAGAATAATTTGGGGATCAACGGTTAATAACAAACGAACCCCTCACAATGTAGAATGTGAAAATGTAAATAATATAGCAGAAAAACGAATAAATATTCTTAGTTTATGAACATTAATGTTTCGAAAATATTTCAACTACTTTGCGGAAAGTACTCAAAATTAATAAAATGTAAAAAGAAATAGGAGACACTTGGGCGTAGTTCCCTCTCTCCAATTTTTATTTTTATTTTTTATTTTTTTAATGGTATTCGGCTATTGAGGCCACACAGCTAGCTAAATGTGATCATCGACACCACAGGAAGGATACGATATTAATACCCACGACATTAACACAACACTTAAAACACCCATGCCCTCGGCCGGACACGAACCGGTGACCTTCGGTACGTGAAGCCAGTATACTAGCTCCTACGCCAACGAGGTCGCCTCCCTTCACTTTCTAAACAGGTGTTATGTATAGTTACAGCTCCTGTCATGTTAGTGCGATAGTATCGGCCAATAATCGATATATATGATTGTTCTGTTAGATATCGATAAGGTATATTTAATACAGGTGTTCTGTTCTGTTTCAGCCTGCTTAGATCAGCCACGCTTGCAAGAGCTGGAGGTGAGATCAGCTACGCGCGGCGGTTCAGCGATTAATCGAGTGTCTACGGTCGACCAGGCGCCGCGTCGAGTGTCGATACATCACTGGCGCGCCGTCGATGTCCGCCGCGGGCGACGCATAAAGAAGGCTCGTGTTGAGATAGCGGCCACAGTCGATCGGGCTCGACACAGCCACTCAGGTCGCGATAAATTGTTACACGACTCGGGGCTGTGGCACTCGAGGACGCGTCGTGTCATTAGTCGGAATCGTGTACCCCGATCCTTTATCCAGCTCTACAAAAAACATAACGCTTACATATCTGACGATACAAGCGCTGGTGGGACGTTTCCGGACTCTAACATGTAACATTTCTCCGACACACTTGGGTATTGTAATGAACGAATCAGTTGAAGACGGGAATAATAATTAGTCATTAAAAGATTGTTTTTGGTGAATCGTTAGATTTTTATCTTTTTTAACAAACATGTTTTTGTCACAAAATCGCACATAAACAGGTGATATAGAGGAAAGAAATGTCAGCTCTTCAACTCTTCAGCTTATTTTATTTATTTATTTGCCGTATGGCTATGAAACTAATATAATACATATAAATATATACAATGACAAGAACGTTGGTAGCGTTCACAAATTGATGTCCAGTTCTACCAGCCATTCTATGAAGGAAGTTGTAGCTCCGAAAACATATTCAAATGGTCCATCATACTTCCGTAGAGGGCATTCCCTGATAATATGCTCCACACTCTGGGAAGGAGCACCGCAGTCACATGCAGGAGAATCCTGAAGACCCCACTTATACAGAATGGCGTTGCATTTTGCATTGCCTGTTCTTAGGCGGTTTAGTTTGACCCACTGGTCTCTATTTAGCTGGAATACCGGAAGTCCAGTTGTGGGATCTTTAATATCTGGATGTTTTACAGATGAGGAGTTCCAGCTTTGTCGCCATTTTTCCTTAACATCAAAGTCAAATACATCGTGCCATACCGGATTTCTGGATTTAAGGCGAGTCATTTAGGACCTCGTGGACTGGGATATCTTGAGGATGGTCAGGATGGTGTAGTTTTATCCACTCACGTGCCGTTGCTTCTTGGAGTCTTACCTCTGGAGGTGGTATTTTTGCTGATTAGGTATAACCAGGGGACTGGGGTGGATTTTAAGGTGCCAGTTATTACTCTCATACACTCATTCAGATGGATGTCGATTTTTCTTGTGTGAGCACTACGTTGCCACAGCCACACTGGAACACAATACTCAGCGACAGGGTAAACCATGGTGAGAACGATTGTTCGTAGTGTGTCAACTCTTCAGCTGTTCTGGAAACACAATACTTTTGTCTCGCTTTAGTAATGGAAGGTGTTAAACACGTTCTTTCAACATTAGAACGTCGTGATAAAAACATCGTTTGATCTAAATCCTGTAACGTCTCCCACCTTTCATGCTTATCCTGTTTGATGAAAAGACCAAACAGAATCTTGTCGAAGGTAAAAATCAAGTTTAGGACAAGTGAAAATCGCCGTAGTATCCGCATTCTGTCATGAAATATTGTTTTCGAGGCTGAAGCGGTCCCATATCCGCTATTATCGTGACTCATTGGCAGGTATTGCTCTATGAAATCACCCGATAGAATCTTTGTCTCAGGCTCATTTTTATTTTCGTACAATTTCTGAGAATAACTTTGTGAATAGTCATGTTAACCGGTGTTTCCCCTTTATCCGGAAGGATTACCAGGAGAGAGCGGACTGCTTGGAAAATTAAATCTCTGTCACTTGGTATAAGGATACAATGGATTATTTTCTTATGTTTAGCCCCAGAAACCCTTGTTTCGCAGCCCTACATCTGGATATCCACATTGTGTTATTAGGTGACTGTGCACCCGTAACATTTCTACGTAAGTAGGACAGTGATGCCCAAAGAGTATTGAGATTCAGGTGGTTGCGGTGAATTAGTTGTTGACAAAAACTAACCATGAAAGTGACATTAACTCATCAATGTCAAGCCAAGCGGGTAGTAACATTAAAATAGTTCCTCCGTAGACTCTACAGTTATTCTAAATTAAGATTCGAAATTGGTTAACAGAAATTTGCAGAAAATTATTAAATTTCAATTAAAATTTAGATAGAAAAATTTTAAAAGTAGCTTAGTGAAATCCTAAATTATATAAGTCTATTGTTTACATCTTTAAGAAGAACTATATTAGAAAAAAATGGCTATACCTACACATACACATGATTTAGAGAAAATGATAATTTGAGTTACTTACTACAGCAATTATAGATATGTGAAACTTGGAATTGATCAGGAGATTTTTTTTTTTACTTCTGTGGTTGTCGGCTGACATAGATTTTGAAAAATTGTGGCCACCATTTAAGGCCCTCACTAAAAATAACGTCACACGACCCAAAAAAGTCGGCGTAACTAAATTAATACGCCTTCTCTTTGATTGAATACCATGAACAATATGCTACATGAATATAAATAATGATTCAAAGTCACCTTGTTGTCTATCTCTCACAGAATGTTAAACTTGAAGAATAAGATCATCAATGCATCGTTTGATTAAGTAAAGATGCATATACTATATTATTCTATTCCAAACATTCATTTTTACTATACATGACCATTTACCGTACTTCCTCTACTTATTTGTAGAATATAATATAATCTCCTCATTGCTACATTTCTTTAGTAGTAATGTCCCGAAAATGTAGTTGCTTGTCTTCTAGAAAATGGAAACTAGTTTTGATTGATTCTTCCCTACTACTTAAAACTGCTCCATCCTAACACATATAAATATTGTCTTAGAGTGTCTTATATTAATATCGAATACTCAATAAGATCATAAAGCTTTTCACTCGGAAGGAAAGAATAAATAATAAATATCAAATACAATTAGCATGGGCATTAAATTAGATTAGTGATAGACTTTACAGAAAAAATCAGATCCTCTTTTTTTTGACTACAGAGTGTAACCTGTGACGAATCAATGCACACAAAATTAACAATATTGCGTTGACTATTGCCCTATCTAATGAGGGTACATATCTGAAGCAGCTAGTATACACATTTTAGGAATACTAAAGTCAGGCTTCCATTTCAGAAATAGTAGCAATGTCGTTTCAACAAGTATCTTTGGTTATCTTCAGGTGTTACAACCTTATCTTAGAACATCGAAGATATCTTAAATATCAATTAAGATTGCACTTGTCCTTTTGTAGCCTTTAATCCAGCTCAAACGTTAACAGTCATATTAAACAAGATTAAATTATAGCCAAATGAAATATATGTAAATGAAAACATCAACGGAACCATTTGTCTTTAAAATTTGTGCTCGGCTATAATTAGATTTTCATTTCAGCATCATGGTTTGGTTTTACAATAAAACATTTTTCTACAGATTTTCAGAGGCAAACCTTGTACCTGCAAAGACTCATGTACTTTATGACACTCATTTTGGATTGGAGTGAATTGTTCTGTTAAATTAAATTTCAATGGAGCGCATGCTCCGGTGGCAATTTCCCTAAATACCAATCTTACACATTTTCTCAATCCACCTGCATTTACCCTTTACAAATTTTAACATTAAATTCTTTCAACGTTTTTGGAAAATTATTCATCATTTCTCTTGGTAACTTATTCCAATCCCTGACACACTTACCTAAAAAAGAGACTCTTCCTACACCCTTGTGCCTGAAATCGAGTGCCAGTTTGTGGTCATCGTCATCTTTTCCCTTCCATGCATTACTTTCAATTCTTACACCAATATCTTTCCATGCCTGATCACCAATATACGACTTGTACACTCCCACGACCCTCTTCACCCTCCTTCTGTCTTCCAATGAGTCCCATTCCAGCTATTTTATCATATCTGTTCTGATTGTGTTCTGAGATAATTTCCAGAAACAAATCTGGCAGCCCTTCTTTACACTTCTCCAACTCCTATATTTGATACTCAAATTGTGGATCCCATGCTACAATATCATATTGAAGCAATGGTCTGACCAAAGTTTTGTAACCCAATTCCTTTACTTCTCTCGTACATCCCCTCATCATCCTCTCCAACTAATGCTGGAATTTGAAAACTTTTCCTACTACCTGTCCAATATGATCTGCCCAGTTAAGCTTGTTACCAAATGTAATGCCAAGATATTTACATTTCAAGTCTTCAATAAGCAATTCTTTCCCCACCTTATAATCATAATAAACCTTTAGTTTTATATTTATATATCTAATAAGCTGACTCTTCTTTGCATTTATCTTCATCCCATGTTTACCAACCCAACTAGATATGCTGTCCAGATCACCCTGCAACTGTTTACAATCCTCAATTGTTTTGATCCTTTTATATAGTATTATTTCAACTGCAAACAATCTAATTTCTGTTAGTAAACAATCAACACAATTATTCATTAGAATAATAAATAGCAATGGTCCCAATACGCTACCCTGTGGCACTCCCATTTTTACTTCCACTTCTTTTGATACCGCATTTCCTACCCTAACTTTCTGTTTTCTACCTTTCAAAAATTCTTATATCCAACAAACCACTTTCTGATCCACACCAATAGATTTTACCTTTTATCGCAGCTTGAGGATAGTTTAATGTAATAAGATAAAAATAATTTGGTACTAGTAAGACGTTAAATTACTTTTTCGATATCAGAATTCACTCATAATAGGGTCAACGACTGTTGACGTAGCCCGTAGCAAAGTCGCCAATAAATCTATGGAACTGTGTGGTACCACGCATGCCCGTTCAAGATAAACAATGAGGTAGTGACACCGTGTTTCGTTAATAGCGGCTTGTCGCTATAGTGACCGGACAACAAACGCGGAAACCTGCGATAAAATCGATAGATATCGATATCTAGCGCTCACGCAAAGGAGAAGGTGCGCAGAAGCTTAAAATTCAACCAACAGTTCACGTGAGTTTGCGTGAGCAAACGCTGTGTCATAATTGTTTCCCTGTATCGCCACGCAACTATTGGCAAATAAAAGGACAATACATTGACTTCAAAGATTCATCTACCAAGATCAAACCAGATATCAGTATACTGACTAGAGACTTAAACTTTTTATGCAGCTGTAGGGAATTATTAACTTGTAATAAGTTGAATGAACGTTACAGACATAGGGCTGGGAAAGTATTCTGGGAAGAGATATGACAATAAGGGAAATGTCATATAGATACGAACTTCTATACTGAATTATATTACAAAGTACAGAGGTTTTTTGACGCTTTGTGGTTATTACAGTCCATTAGGATCTCTTCTACACAAAAAAAAGAATCGACTAAGTAATTAAAAACTACGAACGAGAATTATCGTTAACATATTTCCTTTCCTCCAGTCTCCATACGTAGTACACATATTAATATGGTATACAATCTTGTATACGTATCTTCCGACTTCGTTTGACGTGGGTATACATACGATCTAGTAAAACTGGTGATTCTAAAGTGAGCAAATTTGCGAGCCATAGGAGAATTCTCAATTATATTCCAATGATCAAAGATACATCGTTAATGTCACATGCTGGGCAGGCAGGTGAAAAAAACAAGTATCTCGCCTGTCATTGGAATATACTAATATACGTTCCACCACATCACTATTGACAGCGTATATCGGAGGGCGTGAAGTTTCATTTGGTTGCCTGCACTTTTTTTTTTTTTACTTCTGCCTTTATGCCTCGTTGACGGCTAAGGCCATTAGAGGTGGGATGGGACTGGGGACAAGGAACGGGAAGGAATTCGGTAATGGGCTATTTGAAGGAAGCTTCCCGGTATTCGCCTGGAGTGATTTGAGGAAACCATGGAAAACCCAAATCTGGATGCCCGGATGGGGATTCGAACTCGCGTCCTCCCGAATGCGAGGCCAGAGCGTTAACCGTTCACCCACCACGCTCGGTGGTTGCCTGCATTGAAGGACTTCGAAGTGAAAGCTGTGATACAACGACAGGGACACTTTGAAGTAGTTACTGATCTTAATCCATCATTTATAAACTATTTCTAATTTTATGTTTTGGAGATTTGATTCTGAAGTATATCGCAAAAGTTAATTTTTTTTCTGCTTTCATGTTTGACTTAAGAATAAAACATAATCTAACGTACACGTCACATAACGTTATCTATATTATGGTAATCACATAATCTGTGATAAGCATGTTTACTAATCACATGATAAACTTTACGTCTATGGACATTCGTAAGAAGAATTTAAAGTAATCTAACCATCTTATTCCATATGGACTATAATGACTTCTAACCCTTTTCATTAGTTACAACTTTGCTTAAGAAACTTCACCTTCCCGAAAACATTTTTAACATAATATTTTTTCTCGCGTGATATGCAAAGAACTACAGATTAATTACAGGTAGGCCCTACACATACAACATTTCAGTAATATCGATTTTATGCGCAAAAACTTTTTTTAGTAAAATTCTGAGCAGTATCCATTTCAAATTGGAAAAATTCCTGCCAGAACTGAAACAAATACTTGAATTTTAGTAATTTTAAGATCAAGATATATAGAAAAATTTGAAATTTTCATGGAGAAAATCTGTGAGTGTATCACACAGAAGCTATGCGAAGAAGTGTGATAGACTAAATCGATCGTCAGGTAACAGTCCAAAATCAGTATCACCGTGGATTACAATAAATACGAGTAAAACTGTCATTTGAAGGAACCATGATAGCATTTGCCTGGAGTGATTTTGGGGAAACTATGGAAAACTCAAATTTGGATAGCCGGTCGGGAATTCGAGCCCTGGTCCACCAGAATGGGAGACCAGTGCGTTACTACTTACCAACCACGCTTCATGTTAACCCCCTATCCATCCCAACTGGCCATCTTTCAGTCCAGAATCACATAGAGTCAAAAGACAACATTATAAATGTTGCCACCTCATATTCTGAAGCACTTGAAAACTGTCGTAATGTGGATTCCAGACCCAAAAGCATTTAAATATCATTGGAGAAAGATGTAATGACGTGTCTGAAAATGAGATCAATACTTTAATTTACGTGTTTCTTTTTTCAAGCCACCAACTTATGGAACAATCCTCATATGTGTCTCAACATCATGGAAAATCACGAGTTCCGTATTTTACAGCTGACTTAAGGGTCGAGAGATGGACAACATTTGCATCTAAAGACTGTTTTTTAGGTTGACGTAAATAAATTTACCGACCCTCTTGGCTTAGCGATACCATTTGGTTCTGCCATTCAGCAGTATCCGGCTTCGATTCCTGGTCCGACAATCTATACATCGATTTTGACAAAAATCACTCCTCGCTATTGGCGGAATGATAACCACCATGAACATTAATATCTAGGAATGAACGAAGTAATAAGCTAAGAGAAATCAGGGCCAGAACCGATTCATTTCTATACTCATTTTTTCCACAAGTGATTAGGGAATGGAATAGGAATGATTTACCGAGCGAGAAAACTCAGAATCCGTCAGCATTAGTCTTCGATAAACAAAATCCGCCCATCCTGATCTGGGTTTTTCCATGGATCGCTCCAGGCGAATGCGGGGATGGTTCCTCAAAACAGCCCATTGTCGCCTTCTGCTATATCCCGTATATCCCTTCCAAACGATTACACATTCAGATGGGTGGAATACAATCTTCGCCACGCACTTTTAGTAAATCGTGTAGTAATAACAATAATTATAATGATGCCTCCATGAAACCAATGGTGGGTGAACGGTTAACGCTCTGGCCTCGCATTCGGGAGGACGCAGGTTCGAATCCTCGTCCGGGCATCCAGATTTGGGTTTCCCCAAATCACTCCAGGCGAATGCCGGGATGCTTCCTTGAAAAATGCCATGGCCCAATTCCTTCCCGTTCCTAGTCCCCAGTACCATCCCACCTCTAATGACCTTAGCCGCTGACGAGGCGTAAAGCCATAAGTAAAAAAAAAAAAAAAAAAAAGTCATGAAACCCTTTGCGATCTTTTACCTGTTTCTTTCTTACAATACCCTCCAGGTTCCAGTGTTATCGCCGTTCTCGAGCCGTAGACCACCAACTCAAAAGGCAAGTCGTAATGTCCTGCTCGCTGTGTAGCCTTCAGTTGTATCGCTACTATAAGTGATAGGATCATCTCTCTGTCCCAGTCTGCATCTTCACCTGCGATCCATCTACTCCTTACGCGCTCAAGGCCCCTGCACACATAAGGTCATTGAGCGAGCGCTGGGTGCATATCCCGTAGGCGCACTGTGAAGGGCATTCACGGGGCAATATCAATCGCATTAGTCACCGCGGGGTGGGCAATTTGTCTGGTGCTCGTGTTCGGCCGCACGACGAATAGTTTTCTCTTGTTCGTTCGGCGGAGATAACTCGCCGCTGTTCCGATGGCTGTGTCTGGAGGTCTGTTTATCTCCTCCCGCGCGCTCGCTATGGCCGTATTAATCACGTCCCAGGGACAGCTGTTGTGTGAATGTGTGTGTGTCCACTCGCATCACATGCGGCCGTGAGGCACCGTATTACTTTAACGTAGCCACTAAGAATTCTGATCGGGGTTCAGATTTCATCTGAGGAGGCATTTTTTGTTGTAATGAAGGGGGTAAATATATATACAACTATGCGCGATGTATCATCCTGGAAGTTCAAATACAAATTCTATTCATGCTATAAGAATTTCGATTTTCCCGAAGACGTTTTGTGAACCAACAATGACGATATATTATTACTTTATCTAGCGTCCATAAACTACATGTTTCGACCAAGGAGGGGAAGGGGTTAGATAGAAACCTACGCTGGATTATTTGGGGGAGGGGATGTTTGAGTCAAGTTAGATAGCTTTTTATTCATCACAGTCAAAATAGGGTACAAAATACACAGCAACAAGTTGATATTTATGTCAGTCGTCTAATTATCTTCGTATTTTAGACAACCTATAGAGCCATGCATGCGTGTAGCTTGCAGTCATAGTGTTCAGATCGCACAGTGGTGGTGGATTCGAACTAATAGACACGCGGCGTTGCCTTACGAGCGGAAAACCGATACCTATACTCAAATTCGCTTGCAGATATCGCAGGGGAGTTTCAACTGCACTGACAATTCGCACTGTTTTCATGTTTTGATTCGGATCGACCCCGTGTCACGACACGGCTCGTTAGTAAAATGATTTTGTTCTGTTAATTGCATTTCAGTGCATCTTTAATTTTTTTCTGTCATCAGTCTTTCGACTGGTTTAATGCAATACTCCATCCCTTCCTATCTTGTGCTAACCTCTTCATGTCTACATATCCCTTACAAGCCATGTCCTCAATTATCTGCTTCATATAATAATCTTATGT
Source organism: Vandiemenella viatica (assembly GCA_031002005.1). Classification (NCBI taxonomy): domain Eukaryota; kingdom Metazoa; phylum Arthropoda; class Insecta; order Orthoptera; family Morabidae; genus Vandiemenella; species Vandiemenella viatica. Next base: position 119,356,191 of record CM061914.1, read on the forward strand.
GTTCCTCTACAGTTCTTACCTTCGACTGTTCCCTCCACTAACAAATTAACCAATTAAGTATGTCTCAAAATATGACCTACTAGCCTGTCTCTTCTTTCTGTAGGTTTCTTCCACAAACTTCTTTCCTCAGCCAACATTTCCAAAACTCGTTCATTTCGTAATTTGTCTGTCCACTTAATCTTCAGCATTCTTCTGTAGCATCACATTTCAAATGCTTCAATTATCTTTCTTTCTGGTATTCCTAAAGTCTATGTTTCACTTCCATAAAGTTCTGTGCCCTACACACAGAGTTTTAAAAAGTTCTTTCTAATTCCTAGATTAATGTTTGAAACTAAATGATTTATCTTTTTCATGAAGGCTCTTTTTGCTAGTGCTATTCGGTGCTTTTAACATCATTCTTGCTTCGGCCATCGGTGGTAATTTTGCTTCCCAAGTAGCAGAATTTACTTGCTTCTACTATTGCATTAGATCCTATTTTTATATTTAATCTACTAGTATTGGTATCATTTCTGATACATTTCAACACTTTTGTCTTGCTTTGATTTATATTCAATCCAAAATCTTCCTTCAGTATTTTGTTTATGCCATTCAATAACTTCTCAATATCCTCAGCCCTCTCTGCTAACAAGACAATGTCATCAGCAAATCGTAGCATACTGATTTTTTCTCCCTGAACACTTATACCACGTGAAAATTTTTCATTTAGTATTTCATTTATTCCTTCTTCTAGATACAGGTTGAATGTTAACGGCGAGAGACTACAACCTTGTCTCGCACCCTTTTAAACTGGTGCATCTTTAATTATAGTGCCCAAATTCAAAGTGAGATGTGAAATGGTGTTGTACAGTAAACGTTATGAGGGTTGTCGGAAAGGTTTCTCACCAGTTTTCAATATCCAAAACGGCATCAATTAACTATTACATGTGTAGTTTGTTCTATTTTATCAAATAGTAATCAAAGATGTATGAAATGAGGAAAATGATTTTAGTAACACCTCAAGAAGGAAACGATTCCTGACTGTAATTGAGAAAGAGGTTTCTCCAATAATTGATCATTTCAGGTAATGGCTAGTGTCACTATTTCATTTATGATTATAGAGAAGTATATAAAGCAAATTTAATTTTAATTTTAACGATAGTTTAGAAAGAGTAAATAGAAGAAAGTGTCTTCTGGAATTAATAGGGAAAGAAGCTACGATTCACAGTGGAGGAGAGGGGGACGTTTAGGCAATTCGCGTTAGGCAACGTGGGGGGAAGGAGGGGTTGAAAAGAGGCTCAAATGAAGCAAAGTAGTTTATGGCTTTATGCCTCGTCGACGTACAAAATTCTTGCCCATCCACATGTGTACTGTTGTGACCTTTGGGATACGTTTCGCAAGGGATAGATTATATATATGCTTTACGCCTCGTCGACGGCTAAGGTCATTAGAGGCGGGATGGGACTGGGGACAAGGAACGGGAAGGAATTCGGCCATGGACTTTTCGAAGTAAGCTTCCCCTCATTCGCCTTTAGTGATTTGAGGAAACCATGTAAAACCCAAATCTGGATGCCCGGACGGAGATTCGATAACGCGTCCTCCCGAATGCGAGGCCAGAACGTTAACCGTTCACCCACCACGCTCGGTGCATGAGATAGAATGGCAGTACAGAGGAAGTACAGAGGAGAACAGCTCGATTCGTAGCTGCTTGCTACGAAAGCTTCACAGAATTGATTCATAGATTTGGCTGAGATTCCCTTGCATACAGATGACGTGGGTTTCCTTTGAACTTATTGGGTAACCATACGTACACACACTTTCATTTACGAGTGCAATGAAATATTTCGTCCACCAACCTATTCAGTTCGCAATGACAAGGGAGATACGTACTATTTCTTGGCTCGCCCCTTTCGGGATTAGAATGCACAGGATAGAGATTAGTTTTAGTATGAAGCACTCTCTGGCACCCAAATTCTGTGAACTGCAGAGAATATACGTTGATAGAGAAGAAGATCTGTTATTATAAAACTGTAACGGTTCGGTATTTTTACACTGAGAATATTCATAAAAAAAATAGGTTTGCGAAAGTATTATCTCTCTATTTGTGTGTTTTTAAATTGTTCCGGCCTCACGCAAGAACATCTAAACATATTTTACGGTTTGAAAGCTTAAGGTCTAGTTTATAATATGAATTATATTTAATCAAGCTACGTTGCTTGTTGGCGGAGAAGAAAACTAAAACTCGATCTCAGCATTAAATTTTATTAACTGTAGCCTAATTACGCATCACTGATGAGATTTTCTAAGAGTTTTCACAGTTTAAATGTAGTTGATTATAACCACTAAGATACTGGAATGTCCTGCATGCAAATGATAATCACGTATTATTTATTACTATGTTTTCGATTAAAGTTCATTCGTTTTAATTTCAATTTCAAAAACGCCACATAATAGTTAATGTATCATGTAACAAGGCTCTCATTATTGCTTTTATACTGTTTCCATATACACCACCGAGCTGGGCGGTGTAACGGTTAGCGTGCTCGCCTCGCATTCGGGAGGACGGCGGTTCGAATCCCCGTCCGGGCATCCAGATTTGGGTTTTCCATGGTTTCCCAAATCACTCCAGGCAAATGCCGGGATGCTTCCCTCAAAAGACCATGGCCGAATTCCTTCCCATTCCTTGCCCCCCATCTTTTCCCGTCTCTAAAGACCTAGATGTTAAGAGACGTAAAGCAGTTTAAAAAAAAAATCCATATACACCATTCATGCTCTGATTGGTTTTAAGATCAGTTACGTCTGCTGAGTGACAGCGAGCAAGCAGTCTGCGTTCTGCAAAATATCTATCGAGTTAGATTGTCGATCAGAAGTATTGTAAGTCATCATCTGTCGTACTACTTACTAACTAGCATAAGTTCCCGATACACTACATTTTGGAATACACGTAGACGGGGGACGACTTAGGAAGTTAATGAAGTTGCTAAAGAACTTTAAAGTAAACTGCTTTGATCATTTCATAAAAAAACGTATTGATCACTTTGTCATTAAATAAATATTTAACGACAGTGAATTAAAATACAGCAGAATATTTGTATATGCCAATGATTGTGGATCGGCAAGTCGATGACTTCGTTAGTGGTAAACTAGCAAACATTTAAAGCACAAAAACACAACGAAAATTAATTGATGACCGTAAATTTAATATAACAAATAAATTAAAACCGCGACGCCAAGAAGTAGTTTAAAATTCTTCATTCAAATTTCTGGATATTTTCTTAGTGAAACCTGCGGTCATGTTCATCCCTGCTTTTTATAGATAATCATGGAACCCTGATCCTAATGATGCCATCGCAGTAAGTCTTAAAATAACAACAAATTGGAAATTATATTTATGTAGCTACAGACTCACAGCTGATTTTTTACTTTCATCTAATTTTGATTAATGTACTTAATTTTAACTACCTCGTCGTTTTGGTACGGTGATTTAGACAATAGATCGCAATTTTAATCGCATATCTGTATAATGCTTTTACATCATTTATGTTAAAAGTACGAATATTAGACAAGACAAATGAATTCTGTTTGAGCCACTACTCACAACTAGTGACCTGGCACAAGTAAATCTAGCATGTTGCATCCCCTAACAGAATATCAGTAGTCCTCGAATTGATTTAAACTCATTACAGCTGCAAGGCTATAAACGTCATAAACACTCTCTATGAAAACGGACTCAGCATTCTTCTTAAAAATTCCTAAATCGAAATTTATGAATTCGCGTATATCTTTACAGTATTCCTCAATTTACTTAGTGATCTGGTACCACAATTTATTGAAAGTAATGAAATGTACATTTTTACAAAGCATTAATTACTGCATTACAACAATAGATGACACGGAGCAGGAAGCTGTAAATTAAAAATAGGAATAACAGCAGAAATTTGTTTTATTTTAGTAATTAATTTTTCATTAGTAAAATGATTTACTGTTTATAACTTTACAAATAGAAACTGGGAAAATAACAGATGAAGCTGAAACTAGGTAATTGCCAATTATGATCTTGCAGATTATATCATCGGCGATGACAGAGGATATTATTAAGTGTAAAAATGATCAACATTTCAGTTGATCTGGTGATCTTTGAATGCAGGTGGTAGTCCATAAATGCTCCATAAAAGTAATAAAGTGCTATATAACTGTGCATTTTAACGATTTAACTGAAACACCACAGAGCACGGTCACCAAAAGATGGCACTCGAAAGCAAGACGATTCGGTCACCAGTATCGCATCCAATTTTCAGTTTTTATGGTTTCCCCAAATCACTTCAAGCGAGTACCAAGATGGAACCTTAAACAGGCAGTGACCGAATTTTTTACCGTTCCTTGTACCCAATCCTCTGCCATGAGTATTGACACAATCGTGAATGACTCGCAAAGCACCAATGAAAACAATAAACAAAAAATACGCAATATTTTAACTGAATGGGTTGGATTTAGAATTCAACGCGTCAGATAAATTTCAAAGTTTATAGTTTTATACCCTTCCGTTAGCTGCAATTGAATTGAAATCTATATATATAAAGATCAATGTATGTATGTTTGTTTGTTCTTCATACAAATCCACAGTTTTCATTCGATCTCGATGAAACTTTGCACACTTATCCTTTGAAACAAGAAGAAAAATTCTGTTTACATTTGGTTGAAAAATTATTTGTACAAATAATGCATGTTGTCTTATAATTTAGAAAAATTACTGAATGGCGAGAGACAGACGCGTTGGATGTAGAGGTCTCTGTACTAACTGTTCATGTAGCGGTCAGGTAGCTCAGTGGTTAAAGCGCTTGATTCTGATGTTTGGGTCGTGGTCTCCGGTTGAAACCTCCGTGGAGGCTAAGACTTTTAAAAAAAAATTTTGTTCGTAAGAGTCACGCCTGGGCCGTCGGTTATTCGGATTGAATGTTAAACTTTGGATATCACAAAGTTAGGGGTACAATGCGAGGCAAATCGTAGGTAGTCTTGCAATGCTGTAGGTGTACACTTTTTTACGTTATATTGATCCCTCAGGGGTGATTCACAGTCAGTGTGTGTGTGATCTGCAGTAATAATACTAAACCATAAATGCGGAAGTAAGACTCTGACTTTTGTTACGTTTTGACGACTAAATGCCTATACCGATATTGACGGTATTTGACAAGAAAATCTGTAGGGAGGGCACAGGACATTTTTTTTCGGTATGATTAACAGTTGTAGTCACGAAATTTTGAGAACTTATCGAATGGTGACAGAGAGACGGATGTGTGTGTTAGTCTGTAATGTTACGTGGCTTGAAGCTATGCTTCTCGCGCATTATGTTTATAATTTGTTGATAAATTTCGTTTAGAGAAAAAAGTATTATTTAGTACAGATCTCGATTATCTCTGTCCTATTACTTTGTGTCTGATTGAATGTTACTGGCGCCAGTTTATTTTGCCTTCTTTTTTTATATGCCTTGCGGGCGTAAACTGGCCTAAGTTGTAGCTCTAGCAGAGCACGAGCAGCTAAAGTTATTAGAGCCCAAGAATCGGATGCTCATGAACTAAAGCTGTCCTTAGTTAACACCCCCCCCCCCCACACACACACACACACTTCGTTTGTTTTGCTGTTTTTAAATATGTTGGAAATTGATTCTGTTCAAGAGACCGGTTCGATGGTGGAATGATATAGTGATGGCTTTCCTGTCATATTTTGCCGTCTCGGTGTTGTTTGGGACCAATCCTTCGTTACCAATAACTTTCTATATTCAATTCTGGCAAAGAAATTCTTAATCCACGCGTACGAAGTCGCTAGTATTAAGTAATGCCCGTAACCCTAAGGAAGTGGACCCGGGGTGATTTAAATATTTAAATATAAAGTAGTGCTTTGCATTGCCTCTAGATAGCGGAAGACGTTCTCCTTATACTGCTATTTATTTATATACCACGATTCAGAAGATATTTTTTTTGTTTTCAAGGTAATAAATAATCACTAGCATTTTTCCAGACCTTCACTATTGGAATAACCAATTAGATAATGTATATAACGCAATCAGTCCGAACATACGAACTGTGACTAATGTTTGAAAAATACTAACTGAATTTTGGAAAGTAAAGTATTACCAACCTGGATGTCACTTTTCTTGTGCAGAAGGAAAAACATAAAATGGTAGGCGAAGTAGTCACAGAAAAATCACCGCTCAGAACGCTAAAACCGAAAACCAATCTAATGATTACTTACGATTATTTACCTAGTGTCGAAATGATGGAAAATGATTTTATAGCTTCAAAAATTGAGTGTCGTGTACGTACAATTTCCATGATTTATCTGTCGAAAGAGCTCCGGTAATAAATCCTTACAGTTCGTGATCGTCTGGTTTTCAAACACTATCTCTTAAGCTCAGCGCTGCAATAAATGGCTCGTTGATAAGTTTGTGATGGTCGAACACTAGGTGGGATGACCAGTAGATTTACGGTGGCGGAATTGCCGTGAGACGGTCAGTTGTGCGCGGAGCTCGAAACCTTCGAAAGACGAAGTGCCACCGATAAGCCAACAGGTGCAGCGTGGTATACAGGCAGCACTTCGCTAGGAACTGTTGTTACTGGGGATAATTTAAGACTAAACTAGAAATTTAAGTGCACTAATAACTCATTTTGTGAAAATAACTGTGAAATATCTACCATATAATTTCGTAAGGTCACCTACTAACTCACCTCGATAGCTATTGGCTGGAGAACGGTGTCACGTGTCAACCTTCGCTCACAAAACATTGACCAGAGACACCATTAGAAGAAATTATGTTTATGTCTACAATTTAATAGCTAAGCAACTGCTATCAAATTAATTGGCATAATACATTCATTATGTTTCTTTTCATAGTTAAAAATTTTAATAAATTTTGCGGCTGAAAAAATGTGGGTTTGTTTTTCAGTAAAATGTTACTAATTTAAGCAACTTAGAAAACTTTAAAAAAAAAAAATTAAATTATTCATAGTCCCTGCTGTAACCACGAATACCAATTGTCATTTCCACTTAGGATAAATTTCAGTATAGTTAAAATTTTCACTAATGTTGTTGCTTGACCAAAATTTATGCATTACGGTTTGTTTGCTTTTTAGGCATTTTACTGACCACTTTCGTTATTGGTCTTTATTCATGTTCGCTGTATGTGAGTTAATAGGTTATTTTAAGTGAATATCAGACCAAATGTGTCACCGAATCGACTATTCTGGCAAATTATTTCTTCGGAGTTGCTCAATTGTTTCATAAAATGAAATATGTATTTAGTTCTCTGGCCGTCACAGATACTATTACCAATGTTTACATTATGAGTGTTTCCCCAGTCTCAATAGTAAACAACGTGATGGTTTCGAAGCAACTAGGATTTTTTTTTTTTTTTTTAATTCTGCTGAGTGAACTTTAAGGGTTAAATACAAGTCAAGTTCGTATTAAAGCAACTTCAAGTGTATGACCTTTGAAACAGTTACATGATAGCGCGATCGTTCCTGTCCGTGTTTAATACCTACCTCTATTAATGCTTCTGAGTTCTTCAAGCTCAAGAGATTTTATTCATCCTAAGGGTGAAACACAGGTCAAGCTTATATTTGGCCAGATCAGATCAACCTTTCATAATCTTTCATCGTAAAAACTGGAACTATTCTAGATCTGTGACGATACGCAGAAAACAGTCACGGGCTTACGCTAGTCAGTTTAATATTTCTCCACCCCTCGCTCAAAAGGTGCCTCGCAAAGCTTAACTTTCATGCTCATCAATATCGAATCACAATCAAAGCTCCAAAGAACCTTAGCTATTTACCATATATTAAATCTAATTGGAGAACTTACCTCCTTTGGTTATCATTGCTTAGGATCTCACGGTTTGTTGACATAGAGGTCAATACATATCGAAGAGGATTTAGATTAAGTAACTGAAAGGAACTGTAGGAACCATCTAATCTTTTGTTGCAAACGAATGCAGGTTGACGAGGCCGAGATAAACTGTGATACAAAGTGTGACCATTGACTTCCTGCACTGCAAAACAGGAATATGTGAATTAAACATCATAACTCCAAATGATAATTCACTTTTTTTTTTTTTTTTTTTTTTTTTTTTTTTTTTTTTTTTTTTTTTTTTTTTTTTTTTGCAGGACAATCTTCCGTGACTTCCACCTTCGAGTTCAAGTTCAATGTTTGTTTCTCAAAACATCCATCTAGGAATAACAGACAAAATAATTTTTTGCCTGTTTTTTAGTAAATTTTTATGGAATTACGGAGTAAAGCTGTAAAACAATATTACAGCAATTAAGAATCCTAAAAATCGAGTTTTACGGAATTTTTTGCTTCTGGTTTCGATACTTCGGCGGGAAAGGAATTAGGTAATGGTTTTTTGAAGAAACTATCATGGTATTAGACAGGAGTGATATTGGGAAAACATGGAAAACTCAATCTTAATCTCAGGCAGAGGACTCTAATCCCGAATGCGACGCAAGAAAGTTACCGCTCAAACACCACCATCGTTGTGTTCTACCGAAGAAAAAATCCAATGCTTTTCAAGTACTAAGAAATATTTTTTCAATCTAATTAACTGAAAGAGAGATTGAAGGTGTGTTTAACATTATTTTAGAATTTGGTCTGTTCTATTGCTTGTTTGTAACTGTAACCTATATACATTTTGTCTGACTGCTATTTTTTCAACCCATATAATCATTTCGGCATCCATTGTGTCATTTAGATGTATAATTGCCATAAACCTTCATATTCTCTCCCACGTGATAAAGCGTCTGTGTGTGAGCCCTTTGAGTTTTGTGTTATTCTGTTTGTACAACGTACTGTATTTGGCACTGTATATTTTCAACCATCCCAAAGTTCGTCCAGAGCAGAAAGATAAATCACATAGAAATGGTGTTCGGGATGGCTTGTCGTGTTTTATTTCTCTCTAGTTCAAGCGCATAAAAGTCAAAACATGTAAAACTCTACAAGGTTGGTGAATCCTCTTTCCAGATTTGTTTAGTTTAAATACATGTTCTTTTATCATTATTTTAATTTTTCAGAATAGTTTCGGCAAATATTAGAATCGCGACATGTAGAAATATCAAAGGAATATTTGAATTTTGAAAACGGGGCGTGGAACCATGTAGGTGTTGATGCGAAAACTATATTAAGATCAGGAAAGCAACAAATAAACAAACTGTACAAGGACAGTATTGTTCTGAAAAAAAAATCTTAAAATAAACAACAAGTAGGAGAACCCAGGTCAGAACGGGGTAGTAAGTTTAAAGTACGTTTTAAAAATACAGAATCGTTGATTAAAGGAGTTGCAAATTTTTTTATGAAAACATTGTAATTTAATAATCACAAAAATACAGTAATATTGTGAGAAAACAAAAAAACAATACTTTTATTTTTCAAAAACAGAAAACTATGTCATCTTCCCCATGGAGCAGAATGGTGTGGTAAGGACAAGTAATTATAAAACATTTAAAACTAGTGGAAATGCAGAATAAACAAGTATGCACTTTATTTATTTAGTTTCGTGTGTTTGTAAAGATTTTTAACTACAGTTTTAATTGATTGTTTTTTTTTTTAAAGTCTGTTTACAAAATTCACACATTAGCACAGTGTCATCGTCTTCGCAATATATTGCTGCACAGGAATTGTGTGCCCACTTTTTTCACATGGAGCATGCAACCCAATCTTCAACCAACTTTGAAGGAAATTCATCGCAATATAACATTCACAGTCAGAACAATCTTCAGAATCACTCTCATTAGTTTTGAGTTTTCTCTTCAGCTCCTTCATTTTTCCATTTTTCTTCAAGCATTTGTATTGTTTTTTCATTGTTTATTTTTTTATTATTTCTCTGAAACAGTTTTGTTATTGAATTTCCTTCTTTGAGGAAGTTCTTTACTCTTTTTCCTGTAATAGGCATTTCTAACTTTTTTTTGATTTAGGGAATCTGTTAAGACAGTGGTTCCCCTTCCCCCCTCTTCCCTTCAGATTAGTCCATTTCCTGCTTTCTTTAATTTTTTCAATAGGCATTAAAATTTCAGGTGAAACATAAAGTTAATAGATCTTGTTGTCAGCTATCATCCAAGAGTACCCCAAGACCGGGGCAGAATGGAACACTACCCCATTCCGCCCCACCCGTTCAGCCCCAGTAACAGGATTTAGATTAGGTGGGTAATGTTACTCAAGAAAGATACTTAAATAGACAATTAACCACACACAATTAAATACAATTAAACGTACTTCAAGCGTGTACTAACTATATTAGCAATGTAAACACGTATGTATAGTTTACCTTGGTTACAAAACATCAGAAGTTACAATACAGGAGAAGAATATCACACAATGAAAAATTCACACATAACACTAGAGAAGACTAGACTAACATGACTGCCCTAGTTGAGAAGCAATAGGTTGGTCTAGTTATACTTATTGCTACTTGTTGGAAATACCTCCTAGACACCGAAAAACGTCGGACTTCACATTCCGCCCCGGTACTCCGTTGTGCCCCGGGTTCCCCTACAGGAAAACAGCTTAAAGGAATGCATTAGACGAAAGCATAATTGATTAGAACTCAGAACGGCAGAAATAGTTGACGAAATTACAGATCGTACCTCGCAGTCGGAGGTCGAATCATGTTCCTTAAACATTATAAACTTCTACAGCTTAGCAGACTGTGAAGTGATTCGGCTGCAAATGGCAGCTAAACGCACGCAAAGCATGTTGGGAGTGAACGCGCATGCGCATTGCGGCTAACACACGTCATGTTAACTCTCATTCATATACTGACGTTATTTAAGTAATATTCCTCTTACATGGCGATGAAAGATATGATAGGGTGAAAATTGGGGATGCACCTGACAATTCAAGTCAGCTGTTTTGAAAGAAACCAATTTGACCACCAAATTTGACATTTTTTTCCAACGAAAGAATCATCATCAATAATTTCGTATTCCCTTACTCTGCACATTCTGCAGAGAGGAAGGTGTTTAAAACCGATTACTTCCCTTTACTCTATTACTCCGTTCCGTCCTTCTTTACTGCCGCCGGACATGGGGTGATGGACAGAGGTATGAGCCATCTCCTAATTTGACGACGTTTCTCCTGACTAAGGTCTGGAAAATGTCAACGATGTTGTGTTTTACGGAAAGGGACCTCAGTTTCTTCAAAGCGGATTTCTGGGATAAGCGTGTGTTTAACGTACTGAAGGTTTGATCTTGATTCAACACAGACTGCGATTCTACTTGCCACACTGAGTCGAGGTGACCCCTTCGATAAAGCAGCGGCAGGTAGGTATCGCTACTTTATTTATGGGTCCGAACTGGGCGGCCAGGCCTCGTCTCGTGTGTCCATCGCGGGGCGCTCACTTATCACCGGACGACTGCGCATTTGTCCGCCGTCACGCTGTGTTCTTGGTTAATGGGACTGCGGCTCGCCTTAGGTTCCATCCTCGCCTCTACATGTCTCGGCCCCTCCCTCTCTTATTCAGCCAGATAGAGCCGACCCCACACATAGAAGAAGCCAGACAGCTGCGCCACCTCACCAGCTGCCGTGTAATTGACAGCATCTCACGGACACCCAATCCAGATTCATATAATTACTAGCTTTTTTTTTATAAAATTCCGTATAGCCCAGCAACTAATGTAATCTTATATATATATAAATAGACGTGAGTTTCCCATTATTTCACTTTTCAGCCACCACTACCTAGCACAGGTCATTGGTGTTTGTGTGTGTGGAAGTAGCATGGAGTTTCATGTCGTGCACGACGTTGGCCGAATGCCGATAGCTGTGGGAATGTGGGAGATGATATGGTTAAAATTGGTAGATGCAGGGCATTTTCATATTTCGACCAAAGACTTGTGTATCCTTATACTTCTCTTTCCTGCCACAACTACATAGGACAGACCATTGATGTTTGTGTGTTGTTATAACATTTAATCTCCCGTCGTGCACTATGGTGGTTAGATGTCGGTAGCTATGGAGGTGTGGGATATACGGTGATTGAAAGTGGTCGACCTGCGCCATTTTCATATTTCTACCAAAGACGTATGTGTCCCGGTTTATCACTTTTCGTAGCATTTCATACTTCAAAAATATGGGAAAACCTTTCGGTTGAAAATAAACGTGGAACTACTTTTCAATAACATTAAAAATTTAGAAAAACTCATGGTCTCCGCTGTAAACATGAAAGCCAGTTGTCATTTTGTCCTAGGCTTAATTTCAATTTAATTAAAACATTTGCTAATGTTGCTTCTTGACCGAAGTTTATACATTACTGTTTATTTGTTTCCGTTTTTTTACGTATTTTAATGTCCACTTTTGTCAATGGTACTTGTTCTCTGTACGTAAGTTATTAGGGCATTTAAAGCGGATATGAGACCAGATATGTTACCTAATCGAGTATTATTGCAACTCATTTCTTCTGAGATGCTTTGTTATTTAATAATCTGGAAACGGTATTAAGTTCTCTGGCCGCTAAGGACACTATTACCACAGATTACATTATTAATATTTGGCCATCTTCAGTCAAAAATAACATGATACTTTCGAAGCAGTTGTGCACTCTCTTTAAACAGGAATTCTTAAAATTTTGAAGAGTGAACCTTTAGGGTCAAATACAAGTCAAATTTTTATTTCAGCCACTTCGAATCTAGCAACCACGATCTTTGAAACAATTATACATTATCGCAATCGTCTCTGTCCGTGTTTAATAGGTCTGTTAATTACTTCTTTGTCCTTCACGCTATAGAGATTTTATTCACCCTAAGATCAAGTTCGTATTTGGCCAGATCAGGTCAACCTGTCATTATCTTTGACTTACACCAGTTTCTTTATAAAAGGCAGTAATTCAGTCCATTTTCATTTCTGTCGTTGCCTGGAAACAATACGAGTGGAAGCAGCTCGTTTTCCGACACACAGTACAGGAAATCGTTACCACCCCGCCCGCGGGACGTTGGCTGCTGATTTTGAATTCGTGGCGTTTCGCCGATATTCCATCTCTGGCCCCGCAGCAATCTCGCTGCGACCATCTGTCACACGACCGAAGAAGCGGCCGCCACTGGGAAATCCCTCCACGCAGCCGCCTTGGATTACGCATTGACGCACTGCGCCGGCTCGGCAAGATAAAGTATCGGGAAAAGTGACACGAGAAATAAAATACAGGTTTATACGGCCACCGGGGGCATAATCTTTCGGCCGCTATTATTTATCAGTATTTTGACTGCTGAGCTGCTCCGGGTTGGAGGAATGCAAAGGTGTGGGGAGGGGGGGAAAAAGGAGAAGGAGCAACACACACAGAGAGAAAAAAAGAACGAATCAGGGAGGCAGATGGGGAAGAGAGGTAAAAGTGACAGAGGGAGAAGGAACAGAATTGTCTGAAAAGCTGGTCATGTTCGCACATAAATTTCGAGATTTCGTGCTCGCCAGGAGATGCACGGGAAAGGAGGAAGCCTGCCACCGATGCTGCGGCATCATCCATACTAGACAATCCAGATAAATTGCAGGCATCGCCTATTGGGTTTGTGTGAGGAGGCGTAGTCACAGCGGGAGATTTCTCATACGCCACGCTCTCCGATGCGGAGACACACATACACACACAAACAAACAAACACACACACAAACACAATCATACAAAAACAAACAAACTCATACTGAACCACACATACTGATATTACTATCGTCTGTAGAGTGGAGAAGAAAATGCGTAAGTACAATAGGACCAAGTATTCATCCGTGAGGAGGTGAAAATAAACGTATGAGATCGAACGGACATACACTACAAGGGACATTCCTACACGACAGAACCGCATCTATTAGCTTTAGCGCTTATTTATTGTACCACCTTTGTCACTTTCGATTGGCTGTAGGGGATAAGGAATTAACTGTCAGTTGAACGATAAACATTCCTCCATTTGTCCGCCTCTCTGTTTGTTCTTCCCCCTTCCTCCTCTCTCTATCTCTCCATTCTCAATGAGAAGAATTGCCCACGAAAGAAAACGAAAACGTATTACGTGTCTGCGATCTGAGGAATAAAAGCGATGATATCTGCGCTACTGATCGTGTTTGTTTTACGACCGTCTTGTTGGTTTCGCCGCTCTTTGGTCGCGTGCTGATTGTGGAAGGTGTGCGTTGAACACGCTACTTTAAGGCGATAAAATCCATATTTACGAACTGTTCGTTCTACGTGGTATACTGCCCCTGGGTATATCAGAAAATGTAGTCAAACTGTATCGCGGAAATCTCATACTTGTTCGAATGTGTTCTCGAAACCTGTTGACCTTCACTACAGAGTCATTATTAATACAGGCAGACTAAAAAGCATACAGCTTCACGTAAATTTGATAGTCATCATTCGCTATAAACAAATACAGTTTCTACAATATTTTACTTAATTATTAATTTTTATAGTACAATATAATGATTAGAATAATCTATGTTGAAAATAAATGAATATCCTTGACAATATCGAATATTCGTGGCAGTCAAATTTGAACCAAATTAGACAGTTAGTTCGTCTTTTTCTGGTCCCTGTCCGTTCCGGATGTCTGCAACAATCTTGGCTGTTTCCTCCCTGCTGGTTGATGGTCAGATTAACTCCGTAGTTTTCTTGGAGGTCCATATTCTTAGATGTTTTAACCAAGAAGTTCTTCTTCTACCAGCACTTCTCTTTCATGGTATTTTCCCCTGGAGAACAGATTATTATTCCTCATGATGTGACCAAGGTACTGAAAGCTTTCGTGTTTTTATGGTGGTTGTAAAATCATTATTTATATCAACTTTCATTTTACTTTATTGTTGCTTTACATTAACAAATACAATTCTCAGTTTCATCCAAACTTCGCCGTACTACACACGATCTCTGCTTCTCATCTGTTCTTTTCGTCAAAAAGATCTTCCTCCCTGCACTGTTTATTCCAGAGATTTTCATGTACATTGTTCATTCGGTAACGGCGCATGGATTTCTTTGACACAATATTAATAACACGATAAAAATAACAATATATAAAGCACTTTTAACACCATACACACATAATCAGCTTAACATTAATCAAATACAAAATAGTGAATCGAAAATACCACTATCAATACGCTTCCCATTGATAATAATATAAAAAAACTATATTTAAAAACTAAGAGGCTGTGTATTCTTACATGGTCAGTATTTCCATGTCTTTTTTCATTTTGCGGAGCACTTCAGCATTTGTGGTGTGGTCTGTCCACGGAATTCTCAAAATTCTTCTATATAGCCACATTTCAAAAGCTTCTAGCCTTTTACAGATAGTTTCTGTTAATTTACACGTTTCAACACCATTACAGTTAGTAATGGTGTAGTTAAACAAAGGAGATAGCGTACAAACCTCTTGTGCGTCCACATTTGGATTATTGTTGTGCCATTTGGGATCCGTTTCGTAAGGGATTGATCGAAAGTATAGAGAAAGTACAGAGAAGAGCCGCTCGATTCATGACCGCTTGCTACAGTCCTTATGAAAGCGTCACAGAACTGATTAGTAGATTAGGTTGGGAGTCTCTGGTAGATAGACGACACACGTTTCGTTTAAACTTATTGGTAAACATGCGTACTCCCACTTTCACTTTTGAGTGTAGTGGAATACTTCTTCCACCAACCTATTTGAGTCGGAAGGACAGGAAAGATAAAATTAGAGAAATAAGGTGCCGGACTGATTCTTATATGAATTCTTTCTTCCCTCGTACCATTAGGGATTGGAATGCTCAGCAAAGAGATTAGCTTTGGTGCTGAGCACCCTCCGCCACCCACAATTTTGTGAATTACAGAGTATATATGTAGATGTAGATGTAGATTACAACAATTTATATTTGCCTATCAGAATAATTTCTAAAGCTTACTATCTTTCTATGTTTTCCTACTTTCTGCTATTATTATTATTATTTTTTAAATGCTTAACGTCTCTTAACAGCGAGGTCTTTAGAGAGACGGGAAAGGACGGGGGCAAGGAATGGGAAGAAATTCGGCCATGGCATTTTGAAGGAAGCATCCCGGAATTTGCCTGGAGTGATTTGGGCTATTATTATTATTACTCCGCGATTCACTGAAAGTTGATGTTCGGAGGTTGCATTGCACCTATCCTAATGCGGAACCATTTGAATAGGAAGAGATTTGCGGGATATGGGAGGAGGCGCCCATGGGCTATTTTGAGAAACCATCCCAGCATTCGGCTGGAACTATGTGGGAAAACCATGGAAATCCCAGATCAGGATGTTGGGAATGGTTTATCGAGATCTAATCCTACCGGATTCTACGTTTCCTCGCTTGAAAAATCCTTCCTGTTCAATTTCATAATCGCTCGTGGGAAAAAGTGAGTATAGAAATAAATCGGTTCTGGACCAGATTTCTCTTATCTTATTTTCCATCCCTTACTTTCTCTCCCCAATTATTCTTTCACTATTTTCAGTGGTTTTACCTACCATACTATGAATTTTTAACGAAACTAATTAACAAAAGTAAATTAAGGTGGAATAGCAAAATAGCTATATGTAGATACTGTGGATATAAGACGTTGGTAACAACCATAAGTTGTAGCATGCGTGATTGATAAAGGCACATGTTGAACTGATGTAAGGTTTACTAATGACGTCAATAGGCTGAACGATTACGTTCTAAAGTGGAAAGCTTATTGGCTTGTAGCAACAAGGCACGGACTTCCGTAAAGCAATATTTTCTAAATGTGAAGGGAATGACAGTTTTATTAAACAAATTGGTTCCGGACGATCGAAGATGTCGACTTAATAGGTAATTATGTAAATGGAAATTGCTGCTCAATTCATTCGTTTTATCGCTGTAGCGGAAAGGAATATTGTAGAGCCATCGTTATTCTGTCTCCGCTCGCACATCACATGAATCAAGTTTTGAAGAAATGTGTCAGATTCTCCCCTGATGATTTATCCGCCTTTGTGTCCCCACGTATCAGGGGCAGTTTTGACGTCCACTTCAGTAAAGCCCGAACAAATAGCGAGGAAACCCGTCTTCTTAATCGAGAGCTTCTACCGCCACTTATTAAGCGCAATTCCCAGGCAAACTGATTTGATTTACTGGAGGCAATTTGTATCAGTTGGGACGATTCTAAACAGTTTATTCGGAACAGCTTATCGATGTAACATGATAAATGGACGCATAAATCAATAAAAGCGAGGCGCGGGTTGAGAAATGCAGGGGAGGAGGCTAGTTGGGGGGGGGGATATAACAGGGACGGGGCCGTGACAGGTTAATAAGCAATTGAGTCTGATCGATCTGCGTCGGTGGGTTCAGGTGGTATCATAGATGACTCACTCAGCAGCTGGAGAATTACAGAGCTTCCAGACAGACGACGACAGAAAAATATTCAACAGGGAACAATTAACGAAGACTGCCTCCTCGCAGACAGGAGGACTCGTGTTTGAATCCCCGTCCGAGCATCCAGATTTGGGTTTTCCATGGTTTACCCAAATCACCCCAGGCGAATGCCACGATGTTTCCTTCAAAAGGCCATGGACGAATTCTT
The DNA here is from genome assembly GCA_031002005.1 of Vandiemenella viatica. Lineage (NCBI taxonomy): Eukaryota > Metazoa > Arthropoda > Insecta > Orthoptera > Morabidae > Vandiemenella > Vandiemenella viatica. Next base: position 119,373,701 of record CM061914.1, read on the forward strand.
TTCCGTTTCTTGTCTCCAGACCCGTCCCGCCACTAATGACCCCGACGTAGACGATATATTAAAAAAAACTAATGAAGAAACTGAGGAGAGCAAGTGCAAACAACGGAAGAGTTTTAAACTCCAGTAGTCAGTAAAGGCTCTTAAGGGGAATAAAATTCTTACTGGCTTGGAGTATGATAGGAAAAAAAGCAACTTAATAATTCTAAATCTAGTGAAAGAAATGGACGAATGAAGTATTGTTTTTATATCAGATTTCTAGCGTTTCTCTGATTCCTCGTTTGAGACCAACGCCTCTATTTACGGTATATCAAGTAGCAGGTATAGCACCACCATAAATCAGAAGAATAGCCTCAGAAAAGGATAGGAAGACGAAATTAGAAGACTCTCGGCACCCACTACACAATCAGGCTACTGTGCCATCACGACTGAGGTCCAGAAAGAGTTTCTTCAAGAGAACGATACCACTACCAATCGCACCAGAAAGTAGACGAATAAAGCTCTGGCAGGAAAATTACAGCGATCATAATCACGATTTAAAAGAGGAGATACTACCAGTGGGACATAATTTAAAGTACGCCATTTGGAAGACACTTAATCGCCTCAGAGGAGGAGTCTCCAAATACAAAAGCAACCTGAAAAAATGATGCTGTGTAAAGGACGAAACATGCAAATTTGGAGAAATACAAACACACTTTTGGACAAATCTGTGAATCAGCAGGATTTGATCTTACCAAAGGGCAACGCTGTTAAGGATGCTGAATACTGGAGCAAGAAGATATAGCAATCTGACCATTTATAGACGAAAATGGGAATCAATAATTTGTTTACCATAGGACAACGCTGAGAAAATTGCTGAAAGTTGGAGGAAGAAGAATAGTGCGTCTCTGGATATGGAAAGTAAGTAAGTATTTCTTCCTAAATTTGTCTCAGTTTCTTGTGCCATCGTCACCATCATTATCACGCATTTCAATTATGGCTTTATGTGCTTTTTTTAGAGTAATAGGGCCTAAGCCCAGTTGGATTTTAACAATCGTTTCTAGATAGAAGACGGTAATTCCCTGGTAACTCAACCGACGTTCCATATGACTTTGTCCAATCGATCTGGTGGACTTCTCTTTGGTCTCAACCGAGCGTGGTGGTGTAACGGTTAGCGTTCTGGTCTCGCATTCGGGAGGATGGCGGTTCGAATCCCCGTCCGGGCATCCACATTTGGGTTTTCCATGGTTTCCCAAATCACTCCAGGCAAATGCCGGGATGCTTCCTTCAAAAGGCCATGGCCGAATTCCTTGTCTCCCATCCTTTCCCGTCTCTAAAGACCTCGCTGTTAAGAGACTTTAAGCAGTTAAAAAAAAAGTCTTTGGTCTCTGTTAATGTTTTTGAACCACCTCCAACAACAGATTTCTTGATCTGTCAACTTTTCTCCGAGAAAAAGTCTGTTTCCGCCAAGATGTTGTTATCCATAGTAAACGCTATTATAACAGTTGCCCTGTTGTGTTTCCTAGTGAAACCTCCAACTAATTATTACATAGCTCTCTCAAACATGTTAAGCTTACCTCTTGTAAATTTATTCGATACCGATGCCGGCTTTAGAAGAATGCATCGTTCATAAACACTTTTCTTCAAACTTGTTGGCATATTTGATCTGAGTATGAAACACGTCATGACACATTTTCTGGATATAATACTTTCTTGGAAAGATCAGTACGAAGGTCAACTGTCTGACGTTAGGTGGCATGATCAGTAATGAAATTTTAGTATCGTTTGCTGAGAGTTCACAATCATTGGCAGTGTCAAGTTGTTAAGTTTTTGCCATTGAAGCTAATTTCTATTTTCATTAGTTTTAAAAATAGTTTCAATGGTTTAAAATTGAAGGAATTATTTCTTCGGAGAAATCCTTTTTCATTGATATCGTTTCATAATTTCCTTTTCTTTATATTAAGTTTTTGAATCGTTTGACAAATGACAATTATGAGATTTATCAATGTTTTTATTTTAATATTAATTACTTGCATTTGGTGTCAATAATAAAGAATCAGAACAATGTTGGCATGATTATGGTACAAAATATTTATCATTAAGTTGCGCTTTATTGTTTTCGCTTCTCTTTTTATAATGTTACAATGATCTAAATCAGTCATTAATTAAAATAAAATTACATATAATGTTTTCATGAATAAGATAGTCATAGGTGGTAAACGTTTTTGGGTAAGTATTTTGGGCAAAGTGAAAATTTGTATAAAATTCCTTTTGGAATGTCTAACTACAAAATCGAAGGGCTGGCAGATGAATTTTTCAAAGTTAGTAATTCGGCTATGTTCCATTTCTTTCCTTTTAAAACTGAGTGTAATAAATATAGAAAAAAATGTTTGAGGCATGCTGACGTAAGCAAATAATAATATTACAACTAGAATTTTTGTTTTGTTTTGAAAATACAGGTCAGTTTGGTGGGACGTTTTACCTGCCAGATGATCGAGAATGTTATACGTGAACACCAGTGAGTACTATTAATCTTTGACACTGTTCAATGGAAGGTAATAAACACGAAATGACAGAAACAGAGGAGATTAGAATTGAAAAATCATTATTAAAAGTAACTATATCCTAAGCCCACTAAATGCAGTCACAGTTATATAGTTCACAAACATGTGAGATTGACATATAGACACCACGTAAAACATTCAAAATAAAAGAATTACAGAACAAAAATAATAGCTGTATGTTGAAAGTTCTCCAATTCTGTTACTTATCTTCTCTGCGTATCATTACAGTCGTAGTTACGTATTTCCGATTCATCAGAGCCTCTTCAATCCTCCCGTCACAGTTTAAAATTAAATACCGTTCTTCCATAAATTTCTTACTTCAATCATCACTTCCAGTGATAAATAATAATATATTTATTTATATACATGAGCTGCTACATTTCATGTTTCATTGTTAAAGCTCTGTGCTTCGTATATACTGCGCGCTTAATTCAGAAAGATTTCTTTCCTGTATGAATGACTCGTTTGCTGTTGAATAAGTTATAATTGCTTCTTTTGGAATATAGCAAAAGCTTTAAATGCGGCCTCAAAGGATATCTACTTGATCTCTGCTATTTTGTATTGAGGTTTTGCGCCTTTTCGACGTCGATATCGTTAATGATTCGAAAGAACTCTTGCAAACCAGAAACAGGAAGGAATTCGATCGTAACCTTTGGAAGTATCCATTTCGTCATTCACGTGCAGTGATTTAAGGAAATTATGAAGGATTGAAATCCACATGTCGGTAATTTGAACCGTGTCATCCTGTATATCACAGGCACGAGTGTTACCGTTCAGCCATGAGGATCTGTACCAGGATTGTAACCATTACACACCCTTAACCTTGCATTTGGAGATAGCAACAAATATATTGCGAATTTACAACACGGAATGAACGTTCCGTTACTGGGATTCTACGTTAAGAAGTTTGCCAGGTGAGCGATAACTTTCTGGCCCCTGGGAGGATGCAAGTTCGAAGCCCCGTCCGGCCATCCAGATTTGGATTTTCCATGTTTTCCCAATATCACTAAAGGTGAATGCCGGGATGGTTCCCTTAAAAAGACCATTGCCGAATTCCTTCCGTTCCTTATCGCCAATCTTTTTCTTCCTCCAATGACCTCGACGTCGACGAGGCTTTAAGCCATAAGAAAATAATTATGTTCACTTGTAGGTCCCCTTTACCCGGCTAAGTTACCGGGTTGGGTTAGGTATGTTGAGAAACCAGCCGAGCATCCCTTGAGATGACCGTGACCAAAAGATGGCACTTGATTCGGGCTCAATTGTGTGGGAAAGTTTTTATTTGCAGTTTCTAAAGTCATTGACTGGAATAATTTAGCACGGAAGTTGCTGAAAAAAAATTAACTCAAACAGTGAAAGAATTTAAAACGAAAATTCGTGTGACTAAAAAACTGGTGTGGAGGGAAATCGCTACCAAACTTAACTGCATAGTAATTAATAAAAATAATAACAAACATGTTTTAAATAGTTTTAAGTACGTCTGTATTTTCATACAAGTATTCTTCCTCCTAATACTATTTTAATAGATCTCAGCAAAATACTGTGAAATAATAGCAACCGATAAATGAAACTGTTAGTTTAGAATATTAGTGTTGTACCATTTTTTGCGCAGATATGATTCTCGTGTACGTGTACGAAAATAGGAAATACAGAAGGGATAGAACACAATTTCACGAAACTTTTTTTTTTAATTATGGCTTTTTACCTTGTCGACTTTGAGGTCATTAGAAGCGAGATAGGAATGGAGACAAGGAACGGGAAGGAATTCGGTCATGGCCTTTTGAAGGAAGCATCTCAGCATTCACCTGGAGTGATTGGGGGAAATGATGGAAAACCCAGATCCAGATTCGAACCGGCGTATGCCCGAATGCGAGGCCAGAACGTTAACCGCTCAAACACCAAGTTCGGTTTTGTGAAACTGCTGAATATTATACAAAAAAAAATTACCTTTCATCTTACAACTGTCAAAAAAAAACTCGTTTATTGTTAAATAAAATTCTAAACAGCGATGTAATGTCAGAGTATTAACAGCGGCGAGACTTACTGGCATAGAAAGATTGTAACCTATTTCTGCTGCACCTAACTAACTTTGTTGTTTTGTTGTGCCATAAAAATAATAAATTTACACCACGAAACGATTGGTCCTAAGGAAAATTAACACGTTTGTTTCAGTCTCTACTATTAGACCAAAATACTAAATCAAAGTTTCCTAATAGAAATTGGTAATTTTAATTTTTTGTCATATTAGAATTATTAACTGAATCAGACGATGATATAGCCCGATTTCTTTATTGCCTTTTATTAGTTCCCTAAGCTGTATCTCAAACAGGTTATTGGCTGGCGTCGTATGTCGTTATTAGTTAAAGTCACGACAGAGGGAGGCGGTGGGGGGGGGGAAGGGGGGTGATCTGTTAGTCCCGATAAGGCAAGACGATATTCACGGAGCACAGATCCGACAAAGTCTTAAGCATTCTGTACGCGGTCCGGAGCGGTCGTCCCAACTGGTTTTATATGTGAAGACTCATACGTGGTCAGTATCTTTAACAGCGGCCAATAGGCGATGCGGCCTCCTCTTTCCCGGATCCTCTCGGTTTTTTACCCTTGAGGGGACCTCACAATCCATTTGTCGTCAGTTCCCACTTTCCTCCCCTTATAACTGCTGCCATATGTCTACGGGTTGTTTTAATAATACGTGAACAGACTTCGGGTCTGGTAGGGATGGCAGGTGTTTTCCATGCTTCGTGAAAGAATGTTTCATATTATGAATACATCATGACGGAGTGAAGTAACTATCACTCTTGGCAGTTAATAATATGGACGAGATGGAGATTTGTAATTTTTTCCAGTTGGTCAGGAACACCAAAGTTCTATGTCAGTCTCGATAATATAATTGAATCTTGATTGTAATACATATAAGATCTACAACGGCCAGATACTTTAATAATTTTGCACTAGATATTTAGAGCTTTTTTTTAGAATTTACATTAATGCAATTTTAAAACTCAGACTTTTACAAATTAAGAGTCGTAATTCATAAATATTTAGTTCGAATCTAAGGGGGGTTCATTTTACCACTGCAACATTTTCATTTTCAGTATGAATTAAAATTTTTGTTTTTATTTAATTTAGTGAGAATTTAACACGAAATAGCCGTCGTTGCGCTTAAGACTACCGTAGACTTATCGCTAAAGCAGTTATAGAGTTTTAGCTTCTCACTATTCCACCGCATCTATCTATGACGGTTGAAACCGGTTCCAGAAGCGAGAAGCCATGTTTAATAGTAATGGGATACAGTCATAAAAAAATGGTGGCATGGAAGAATTTCCAATTAGATTTTTAGCTGTAAGTATGAAGCCGGTTGTTTGTAATTCAAATAACAATGCATGCTCATGTTTTCTGCGACGAGCCAAGAAGAACAAAGGATATTTTTCCTGAAGATATTACTAAATAGTAATCATTATGAAAAAATGAGGATTGATTTCAGTACTGGCTTTGCACAGTCTAGATTCCTTTCGATCAAATGTGTCCCTGAATAATATGGAATTAAATTACGCACTAGCATACCAATGTCTCTACGAAGATGGAAGCCTGAGTGACATGCAATCAGCGCTATCGAAAATTGCTCGCCGATAGCAGATCCAAAGTGACACTCGGGTGTATACTGTATGAGTGATGTTTCCATTTTGCTGTTGCTATTGATGCTGAATTCTGTCATAAGTCTACCGAATGGTTTGATGTAATCTTACATCTGTTCCTGCCTTTCGCTTACCTCATCATCTCAACATACCCCTTACAATCTACGTCTCAATTATTATGATCATTTATTCTAATATTCGTTTACAGTTCTTTCCATCAAACCTTAACTCATCTAACAAATTAATCAATCCTTCAAGTCTTAAAATGTGATTCACTATCCTGGAAGGCTCCACTTCAAACGTCTTTCCTCTCCCATAACTTTCAAAACAGATTCCTATTATTCTCTTTCTTTACTCAAGTTTCAATATCTTGAGCACAACATTTTAAATGCTTTAGTTTTCTTTCTTTCTGGTTTTTTTAAAGTCCATATTATTTCACTAACCACCTCTAATTCTGATATAACTAAGACGGTTACTCCTTAATCTTGTTACTAGTGATTTAAGACTAGTACGATTTTAAGAACTAATGAATTATCATATTTAATGCTTACCGTTTTAACGAACTTTCCGGTGTCTCAGTTGACTAGGGTGCGTGACTGTGGAATATATTGTCTCCGGTTCGAATCCCATTCTTGGATGAAGTTTTACGGCCTTAAAACTAACCATCACCCCTGGCAAAGCTTAGCATTACTCAAGTGAAGTACGCTGGGAAACTCCATGGTTTTTATTTCGCGTAAAACTCAAGGTCCCTTTTATCCGGTAAGGTATCACAACAGAGGTGCCAGCGAAACTCTGTCACGCGGAGGCCGAACAATTCTTCGAAACCTTTCGGCCAACAACGCCATACGCAATTACATTTTCCATTTTAACGTCAGTGCCAATAAAACTGATAAATCTGCCATTGGATCTTGTGAATGCAATGGAACATTGAGAACAAATCTCTTTCATCATTTGAAGTCCTCGCGGGTTCTCCAACATATGGTGTTGAAAAACAACAACAACGAGCTTTCGGCGGCTAGCTCTGCTGCCATTTTCAGGTCTGATGTTATGCAGGGAAAACCAGACCTGCAGTGCAGCTCTGGTGCTCCCTGCATAACATCAGACCTGAATATGACAGCAGAGCTAGCCGCCGAAAGCTCGTTGTTGTTGTTCTTCAACACCATACGGTGGAGAAACCGCGAAGACTTCATATCATCGATACGCCGTGAAAGCCTTGGTTCTCAAAAATTTCTTTCAGTTTTCTTAACGTTTTTTGTAACAACTGGAGGTTACTTGTACTTGACCAAAGCGCAACCTTGTCACTGTACTAAGAATTGTACTGAGAAGGGTATTTACTATGAGACCATGATAATTTTCCGGAATGAAAAATCTTGCAAAAGGAATCCACGACTCTAAAATGACAAAATAATAATTCCCCTTATGAAACACGATATATGCCTTACAGGTATTAAAAATATTTGACTGTTATGAAGTCTTCAAGGGCGTATCGCAGGATTGTGTTGTGAAAACACGATATTTCGACGACTAGCTCCACTGTCTTCTTCAGGTGTCGAGACATCTGCACTGGTCGGCTGACCCACAGATACTGAGATTGTTCCGGTGCCGCACTTCTTTATATAAATGTCCACGTCCGGCGGCTGGCTGCCAGTGGTTGCGGCCCGAACTAATATGGAGCCCTCTATGGCAGCAGCTGGACAGAGGTACAACGTACTCTGCGGATTATTGCTTAGGTTGGTTTCCACGCCTCACTAAGACATAGACCACTGTCTCTATTGAATGTGTTGGCCAGTCGAATTTCGATCGCTTCTTTGATAACAGATTCCCCAAAATGTGAAGTTCTAGCCAGTATCCTGACGTTATCGAACTCTACTCTGTGGCCATGGTCGTACACATGCTCGGCGATCGCTGATTTGCTGTATTGTCAGGCGGAGGTGGCGTTTATGTTCTTCACACCGGTTTTCTATAGTGCGGATCGTTTGACCGATGTAGGTCTTTCCACACTCGCACGGGATGCTATAAATCCCCGGAACTCTTAGGCCAAGATCATTCTTGACAGAACGTAGGTAGTCCCATTCTTACATTTGCGAATGAGTCCTTACTGTACCAATTATATCATTTCTGGATTGAATTTTAGCGCAGGTTTCTCGATTCTTAGCAGATACGTCCTAGACTTTAAAGAACCATAAATTATACTGGAATTTCAAACTGGAACAGCTCTGAACGTTGCGAATACAGAGGCTGTTGAACATATTCTCTGGGTCAGGTCCAAGAGAGATTGTTCAGAAAGTGGGGATGGCATTGCTGCGTTCTTCCGATTCAGAACAGGTAGACGACTGTCTTGTGCATACGAAAAGTCCCTCGATCGACGATCTCGGGGTGGTACCTGCCTCACCTGGCGACCTCTGTCCCCTGTTCACGGCAGTCGGAACACGTCCCGGCGTTCGGCAGGACCTCTGTAGCGGCGGCTACCCGTCCAGCAGACACGCTCGTAAAACACCTGCCGTGGCTGGCACCGCGACAAAGTCGAAGGAGAGTGCGCTGGCCAGCGAGGCATGCACAAGACGTGACGTCAGCTACCGGCGAATCCGACCTCTCCAACTCTCAGGAGGTATGATGTCTCTGCAGCTAAAACTCGTAGGCATCCCATCCTTCAGCCACCAATACCGGTGTTAGGATAAGTTACCCTGTTTTAACACGGTATCCTCAAGGAATACTGGAGTTGATTGGGATGTAGGGATTGACCAGTACTCCTCTTCAGTGTTTTTTTTTTTTACTTATGGCTTTACCTTTTTCTACGTCGAGGTCATTAGAGGCGGGATAGGACTGGCGACAAAGAACGGGAAGGAATTCGGCTATGGCCTTTTTAAAAGAAGCATCTCGAAATTAGCCTGGAGTGATTTGGGGAAACCATCGAAAACCCAAATATAGATTCTAGGACGTGGATTCGAACCGGCGTCCTCCCGAATGCGAGGCCAGAGCGTTAACTGTTCACCCACCACACTCGGTCTCTTCTTCTGAAGCAAATGGCTTCAAACAACGGAGTCCAGTTTCTAGAGGTCTAGATTTCTAACATTCGACTTGCTCTGAATGCGTTGCTTATAAACAATAGAGTTTTTTTTTTTTTTTTTTTTTTTTTTTAATGGCATTTGGCAACGGAGGCCATACAGCCAGCTCAAGGTAATTATAATTGCTTTCAGTGTATGGACGCCACAGGACGGACAGGACATTCACACAGACACACAACACTTAAACATCCATGCCCGCGGCCGGATTCGAACCGGCGGCCTTCGGCACGCGGAGCTAGCACTCTAGCCCCTACGCTACCGAGGCCGGCTAACAATAGAGTTCTACAGGGCGTTCGCCGGAAAACGCTACCCTCCCAGTCTGTTGCCGTCGGCAACTTCCTCGGTCAGTGGTGCCAGCAGTTTCCGCCACGCGGCACCGTGAATCACCGCACTGTTTAACACCTCCGCTGCCCCAACAGTGCAGTGCAGTGACCCTTACATTGTTAAGAACGGTTTCTTTGCATTGTAGATAGTTTGTGACTTCAGTCTCTTATTAATCAGTGTTGTGAATAAACGTTTCTTTGCGGTTTGGCTGGTTTGGGGATTCATACTCTTGTACCGTGTTTGAGTGTGAGTAAAATTATGGTACGTTACAGTTTGCAACAAAGAATATTTCTCTATGATACATATGTGAAGAAGAAGTCGTTTAAAAAGTGTCGCAGTAAATTTCGTGGCGAATTTCCTGGCGCTTTACTGCGAGCTAAATCAACAATTCTGCGTCTGGTTAAAAAAGTAAGAGAAACGGGTTCATTTTTTAACAAAAAGAGACTATCGGTCAACCGTATTCTCACAGAGGAGAAAATTGACGATATCGCTTTTCGACTAGAACAGTCACCCAAAAAATCATTAAGTCAGTTAGGGCAGCGTGTGTCTCGAAATATGTTCAGAAGATGTGAAATGTGCATTACACAAGAGGGTCAACACTTCCAGCATCTTTTAAATGCTTAGCACACAAGTTTATGAAGTTTATGAAGCGTAATTATTATGAAATAGTCCGCGGCCGACGGTCGAACAATGCCGGAAACTGAGCGCTCGCTCGCCGGGAGCAGTTTCTTCCTTGTAGCGCTAACAGTGGGTTGCGTTTCCCGGCGAACGCCCTGTATCTTTGTAGCGCTAACATAAGCAGGCGATCTTCTTGCAATATAGTCTATAGAAAAGATACCAGTCATTTATTTTGCATCAAATCGTTTTACACACATCGCCGAAAAATTACTTTACATTTCAGAGCAGATGCTCTGGTAAAGTGTGCGGCCAAATAACAGGTGCTTCGAGCTCGGTTGAAAGTTATATTTCATGAGTAATGGCTCTCCACTTAGCCAGTGCAAGGACACCAATATAATTTCAGATTCAAATTGGACATAGCTCCGGCAACCATTAGCAGTTAAGTTACGCCAACGTGGAACTTCGGGTAAAAGTGACCTCGCGTTTGTTTCAGGTACGTCTTTATAAATGCGCGATCGATGTCTTCACTCTGAGAATGACATTCCATCCGCGGCGGCTCCTGTGATCTCGACTCCCAGACGCAACAGCCGACGAATCTGACGAATTCTAAGCATGCCAGGTTGTGGGCCGCTGCCCTTCACATCGATGCCGTATTTCAGGGCGAGTCATTAGTCAGGTACGCTGGTATTCAATGAAGAAACCTTCGCACAGCTTTCCATTGTAGCAAGCATCGTAAGAGACTCACAGCAACCATCCTTGGTGCTTAAGAAGCAGAATAATACCCCTTATTTTAAATATCTCCCTGCTTTATAATGTAGGACTTTTTCCGCTTTGCGTTTTTATTCCTTCTACTGTACTCTAATTTAATAGCGATGCAGCGCACGCTCCGGTAGTAATTTCTCTACACACACATTTTTACTTTCCCTGGACCCGCCTACTTTTGCCATCTACAAATTTCAATTTTAAATTGATTCAGCGATATTGGTAAATTATTTGTCATCTCTCTTGGTAATGTATTGCATCCCTGACACCCTTGCTTACGAATGAAAATCTTCCCACACGCTTATGCTTCTCTTTCTCGCACCTCTTCCAATCCTTCCACAAATATCTTTCCACGTCTGACCACCAATATACGCTTTATACGCTCCCACCACTCTCTTCACCCTCCTCCAGTCTTCAATGAATCCCATTCCACCTGCTTTATTATATTGTTCTGTGGAAATTTCCATAGACAAATCTAACAACCCCTCTTAGCATTCGCTCCAAGTGTTCTATTTGATACCCAAAATGTGGGATCCATACTACACCACCATATTCAAGCAATGGTCTGACGAAAGTCTTGTAACGCGTACTTCTCTACTATATCCCCTCATCACTCTCTCCAGCAAGTGAAAGATTTTGAAACATTTTCCTGTTACCTGTCCAATGTGTCCTGCGCGGTTGATTTTATTGTCAAATGTTATGTCAAGGTACTTACAGTTCAAGTCTTCAACAAACAATTCTTTCCCCACCTTATAATTATCCTCTAGTTTTTTTTATCCGTATACTATATAAACTGACTTTTCCTTGCATTTAAGTTCAACCCATTTTGACCTACTTAACTAGTTATCCTATCCAGATCACCCTACAGCAATACGTTAGAAAACTGTGAAACAGCTGCAAGGTGATCCAGACAGAAGAGTCATCATCTGATGTTAGAGGGCTAATATCTCTTCTCACATTCCTGCAGATATTTTGAAGACGAAAAATACACAAATTTTCTTGCGTTGTGAAAAACATTTACGTTGCAAGACGTTATCTCTTCTTTAGTTGATATATATTTTTCCGATACCGTAGAAATATTTACTCATGGTTCGAGATGATTTGTTGGTTTCTAAAAATGAAACTAATTGAATATTAGAAATTTAAAAAAAAAATCAAATTTACTTTCTGCCACATGCTTCTATCGATATACAGATCATTCTTAAATTAAAGCATCGAAAGCAACAAGGAATTACTGTACGGTATTTGTTGCCACTTTAATAATTTAGCAAAATTTTTATTTTAATACTCATTCAAAGCTTTCAATTAAATTACTAACGGATTTTTTTTTCCTGTGCATTATTTTATGATCTAAATCCTTTTATTAATAAATAAATTGCGCCAAAGCAATTGACTTTTTTGTGTTTATTTGTCTCCCGTACGCGTTTCACTTCTTTTGCAGAAGCATCTTCAGTGGGTTTTTATTTTGTGGTCTATTGTATTTCTTTTAGCTCCATTCTCAGCATCAGTGCTTTTGCATTTTCGGTGGGAAGTGTCTTCATGTTTGAGATTCACAACACTACACTTTTGCACTGCACTATGTGTTTGTTATTACTTGCAAATGGCCGTTAAAAAAACCCGCTGAAGATGCTTCTGCAAAAGAAGTGAAACGCGTACGGGAGACAAATAAACACACAAAAGTCAATTGCTTTGGCGCAATTTATTTATTAATATTATCAGCAATTGAGAAAAAATGATCCACAACATCCAGATATTAAATCCTTTTAATTTCTAAATAACAGATTGACTGGTCTTTAGGCAAAATCGAAAAAAAATTGTATGCTGTATATTGGTACGGCTAAATCAATAGTCAGTATCATAAACTATAAGCGATATCAATGGTCATCAGCTAAAATCTCCAACTAATTGTAAAAAAAAAGTAGTTTCGATTCACTAGCTTCTGTGTTGTATTTAGTAAACAAACTCGATATTCAGATAACACATTCAGCTGTCGTTTCGAATAGTTATCCAGTATCGGTGGCATGTTTGAACCTCACATCAGCTACGTCTATTTTGCTACTGTCCAACCCTCCGGTGGTACTATTTTTCCAACTCCTGCCTTTACTTTTTTTGCCTTCTTTTTTCGTTCTGCTGATTTGAATGCAAGATGCGGCGGCAGGACAAGGCTAAAAACTAACAAGCTTATGTTATTTCGTGGTAACACATCTCTTTGATGTGGGCGACGTGAGGTGCAACGGGAACGACTCCATTAGGCACGCGAGGCCTGTGTCCCCCACAAAGGCGCACAGTGCGTCGTCGTGTACACTACTGTGCACAGCGGGCGGGACGACCGCGTGTCGCCGCGCCGGCCTGCTAGGCAGCCCGCGGCACAAAGCGCCTAAACACGGCCCTGCTCTGTCAGCTTCTCCGGCGCAGCCGTCTGCTTTTTCCGCGACAGTCCTCTGTCATCCAAATACAGCGTCCTGCATCCATTCCCAGGGACGTTCCAGAAAGGCTTATGGTAATATCGAGGGTGCTGATAATTTCACCTTACATTGTTGCTTTGTAATCAGGCAATCCGATAGTTTTAATAATGTCTTGCTATTCACCGAAGTTTATAAAAATCGTCATTCTTGTGGTGTATACCACGGAGATTTCTGAAAAAGATTGGTAATACCCTTATTTCTTCGGATTAGAGCAATAAAGTTTGTGAGACATACGCATTCAGAGTTTTGTCAATCATACTGGACACCTGCAAGTATAGTCGGTGTGGTTTCAGTCCTGCCACCGAGGTTGTATCATGGTTATCATCGTGATTAATAGGCGATTTTTGGTAATCATGGTAGATGCTAGAACGGTAGCAGATTTCTTGCTCGAAAAATAGAGAACTAACAAAAAACATTTACTGTGAAATAAAACGCACCTGATCCTGAAAGTCAGAAAATAATTCATAGACGTGCTATTGTATTCATTTCAAAAATTTTCTCAAAATGGATGCTATTTGCACAATTCTTCTCTGATACCAATCTCTTGCTAGCTTACACGGATTACTTAGATGTTTCATATCATTTCATGCATATTTAGAACTGTTCTATAAAGTCTCACAATAATTCTTTTTTTGTGTGTGTCATTCTCAACGGACGATAAGATCAGTTGCATAGGTCAGGTTCCTGAATGATTACGTTCAAGAACAGCATTACTTTACTTCCGATGAATTCGTATCGTTTAATAGCTACTGATTCTAAAACATAAAAAGATGCTTCTCTTTCCCCTCATAGCCGTGTCTATACAAAGTATTTGAGTGCAGAATACAATTAAGTACTGTCAGGATATATTCTTCAGACATTTTTTTAGTTTGCAACAGTCATGTATCAACTAATAATTATTTATATGTTACGAAGAGAAGCAATTTCAACTTAAAGGTTAATACTTGAGACGCGGGTCATGAGAACCAATAAGACTTTACAGTGTTTGTGGACTTAATAAAAATATTGATAATGTGAGATGGGGCCAAAAATTTTAGTCTATATAACAATCAGGTGTCCATAACAGAAGTAGAAAACCACAAGACACAGGCATCAAGTAAAAAGGGTGTGAGAGAATGTTATAATCCATCATCACAAGTATTCAGCTTGACTGTAGAGAAAGCGACCTAGAAAGTTTAAAAAAAAAATTGGAATGAGCCTTAAATGTTCAAGTGGAAACAATAAGCATGATCCGATTTGTAGAATATATTGTCCTGTTAGCAGAAAAGAGTAAGGATATTTGAAAATTATTGAATGGCTTGAATAGAATATGGAGAGAGTAATTTATATAAACGTAATTCAAAGACAGGCAAAAGTAATAAAAGAAATCACCGAATGGATTAAATATAAAAACAGAAACAAATATTCAGTAGGCTTAGTAAGTGAATTCGATTATTTCGGAATAAATTTCAAGAACGAGGTAAAAAAACAGAAGAGCACTTCTTCTAAGATATTGACTCAGAACTGAGGAAAAAGTTTCTGAAACTGTGTGTATGAAGCACATACCTGTATTGAAGTGAAGGCTATACTTTAGGAATAGTAGAAAGAACGATAATTAAAGAATTTGAAATATTTTGAAAATTAAGTGGACGCATAAGGGACCAAGCTAAATTTATTTTAAAAAGATGGGTGATGAAAAGTCCGTGGAAGAGTCTTACAGAAAGAAGAGCCAGGGTGGTGCGTCATATTCTAAGACCTGCCGGATTTGTTAATTTGCTAATAGAGATGACAGTTGAAGGAACGAACTATAGAGGAAGACAAAGATAAGAAAATATGAAGCAGATAATTCATGTCGATAGTAGTAATGGATATGTTGAGATGAATAAAGTTGATCCGTTCATAAATTTTATGTGCAGACACAATTTATTATATAGTATAGATGTGGATTTTCGCTGCACCAGATTATTATTTTGTGTTCACATGTAATATGTCACCGGTTTCCAACCATCAAAGGCTACATATCTTAGCAAATGTCAGTGAATCGAAAAAAGTTGTGTACAAAAGCGGTATTTACATAAGATATCCCCCGGAAGTGAAATAATTTTATACCAGAAACAATAATCTGCCTTGGGAATTGTGGGATGAAGTATAGGGGAGACTGGGTACGGTTGTGCCAGGTTACGGTTGTGACAGTCGTCATATTAGCCAAACTATAAGGAATACCGAGATGGGGAGGGGGTAGAGAGGAGCGGCGTGCCTGATTGAACTTGTTTCACAGTATCGCCTCCGCCATCGCGTGACATTAACAATCGTAGAGGCCTACATTACTTTTTAATGTTCAAAAGTAAGTGTTTTTATTAGATTTCTTTTAATAATTGTTGTCGTATGTGTACAGATAGAGTAATGAGTGTTTTTCCTAATTATAAGTTAAACATTAGTAGTTAAATAGCAGTGATTACCTTGCACGTAGTTTATTTTGTATTGTCATGGCGATTGTTGTTTTGCGATGGAGTCCATTGGGTACGATTGTGACATATTTTCTGGGTACGGTTGTGATGCTGAGAAAATGCTTGAGGAAGACCAACAGTTGTACGAGGCACATTAGTCACTGTTACTATCCCTCCTTTACTTATATTTCGACGGGTTAGTTGTCACGTTCATTTTGTTAGCGACGAGCCTGTAGGATCGATTGAGACTTCAAATCCTTCAGGCTGGATGCTGGATGCATTGTCCCTGGGATATCTCGAACATTTTAAGAAATTCCCTAATGCTTCTCCAACGCATTGAGTCATGTTAGTGGTGGATAACCATTCCTCGCATATCCACATTAATACATTGGAATTTTGTTAAGAAAATGGAATCGCTTTGCTTTAGTTTCCTCCACACTGCTCGTACAACCTGCAGCTCTCGGATGACCTGTCTTCGGACCCTTAAAAAAAAATCTTCTGCTACTAATACTACTCGTGATGGATAGATGCGGAGTCACAATGACAATCTACGACATACCAGGTATTATCAAAATGATCTAGATCAAGACTTTTATAATAACTATTGATTCTACAATGCCTTATTAGTTATAAGCCATTAAGGTGTTCCCAGATTAATTTCAATTGTTATGTAAAAATTAAATTTTTCCAGAAGAAGGTTATGTTACATTATGTTTAATATTATTTGAAATAAAAGTGATTTTAGATCATTTTGGTGTATTTTTGAACCTGTCACTACCGACCCCAAGCACTGTCACAACCGCCCCTGGGGTGTGGTCAGTTGTGACATTTTTAATTTTTTTCAAATTTGTTGCTATGACTTAACCATTGAACTTAGGGACAAAACTTTATAATTTATACGTAGGAAAATGTACATTTTATTATAAAAATTACCTTTCTTCCAGGTAACTGGCACACTAAGAAAATTATGAGCGATAAAATGAAAATTGTCACAAACGTACCTAGTCTCCCCTACTGCAGTCACCCTCCCCTACCCCCTAGTTTTTTACTATTTCTAATTAGGTTTCAAATTGGTTGTCTTTATGAGACAGGTTCAATTGTAGAATGGTGTCGTGATGGCTTCACCGTTATATCATCCGGTCTACGTGCTTTTTTTGGAAACCTTTTACGTAACTGATATCTTTCTATATCCAATTATAGGAATAAAGTTCTAAGTCGTACAAAGTCGCAGGTATCAGCGGGTAATATCCTAAGCGGGACTGAGAAGAACACCTGGTGTTGATGACAAGAGTCAAGGTTCTGCTGTTCTTTTTTTTTTATTTTCTACCGTGGACCGGCAAGTGTCGGGAACAGTGTTGTCGGCAAAGGAGCCCAGTTGCCAGGTGAACATCTCAATACACAACTCAACGCGCCCGCTGGACAACTCTGTTTGTGACATGTGCGACTCAGGTTGTACAGGAATCACCGGCGTGCCGCGCGGGGGAATTGAAATTCTATATTCCGGGCCGGAGCACCTGGCTGGCCCGCCCAGATAGCATCTCAACGTACGTCCGCCGCGTCTGGAAGGGTCCGTGACTTATTCCCAGCGGGCTATCTCGACGCAACCATCGCCTCGCAAATCACCCGAAAAATGAAATACGCGCCGGCCCGCTTTCCCTCAAACACCGCCGACGCGAGCAGGCAATTAAAATATCTGTTCGTCGCGTACAGCCGAGCGGGGAAGGGGAGCAACACGGTCGTGTACAGGCGAGTAGTAGCCGACGAGAAATTTATCTCGGGCAGCTATCTATCACGTAGTCGAGGTAGTTAATATTTAGAGCCGCACTGCCGACGCCGCCAAGTTGTTTGTAATGCTAAATAGGTAAAAAGTAAACAAGGGCATTCGTCATCGGAGTGGGCTCGGTTTACGTGCCAGTCGCAAAGGGGCGGCAGTATTCGTCTGCGGATGTTAAGGGGAATAAATTAACGCGCTGTGACGCAGTGGATGAGCCGACGTGAGCTTTCGGGAAAGAGGAAAAAATACCCGATACAGATGAGACCGCACCTCCAAGTACTTGCTACGCTTTATTACCAAACGAACCAGCCGATTTACTACCCAAATCGGCAATAAAATAATCCTATAATCACGATAGTGGATACAATCATATACTTAAACCCGCAGTAAAAACATCAAATCCACTTTAATAATGTATTAAACCTGGAGGCTGGACGTCAACTAGGTAACTCGGAAACCTTCGGCGATTCCGGTGATACCCGAACTGTTAGTTACATTGACGCCACCACATCACTGCCTAACTAACAAGGGGGCATCTATAAATTACGCGAGGTGTTTTTCCGGAATTCCAGACCCCCCTCCTTTGGTGAGACTTCGTGATATCTGGTCCAACCCCCCCCCCACCCACCCGCCAACCCCTCTGGTGAGATCTGGTCCGTGAGACCCCCCCCCCCTACAAATCGCCCTCGCAACTTTTTGAGACCCTTTTTTTTAGATCTCACTTTTCCAAGTCCGGTAACACCCCCCTCTTTCGACGAAATACCCCCCTAAAATCGACTTTCGCTTTCGCGTGTTTTGTAGACTTTTTTTTTGCTCTACAGTCCATCAAAATTTCTAAAACTTCACGTGAGATTTCTGTTGACCCCTTGGTGAGATTTCGCCGGACCCCTCTCCCCCCTTATTTCACCTCACGTAATTTACGCCCCCCAAGAAAATTTCAAGTGAATAACTGAATTGACTTTTTTTACCATTAAAAGGAAGTGTAAATTTCAAAAAAAAAAAAAAAAAAAAAAAAACTCAATTTGATTTTATCTGCACTTACATTGTTAAAAGGAATTTTAACTGCGATGCTAGCTGAAAGGCAATTTTCTGTTGTAGAAGAAGCTGCACAACAATACGATGGACAGAGATAGAAAAAAATAATTGCGAGGTAGATATTTAAAACGTTACAGTGCGACGTTAGTTGAAATTTACAGTTGATTCTTGTTTATTTATGACGACTAAATACAGAAATTTGTATGCATAAAAGAGCAATAGACTCTTAAGCTATATTTTTTGTTGCAGTTATTAGAACCAGATTACAAAATAACAGAAGGATCTTTTTGATAGAATATAAGAAAAAGGGAATTTTATTTAAAAAAACACACCAGAAAGTTTACACGAAACATAGCTAATCGCAAAATCATTGTTAGTATTTGTTACGTAACAATAAAAATTTGCGTCATTTAAAGTCAAATACAGTTATTTAAAAATACTCCAGGAATCTAATCCGAGAAAGTTTAATCACGTCACGAAAAATATCAGATCTTTATTCATTTATCTTCTGTACAACAAATTACTACTATCACCATAGATGACACGCATCATTTTTGTAGGGTGTTTAAACTAATGTGGAAATATAAAAACATTTCTTGGCAGCTTCGCCCGGGGGATCTAGTACGGCAGATGTTTATATTTTCGAGCAGCAATATTAATGGGAATTCGTTGACAGAAGATTTCAATTAAATACCCAGTTCGGGTCGCGAAGCCATCTTAAGCGCCTCGCTGTAAGTCGTTGTAAAAGATCGCATCTAAATAATCAGTTCTGTCACGGAAACCATGATTAACAACTCGGAACCTTGTGTTTTTATACTGGTTTGCAAAGATCTATAGGCAATTTTGTTAGGTCGGCAGGTGATTTTAACATTCAACAAAGTATGTACTAACGGTCTTACTTTTTCAGTGATAAATTGGTTATTATAAGAGAACACCTTTTAATACCTTTTTACTTGACTTTTAATCACTCGAAACTATCAGAAAAACATACATGAACAAAGCAACAGACTTCTTCCAAAGATTTGAAGCACAATTTCTGATACAAATGACTAGCGTTCCAATGATAGAAATCGCGTAAAAGGAATTAGAACATATGAAAAATTAATTATAATTATGAAGAAATTTTTTGAATGGTATTTAAAAATATGTAGAAGCATTCTAACATCAAACCGACAAAATTAAACAGCTCTAAACAATCATAGTCACATTTAAAATATTCTAGCTTGCACAACATACTTTTCTTTTACTGGAAATTTTGTGTACTGTATTGCTTTTAATTAAACTGCAGTTGATTTAAACAATTTCCATTCATCAAAACAATAAAAATCACACGAAGAATACACATATTCAAAATTAATCAATTTTTATATCTCTCCGACTCAAGAATATCAATTTGAAGTACTGAAATCAGTAGGAGGCTAGGCCTTTGCATTATGGTTACGTTGAAATGCAGCCTTAATCAGAATTATTTACTAAAAATACGCTGGAGATTCACGTTTCACACACACACACACACACACACACACACGCACGCACGCACGCACGCAAACATATTAGAGGTGTTGTTCCCGCTATCTGTCCCCAAACGGTGCAAATTTTTCAGTAAAATATTTTTTATTGTTCTCTCCATCAAATTAGTAATTTTGATGCGAAAATTTGTTACCATCCCAGCCAGACTTAGAAGTTTTGCAAGTGCTTTGCTTTCAGAACTCAAAATTACAAAAGGTTTCGTGCACAAAATTTGGTCCTCTCATCTAATCGGCTGCTTTTGTTTAATTGTCTTGTCAATACACTGCTGTCAGAATTTTTGCTATAACAATCATAACAGAAACAGAAAAATGCGAACGACAATATTTACAGAATCCAAAGAGCAATATCCACAGTCTGTTATCGCGAAAAACAAAACTTAATCTCAAGAATTTTTATAAAAAATAACTTTTGTTGTACCACAGTCCCCCTCCCAAAAAAAAACTTCGAATAAGGTTTTAACAGTTTTTGGATTTTTGGTATTCATCTTTGACATAGTGTGCAACCTCTGGATTTTATAAAGAATCTTTGGTGCAAATATTTCGCTAGTTTTTTTAGTGATACAGGATACATGAAACTGCCCGGCACTGGAAGATATGGTAAAGAATTTTACATAATTGCACAAGAATTTTTTGTGATTTTTGTGGTCACAAAAGAACCCAGAAATACAGTATATGATCTTCGTATACTGACATCCCGAAATTCTCAATTACTTTCCATTTGCTGACAGGTTTTAAACTGAATTCAGAATTGTGACCGGAAATGATACGACCTCGATTGGTGTCGACTTTCAGAGTCAGGATCCTCAACTATAAAAATTGCGAATACAAATCGGGCTCGTACAAAAAGTCCTTGTTTGAGACTGGATGACAGGTGGCTTAGATGCCACAAAAATTAAAACACCCTTTGTAGCCCTTTAAAGATAGCCGTTTATCGACAATTTCCCCTTGCACGAGAGTTTGAGAGCCAGACGAAATCGCTCAATGGCTCTTTATCCTTTTGTTTTGTTCTTTGTCAGCATCGTTCTTCGCGCATTCTCGGAAAACGAAACGCGAGGGATAAACATTAGCGAAACCGTATCCTAGACCTTTTCTTGATAGTTTGAGTTACACCTCCGACGACGTATCACAACGGATTGTGAACCACGGACCTCCGGGTTTACTTTGCTCTGATCGAAACCGATCCCTCTTCGGCAGCATCCACCTGACTCCTTTTTATCGCTGTCCGCGTTCTTCTTATTGGAACCCATTCGACCTCGCATTTAACCGACCTGTAAAAGTAACAAACGCCTTGCGATAGTCTGTCAGTCTTTTTACTGTGCGCGCTCCTTACCAGGCGGCTCCTTTGAAGCTCCCCAGTGGTACAAATAAAAACGGGTAATCGGCTTCTCTGAACACACAGAGGCGTGGAGGGAGCACAGCAAGAAATGGAACTGTGATATCTTCCAGAATTGAGCAGTAAGCATAACCTCGAGTAACTAATTGGTTTCGGAATTGAGATCGGGTCGAGGCCTGTTCGGCAGCTATTAGTGATCGCTGTCCTCTAATTAGCCGCGGAGGTCAACCCATTAGGAGCGGCGGCATTGATCTGGATGGCATTTCAGTGCGGCTTGATCGCTGTGGCTTTATTTTTTTAAACTCTTCAACTCTTGGATGTCATTGATCTTTGAGTAACTTATAGTCGCATGTTTTAATTGCTGCCGAATATCGATCGGTGACTATCAAAGCGAAGCCTGTACCATACGGGTAAAATTATTTATCATTAGACTGCCAAACATATCCACTCAGGAATCACCCGGACCAAAAAACCATAAAATAAAAAATAAAAATTGTACGAACAGTTCTTATGGGGATCGTTCAGTAAGTTGAAGGTCTATCAATAATGGTTATGAGTTAGAAGATAACGTGGTCTATTTTTCAATAGTCTTCTCTGAATTCCATATGTTTCTTCCAACGATCAGCCAATGTGTTTGAGCCATGCACACAAAGGGATTTCTCAATCCACCAGTGGTTGCTTAGTGCGTTGTGGCACCGCACAGTGGATCTGGGAGGTACAACGGGACGGGGTACGAGCCCGGGACCCAATGTACCATCCGTCACAGCTGTGGTTTTTAGGCGGTTTTTCTCAGTCATCAAGAATAATGCCGGGATGGTTCCCGACCTCCGCCTCATTTCCAAAACAAAAATTACACTTATCACACGGCGAAATAGTTACGCGTTTCACAGATAGATGGCAACAGTTCACTCCTCCCATTGATTCTTAGTATAACCTGGTAGAAGGTATTAATGTTTGGAGTCAGTAAGAGCATGTGCTCCAAATTTGACCATGTCAACGATGAATATTACTCATCGAAGGCTGCCGACACCAAAATGTTGGGAAAACGCGATGAAGAATAAGGAGAAGACATAAAAGTATTTCTCAAGGACGTCGAAATATTAAGTGATAACAGAAGTATGGTCATGCCACTTCAAATGGGTGCCAGTCAAAAATTTAAGATTCGGAAATTTGTGCGAGTAGGAGGCAGATCGGGTGAAGGTTGCTGTGGTAATGAGAGTTGGAGACTTGTCATTAGGAGCATTGTCTTGTTGAAACTACACTTTTCTATGATTTCGTGTTCCTAGTCGCCCACTCACTTAAGCAATTATGCAAATATACCCGTGCTTTAAGTGCTCTGTCCATTTATTATCACACTTCCGGAAACTAAATGTCCTAATTTTATTAGAACTTTCTCCTCATATACGTCTCTGCATATGAAATATTCCATCTTCTTTCCCCTTGCAAACTCTTTACCTTAATCTAACCATCAGAATTTACTTTCTAAATTGCTGTCTTTACATAGTTCCTTTATCTCTCACTACATGCCTTTTACCGAGCCTTGTGAGTGGTCGCTTAACGTTTGGCCTAGCATTCATAACAACGTCGGTTTACACCTCCATTACGCCATCTACACTCAGGTTTTCTGTTTTACCAAAATCATCCTACTCGAAATTCGGTTTCGTTTCTTCAAAAGCACTTTACGATTTTCTCCCAGTACGTTGACCCCAAACCTCTCAACGAAATGAAGTCGACTTCGAAAGGCCGTATTTTTTGTTTAACCTTGCTATAGGGTATTTCTTTCCTTCCAGTATCCTTCCAGTTTTTATATTCCCCATTTCATACTCTGAAAGTATTACGTGCTATTCTTACTATTAATATATATTCTTTGTCAAAATTCTTCTATGAACTATACTCACTCAACTATAATTTTAAATGAAGTATTACTTTGTGCTTTATTTTTAGTGTATTTTTTTCAGTGTTAAGAGCATACTCGTAAGTGTTGCGATTTTAATTGAATACTTAGTTTCAAGTGGTAGAAAACTAAAAGTTTCCTACCTATCATTATTGATCACGATAGCACTTAAAATTTCCTTGGAAATTTTCTGACCTCGTAAAGGTAAAATAGAATCGGATGAAATATTAAAAGTAAGTGAATTCTGTTACTTAGAAAGTAAAATTACGAATAATAGCGGAAGCAGGAATGATGTTATAAGCAGAATAGCGCTAGTGAAAAGAGCCTTCTTGAAAAGGAGAAATCTTTTGGTTTCAAATAATAATCTATGGCTAAGATTGAATTTTTTTAAGCTTTATGTGAGTGGAGAACAGCAGGTAATGGTAGCGAGGCGTAGGTTTTAGGAATATTGAAAGAAGAAAGATTGAGCATGAAATGTGATGCTATAGAAGGTTGCTGAAAAGTTAAGTGGACAGATAAAATACGAAATGAACGTGTTTTGGAAATGACGGGTGAGGAAATAAAATTACTTAAGAGACTTGCAGAAAGAGGATACAGGTTGGACGGTCATATTTTGAGACATGCTGGATTGGTTAATTTGTTGCTGAAGGAAACAGTCGTAGGTAAGTGCTGTTGAGAAAGGCAAAGATTATAATATATGAAGCAGATAACTGAGGACGTGGGTTGTAAGGGATATGTAGAGTTGAAGAGGTTAGCACATGATAGGAAGGGATGGAGGATTGCATCAAACTAGTCGAGGGGCTGATGACAGCAAAAAAAAAAAAAAAAAAAAAATTCAGATTCGTTCAGTGTTTAAGATAAATTGTTCATTTACTCTCCTATCAGTAAATAAATACTTGTCCACTAACTATTGTTTAAAACCAAACGCTGATTTATGTTAGTTGCAATACTTTTCAATTTCACATACTAATCCAGCTTCTTCACCCAATATCTTCCCAGGGCTCAGCGCCAGTGAGTGGCTAAAAAACAGTCTCTTCCAATGACTCTCACCTTAGCTCATGCGTCATATTGGTTACTGATGGTATGATCCGACGGGTATTCGATCCCACTTCCTAAACAAATATTCATATTCGGATGTTTCTTTTTTTTTTTAAATATATTATTTAGACCTTATAATACAGGTGCAGAAGTATGGCATCCTCTGACAACTTTCTGCAAACATCACGCAATTTCTTGAACCAGAATAACGTATTTGCAAAATTAAAATATGTAAGAATGTTATTATATTGAAAAACAGACTTTCATCTTTCATTAAAAAAAAATGAAGCAATCGGAATGACAGTTAACAAATACCTAGAAGCAAAACACTTCACTACACAGCCGAAACGTTACTATAGTCCAAAATAAATACTGAACTGGAGGATGTTACAGGTTAAATATTAATTGTAAAGGTTTTCAATAATATTTCACTGAAATACTTATTAAAAGCAGGATGGACTAACTTGTACTTAATGGGGAAAAAGAAATTTCTACGTAACATGGACATTGTGACCACGAAAATCAATTATTTTATGCTTGTAGTATGGGAATAATATACTTAACGTTACATTTTAGCCTATTATTTTTTTATATAACCTTTACCGCAGGTAATCTTCATGAGAAAATATTACTATTAATTTCTGATATTTAGCGCCGGTTTTTTTACTATTAACTTCCAGCTATCCCGGTATGAATAAAATCACAGGAAATAACTCTAATACACATTTATCGCTTATCAAACAGTACGCAATTAACACTCATTTATTAACTGAAATCAGAATTTTTAAATAAACACAATAACAACATTAGTAATAAAAAAAGACCATTCAATTATGCCACAGGCATTGAAATGTAAAGTATAAAAATACCGTCGAAACAAATAAATACGAAATTAAACAGAAATCAAATGATTACTACGCATGTAGCCGTACTCATTACAAAAAATTTATTAAGCAGAAATAGAGAATCTTTAAAATAATAATAAAAATTTCTTCTAATGGATCTGAGGTGTGATGATTATAAAGGAATCTGGAGTATGTAGATTACACATACAGCCAAAACTGATGATGAAATCAATCAAGGTCAATACTTTTAAATTGAAAGTATTTTTATTCGTTTAAATGAACTTTAAAAAACGGGAAAATATTCGCAGAACCTTAAGGTTTCAAGTTGTGAAAATGAAATTTCACCGGAAAATAAGTATAAAGTTAACACCAGCAGGATTGTATAATAAAAACTGTTTGCCGCCAAAGACGTTAATTTGTCATTACACTGTGGTTAAACTATAAAATAACAAAACCTTTAATAAAAATTCTTGTCTTCCCGTTTCGGATAAGCAATTCGTCGTCACACTTTTTCATGTCAAAATAAATATCGTCTTAATACTAACTGTCTTCTTAATCTCAATATGATGTGCGTTTTGGATTTTTTTTTCTTTTTAAAGTAGTTTTAATGTTATGGTGTGGATGGAGGATGTATTTCTTACCTAATAAACCTACGACATGCAACATCAACATACGAATAATAATCTTTTTTCAACAATGTTTGTATATTATTTTACTCCAAGTTGTTGAAATTTTCCTTCTGATAGTTACAAGCTATTTACATTTAACAGCCGAATGGTACAAATTTTTTGTGTTCTGCAC
Source organism: Vandiemenella viatica (assembly GCA_031002005.1). Lineage (NCBI taxonomy): Eukaryota > Metazoa > Arthropoda > Insecta > Orthoptera > Morabidae > Vandiemenella > Vandiemenella viatica. The sequence goes on from CM061914.1 coordinate 119,399,782, forward strand.
AAACTTTTTTTTCTTTTTACAATTTTCGAATTGCTCCATTGTTCTGGGCAACGCTTTACAGGTTTTGATGAGAAATATTTAAACCTTTTTTTTGATTTTAGTCGTCAGAAAATACGAAGATCATGATCAATCTGTAATCGAAAAAATCAGGCTTCCAACAACGACAGTATGGCGCTGATATTCAAATGAAGAGAAAATTTTCACTTCAACTCAGAGTGGTAATAAGCCACTTCTTATTTGTTACCAAATTTTGAAACACATTTTGCGTGTTACGTTTACTCATTAGCTACATAATTAGCAAACATATATACGTCAATATTTGCAACAGAATGAATCAAAAGAGACAAATTTTAGAAAACAGCTGTTATAGTTCCAAACTGATGTCTGCTTTCTCTAACTTTGCAAGTTCTATAGACGAACTTACATGGGTAGTCAATTAAATAGTGAGTGCTGGTTAGATTTTTTCCTCGACAATTATTCTTCTTTTGGAAAACTGTTTGCAAGTAGGCACACAATGGTTTTTAATAGTATCTTATTTTCTTTGAAGTGATAAAAATATTATATTCCCATCTTGTTGAAAATTCTTATTATGACAGCACAAATTAACACGGATATAAGAATTTGTATTATACTATCTTTAGAGGAAAACGTAGTTGTTCAATGTTTTTATTATTACTGTCTTATTTTATTGGAAGTGGTATCAAATACAATACAGGCCCTTCACGTTGACTTTCTTAACGTCGAATTCCCGTCCCGCCATCCAGATTTTCAGAAATCACTCCAGGCAAATGCTAAGATAGTTTCTACAATGGCCATATCAGAATCCCTTTCCATTCCTTGCTCCCCATCTTCTTTCTACTCTAGTTACCTCTACATCAACGAGGCGTAAATACCGAGCGTGGTGGGTGAATGGTAACGCTCCGTCCCAGCATTCGGGAGGACGCGAGTTGAAATCCCTTCCGGTCATCCAGATTTGGGTTTTCCATGATTTCCCTAAATCACTACAGGCGAATGCCAAGATGGTTCATTCAGAAGACGATTGCAGAATTCCTTCCCGTTCCTTATCCCCTGTCATATCCCGCCTCTAATGACCTCGACGTCGACGAGGTGTGAAGCCACGAGGCGTAAAAGATGAAGGAAAATAAAAGAAACTGTATTTCACTGTCGTTAGAGAATAACTATGTTACGCTCTCACTATAATTGCTTATTATTATTATTAAAAGTTATTCGAAGTATGATAAAACGCATGACAACCCATTCACTTAAATCTTTCTGTCGATAATAATACAAATACATCTCAACGTTTATTTCATCAACTGTTCTAAGTAAATAAAGTTTTTACGGCTATTTAAAATTACTCAATATAATTTAAGAGTTAGAAGGTTAGGTAATGATCATGATAAAAACGAATAGTTGAATTTTTATGAGATAGCCTGGTGGAGTTGGAAGGAATTGTACATTGAATCTTTTATTCTGAAGCGACGTGGGACGTTATATTTTAGGGAATGGTCAAGGAACCCTAATTGTGACTGATACGCAAGCAAACACTAATAGTTATCTCTGTTTCTCTCTCTCTCTCTATAAAGGGCAATGTTCGTATGTGTGTCCTCTATAGACTAAAAAACTACTGGAGCGATTTTCTGGCGATTTTTCACCAAACGATCCGTGAAGTCAGGAGAAGGTTTAAAGCAATTGAAATCGTCGATCTGACTCGAAGAAGGAAACCATTACTCATTACAAGAAAGTTTGGCTGTATGTTTAAGCCTGGTGACTCAGGAAAACTTTTCTTATTCCCATGGCAACCATACGTGGGCAATATAATATCGCATTGGCAATCATATCATCTGGAATTGTGCCGACTGTTTAGGATGGCTGCCGTAGAGCAATTTCAGCAGTTTAATTACCAATGAATTAAAAACAGGCAAACATTTCACATCGAGAATGAGTAAAGTAAAGGTTAAAGGAAGTGGGTTTTCACAGCTTCCAAGCCTTATTCCGGTAGGATCAGCGGAGCATTCCTATTTACTAACCGTGACGGCTTTTATTATTTTTTATTATTTTATTTTATTTTATTTTTTACCTTCCCGCGGAGTTTCTCCCATGGTACTTATTTGTTAACAGGCTGGGTGGGCCTTGGGAACCGTTCTAGAAGTTCACCTTCGAGGAATAACCCTCGTCTTCATCGGGGATCGAACCCCGATCGTCTAAGCCGTAGTCAAACGCTCTACCGCCTGAGCGATGCAATATAATAATACTGGATGAATTCACAATGGAGCATAAAAAAATCTATGGAAGCATTAGATCGAAAATTGCAAGATTTACGTGGATCTGAACAGCTATTGATCAGCAGGTAATTTTCCACAGAAATTATCTGATCAACATCATCTAAATGCGTGATGTTAATAAATTTTTATTGCTGACAAACGTGTATTAAATTACTAAAAAATCTATCTTTAAAACATTTTGCATTAAAATTAGTGGATACTGAAAAGAGGGAAAATTACGTCACAAGAAATTATAAGTTGTGCGCTCCCGTGTTGGAAAACCGAGGAATTTTTTTTCTGTCTCTATCTTGGAATAACCAAAAACATTATATACCCAAGACCATTGAAATGAACCTGAAATTGAATGAAACAGTAATTAAAATTTCTGTGTTTCAAAGGATAGAAATAATAATGTATATGTAAGTATATAATTTTAACTAAATACCAAATACAAAAGATCAAATGTGTTCATTTAGTCTATATGTATACTCAAGTCCACCACCAATAGTGAAGCGTTATCGGGTCTGTTAGATATTAAAAAAAAAAAAAAAAGATTTTGAATAACAGATTGATGAGTATATCAGGTATTATGAATCGTTTTCTGTAATACTTGTAAACGTCCTTATACCGTCACATCTGTTGAACAAAAGGCGCCTCTTGAGGAATTTCTCCTATCTGAGCACGTACTGGTTCGTGGGTCACGCTTCCTGCACATCAGATAGCGGCCTGTTACTGTACTAGTCCATGTCGGCCGAGCAGACTGAGGTAGTTCTTGCGTACCTAACCGAAATGTCACAGCCCAATCGCGGACGGATTGGGCTTGCGGGGAAGCAATATGATTTAATTACGGTATCGCAAGAAGAGCGCTCCAACCTCGACTGATTACAGTATTCGATGTCATTAATCCAATTCAATTTTGATAATTACACTTTCCAGCAACATTCGTTACGCGACCGTGCAGTGTAGTGTAGCGCAATCAGTAATTAATACAATGGAAGGCGGCAGCGGCGTTGTTTACGTTGTAATCACTCTGGAATCGTGAGCCTGGATTATCCGGGAAGCGAGTATTGGATCCGTTCGGAAAATTCACTTTCTTTTTTTTACTGTTATAGCTGAAACGTGTAGTTTAACTTATTACTTTACCTATACGGTGGTGGAATAAGTCAGTGTTACATATAAAAAAGTTGGTTAGCAAACATTCATCTTTAACCGATTTCATTTGGGCAATATAGTGCGTTCCTGTCCAAGCTCACTCATTTCAATAAAACCAAAATTATGTCGTGATATATCCCCATTTTAACACAACCATCAATCCACCAAGCAGATAGTTAATATATACAGGTGTCAAGAAATGAAAGGACAATACCGCAACCACAGATTAGTCACATCGTTTCATACTATCAGACAAAATTTTATTTTAGTAAAAGTCTCACTATTTTCGAGATATTGATTTTTTAATTTTTTTCGAAATATGTGCCTTTGATCAGTATATTCCATGCCCCATCAACAAATTAAGACTTTTTGAACCCTTTTACTCAAAGATATTAGAGTCAATTAAAACAATGGTCTTGTTTTTCTAAAAACGTTAAAAAAAACTTTAAAAAACATTAAGATAAAAGTGTACACAAATTTATTCAAACGACTGACTTTGACAGCCTGTGGGTTAAAAAAATGTACTAAACAGATTGCGACAATTACATTAAAAAATTACTTCGTTATTGTCAATTTCAAAATGGTATAATTGTTTACCATTCCTTTTAAAATTATGTTTTTAAAGCACGAAGGTGGATATTTTGGACTTTATTGAAATAAAAGTTTATCGAATTGAAGTTGCCATGCAAGAATTTTTTATTTATAAAAGAAGTAAAAAATAATTTCTACCATTTAATTTTTTTTTTTTTTGGTGGCTTTAAGCCTCGTCGACGGCTAAGGTCATTAGAGGCGGGATGGGACTGGAGACAAGGAACGGGAAAGAATTCTGCCACGGACTTTTTGAAGGAAGCATCCTGGCATTCGGCTGGAGTGATTTGGGGAAATCATGGATAACCCAAATCTGGATGCCCGGACGGGGATTCGAACCCGCGTTCTCCTGTATGTCTACCATTTAAGGGTTTTTTTATAAGGTTTTATCATATAGTAGGACATGATGTTATCTATCTGCGGCTGCATGGTTATCCTTTCATTGCTGGACACCCTATATATATATATATATATATATATCTGAAGGCGATACAACGACTGTTAATGAAAATTGGAGAATGGCTCAGTTAAAATTTGTAGAGGGCAAGTGTAGGTGAGTGTAGGATAGGGGGAAGTTGGGTGTGTAGGGAAATTGCCACCGGAGCCTGTGCTCCATTGCAATTAAATTAAATTAAGGCGTATGGCTGGAGGTCGAAAGGTCCCTGGTTCCAATCCCTGTCTCAGCGGGGATTTTCACAGGTACATTACACGGCCTTCACCTCTGGCACAGTTTGCTGTGCTATGTGAAGTACTCCAGAAGACTTCTGTGGTTCTTATTCCACGTTAAACTGTAGGTCTCCTATACCCGGTAGGATTACCAAGTTAGGCTTGGCGGCTGCGATAGTGGTGGATTGCGCAGCCGGTAATGAACCCTGTCATCACGTCATGACAACCACACGAGTTTACTTGTTTAATGGAAGATAGAGAAGTCGTTAAAATGATTGTTTGAAAGTAGACTGGATGAAATACAGCAGTCAACTTAATGTTTAACGAAAAGTTGTGAAATATAGTTGAAATCGATCACAGCGTCAAGTACACTATAGAGGAAAAGTTTTAAGCATTACAAGACAAAAGGGAGATTAAATTGGATGATTCTCGTAGGTTCCCACATTAAAATTAAATGAGTAAGAGAGACTCAGTTCAGTTACGCAGGCATTAACTACTACAAAGTATAGGAACAGACCAGTAAAAAATAGATAAACATAAAAAATAAAGAGAAATAAAGGGTTCGGTAAAATGAGAAAGTTTTTAAATACGGCTTTAGTTGCAATGTTACAGAAAAACATTGAAGGTTATGAAAAATTCAACATAATTCCTCGGATATGGCATTCAGCAAGTTGCAGGTTCGATTCGCAATCCGACATTCAGACTTTTTTCCACTGTTTGCAGAAATATTTGGCTGGTTCCTTCAAAATGCCATGGCGAATCACTTTTCTTTCGTAAAAAAAAAGGAGGCAGTAACACTTAAAAGCAGTGATAGATATGCTTCAAAGGAGATCAATGTTCAGATAAAATGTGATATTGCAATTAAAAACAGTACTGAAGAAAAGTGTCATGAAACATGTCAACAATAGTTAACACTGTTTCTAAAAGTATGAGTTTTAGGACATAAATTCACCGTTCAAATGATTTGTAACACCAGCTATTTGTATTTTCATTTACTCTTGTTACCCTTCAAAAAGGAACTAGAATGTTACATCTTGAAACCACTCTGTGTATTTTGATAACTGAAATGTGAGTTTAACAATTCACTTTCTCATTCTGTAAACCGTTTTTCAACATTTCCTTAACAACGATCGGAAAACTCATTTAAATACATCAAAATCTGCGATGAACTTCAGCCTAGTACTCACTTTGTCGTCATTAATCAATTCACAGCTGAATGCAACTTCGGCTACATTGATTTTCAAGAATTATAAAACACTTAACCGTTACCCAAGTTCGGTTGACGTAGATTATCACTGAAAAATGAATGAACTGTAGTAATTATTTTGATTTAAAAATCGGGTTACTCATTAAGAGTCTACCAAATATATTAGATATATAAATCTCGTAAATTCCTGAACTCCAATTAGACTCAATCACTTCCAGTTAAATAATGTATAGGAACAAGACCAAATATTCAACCGTTAGTTCCAGTAAAATAAAATCGACTTTGCTTGACTTAAAACGTAGCAGATAAAATTACCTGCATGCACACTGAGATTCGAGACTTCCAGATGAGTTAATATTTTTCGTCCAAAACTATGTATTTTTTGAAGGGAAAAACAATTTTCGTTTGCTTATGTGCGCTTAGTTCCTTCAGTATTTTGATCTTTTTTGTTATTTTTATTTACAAGAAAATGAAGCTGCAGAAGATAATGAAATATGCATGAACTGTTGAACGAAGTTTTTCTGAGATTTTTATTTAAATAAAATTTTCAGGAATCGGTGAATGAGTCTTCTAATTAAACGCGACGTTCTTTCAATGACCTGCTCTGTCGCCATTCTCAAACGAATGAGTCACCGAAACCTCAGCTGCTCATCGCATTGTTTTGATATTGTTAAGTAGCCTGCCTGTAAATAAACACTCTTTATACTGTCTGACCGTCATACAGATGAGTGATGTTCACCTGTTTAGTGTTTATCATCACCTTGCAACCTGTGAAAGGAAATGTGATGTTTATAAATAGCGGCATCTCGGCAATAATTAGCGACAACGCATGTATTGCGTCGAGCGTTGTAACAGTGCAGACAGTAACATTCATTTTCGTTACAACTGTGGTGAAATATAAACAATTAAACAAGTACATAAATTAATTTCTTCTAACTTCTTTTGAATGGAGGTGCCACATGTAGGTGCTGAAGAAGAATATAGTCAAACCTTAATGTGGGACCTTAACTGTTAATTTTGCATCTTACGACATTGTCGTTTTACATTTACATTCAGAAGACAAGATAAATGTAATGTTTCTTTTTAAAAAATCGTATATTGTAGCAACATTTACTATCATCTTATACTTTCTTTGATCAAAAGGAAAAGCATGGAAAACATGACCAAACTAGTGTTTGGGTATTAAGATAAGATTTTTTTTTTTTTTTTTTTTTTTTTTGCTTCTGGTCATTCATTTAGTTATCGATTTTATGTAGTGCGAGGAGGTAGGATTAAGATAAATATCAGTAATATGAGAAGCAGAATTTTGGCCAATGGCTGCTTCTTTATACACGCAATGGTTCTTCTTCTTCTTCTTTTTTGTTTGTTTTTTTTTTTTTTAAAAAAATGGAAATTGATTTGGCGTGCAGTCATTAACATTTTGTGTTTCCGATCTCTATCAAGTATTTAATTAAAACCTCCTATGCTCCAGCTCGGATTAGAACCAACGCCCCTATGCACGTGAGTCCAGTGCCGTAGTCTGTACACTACAGGAGTTGCAATATAATTTTTTTTTTTTTTTTTTTTAACACTACTGGGTGTGTACACAAGTGAGTAGTAGTTACTTGTCCTCATTTCTTTCGTATGAACTTCGCGAAAAAGGAGGACTGTATAAATCTCCCCGAGTAAACTCGTGAAGACCAATTTTAGGTTCACAAATTTTGTCATTCTAATCGATACTAATCTACTTTTCCTTTTTTAGTTTTTAATGTTTTCGATGTTTCTTTCGCACTCGAGTGGATGAATTATATTATCTTTATTGCATTTGTGCGGGAAGTAGGAACTTTTTCAAAGTTATTCTCGTAAACAAATGAAAATCATTAAGAAATTCAACCACACCTCTCTAGATTATAGAGTATTACATTTGGCCTTAGCCTGTATTTTGTATTAAAGATTTAATATCGGAGAACATCTTTGACAATACTATATGATAACCGTTGTCGCAAACAATTTTCGTTAATAATTAGCTTTTAAGTTCGTCAGAAATGTGAGCGCGGATCTGTTTCTCATAACTAAAAAAATACAACTAAGAAACTGATGCATGTATCAGTGTGTAAATATGTCGTTGATAACTACCTTCTTAATCCGTTAAAAATGACAGACTGAACGCAGATTTCTGACTCAGAACTTAAATAATTGTTAGAAGCGTAAATAAATTATTCTATCTACTGTAAAGACGTATGTTAATATTCCTCTACGTGCATTAATACATTCACTGCATTGCGATATATACATGATTTTTCCTACTAAAACAGCGTTCAAACAAAATAATGAAACCATTTACATCGAACGATTATAAGTAAACAAAAAGCAACTAATACACAAAAAGCGACTAAAACAATGGTGCAATTATCGGTTTATAATAATGGTGACTCTTCCGATTGTAAATTCACCGTCTGACGTCGTTACGTTGTTTCCAGTGAGTATTAAAGCAATTTAAGCTTTAACATTTTTGATACAGTTAAGATATAGTCATGAAACACATATAGTTATACTGATACTATATGAATAGAAAACATAACGCGAACTAATCACCAAGAGTAGTGGGTGAGCGATAATGCTTTGGCCTTGTATTTGGTAGGACGTGTGTTCGAATTCCCATCCAGCCCTGCAGATTTGGGTTTTCCGCGGCTTTCGCAAATGACTCCATGCGAATACTGGGATGGCACCTTCAAAATGCCATGGGAAATTTCATTCCCATTCCTTGCTCCCAGTCCTTTCCCACCACTAAATACCTCGACTTCTATAGGGCGTAAAACTTGAAACAAAATAACAGTGAACTAACCTAAAACGATGTATCAAATATTAACGAGCCTCAAAGACAGCTGCTTGAATAGGCGGGATACTAAATGCGCAATGCTGAGCGTTAAGCACGTAAGCGCGGAATATCGGGGCACATGGGCACATAACGCGTAACTATAACGTGTAACTATAACGCTTAACTGTAACGCGTAACTACAAGGCGTAACTATAACGCGTTAATACAATGCGTAACTGCAACGCGTAACTTTAATGCGTAACTGCAACGCGTAACTACAAAGCGTAATTATAACGAGTAACTATAATGCGTAATTATACGCGTAATTACAACGTGTAACTATAACGCGTAACTTTAACGCGTAACTGCAATGCCTAACTATAACGCGTAACGTCAATGCATAACTACAACCCGTAACTAAATCGCGTTACTACAACTCGTAACTATAGGGCGTAACTGCAAGGCGTAACTACAACGCGTAATGCTAACAACTTTCTCCCTAGCGCTCAAAGAAGTTTCACTTCAAAGAACTATGTTAGAGTAGTAAAACAATTCGTCGAACAGCAGACCTAGTCGTAAAAGATCGATTCCGGAACGAGGCGTGGTCGGCCGTGGCGTTCGGAAACGCGTTGCTCGCGTGTCCATAAACGTTATTTACGGCCATCCGTTTTAAGAGTTGTGCGGGCGGCCTCCTTTTCGCCTCGCGCGCTCCTTTCAAGTGACCGTATTAGTCCACATTTGATAGGCTATAGCCAGTGGGCCGAGCGCCGACATAAATCACCACTTGAATAATGGCCATTAAAATAATGGACCACCGCTCTTTTAACGTCCCCACTCTCATTCCTTTTTCGCTGCCGCGCCGTTTTCTGATTCCCGAATCGTCGAGCACCGCCATGTCGACAGGTATTAGGCGCTCTTAAATCATCCCTTCGGTGGTCGCGCATTCAGGGTGCCTTTCTGAAGATCGTATTATGCGAATAAAGGTAGGGTTACATGCCGTCACGTAAACTCATACACCGTCATGATATCATATTTCACCGTGATATCACGCTCAGAACTACACTTCTGCAGCTCAGTTCACGTCATGTCACGTGAACTCATACACCGTCACGATATCACATTTTACCGTGATAACACGCTCAGAACTAAAATGCTGCACCTCAGTTCGCGCCACGTAATGTGAACTCATCTTCTAATCGCAGTTTTGCGTATATTTCCGAAGAAGGAAACTGTTAGCTCAAAAAACTCTTTGATATGGCAAGAAGAATTGGAATCTATGGGTTGTTCTGTTGCTATCAGTGAAGAAAAAAATCTCGTTGTTTTGGATACACGACATCAATTAAAAGAGAGTACAACTGGATAAATTTTATCGGCAAGGGCCTACAGTTACTAAAAGTTTTGAGACGTTTTTGTATATATTATCGGATGAGCAGGGAACAGTTTAATTTACTACATGTGCTTATCAGCAATGAAAAAGAAACAGAATACCCAACAAGAATTTTTATTACTGAAGAAAGGCTCTCTCTGCAAGGTTTGTTTTGAAAATAAGAAGGAAAAATGTTTGGACTTTTTTATGTTTTTCATTTACCCTCTCGTTGCTTTTTAAACTCCAAAATTCAAACTATTTGCGTGAGAAACATTTAAATAGTTGAATTCCAGATGAAAAGCAACTGAATAGTGTCAACAGGCAACATAAAAGAAATTGTAATTACTTGATATATTTAATTTTTTTTCCTATTTCCTCCCAAGCTGCTTGTCGCATAAATTGATCCCGATAATCCGGTGATCTATGATTATATAAAAAATCATGTAGACTCACTTTTGCTTGAAGCAACTTGCCTATTGTTAAAAATGAATTATTAAACAATGTTATTGAGTTAACCATGACTTCACGTGACTTCAGAATTGGTGCGCGCGCAGGAAATAAAAGCGTGAAATCACTGTTGAAGTTCATGACGTGATTGCAGTATGCACCTGACTCGCAAGACAATCATCGATAAAAAAAACTAATGAATGAGAAGTGTGGAAAGAATTGGTTGATAAAGACTTGAAATGTAAATAAATTGGCAAAAAAATTGATAACAAACTGGGCACACATTGGACAGGTAGTAGGAAAAGGTTTCAAAATTCTGCTCTTGTTGGAAAGAATGATGGTGGGATGTGCCAGAGAAGTAAGGGAATTGGGTTAAAAATTTTGTATCCTACCATTGCTTGAATTTGATGGTGCAGTTTGGTACACACATTTTGAGTTGAAGGGGGCGCAACGAAGGGCAGCTTGATTTATCTCTGAACACAATCAGTAACTGATATGATAAAGAATCTGATTTTGGATTCCTTGAAAGACAGGAAGAAGGTGAAGAGAATTATGGAAGTGTGGAAGAAATACATTGGTAGTGAGACATAGAAAGATAGTGCTTTAAAAATAAGGAGTAGTGCAAGGAAGGGAAAAATGACCATGACCACAAGCTGGCACTCGATTTCAGGTACTATGGCGTGGAAAAATTTTCTGTCATGGGTAAGAATGTCAGGGATTGGAATAAGTTACCAAGAGAAATTATGAATAAATTAGCAAAAAATGCTGAACCAATTTAAAGTTGAAATTTGTAGAGGGCAAAGGTAGGTGAGTACAAGAAAAAATAGGGAAGGGTGTGTAGGGAAGTTGCCACCGAACCTTACACTCAATCACAATTAAATTAATTAATTAATGCCGCACACTATTCGTCCATTACGTGACGTAACGTAATAACACGTGACGTGATGTGACAAGACGGATGTGTAGCTGTGCCTTAAAGCAAACGGAAGAGACTGCGGAGAATCTGAGTAGTAATTTGAACGCCTGGGTCGGTGGCAAGTTATTTATCGATCGTCCGCAGCCTGGTCGCTATAAACTACCGGCGTCTCGATGTCTGCTTCCTCTGCCGGGATTATGGAAATATGGCTGCGGCCGGGGCTCCCATTGTCTCCCCCGAAATACAGGCACCCCCCTCCCCCGGGCGCCACCTCTTATTGAAATGCATACGCGCAGACACACAAACACAATGAATAGATATTCTGATTGGATTCAAATCAGGCTTAGAGCAGGCGGGCGCTGCTAGTGCCTCTCCAAGATGCTCTCCAGCCGCTATATCAATCTCGACGCCGAAGAACTGGAGGGGCAGTGGGTCGGTAGGGCCATTGTCTCGGCTTGGCTCCAGGAAGCCCTTTCTAGCCCGGCCGGCGCCCTTCTGGCGATACACTTGATTCGCGGTGTCGTGTATTGTCCGCCAGAATCGCCGCCGGCTTAGGCTCCTCGTGGGCCTCTGACTGGGTTTCAATAACATCGCCGCTCCGCTCCGCCCGGCTTCCCATTCAGCGCTCTAATCCGCCGCTGCCACCGACTGGCTATTCACTGCACTGACTCCTACTCCGCTACGCCTGTCGATGACCTGCTTGCAGAATAAATAGCCACCGACGCCAACAGCAAGTAGATGTCGACGCAGCAACGACGAAACAGTAAAGTGATTCTCCAGTTACTAAACGGCACACTTTAACATCATGGTCTGAATTTCATTATGACCCACCAACATACTTTATCTGGGCGCTCTAACAGGGGTGAGCGGTTAACACTCTAGCTTCACAATCGGGAGGACGGCGGTTCGAATCACCGTCCGGGCATCCAGATTTGTGTTTTCCATAATTTCCCCAAATCACTCCAGGTATAGGCCGAGATGCTTTCTTCAAAAGGCAATGGCCAAATTGCTTCTAGTTCTTATCCCCAATCCTTTCCATTTCTAATTACCTCGAGGTAGAATAGGCGCAAAGCAATAAAAAAATAAAAATAAATAAAATGGGCAGTTTCATTCTAAACGAGTGACCTTCTGACCCTCGTGGTTCGTGAAGATGGATATATGGCCCGCAGGCAGAATATTTAAAATAACAATCTAATTGAATTAAAGATATAACTGGAAATAAATTAGAAAAAATTTTGTCATAAAAACGGAGACTGTATTCATACTGTATTAAGGCTATAAGAGAATATAAGCTATAAGCCGACAAGCCAAACTTTTAAAAAATCATAATTCACTTCCATTCTCATTTCCATGTTTTGCTAAGGATTCAAAACATAGATTAGAGTTATTAAGTTATGGTGGTACAATGTAATATATACCAAATGTCAATAATGTACGCATAGGTAAAAAATTAGTGGTCCATAGAATTATTTTTGCTATTTTTACTGGTCCTCCGGGTTGAAAAGGGCAAAAACGATGACTTAGGCAAATGATGCTATGGTCCCCACAATTTACACTATAAACTACCTTAAGGCATACTCCCTCTTGTTAGGAATTAAAGTAATCTTTTTGCATAAGTTATCAATTTAAATATTATTAATGATTCAAATTGCTGAAATGAGGAATCGGGATTCACATTAACAACACAGTTGTATCTACATTTGACATTAATATACGTTTATTTAAAATTTATTCTTTTTCAAATGTTATCAACAATAGTTTGACACAATCAAACAAACTTCTTGAAATAGACTACAACAATGGGTTCATTTTACTTCAGTTGTTAGGGTTTTCTATATGTCTTTTGATTAACCTCAGCAGATTTTCTCTATGGTGACGCTGGTTTGATCAATACGATAATTTGTGGTGATCACCATATCGGCGCGGTTACCATTTATCAGAAGGCGCCGAGTCTGCTGCCCGCAGTCGTCCGGCGCGGTGATAGCATTTGCTGCTTACCGTCAGAGAAACACGCCCATTCGGATAACGAAATGGAACACAAGAGCAACCACACACCGTACATCTCTTTCTACTGGCTGGCCTCGCACCCACCACACAGCTCGCAATCCACTGCACCATCCCCACCGCGTCACCCTAGCGACACGCTGCGTCCTTCAGTGAGGGCTAATCGACCCGTGATCACATTCCATTAACTACAGTTAGCCTATTGTCCACTCTGTCTCTCCGCGCAGGCCAAACTTCCAGCTTCAAGTAAATATATTTCGAAGTAGTGTGGCAATACACTACAAAGTATTTTGCAAACAAAAATACACTCGTTATACGGTACACAAGTTACACGTTTCGCAAACAGATAACAACACAAACATTGCATACTTAGGATAAGCCGTCCGTGCCTTACAAATCTGGTGATAACTGTTTTGGGTCCTCCCCCCCCCCCCCCCTTGTTGATTCACACTAACTGCAGCAGTAAACAGGCAGCTGGATCCCGGTGGCTGTCACTAGGAAACAAATAATTATTATGATCATCGAAATATCCTGTGACAAAGGCATGAGCTACGATTTGCCAATTTTATTGTATTTGCTATCGTAATATAAGGCTACTCACCTTTAAAATCTTGTTCCACTATAATTAAGCTTACTTACAGAGGAATTCAATTGGGTTTCCCTCAAATGATGCCAAGGAAAATGTTCATAGGTCAAAGTGATTAAAAAAAACGGGTAGCATTTTGTACATGCTGATCGATATAATAAATGCAATAACAAAATTTTAAAAAAAATGGAAGCAGTTACCCATTCACTACAACTCTTCTGTTTTCACTCCGCATTATGAAATTCTACTTGAATGACTGTGATGTTTGTCTTTTAGTGCAGTATTTTGTTTGCGATGTGAAGGACACATAAAACTGAAGAGTGTAAAATCCAAAGTCAGTCCATTCAGTCTTATTCTTCCTAAAGACACAACGGTCGTCAAGTTTAATGTCTTCATCTGGTGGCTGAATCACCAATAACAGTGTCGTATCCTCCAAGCCATTACGTACTGCGGAGAACTATGAGATTTAACGCAGGTATTTGTTACACAATCTGTTGATCAGGAATACTGCAACACTACGTTCCTTTGCCTGCCATCCAAATGCCGATGTTGTAAATTTCTCCCATCTTCGGGATTATTACCCTGTATAGACACCGAACACAATCGTGTGGTCGGAACAACCTGAGCTCTTGGGCATTTGTCTAAATGTATCACCTGATTAAAGAACCTCTTAATAAATACATAGCAAGTTTAAAAGCACGAAATGTCTAAGTTGGTAGCACTAACAACTGTGCCGAAACAAACTGTTACCATGCAGTAAGATTTGCCAATTTGACGTAAGCGTAGATGAGTGGATTGTTCGGTCGTCGTGTGTATTTTCTTCGTCCTGCAGGTGGAATCGCGTCCATTTATTGAAAATTCATGTTTCAGCTATAATGCTGCTGGATTTTTTTCAGAGGTCTATCGCTGGTCACGGTATCTTCCGTGACATCACGGCGCATGGTTAGCGTGTGCTTTCGATACCTATGTACAGACAACTGCGGCGCTAGACGCAGCAATATTACTGAAAACCAGTTCTAATAGAAACCGACGTGGTTCCTTCCAGACTAAACAGCTTAAAAGAGTATCTAGAATTTTCTCTTATTTTTTCCTTGTAGGTCATTTTAATTAAATTACCGATAGTGGTGGTTTAGCGGTATCTCTAGGGCCTCGCATTCAGAAGTATGCCGGTTCGAATACCCGTCCGGCTACAGACATTTCAATTTACTATCGTTTCCCAAAACCAAAACAGGTTATCACTGAATAATTCCTTTAAAAGACCATGGAAGAATTCCTTCCCGTTCCTTTATCTAATGACAATGGCGTTGGCGAGCCATAAAGCCGTCGAAATATTTAAATTGCTTGATTTCGTTAAATTAAATACTTAGTTTGAATCTAGTAGTTGTCATTTAAGGACAGTCAATATACTTTTAGGCTGTTTTATAATTTCAAATTTCCTGAATGGAAGAGTTGCAGATTAACGTGAGCAACAGCTCATGGCGCTTTTTAGTAAGAATCTGTTTATTTGAATGTTGCTTCGAATTTTTTTCTGTTGTAAATTTTAATATATTCAGTACACATAATTAAAATAATTTTTTATTGAATATCCTTAATTCATTTCGTTTGATTCATGTTTGATAGCCTGTTTTACTGTGGAACCTAATCTCGGATTCACGCAACAAGTTCTGCAGGAACTTAGCTCGTCTTCAGCAATCGCTTAGACTGTTAGGACGTAACCGCATGGTGATTAAGTAGTTGCTTGTATGTACACATCAGATAGCACTCCGGACATCAGTCGTATCGTTCACCTCGTGCAGAAACGTATAAAATGAAATAATCGCCGACGGATTTAATATTTTCATCGCACAAGAGATTTATTCCCTATGAGGTGTTGGAGAACCTTAATTGTAAACAAGCTGAGTTTAAATTTTTCTATTTGTTGAGAAACTATGACATTTGAAACAGCTTTGGCATTATCAAGGTGAACTATTTGCTCATCCATTGGACCGTGTAAGTAGATTATTTTTAGAGTAATTATTTCAAAATAATTCTTCTTGAGACTTGCACTCCTCGAATAGATTCATAAGAGTTTTTTTTATGGCTTTATGCCTCGTCGAAATCGAGGTCATTATAGGCGGAATGGGATTGGGGACAAGGAACGGGCAGGAATTCGGAAATAGCCTTTCTTGACGGAAGCATCCCGGCATTGGCTTGGAGTGTTTTGGGGAAACCATGGAAAACCTAAATCTGGATGCCCGGACGGGGATTCGAACCGGCGTCCTCCCGAATCCGAGGACAGAGCGTTAACCGCTGACCCACCACGATCGTTTCATAAGAGTGTACAATAGAGTAAATATTATTTAATATTTTTTCCACACGAAAATTGTTGCAGTAGCAAAACTAATATTTTTAACCAAGTATTAAAATACTTTAATTAAGCAAAACTCGATAGCTCATTATATCTATTTACACCCAATCATACTGCAATATTTTCAGCTACATGAAAATTGTAGCAGCAACGAACCTACTATTTTTTGAACCAATTATTTAGAAAGTATTAAATTATTTTAGTTACAAAAGAATCGTTATGTCGCCATATTTTTCTACATCCACTCATACTTCAATGTACTGTTAACATACAGGAGTTGCTTTGGATGAATCCGCTCGAATTTATTCTTTTATCTTTTCATTTTTCTTATGGTTTTACACCTTGTTGATGCGGATGTCACAAGAGGCGGAAAAGCAATGGGGCAAGGAAATGGAACAAATTCCTAGTGGCATTTTGAAGACAACCGTGAAAAAAGAAATCTGTATGCCAGGATGGGGTTCGATCCCTCGTTCTCCCGAAGAGGAGGACACAGCATTACCGCTCACCCACCAAGCTCGACGTTTATTTTGGGATTCTATTCTTAAGAAGTAAACAAGAACGTTTACCAGCATTGGCTGTGTGTTTAAGCAATAACATGTTCTTTGAGAATGACCTTTTCAGAACGCACGGCTAAGAGATTTCTCCTTAGATATGCGTCTACGGATTCTGCATATGGATAAATGCATGAGATTGTTTATAAATGTTCCAGTGATCATTCAGGAAATAAAGTTACGTTCCTGACATAACTGAAGTAAATTTTTTCTCCGTAGCTTCTACTGCTACTGCTTCTACACATTTTAAAGTACGGTTTTTCAAAAGTAATTTCCGAATTTCAGTTTAACAATTTTTTATGTGCCATTTTGTCACTTCTATCTACCAACGACCTAAATAATACTCCCCCCCCCCCAGATTCACATGTTCATTTAGTAAGCAGAAGCTTAACTCATAAATTTTTCCAAATTTTTAGTTTCTGATTGAATACGTGCTTGGTCTAGCTATTTAATTCGCCTTCTTTACACATTTCTGCTACTTTTATAAATTTTAGACTCGAAGCTTTCAAATTTGAAGAAGAAAATTTCTTTATAAGAATGTGTCTGGGTCCATTGCCGCGCTATTTGTTAAAATTCTCCATGTTATCCACCACTATTTTTCTTATCCAATATACGAGTATCGAGAGGTAAAAGAAGTACTTGCAGAATACTATTATCTCAAATTTACGTTTTTGTCTTATACTGACTAGATTTCTGCTGGAGACTATGTCTTCTTATTTTATTTTGACAGTCAGGAAAATGTTTTCTATTATTTTGTCGATTTGTTAAGTACCATTATCAACATCCATTACTCAGATGTTACAGCGAGCTGGCGATACCACAACCCGAAGGTTGGTTGGATCCTCCCGAAGGGGCATACTAAGCCATTGTCAAAAAGATCGTTGGTTCGGACCTGGGTTCGAGTCTCGAGAGGCGCTGGAATTTTTAAGAATTGTGTTTGATCATATGAGCTATGCCAGGTCACTCCGCGGTTCGGATTACGCGTTAAACTGTAGGTCCCAGATAAAATGAACTGATTATGTTATACAGGGTGTTACAAAAGGTACGGCAAAACTTTCAGGAAACATTCCTCACACACAAACAAAGAAAATATGTTATGTGGACATGTGTCCGGAAACGCTTACTTTCCATGTTAGAGCTCATTTTAGTTTCGTTAGTATGTACCCCATGTTCTTCCACCTACTCTCAATGGAGCACGTTATCATGATTTCATACGGGATACTCTACCTGTGCTGCTAGAAGATGTGCCTTTACAAGTACGACACAAGATGTGGTTCATGCACGATGGAGCTCCTGTACATTTCAGTCGACGTGTTCGTACGCTTCTCAACAACAGATTCAGTTGCCGATGGATTGGTAGAGGCGGACCAATTCCATGGCCCCCACGCTCTCCTGACCTCAACCCTCTTGACTTCCATTTATGGGGGCATTTGAAAGCCCTTGTCTACGCAACCCCGGTACCAAATGTAGAAACTCTTCGTGTTCGTATTGTGGACGGCTGTGATACAATACGCCATTCTCCAGGGCTGCATCAGCGCATCAGGGATTCCATGCGACGGAGGGTGGATGCATGTATCCTCGCTAACGGAGGACATTTTGAACATTTCCTGTAACAAAGTGTTTGAAGTCACGCTGGTACGTTCTGTTGCTGTGTGTTTCCATTCCATGTTTAATGTGATTTGAAGAGAAGTAATAAAATGAGCTCTAACATGGAAAGTAAGCGTTTCCGGACACATGTCCACATAACATATTTTCTTTGTTTGTGTGTGAGGAATGTTTCCTGAAAGTTTGGCCGTACCTTTTTGTAACACCCTGTATAAGAGGTTATAAGATTTGTTGTTTGGTGATAATTTTTGTCTGTTGTATAGCAACTGATATACCTGGCAGCCGTCAGGTGGTATTCCGTGGCCCGTGAAGCTCCAGCACGAGGACTGGAGGAACAGCCCTTTCAGCAACATTTCCGGTTCCCGGAAGCGGCTCTAAATGCTGTTGAGATGGACTCCGACCACTCCGTGGACCGCGGGAAAACATCGGAACACAAGCAAAAAAAGTGAGCGAATAAAGTTGAACCGGAGCTGGCAAAAAGCTTGACTGTGACATTCAGAAAATAAAAGCACTCAAGCATGGAAAAAGAGAAGGGAACAGCATTGGTAGCAACCGAATTAAATATACTGGCATTCCGGATTTCATTTCCACGAGAATGTCAGAAATTAAGCAACATAGATTCATTAAAATGCAAGATACTTGGCAGAAAAATTAATAACGATAATTGCAGCATATGTGTACAAGTAGATACAAAAGGACACGGAAGTAGTTGATCCTATCACATGTGATGAGAGAAATTCTTCTTTACCTATTTTTGACCTTAAGATTCTGGATTCATGCATGAAGCAGTAAATAAGAGTTTCTCATTACCTGCTGTGTGTATCTTAACGTTTCATTCGCCGAGTGGAGAGGCAGTATTTGTAAAGAGACATTAATTTCGCATGCTGACAATTACTTTCTCAAATGAAATGGCTGATTGGCTACGTAATTTTCATTGAGAAAATTGGTGTATCCCGAAAATATGAGACAACCGTGAGTAGAACATCTTTACAGTGAACATTTCAGTTTACAGGAAAAGAAATCATACGAAAAATAGTTACAGTGACTCAATTTCTTGTATCATCTGCTACGATTCCGCTGGGAACTATACTTTTGTTTATTCCATCAGCGATTTAGCTGTTCCAATTATTATTTTCTGTATGAATTTCTTCCTTTTGTTTTTATGTTATGTATTGAAATACTTTGCGACCATAACATGAATAAAGTCGATACCAGGGAGGATGCGGGTATCATTCCCTGTCCAGCCATCCAGATGTTTGTTTCCATGGTTTCCCGATAGTGCAGGGATAGTTCCTCAAAAAAACTCGAAATTCCTTTCCGTTACTTATCTCCTAACCTCTCCCATCTCCAATGATCTCGACGTTCGTGAGGCGTAATGCCATATGGAAAAACTAGTTCGTGTAATTGCATTACAACAGGAATACATCACTATGAGCAGTGTCATATATATATTACAAAACCAATAAATTAGATAGCTGTAGGCCTACTGTCGTACGTACAGTGGTGCCAATTATAGTTAGAATAACTAATTGTACTGAGATATTACAATCCAATTACTTTGTAATATAAATATATCACGAAGTGGTATCTTTAATAATGTTAAGAGTAGTCTAAAACCAACGGAAGAAAGGGCAAAAACCAAGGCATTGTATTACTTCGCTTAATTTTGATATAAAAGCACAGTTCCGTTCTCAAATTAATATTAGTAATATTATATCCCATTGTATTTCAAACATAGATATCTGGCTACGACGGATATAATAATGGTAGAAACAAACTACTCTTGAATTTAAGTCTGATTTGATACAGTTTTAAATGTTTCCATTTGCTCTTAGAAGGTCAGTCGACAATGGTGAAGCCATGGGTACTGTGCTGTTAGCAAATATGCCACTGTATCTGTGTTGTACCAATCGATCATAAAATCTGTTATAGTAGGCATTTTTTCCATCTACGTTAATATTAAATTTCGCTTTTGTGACGCGAATTTTTCGGAAAGAATAGAACATTACCTTCTTTTAAATTGTTTTAGATTATCTATTGCCTTTATCTATTTCTATTGTATATAAGTTACCGCCATGTAGCACATCAATTGGTTACATTTAACGGCAGTGAATAAAGCCAAGACTTGAAGTAAATTAGGTAATATCTTCATATAAAGTTGGCATTCCAAACGCCATACATTGTTAATATTTTGGTTCATTTTATTTTAAAAAAAGTCAAACAAACGATGTACAAAATACCTAAAAATACCTAAAAATACAAGACATCTAAAAACGTAAAGATTCACCAAAATATCAAAATCAGTGTTTTATATAATGTTCTTATACTGAGTAATATCATTTACGTCAGATAGTGTCAACAAAATAGCGAATGGAACCTGTGAAACTAAAGACAAATCATAAATCCATCAATATACTAATTGCAAAAGTGATGCTCATTTTTACTATGTTCTTTCCTCCTCTTATTTCATTTATTTATTTATTTAAATAAATCTTTTTCATACAAGACATCAAGCCTTTACTTGACATTTGAAAAAAAAAATTGTGTTAACTCCACGCTACAATTTGGCCCGAATTTTCCGCATCTTCAAATTTGTTTGAACAATCTCTCGACCAAAGATAAAGGATACTATGGATAAAGAGGAATTTTTGTAGTTCTGCATAATTCGTTTTTCAATAAACTGTCTCGTTGCGGTTTAGTTTGAGACCAAAAATACATAAACAAAATAGTCTTTGAAAGCATACGTACTATCAAGTAAGCATATAGCATGTCTTCAGTATTTTGTATTTTGGACTCAATTTATAAATATCTGGGAACATTGTTTTGTATAATCATGAGCCGTTGCTGCTAGTAGACAGAAGAAGGAAGTATGAGAAACATAACAGAGAACTGAGTGAGGGTGAAGAGAGATAGAAGGACAAGACTAAAAAGAGTGGAGGGAAATCTGCGAGCTGTCACGGAGCGAACATATTGGTCCATCACGAGGAGATGGCCGTGGGAATACACAAAGCCCGACAGTCGTAAGAGGAACTCCTGGCAACGTGGACGGGTCATCTACCCCACCGTTAAGACAACAGACAGAATACATTTCCCCAGATTGTAACGAAACACACGCTGTGACAAGACAATCCCATAATCTGCCTCGGCCAGATCTGACGCAGGCGGCGTGTACCTCCAGTGATGGAATAGGTTGATACGGCCTCGTTATAA
The DNA here is from genome assembly GCA_031002005.1 of Vandiemenella viatica. NCBI lineage: Eukaryota > Metazoa > Arthropoda > Insecta > Orthoptera > Morabidae > Vandiemenella > Vandiemenella viatica. The sequence continues at coordinate 119,421,488 of CM061914.1, forward strand.
AAGTCTACTTCTGCATTGCGAGTCCGTACGCGGAGCATCCATCCGACAGACGGCACCGCACAAAAGGAGCTGTTTCTGTATGGGAATACACTCGCACGCTGACTTATGCCCTCAATTCCGAGGCGCGGTTCCCGTCCGCCTGCCCGCGGCGCTGGAAAAATGCCCCGGGCGTGCCGGGGCTCTCTTTTGTTGCGTGCTCTCTTGTTTTCATCCGTCCTGCGCTCCTTTGTCCACGAGCGTTGCAAAACACTGTGTGGAAGCAGGTGCCGCCGCAGAGCCGTGGTTACTGCGCACAGGACCTAATGAATAGGTCGTTGACAGTCGGTTGAAACAGGACTACTGCAGAGCTTCGCCAAATGAACATCGTTAATATCGTCTGCTGGAGGTCATTTTCGATTGGGTCATTCAGTGTTTTTCACCGTCTCTGTCTGTTATTCAATTGTATTTCAAGATTCTTATAGCCTTCCCTCATCTACATCTACACTCTGCAACTCAAAAATATTGTGGATGGTAGAGGGTACTTTGCACCAAACCGCTGTTCGTTCCAATCCTGAATACCACCAGGAAAGAAAGAATACATTTACAACAAACTTACGTTTAATCGGTTGGAGAGTGGTACCATCACGCCTCCCTGGGATGCAGGTTTGTACCACTGCCCCCGCATGTGGCTTCGACATCCAAAAAGCACACGCCAGTCACCTCCGCCCGGATTCTAACGTCTCTGCCTGGATCGCAGGTACGATAATTGGTACGGGAGAAACTGTTAGAGGCCTACCTTCAAAAGGGATAACCATACCGCATCTGCTATAATATAGTATGGCAGCCTCTAGATGTGTTAGGAAATCTGCAAATTGGGTGCGCAGATCAGTCTACATTGTCACATGAAGGAAAGTGTTTGATACAAAGCAAAGAATTATAAGGCATTTAAGCACGATCTTGTCAGTGAACCTTCCCGACATGCACCAGGAGTGATATTGGGAAAGGATGGAAATCTGGATTGCTACACCACAAATGGACCCACGTCCTCCAGAATGCTATGCTCTAGGGTCCACCATTTATCCAACAACCTAGATTTGAGGAATTGCTTCTGAACAAATTCTCATGGATAGCCGTAACACAGAAGGAAATCCTTCTTTATTCGTGTTTTGCATTGACTGTTTTCTTGCTTCCTCGGTTTCTTCTTTCTAGGCACACAACAGTTACATATATGGAGACAATAAGGTGCCATAGTATACCCATCTTCGGTTCTCCAGATGTAACTTTCTGCCACCTGTTGTCGTTTAAGCAATGTGCCTGTGTCATTCCATTACAGTCTATTGTATTTTCTGTCACATTCCTTCTTCTCTTTATTCAAAACTTGAGCTACAAGGTCAACAGCTACTTATATCTGCCTGGATCTGTTAACGTGAATCCTAAGTTGCTATAAATTTCCTTATGCTTATGATTGAAGAGTCTCTTTTGTATTATAGATTCCAAGGAATCTCTGTCTGTAGAAAATGGCTCTATGTAATTCTGTATCCATTTTCTAATGCATTATCCATTTTAGAATGGCGCCTAGTTTACATTATTTACTCAGTCTTATGTTGAAAAAACTTTCTGAGTACTTTCAATGCCGTAGACTAACTCGTTATCGAGTGAGCATTTAACGCCTGGGCTTCGTATTCAGTAGGACACTGGTTCGCTCCCATTCTAATCACGGTTTGCATCGTTTTCTGAAATCACTCTACGTTAATTTCTGTATGTTACCTTGGAAAGCGTATGGTCAAGTTCCTTCCCATCTTTTCCCCCTCCTCACCATTTCATCAGCTCAAATGACGTCGATGTCGACAAGCCGCAAAGCACAAAAAATATATATATTTGACAGGGGACTTAAACAGCCGTAATACAGACACTGAGGACAACTATTTACTCAGTCTTATATATCAAAATTTTCATAAATATAAATATTAATAATACTGTATTGGAGGATCATTGACAGATAAGAAGTAAATCGAGTCGCGGAGACCCGATACAAGAAGTAATTACTAAGCGGAAGAAGTAATTACTAAATGGAAGACGCGAAAGATGGCCTGACAAAAGATATCATGTTGAACGTGCAACTTTAATTATGTATTGCGTTTGCCGTGTGATGTCACTACCCTTGCGATGCCTGTTGAAAGTGGAATTAATAGACGATTCAGAACAGAACTCACTGAACAACTCTTTAAACCAGCTCTGTAGATTCAGACGGTAAAAGAGACTTTTTTAATTAAAAAAGAGTGTACGCAATCATTCCACCACATCTTTTACAGCAACTAAGTTATCGAGTTGTGGCATCTTTTTTTCTCAATACGTTTTTCAGATACCACACACAAACGTGTTTTCAAAATTATTTTCTATGCGTAGATATTTTAGTGTATTCTGCCATGAGACAGGTCAGACTGTATGAAGCAATTGCTTAGCAAACGATGTCACGCTTCATATCCTGTAACTATTGATGAATCGGTATAAGTTCTCGGACTATGGTTGGTGAAATGGGTTCGTTTTTGTGGTCCGACGGACAGAGAGTAAGACCTTTTCGCGTTCGAAGAGCTGCCCAGTGAGCGGATTTGGATGTCGTCGGCTGTGGCTCTGCGGTCTACACAAAGCCGTCTGCTGAGCATCTTCCAGCGTCCCACAGCCAGCCCGCAGCTTAGGATCAGAAATCCTGTCCAACGGCCTGTTTATGCACGCCACTGCTATCTCGTATGAATAGTCGACTGCTTGGCCATCGGTAACTCAGGCAAGACATGAGTTCCACTCCGGATCAGGAGTTCGTTGCTGATTTAGTCTTTTTTTTCAGGCAACCTGTTTAAGGAGTAATATAACGATAATTAATGGACGCAGTCACCATCATTAATAATGTTTTAACTACTCCTCAATACCTTAACAGAGATCTCACCTTTAAAAGCCAATGCCGCAACGTCGAGATTAAAGTATCATCACGAACCAATATCTTAATCAAGTTGACCGGATCTAGCTGGGGAGCTAATCCTAGCGTCATCCGCACCTCTGTCTTAAGCCGCGTTCCCACGATCTCTTGTAACGGAGGCGGGATGGGACGAGTACTCAACAACACGGCTTGTCCCCCCTAGCAGCTACCTACTCTGTGTCGGTAAACATCACAGGCGTGTGTAGTGGTGCGTTGTTGTCATCGGTTTGCTGCAGAGGTGCGCACCCCTTCTGTTGCTGTAAAGTGCTCTGTGCCAAACGACACTAGGCAACGTGGTAGCGAGGTGGCGGCGAGGTAAGCGAAGGCTAACCTGCGGCGCGCGCTCGCCCCTACACTTCGGCTAATGAGGTGCCGCCTCTGTTACAAGGGATCGTGGGAACGCGGCTTTAGCGTTATGCTACTCCGCAGCAGAATATGCACGTCCTGTGTGGCAAAAATCAAGTCATGCTAAGACAGTATACATCGCGCGGCTCCACAGAACATGCCTGCTCGTCACAGGTTGCCTCAGACCATCGCCTGTGAGGAAGGTAGAGGAATTATTTGGCATCCTTGAAACATACGCCAGGAAGTAGCACTAGCGGCAAGGCTTCGAGTGAACGAAGGCGCCCGACAGCCTCTACAATGGCTAAACAACAGCGCCATCGAGACTTAAGTCCCTATCAAGCTTCCTACGGACTTAAAGCCACTAAATGGAGCACGAAGCAATGAAAGAATATTGACTTGTGAGAAGAGAGTGCAACATGATTTCGTGTGGATCAACCAGAAGAGGGTCCAACACCTGGGTCCGAACAACCATTGCCAATATGGAAGTCACTAATTAGGCTTCGCGGTGAAGTTGGCCGTTCCAAAGATATTATTGCTTCATGAGGATACCTGGGAGAAAACCAGATACCACATGTTCGTGCGGGTGAACAGAAACTGTGGTACCTATGCTGTCATGCCCACGAATCGTAATGAAAGTACAGTATTCTAATTTGACTCCAGTCAGCTACTGAGGCAGCCATCGAGTGGTGGAAAAACTACCTCATATTATTTGATGCTGTCATCGACTCGAGAAGAAGAAGAGAGATTCTAACCAATATTAATAAAAGGCCACTGATCACTGTTTCTTCGTGACCGTACCGCTTACGTCACCCTCTCAGCCTATGGTAGCAGGCAACCACGAGCAGAGGTACTACTACCAACTCCGAAATATCCGCGTTATTTAATAACAATTCCATTTAGTTAAGCATCCGCGAAGAAATAAATTGCCAAAGCACTGAAAAAATATATTCTGCGTTCAAATTAGGGAAGGCGATCTGAGATCGATTATCGAAGAATCGATCTTTTCGACCCAAAATATCGATTTTTTAAATTGATTTATAGAACTGAATCGATCTAGTGAATCGATATTTCACCCGTGGAAATCGAATGTGAAATAGCAATTTCTACATGTAATACGCTTGCACATGAAAATCAGGGCTTAAACGAAGAATTGAAACACTATTTCGCAAGCAGTTTTGCACCTGAAGTATGATCCTATAATTTACTGGCAAGAACAAAAAAAAAAAAATTTATCATCACGTTTACTCAACATCCATGAAGTATAGTGGGATCATCAGTACCTTGCAAGCGCCTTTTTTTATTGCCGGCAACATTGCAAGTGATGAGTGGAATCGCTTGGATCCTAGTAGACTGGACAGACTGTTGTTCCTGAAAAGCGTGGACATTAACAACTGGGATGTGTAAACTATATCATTTCAAAACTGTTTTATGTAACCAACAAATTTGTGAAATAAATGTCTTATTATATACCTGATACTTAGTTGTAAAAAACTTTAATTAGTTTAAAAATGATAAAAGATCGATTATTATGGTGTCCTTTTTGTTTTCCATGATTGGAATTATAATGAAAATACGAACACGAAAACCAAATCTAAAAAGATCGATTTTTGGAAAATCGATATTTTAGACATCGATTTTTTTGTGAATCGATTTATCAAATTTCGATTCGAATCGATTCAAGAATCGATCTTTATCGTAAAGAATCACCATGCCTAGTTCAAATTAACATATTAATTATTAGTTGCTTTCTGTTTATTTATATTCAGTCGATGTACATGTTTCCATATATTATCTGGCCAGAGATATTGCTGTTACAGTAGGAAATATGTACCACATAATATCATTTTTGTGATTATTAGTATTATTTATTAACAACTGAATGTGGTTAAGTAACAGCGAGAAAATGAACTGCTAGAAGACTGCGTTCAAACCGTCATTTTTGATGGTTTTAAAAGCTACTTATATTCTTCTTCTCTTCGAATTCGGCCATCTAAGGACCACGAAAAGTAATCCCGTGCATTCATTAACTTATAATTATGTTTACGTTTTCCCTCTATCTTCTGTCACTGTTACCGTAATCTCGAAGTAATGAGCTGCCAGAATTTTGCTTTCAACCCGTCATTTTTGAAGGGCTTAGAAGCTAGTGGAATATAAGGTTATTGAATAAGTTCGTATCATTTTTTCATAAGTTTGTTGAAAACATCGGATGCACATAAGAGAGAAGTTAATCATCAACAATATACATATTTTCCTTTATTAACACACAGCAGTATACCTACGCAGGAATTGTTTATCAGTTCCAATAAGATGGTTTTGAATTAAGGAAGTCGTCCAGCCATGTTAGGAGCGCATTTTCATTTGTAAATAAAGTTCCTTGAAAAGTGTTTGGCAAACAGCGGAAATGGTAAAAATCTGAGAGCGCAAGATCTCGAGAGTAAGGTGGGTGCGGAATGATTTCCCAATCCAACTCCTGGATACTGTTTTCTGGCAGATTAGCAGAGTGTGGGCAGGTGTAATTGTGTTGTAGCATCACTTCACACATGCGGTACCCATGCACCCGTGAACCTTTACCACCGAACGCAAATGTTGCAGAATGGTGGAATGGCCACAGATCATCACATTTGCCAGTTCTCGCGTATTTTTTTTTTTATTGCTTTGCGCCTCGTCGACGGCTAAGGTCATTAGAGACGGTATGGGACTGGGGACAAGGAACGGGAAGAAATTCGGCAATGACCTTTTTGAAGGAAGCATCCCGGCATTCGTCTGGAGTGATTTGGGGAAACCATTGAAAACCCAAATCTTGATGCCCGGACGGGAAGAGTATACTTGCGTTGATCATTGTGGAGTTTCATGAAACTTCGAAGGTCTTCTTGGAAGTGGAGTGTCGCTAAAGTCTGAACGACCTTCTTAAAAACATGGAAACTATTTTCTTGCCTTTCCCTCTCCGATGAAATTGTCCCCACACAAGGTGTCAATGTTTCTGACAACCACTCACTGCTTTCGCGTCTCTTCTGAACTAAAACAGAAGAATATGTCGGAAATGTCTCACTTTCTTCCACTGACACTGCATTTTCTAGCATCAATGGCTCTACTCAGAAACCGTAATAATGAATAATCCAATATGTAGACTCAAGCACACAACTTAACTTCCAAAAAAAATCATACTCAATGCATAAAGCCTATAGCAACCAGAGTGAAAAACGCCTCCAAAAACGCAACAAACTTATGCGCCACACTGTCAACACTTTAAAACGTCTAGAAATTAATCTATACAGAATAATACCAGTGTTGCAATGCCGAATGTTTATATTTAAGTATGTAAACATTTCGGCTGCGGGAAGAAAATTCTGTTTCTTTGGCCGCTATTAAGCAAAAACAACTGGACGGATATGTATAGTGTTTCGAATATTATGCAATCCAGAATCCCAGGACTAAAATGAGGTACTTAACTTATTCCCGAGCATTTAGAGTGCATTGAACTGCTAACTGTAATTGCGATATTCTTCACTATGCGTCTACTATAAATTAAGAGGACAAAATTTTTTTAATGTGAATAACATCGATTATTGGCTGGCTTCAACTCAACTTGTAACATAAATTGAAACCAAGCAAGCGATTACACAGGCAAAAGCCAGTAATAAAGAAAAATAAAGGTATAAACCAAATGCTCATCATATGGTATCATGTTCTGCTTTTCACGTTGTTCAATACCGGAATGGAATACGCAGACAATACAAATAAAAGGTTTCCAATTCTATACAAGCTAGTTAATCTGCATCTCCCATTTTACTTAAAGTTTGCAGACCTAATAATTGGAAGGTTCCCTTTGTTAAGTCTCTGACCATCTCTTATCCCTGTTTACTGCTGAAATAACCATTAAAACGATTAATTCATGATTTTTAAATATTAATTTTTCTTTTATGCGAAAAGCTTTCATTTTTACATTAAAATAATTTTCAGGTTTCACAATTTAATATTTATTTAACCTTCAAATATGAAAAATTATTAATCAAAATAAAACACAAAATCTTATCTCAAATCACTGAAAAAATGCATAAAAATTGCAATAATAAAAAAATTGGGCACCATTTAGCCAAGCTCAGATTGGTTATAATAAAAACAGAGGGTAGAGCCACTGAGAAAAGTTCTTATCTGCACAGGGTTATGGAGCGTGCATAAATCACGTAGCTCCATTTTGGCCTCCTGTGAAACCCCCCCCCCCCCTCAACGGAGCCCTACGTGGCTTTTGCTTCTACGCCCCCCCAAGTAACTTTTTCCCTTTGATTCCAGAAGACATTTTGTACTGTTTTCTCCAGTCAGACTATTGTTAATTACATACGGAGATAATTAACTGAGGGAAATAAATATTTGCATTCTGTTGTGTGTTCTGTTCCTCATTTTAACAGTTAAAATGTTATTAGAGGAAAGCTACGTGGCTTGAGTCGGAACCCCCCGCCCAATCCCTCCACGTAGCCCAGCGTAGCCTTCCAGCTAATCCATCATCCCCCCCCCCCCCCCCCCCCCACCCCCCCCCCCCCACCCCCCGGACCCTAGCCACGTTAGTTTGTGCACGCTGCCCTACCTGCAGGGCATGATCAGTTCGATTGAAATCAGGCAATTCAATCGTAATATTACAAGTCGTATATTACCGTACTTGATCCAACGATCACTTCACTGCTGCTGGCTGCTGGTGTCACCAATGGTTCACAATGACACCTCACACTGTACAGACTACCGATCAGGTCGTTGCACTGTTAATGTGCGGCGTAGAAATATAGACACAAACACTCGAAGCCGTCAACGCTTGACGTTGATACGTCGTCATACTGTACGTGTCGACACCACAGACGAGAATCCCCAGGCACCCTGGAGTTGTGGCCAACACACTCACTACGGCACAAGTACTCTACAGCACTTATATCGTCTGGGGAAGGCGCCAATGTCTCACCAACACCTGGCTTCAATCTCCCGCCATTCCAGCCACCGCAGGACTACTACTCGCTTGTCTCCAAGATCCACCGAAACCAGAAAACATATAGAAAAAAATGTCATTGGCCGTTGTTATTTGGAACCTCGTTCTGATTGCACATTTTAAGATTTTGCCGGATCATATCCCCCAAAACGTTTCTCTCTACTCCAAAACTTGGCCTCCCTCCGCACTTTCTATAGTCCGCTGACCCTACTCCAAACACTAGCGGCCACAGCCTACGTCCCGCTGTTATGCTTTTAGCGTGGACGACACTGTATGAATGAGAAGGTCCGGTCTATTGCGGAAAAACTTCTCTTGACCACTGTCAGAAGTATTTATGGCATGCTTCACATGAAAAGGCGAGGAATATGCCAGTGCACCAGTCGAATATTTTTGCCTTCGCATCGCACTTACTTTTAATTAAACAAAATGTAATGAGTAGATCATTTTGCTCATTACGCTGCATATTAACGCAGCCATCTAACTTTTTTGAATTCCGCCACTGATATGAAGAGAACTGAAACGTTAGACAACAGGAGCAGATACGATAAAAGTAATTAAATTCACATTGGATGATTCAGAAGTCTAGTAAGGATGGCTGTTCAAATTATTTTTAAAATTATCCTTTTTAATCGTTAGAATATAATCTCACTGTCTTTAAGGTTTTCCACCCTAATTATAAATTAACACAATTATATTTTACAATTTCCAGTATCGGATTACTACGATATTTATTTACCCACTATATCTATTACTGGGTTTAATGCCAGGGCTGAAAGTAAATTATCTTCTAATTGAAATCGTTCTGGCCTCGCATTCGGAAGACGCGGGTTCGAATCCACGTCCGGGTATCTAGATTTGGGTTTTCCATGGATTCCCCAAATCACTCCAGGCGAATGCTGGGATGCTTCCCTCACAAAGGCCATGGCCGAATTCCTCCCTGTTCCTTGTCTCCAGTCCCATCCCACCTCTAATGACCTTAGTCATCAACGAAGCGTAAGCGATAAAAAAAAATGGGACACCAAAGTTTTTTTTTTTTTTTTTGCCCGAGTTTAGCTTTGTACAAATAATTAATGAAAGTAGTGCACTGGATTTCGTTCGTCGACCGAGTGGATGTGTTATAAAACGCGTTTTGTCTCTTGCTAAACAATCAACAAGGTGTAAACGAAATAATTGTCCAACACCAAAATTACCACTGGTACTAATAGTATTTCTGGTTGTAGTTAATTAAAGTCCCAAGCAACGCACTGTCGCCTTAATT